>OY288278.1:48642512-49842512 GCA_958450335.1 Hibiscus tridactylites | reverse complement strand
GGCGGTCTCGGCAAGCCTGAGGCATCGCGCACAACCTCTTTGGTTGATGATTGCGCCAATGCCTCGATCCCAAAAGTTTGGTCCATGACAAATACAAGAAAAAAGGCCTCCTTTTTTAGGTATGTATCTTCTCCTAATTTTCATTTTCAAAGCATAAAGCATATAAAAATTAGGGTTAGGGTCTTTTTACCTTCGGTTACGGCTCATCTTCTGTCGCGACCATTCGTCTCCCTTCGTGGTTGCTCTGTTGTCACTCCCTCCGATGATAAGCTCTATGGATCTCTTCAGGATCATAAAGAGTGAATTGGTTTAAAGGGAGAAGAGTTTTCTAGGTTGAAGGTCTCAGATTTTAAGATTTGAAAGGCAGAAGATGCTAGATTTTTGCAAACAGTTTTGGATTTGGGTTTGAATCGAGAAAAGATGTGTTTTTTTAGTTTTGGAGTTCACCGACCGCCGGCGAACGACGGCCGACACGACGAAGGGACGGCAGGGTTCGTCTTTCTTTTCAAACAAAATAAAAGCTTTATTTTTGGGTTTTGGTTTTAAAAAGAAAAAAATCTGATTTTTAGATTTAAAGTGTGTTTTATACCATGTTTTTTGGGTTTTGGAGTTAATCTCTTTAAAACCCCTCCGTCCTTTGATAATAACACGATAAGGGCTTCCGCCCTCTAAAACCACAATCGTGATCCCTCTGGGTTTTAAAGGCTTTGCAATCACGTCCCTTTTATCCAAATGTACTATATAAAGTTTATAATATATATAATATAAGTTCTTTAAACTAGTTTCTTATAAAATATAAGTTCTTATATAATATAGTTTATACTATATATAGTTTATAATATATATAATATTAGTTTTTTTAGAGTCGTAGTTAGACCTAAGGTTCGAATTAGTTTAGTGGATTTGAATTTACCCTTGGCTTATTGGGATAAATTTTAAATTCATTAAACTAGTTGAGCATTTCTTAATTACCCTTTTAGGATGAAATTGACAATGAGATTAGATGGACATTTAATTTAAAACCATGATTAATTAACTTGATTTGTTTTAAATAGTATCCTTGACTTATTGGAATACTAGTTTAAAACCGATCGAATTAATTATCATGTTACAAGATAATCCATAAATTGTTAGGGCTTTCTAGTTCTATTTTCATTTAATAACACTTAATTAAACTCATTGTAAATTTCAACATTTTCCATCAATTAAAAGCAACAAATATTTTGGAACCGATTTTCGGGCGTGGTGGGGGTGTTAATCCTTCCCCCACGTAACCAACTCTCGAACTCTTTTCAAAGTGAATCTCTGATTTTTATGGTGTCTGGCCTACCTTAGTGGCCGGTGGCGACTTTAAGTCTCAAAACACAAATTTTTAAAAATAAACTCCCCTCAAAATTCAATTTCTTATAAAAGGTGAAAGGTCACAAGTAAGCTTTCAAAAAAAACGTCATCACAAAATCAAGAGTTTAATAAATCAAGTTCATTACCTGAAATCTTTGATGAAATAGAAAGTGTTTGGCAGAAGGAATTTTGAGAGAAAAGCTTGAGAGAAAAATTTACGTCAAAAGTGGTTTAAAAAAATAACTACCTTCCTTTTAGTAAATCCTTTTTAATTCTTTAATTAAAAACCCATTTAAAATAATCTCAATTGAGGGAAAAATTAGATTAAAACAATTGGTAAATTAGCTACTTAAAGATTCTAAGATTTGACCCTTTTTTAAAATAGTCACTAAAAATGATTTTACATTCTTTACATTTTGGTCACTAGACAAAATGTCCAATTTCTCAATTCCATTTTTCAAAATTGACTTTACCAAAAAATATTCATATATTAAATGATTATTTTTCCATATTTTTCCATATTTTTATCTCACTTAAAAAATATTTATTCCGATTTTTTTCTCGAGTCTCTAATCCTAGTCCACCGAACTGTCTAATCAACCAAGAAACTCCTAGGCCCAAAACCAGGGCATTGTAGGATCTCTTTCAGACCAGGTCTCCATGTCCCCAGAGCTGTCTAAGAGTGTCGTCTGGCTTGTTGCAATTTTTTTTCCTATTGCCCGTTTCGTCATGTTTTCCCCCTATATTTTTGGGGTTTTTTATAGTCGTTCTATGCCTTTTTCTTGTCTCAGCCTTTCGGGTTGTTTGTTTCTAAACTTTTGCTATGTTGTTGTTGTATTGCTTCTTACTCGTTAATGAATTTTTTTATATTCAAAAAAATTATTTTGGTGATAACTGTCGATTTGCATTGTGCATTGAAGATTTATGGAAAGTTGTCTTTTCTGTTGAAACAAAGGTTGAAAGTTTGAGTTTCTATTCAAATGTTGAATATTTAGTTTGTGTTTTAGAGATGAATTTAACTCATGTTGCTTATATTATTTTTCTTTTATTGTTTGGAGGTGGGATCAACTGGACTTTGTTTACCAATTCAACTGAAACTCTTTGAATCTAGAGGTGAGTTGCGAGACAACTTGAGGGTGAAAACGTGAAAAGAAAGTTTATCTCTTTGGTTGGGTGAAACTTTTTAAGACTAGCGATAGTCATCAACGGCAGCCGACGGTGACAGTGTGGTCGTCAATTGCAGGAAATGGTGGCTGAGGTCTGAGTTGATTTAAATAGATTGAGATAAAATGAGAGAAAAATAAAGAATATAAGATAAAAAAATGAAGGCTTTTTTTATTTTCTTTAGCTTTTATAAGGATCCAGAGCTACATCGTTTTGGTGAATTTATTATCAGTCAAAACTATGTTGTTTTGGTGAGTCATCATATCATATGTTATGTCATCACACTGTTTGAGATTTAATGGTGGAGTGATCAAAAATGACACAATATTAAAGTTAAGCTCACCTGTATCTTAATCCAATTAAAAAAATGAGTAATTAAGTAAGTAGATCCTACCCCTATATATATTCCATTCAAAAAGAACTTCACATTCCAAAAAACATTTCTTCTTTAACCTTCTTTCGTGTTTCTTTTGTCCTTAAATCATTTCTTCTTTAAATGGTCAAAATAACGATATGGATTACGGAATCTACAAGAAAATAAGTGAGATAAGCATATTTTGTGATACTAAATATTCTTTTTATTTATCAATCGCCTGGAGGGAATCCCTTTTCACTTGATCTACCCTCAATTGGATATTTTGCTAAACTCTTTCTAAATCATAATATTTCATCTCCTAATGACAAAACTATGCCTGAAATAATCAATCAAATAAACCAACAATAAAATGTAGAGGCAGAGAAAGAAAAGAAAAGGATTGCAGCCACTACTTGAATGCTTTCTCCAATGGATATGCCTTTGCTGCCTTTTATCCTGGTAAACTCCGGATAGGGGTTGTTCATCCCCGGATACCCGGTTTTCGGGTACCTGATTCTCCCGGATATTTTATTTGCCGGCTCGTTTTTTTCGGGTACTTAAAAAATCGGGTAACGGGTATCCAATTTATATTTTTATTTATTTTTTTTAATTTAAAAGTTTTAAAATATCACATCGTAAACACATAGGTCATGTTTGGTAAAGAGAGGTTTGGGCAAAAATTAGAGGTTTGAGGCATAATTAGAGGTTTGACCAATCAAATCCGCTAATATTGTTGTTTGGTGAATAGCGGATTGAAAGAGCGGATTGGGGTAAAACCGCTAATTTTGAAAAAGCTCATAATAGGAGCTTTTTAGATTAGAGGTTTGATATTAGAGTTGTACAGACTCTTTTACCCTTACCAGTTACCAAAAATCTCAAAATAACCTAAATTAAATATTTTTCACCCTATTTATAAGCTAATCATATTTTTTTTCTTTTTTGTTGGGTTTTTCGGTGCTCGATTCCTTCAACCGTTCTTGCTCGCCAAGTGGTGGAGAAGTGGGATTTTGAGTGAAAGAGGTGTGGAAGCTAAAAATGATAAAGACAAGATGATTTATATTGGTTCAACCTTCTAACCAAGGTCTACATCCACTACCTTAGCTTCCCACTAAGGATTTCCAATCAATCCACTGTTGATCCGTCCCCTTTTCTAGGCTTAGTAGGAAACCCTTACAAACCAATCAAGCTTTCTACCCAAAGCCTTGATCAAACCCTCTTTACAAAGAGATAAGGATAAGCAAACTTAAATCCCTCTAATAGGTATTTGTTTGCACAATAAAGCTCTCACCCAATTTTAAAACACTTGAGCAAATCTAACAATTTTGGCTCACTAGTGTTTGTCTATACAATGAATTGACACTTAAGCACTAAGACAATTTTTTGATCATATGTTGTGTTACAATTGAAGCATTAACCCTTACTAGATGCGTGAAGGTCCCTTTTATACTCCTCTTTAAGTTTGTAGCCGTTACTAGTCGTTGGGGTTGAATTGGAGCCGTTGGAGACTTTATTTCCATCTTTAATGATGTTCTGCAGCCTTCTGTATCGATACGCATGGACCTGTATCGGTACATCCTTCTTCAAAAACTAGCTGTTGGGCTCTTGCCAGCCTAAGCGTATCGATACGCTTGAGGGCGTATCGGTACAGTATGTCATTTAAAAGACCGTTGGGAAACTAGCTGTTGGGGTTGTTAAAACGGGGATCGGTACGCTTACCAGGCGTATCAAAATGATCCTTCTCCGTATCGAAATGGCAAAGCTTGTTTCGATGCGGGTTTTGGCAGTAACAAAACCTGGGCAAAAAGGTATCGATACGGGGTACACCGTATCGATACGGGCAACCTGAAAATTCAAGTTTGGCTATTTTAAAGCAAGAAAAACTTTGCCAAAAACCTTTTAAAATGCCTCAAACATATATTCAAGTTGTTTGGACTTAGAGACAAGTTTTAAATTCTTTTCAAAATAGTCTAAAGCATTTTTCAATTATTATATCAAAACATTATTTCTACAGTCTCCCCCTTTTTGATATAATAAAACTAACTTGAAAAATTGTTTGGGATTTCTCCCCCTTTGTGAAATAAATTTGGAATAAGAGAATTAAGATTTGAAATCAATTAAATCTCCCCCCTATTCATTTGAAAATTCAATTTTTCAAACCATTTCTCCCTTTTTTTATATCAAAAAGAATTTAAAATAGTTGTAAGCGCAAAATAACAATAGAGGTTAAAAAATGACAAAATTAAGAATTTGAAAATATTAAAATGTTTAGTTTTAAAATGGCTCCCCTTACTCAAAGCATCATCAAAATGTTAGTCCAACATATATGATCATCTAGTTGAAATAAATGAAAGATAAATCAAATAAAAGCAAGAACAACTAGATTTTTACCACACATGAACACAAGGGAGGATGTGAAGCCTTCCTTCTTCAAGTGTCTTTCATTGTGTGCATGGAGCTCCCCCTCAATGTTTGACTTGTTGATAAATCTCCATCACACCTATCATAAGACAATCAAGTAATATTTGGTATCCGAGTTGCTTTGGATCCATAGACGTTAGTAGCACAAAACTTAGTCCCCTTAGGAATCCATTTTTCAATTTCATCCTATTTAGTTGAAGTGGTTAGTTCTTTTGGGACCCAAACACTTCTAAAAGATTCACCATTTACAAATCTAGGGGCACTAGATTGTCTTACATAAAATTTTGATTTTCCAAAATTATTTTTCTTTTCAAGCTCTTTGGAAATCAAATCAAGTCAATTTTACAAAAAGGGATTTGGAAAATGGACATTTTGAGTAGTGATCAAATTGTAAAGTTTCAAAACTGGGGAAAATGTGATTTTTAAGGTGGAAGCCAAAATCTTAGAATCTTTAGGGGGATTTAAGTCAATTTGACCTTTCTTCAATATGACATGTGATTTAAATGGGTTTTAACTAAATGATTTTAATTGGAATTTGATATTAATTAATTGATAGTTTGTGGATTTTCATTTTACGTGACTACCAATTCCCTCTCATTTTAGCCAAACACCATTTTCTCTCATCTATTCCAGAATTCTTTTTCCCAAAAATTCTCTCAACATTTCCTAAATCTTTTTCAAGAGATCTTCTTTAATTCTTCAAGATTTTTGCAAGGAAAACTTGTCATCTATTGAAGGAAGCAAGGATTGGAGGTAAATCTCATTCTCAACCTATAATCTAAGTTTTTATTGAAATTCCCAAGATATTTGGCTTCTAATAACTATTTTTGAATGAGTTTTCAATATAGTTTTGATTTGAGATCAAAATCTTATGAAAATGTGGATGAAATCTTGATTTTTGGACTTGATGAGTTGAGCTCTGTTTTGTGTTGATTCTAATTGATTTTTAAGTTGATTTATATGTTAAAATGATGTGTTAATAACATAGATCCCAAAATCCTTGAAATCCTTGAGTTTCTTGGTAGTTTTAAGTGAGTTTTTGGGGTGTAATGGTGGAATCTTGATTGTTGGAGGTATAAGGATGACTTGGGATGTTTATTAGGTGTATTTTGATGTTGTTAATACTTTGGAAGTGATGTATGATGGCTAGGCTTGGTTTAGGAAGCAATCAATTGAGTTTTCGGTTGTTTTGGAAGGATATTTTGGTGTAGTTTGAGTGGGAAACGAGTTGATGAATTGTTGCTGGTGCTATAATGCATTTTAATGCATTTAGATCTCTGTTTTGATGATGTGAAAACATGGGATCTTGATCCGGAAGCTAACAAGGTGATTTTGGAGGCTCCGGAGGTATAATATTCGTGTCGGTGAATGAGGCTTTGCGTATCGGTGAGTGGAAATGCAATTTTCTGCTTTGTAATGCCTTGAGCGTGCTCTTGGGAGCTTAGTGTAAGTTTGATACACTTAACTAAGCTCAAGTGTAAGTGTTCTGGTAATCCCTCTCTTGGAAATGTGCTAAGCTTGATGAAAATGCATTTGATGTAAGAGTGGATTTGTTTAATGTTTTTAAGCATGTTTAAGCATGGTTTAATGCTGGATTTTAATTTCATTATGTTAAGGATGCACTAGGTAAGTGATCCTTGGTTTTCATATGAAAATGCATATGATGTTAAGCATGTGTGCTTGAGGAAATGACATTGTGGTTATGCTTGAAAAACAGTGGATAAATGATTATATTGGAAAGTGATGAAAATGGTTTTTGGTTACTTTAATCGGATATAGTTAGCCGGTTATAGGATTGGGTGCATCATGAATAAATTCGTCTTGGATGTCGAGGGTTTGTGATTGTGATGTAATCTCCATTCAAGTACCCTAGCAATTGAGGTTAAGATCACAACGGTGAATGGTTAGTCCCGTGTGTGGGTCTTGTGTATGTGTCCCATACTCTCGTTAGTAGAATTATACAACTACCGATGAGTAATGTTGAGGGGTTGTGATTATGCCATTAATCTCCATCACGGGTGTTGAGGGGTTGTGATTGTGCCATTTGTCTCCACCTTGTGTAGTCCGATAGTTTGTATGAAGCGTGAGGGACAACGCTTGTAATCCGCCTATTCGATTGTGTCTTGTGTTGAAATGGTTTGTGGACTATCACTTGAAAGCCAATATAATGTAAATGAATAGAATAAAGCATGAGAAGCTTGTATGTGATGCAAGGTTGCATGAGGAAGTTGTAAATGATGCAAGAATGCATGAGATGCTTGGTAAAGCATGAGTAATGGTCTAATTGATGTTTATGATGTTGAATATGTGCATGTGTTCTTAAAAATTCATTGATGTCTTGTGGAGACATGTTTTATAAAAAGGCATGTGATATAAGTGGTGGTTTTGCAATTCATGTTAAATGTATTGGTGAATGTTGTTTAGCGATCCTCTCTAAGCTTTAAGCTTACGCTCGTTTGTTTCATCAATGCAGAAAATTGAACATTTGGAGGCATCCCAAAAGCAAGAGGAATCCAAGGTCTAAAGAGATGTATGTGGTTCACCCTTAGTGTAATAAGAGGAAATGGGTGGGAATTTATACTTTGGATTGTATGAGGTTGACTCCTTTACTTTGAGCATGTTTGTTTGCCTATACTTGATTTGTAAATGGCCTTTGGAGTTTGGATTTTGGTTTATTTGGTGTTATGACTAGTTATGGTCTTGGTGAACTAGGAAGCATGCCTTTAGTGCCTTTGCTTAAGTGTTGGTTGCTATGTTTAAGCTATAGCCTCGGTATGATGATTGATGATATGTATTCTTGATGTATGCATGTTGTGGCATGTCTCGAAAAAGATTTGAGTGTGGAAATGCATGAAAAACCAGCAAAATCTGCTGTTGCAGGGCAGGGTGTATCAGAACACCCTTATCTGTTTCGAAACAGGGGCCCGGAATGGCCATAGTGTTTCGGAACAGATTAAGGTGTTTCGGAACACTTTGGCTACTGGAAGACCCTGTTTCGATACGGGTCTTGAAACGAGCCCGAGTACCGAAAGGTTCAAATCAGTTTCGATACGACCGTTTCGATACCAGGGTAGGCGTTCCGAAACAGATGACCATTGGATTTGAATTTTGAGCTAATCTGAGTTTCTGATTCTTACGTTTTGGTCCTTAATGGTTGGCTGCTTAAATTAGTAAGTTTGAATGATCTTTTTGAGTTGATTTTGACATGATGGCATGTAATGTGATTAACTGAGGTTTGGTAATATTAATATCATGAAAGTCCCTGTACTTTGTGGAATTTATGTTTTAGTCCCTAAAATACATTTTTGTTCAATTGAGTCCCTGATAGAGATTTGTTCGCTGTGTCGCTTCCGCTGGAGTAATTGTTTAAACATATAGGTTAATATTGAGCATCTAGAAAAGATATAAAGAAAAAAAAGGTCGTTAATCAAGGTTGACTTTGGTTTTCCCCGTGTAATCTTCGTAGTTCGGGTTAAACGTCTAGGTCGGGCTAAGGGGGTTACATTTGTTGGTATTAGAGCGTGGTTTCGAAAGAATTGGGAATGTTGGTATGTGTAATTGATGTGAATTGAAGTATGATGTTTGAAAAACATGCTAATGGTTGAATATTAAACCTTATGCCATGTTGATTGGTGTGAATTGCATATGAGATGAATATGATAGTATGATGGTGATGTTATGTGGATATGTGCTGATTTGGATTGATGGAAAGTATGTGAGCATGATGTTTCATGTATGTTATGCTCTGTGGGGAAATTGGGTGCACATTGCCTTATTACACTAACCAAATGTTTTATAAACTTGGATTCTTGCTTGCAGCTGGCCTAAATGGTTTGATTTGTTTTCGTTGTTGTGTTTGTTTAAAATAGCACATGGGACCTAGAAAGGAGTTGAGGTCCAATACCATAGTGCATGCGGCTGAGCAGGACAACCAAGTTGAGTAGGGGGCTGACGTCCCTCCTGGTGGAGATCTACCTCCTCCGCCACCACCTGGAGGTGGGGAGCAGGTGCAACAAGGACAAGCTGGTCCTAGTTTAGGTAATTTGGCGCCACTAGTTGAGGCGATCACTGGAGCGTTTCAGGCTGTTGTTGCCGGAGCGCAAGTGCAGGCCCCTACAGCTGGGCAGGTTGAGGAGCTTGGGAGCTGTAGAGTTCTATGGTATGTCACCTGAGGCGTCTGAGGTCTGGTTGACAAGTACGATCCGCATAATGGATCAAATGGGTTGTAATGATGTACGCAAGTTGGGATGTATGGTTTCTTTGCTACAAGGTGATGCTTACAGCTGGTGGACGACTACCACAGCTGGTATGGAACCCAACGATGTTGATTGGAAGTTCTTTAGAGGTTCCTTTAGAAGAAAGTATCTAGGTGTGAGATACTTGGATGAGAAGAAACGAGAGTTTATGTCGCTTGTTAAGGGCGATCTTTCGGTGGCTGAGTACGAGGTCCAGTTCGTACGCTTGAGCCAGTATGCTCTTAAGTTGGTACCTAGTGAGAGGCATCAATGTGACCGCTTCTGGTATGATTTGGTGCAGGAAGTTAAGACGTACATGTTGGCTGCTGATTACACTGATTTTGACGTGCTTGTTTGTCGGGCAAAGGACATTGAGCAGAACTTGGGTTTGTCTTCTAGAGGTGTGGGTTCTAGCTCTGGGAAAAGAGCTGCTGAGTATAGTTCCGGTGGTGGGCGGAACAAAAGAGGCTGTGATAGGAGACATCAGCTTGAGGGAAGGCGTGGTGTTCCGGGTCGAGGTGGACAAACTCAGGGAGGTCGTATGAGATCTGAGCAGCATTCATGCCGGACATGTGGTTCGAGGGACCATTTGAGGCGAGATTGTCCTCGAGTAGCTAGAGAGGTTCAGGCTCTTGTTGTGGTGACAGGGAACTCTTGCTGGAATTGTGGTTCGACAGATCATATGAGGAGGAAGTGTCCTTTGTTGGCTGGTGGAGGCCAAGGACGTGCTCTTGTGGTAGCTGCACTTCAGAGAGGCCGTGGGCGCGGTCGTGGGAACTTTCAGAGGAGAGAGGAGGGGCAGCGAGGTATTGTTCACGTTGTAGCCGTTCGACCTAGGGGAGGTGGACCAACGAGGGTGTATGCTCAGCGCGATGAGCGCAACGATACCGATGTGATCGCATGTACCTTTGCTCTCCAGTCTTTATCTTTGCTGGCTTTGATTGATTCTGGATCCGCGCATTCTTATATCTTGAGTGAGCATGCACATTTGCTTGATATACTTGTTAAGATGCTTAAAGTAGGAATGCAAGTGACTAGTTCTTTTGGTGAGACTGTAGTCACTAGGAAGTTGTATAGGAGATGCCCTTTGTCTGTGCAATGACATGTTTTTCTTGTGGATTTGATGGAATTGCCTTTCTACGGATTTGATGTAATCCTTGGCATGGATTGGTTGACGGAGCATAGGGCGGTGGTAGACTTTGATGTTAAGCGAGTCACCTTAAAGTTGGCCGATGACTATGAGGTTGTTGTAGTGGGCGAAAATGTGAAATTCTTGTCGAATGTGATTTCGGCTTTGGAAGAAAATCTTATGATGAGGTTGGGTTGTGAGGCTTACCTTGCCTATGTGATGAATCTCGATAGTAAGGATGTTCGTGTGCAGGACATCTGAACTATTCGCGATTTTCTGGGTGTCTTTCCGGAAGAATTGCCTTGGTTGCCACCAAACAGAGAAGTTGAGTTTGGCATAGAGTTGTACGAGAATACAACCCTGGTGTCCATTTCTCCTTATCGCATGGCACCCAAAGAGTTAAAAGAGTTGAAAACACAGTTGTAGGAGTTGTTGAATCGAGGTTTCATCCGGCCAAGTGTGTCACCTTGGGGTGCACCGGTCTTGTTTGTGAAGAAAGAAGATGGGACGATGAGAATGTGTATAGATTATCGGCAACTAAACAAGTTGACGATCAAGAACAAGTATCCCTTGCCTAGAATTGATGATCTCTTTGATCAATTCCGGGGAGCCTCAGTGTTTTCTAAGATACACTTGAGATCGGGGTACTATCAGCTGAAAGTGAAGGATGTGGACGTGCCTAAAACTGCTTTTCGGACGAGGTACGGGCATTATGAATTTTTGGTGATGCCGTTTGGTTTGACCAACGCGCCTGCTGCTTTCATGGACATGATGAATCGTGTATTCCATGAATTCTTGGATCAGTTTGTGGTGGTGTTCATCGATGATATCCTTGTGTATTCGCGTACCGAGGAGGATCATGATAAGCACTTGAAAATTGTTTTGCAAGCGTTGTTGAAAAATCAGTTGTATGCGAAGCTGAGTAAATGTGAGTTTTGGCTTAGGGAAGTGGTCTTCCTTGGGCATGTTGTATCGACTGAGGGTATTCGCATCGATCCACAAAAAATAGAGGCTGTGATGAGTTGGAAAGTGCCTAAGTCAGTGACGGAGTTACGTAGTTTCCTTGGGTTGGCTGGGTACTACCGTAGGTTTCTCGAGGGTTTCTCAAAGATAGCAACACCTTTGACCAAGTTGTTGTAGAAGAATGTTCGCTTTGAGTGGACAGAGGCGAGGCAGCAAGCTTTTGAGAAGCTGAAGGAAGCTTTGACGCAAGCTCTTGTTTTGATTCAACCTGAGTTTGGTAAGGAGTTTGTGGTCTATAGTGATACGTCCATTGTTGGTTTGGGCTGCGTGTTGATGCAGGAGGGTAAGGCAGTGGCTTATGCATCTAGGCAGTTGAAGGTGCATGAGCGCAACTACCCTACTCATGATCTTGAGCTTTCAGCTGTGGTGTTTGCCTTAAAGATTTGGAGGCATTATTTGTATGGCGAGAAATGTGTTGTGTTCACAGACCACAAGAGCTTGAAATACCTTATGTCTCAGAAGGAGTTAAACCTTAGGCAACAACGTTGGGTGGAGTTGCTTAAGGATTACGATCTGACGATCGAGTATCACCCGGGAGAGGCTAATGTTGTAGTCGATGCTTTGAGCAGAAAAGTAGTTGTGGAGTTTAGAGCGATGTTTGATCGCTTGAGCATATCGCGTGATGGTGATCTTATTACGGAATTACAAGTGAAACCATCCCTGATTCAGTTAATCAAAGAGAAGCAGTTGCTTGACGATTCTCTTGTTTCGCATGTTAAAGATATTGCAGAAGATAGACCTTCAGATTTCAGCTATAGTGATGATGGTGTTCTGTGTTATAGGAGTCAAATAGTGGTGCCAGATGATGCTGAGTTAAGGCACACTATTCTGACTGAAGCTCATAGTAGTCCTTTTGCTATGCACCCTGGTAGTACCAAGATGTATCGTGACCTGAAGGATGAGTACTAGTGGGTGGGGTTGAAAAAGGATGTAGCTGAGTTCGTTAGTAAGTGCATGTGTGTCAGCGAGTGAAGGCTGAGCATCAGGTTCCTTCTAGATTGTTGCAGCCTTTGAGAATTCCAGAATGGAAGTGGGAGAGAATCACCATGGATTTTGTGTCTGGTTTGCCTTTGTCACCAACAAAGAAGAATTCGGTTTGGGTGATTGTGGATCGGCTTACGAAGTGTGCACATTTTCTGCCTGTGCATACTACGTATACTTTGGATAAGTTGGATGAGTTGTACATAGCTGAGACTGTACGGTTGCACGGTGTGCCAAAGTCCATTGTGTCGGATAGAGATCCGAGGTTTACAGCGCGATTTTGGGAATGTTTGCATCAAGCCTTGGGTACACAGTTGAATTTCAGTACTTCTTATCATCCGCAGACGGATGGACAGTCAGAACGTATGATTCAAGTGCTTGAGGATATGTTGAGGTGCTGTGTAATAGATTTTCAGGGTTCTTGGGAGAAACACTTTCCGTTGGTTAGGTTTGCGTATAACAATAGTTACCAGGCAAGTATCCAAACGGCTCCATACGAGGCTTTGTATGGGAGGAGATGTAGAACCCCTATTTTTTAGGCAGAAGCTGGGTAAAAGTTGATTTCGATGTCGGCTATGCTTAAGGGAACCACCGAGAAGGTGAAGCTCATTTACGAGCGGTTAAAAGCAGCATCAAATAGGCAAAAGTCTTACGCAGACTTGAAGCGTAAGGAAATTGAGTTCGTGGTTGGCAGACGTGTGTTCTTGAAGGTATCACCTTGGAAGAAGGTGATGAGATTTGGGCGTAAGGGTAAGCTTAGCCCAAGGTTTATTGGACCTTACGAGATTGTGGAGCATATTGGTCTTGTGGCATATCGGTTGAGATTGCCTGTAGAGTTGAAGAAGATACATGTTGTGTTTCATGTCTCCATATTACGGAAGTATAGGTCGAATCCTTCGCATGTAATGCCTGTTGAGGAGATAGAGTTGAATCCGGATCTGTCATATGATGAGGAACCAGTGAGGATTCTGGACGTGAGTAGCAAAGTTCTTCGTGGCAAGACGATAGAACTTGTGAAGGTGTTGTGGCGACACCGAGAAGTTAAGGAAGCCACGTGGGAAAACAAGGCGGACATGCTGAGGTAGTTTCCGCATCTCTTTCCATCGGGTAAGAATTTCGAGGACAGAATTTCCTAAGTGGGGGAGAGTTGTAACGCCCTAGTTTTGGGCCTAGATGTTTTGGACATCGGATCGGACCAGTCGAGAACGGTTCGAATCGCGTAAGGTGATTTTAGGAAATCAAGGATCGAGATAGGATAAAATTGTGATAAAAATTGCTAAAAATCCTCTAAAAATATAATTAAGAGGTTGGTCAAGTCAATTTTACAAAAAGGGATTTGGAAAATGGACATTTTGAGTAGTGACCAAATTGTAAAGTTTCAAAACTGGGAAATGTGATTTTTAAGGTGGAAGCCAAAATCTTAGAATCTTTAGGGGGCTTTAAGTCAATTTGACCTTTCTTCAATATGACATGTGATGTAAATGGGTTTTAACTAAATGATTTTAATTGGAATTTGATATTAATTAATTGGTAGTTAGTGGATTTTCATTTTACGTAACTACCAATTCCCTCTCATTTTAGCCAAACACCATTTTCTCTCATCTTTTCCAGAATTCTTTCTCCCAAAAATTCTCTCAACATTTCCTAAAACTTTTTCAAGAGATCTTCTTTAATTCTTTAAGATTTTTGCAAGGAAAACTTGCCCTCTATTGAAGGAAGCAAGGATTGGAGGTAAATCACATTCTCAACCTCTAATTTAAGTTCTTTATTAAAATTCCCAAGATATTTGGCTTCTAATAACTATTTTTGATTGAGTTTTCAATATAGTTTTGATTTGAGATCAAAATCTTATGAAAATGTGGATGAAATCTTGATTTTCGGACTTGATGAGTTGGGCTCTGTTTTGTGTTGATTCTAATTGATTTTTAAGTTGATTTATATGTTAAAATGATGTGTTAATAACATAGATCCCAAAATTCTTGAGATCCTTGAGTTTCTTGGTAATTTTAGGTGAGTTTTGGGGTGTAATGGTGGAATCTTGATTGTTGGAGGTATAAGGATGAGTTAGGATGTTTATTAGGTGTGTTTTGATGTTGTTAATGCTTTGGAAGTGATGTGTGATGGCTGGGCTTGGTTTAGGAAGCAATCGATTGAGTTTTCGGTTGTTTTGGAAGGGTATTTTGGTGAAGTTTTAGTGGGCAACTAGTTTATGAATTGTTGCTGGTGTTAGAATGCATTTTAATTCATTTAGATCTCTGTTTTGATGATGTGAAAACATGGGATCTTGATCCAGAAGCTAACGATATGATTTTGGAGGCTCCTGAGGTATAATTTCTGTGTCGGCGAACGAGGCTTCGCGTATCGGTGAGTGGAAATGCAATTTCCTGCTTTGTAACGCCTTAAGCGTGCTCTTGGGAGCTTAGTGTAAGTTTGATACACTTAACTAAGCTCAAGTGTAAGTGTTCCGGTAATCCCTCTCTTGGAAATGTGCTAAGTTTGATGAAAATGCATTTGATGTAAGAGTGGATTTGTTTGATGTTTTTAAGCATGTTTAAGCATGGAATAATGTGGATAAATGATTATATTGGCAAGTGATGAAAATGGTTTTTGGTTACTTTAAACGGATATAGTTAGCCGGCTATAGGATTGGGTGCACCGTGAATAAAGTTGCCTTGGATGTCGAGGGGTTGTGATTGTGCCATAATCTCCATTCAAGTACCCTAACGATTGAAGTTAAGATCACAACGGTGAATGGTTAGTCCCGTGTGTGGGTCTTGTGTATGTGTCCCATACTCTCGTTAGTGGAATTATATAACTACCGATGAGTGATGTTGAGGGGTTGTGATTGTGCCATTAATCTCCATCACGGGTGTTGAGGGGTTGTGATTGTGCCATTTGTCTCCACCTTGTGTAGTTCGGTAGTTTGTATGAAGCGTGAGGGACAACGCTTGTATTCCACGTATCCGATTGTGTCTTGTGTTGAAATGGTTTGTGGACTATCACTTGAAAGCCAATATAATGTAAATGAATAAAATAAAGCATGAGATGCTTGTATGTGATGCAAGGTTGCATGAGGTAGTTGTAAATGATGCAAGATTGCATGAGATGCTTGTATGTGATGCAAGGTTGCATGAGGTAGTTGTAAATGATGCAAGATTGCATGAGATGCTTGGTAAAGCATGAGTAATGGTCTAATTGATGTTTATGATGTTGAATATGTGCATGTGTTCTTAAAAATGCATTGATGTCTTGTGGAGACATGTTTTATAAAAAGGCATGTGATAAAAGTGATGGTTTTGCAATTCATGTTAAATGCATTGGTGAATGTTGTTTAGCGATCCTCACTAAGCTTTAAGCTTACGCTCATTTGTTTCATCAATGCAGAAAATTGAACATTTGGAGGCAGCCCAAAAGCAAGAGGAATCCAAGGTCTAAAGGGATGTATGTGGTTCACCCTTAGTGTAATAAGAGGCAATGGGTGGGAATTTATACTTTGGATTGTATGAGGTTGACTCCTTTACTTTGAGCATGTTTGTTTGCCTATACTTGAGTTGTAAATGGCCTTTGAAGTTTGGGTTTTGGTTTATTTGGTGTTATGAGTTGTTATGGTCTTGGTGAACTAGGAAGCATGCCTTTAGTGCCTTTGCTTAAGTGTTGGTTGCTATGTTTAAGCTATAGCCTCGGTATGATGATTGTTGATATGTATTCTTGATGTATACATGTTGTGGCATGTCTCCGAAAAGATTTGACTGTGGAAATTCATGAAAAACCATCAAAACCTGCTGTTGCAGGGCAGGGTGTATCGGAACACCCTTATCTGTTTCGAAACAGGGGCCCGAAATGGCCATAGTGTTTCAGAACGGATGAAGGTGTTTCGAAACACTTTGGCTACTAGAAGACCTTGTTTCGATACGGGTCTCAAAACGAGCCCGAGCACCGAAACGATCAAATCAATTTCGATACGACCGTTTCGATACCAGGGTAGGCTTTCTGAAACAGATGACTGTTGGATTTGAATTTTGAGCTAATCTGAGTTTTTGATTCTTACGTTTTGGTCTTTAATGGTTGGTTGCTTAAATTAGTAAGTTTGAATGATCTTTTTGAGTTGCTTTTTGACATGATGGCATGTAATGTGATTAATTGAGTTTTGTTAATATTAAAATTATGAAAGTCCTTGTACTTTATGGAATTTACATTTTAGTCCCTAAAATATGTTTTTGTTCAATTGAGTCCATGATAGAGGTCTTTTCGCTGTGTCACTTCCGCTGGAGTAATTGTTTAAACATATAGGTTAATATTGAGCATCTAGAAAAGATAAAAAGAAAAAAAAGTTCGTTAATCAAGGTTGACTTTCGGGTTGACTTTGGTTTTCCCCATGTAATCTTCGTAGTTCGGGTTAAACGTCTAGGCCAGGCTAAGGGGGTTACAGCTTTGTTGTGGCACAAACGGACCATCTTCTACTATGTCCCAAAGCTTGTAGTACCTTGACTTTATGAAGAACTTCATCCTTGTCTTCCAATAGGCATAGTGTGTTCCGTCGAAGAAGAGCGATTTGTCGATAGATTGCGCCATTGAGCCGGTTGTTTGAAATGTTGATCGAGCTTGTCGGATATTCTCAATAGGATGTTAATCCTCTTCAATTGAGCCAAGCTCTGATACCAATTGTTGGGTTTTTTTGTGCTCGATTCCTTCAATCGTTCTTGCTCGCCAAGTGGTGGAGAATTGGGATTTTGGGTGAAAAAGGTGTGGAAGCTAAAAATGATAAAGACAAGATGATTTATAGTGGTTCAACCTTCTAACCAAGGTCTACATCTATTACTTTAGCTTCCCACAAAGGATTTCCAATCAATCCACTATTGATTCGTCCCTTTTTCTAGGCTTAGGAGGAAACCCTTACAATTCGATCAAGCTTTCTACCCAAAGCCTTGATCAAACCCTCTTTTCAAAGAGATAAGGATAAGCAAACTTCAATCCCTCTAATAGGTATTTGTTTGCACAATAAAGCTCTCACCCAATCCTAAAACACTTGAGTAAATTTAACAATTTTGGCTCACTAGTGTTTGTCTATACAATGAATTGACACTTAAGCACTAAGACAATTTCTTGATCATATGTTGTGTTACAATTGAAGCATTAACCCTTACTAGATGCTTGGAGGTCCCTTTTATACTCCTCTTTGAGTTTGTAGTCGTTACTAGCCGTTGGGGTTGAATTGGAGCCGTCGGAGACTTTATTTCTCATCTTTAATGTTGTTTTACAGCCTTCTGTATCGATATGCGTGGACCCGTATCGATATGGCCTTCTTCAGAAACTAGACGTTGGGCTCTTGCCAGCCTAAGCGTATCGATACGCTTGAGAGCGTATCGGTACGGTATGTCATTTAAAAGACCGTTGGGAAACTAGCCGTTTGGGGTTGTTAAAACGGGGATGGGTACGCTTACCAGGCGTATCGAAACGATCCCTCTCCGTATTGAAACGTCAAAGTTTGTTTCGATACGGGTTTTGGCAGTAACAAAACCTGGGCAAAAAGGTATCGATACGGGGTACACCGTATCGGTAAGGGCAACCTAAAAATTCAAGTTTGGCTATTTTAAAGCATGAAAAACTTTGCCAAAAACCTTTTAAAATGCCTCAAACATATATTCAAGTTGTTTTGACTTAGAGACAAGTTTTAAATTCTTTTCAAATTAGTCCAAAGCATTTTTCAATTATTATATCAAAACATTATTTCTACATTTTTATTATCACATATTTATATGTGTATTTAAATTTATTTATTAATTAAATTATATTAAAATAATAATATAAATAATAAATTAATTTATAAATCATTTGAATATGTTTTGAAAAGTTAAATTAAAAATAATTTTATAGATCTAATTAATATTGATTAGATACAAAATATTAATAACTAATAAATTATTCAAACAAGTATTGAATATAATCATGTCCTTATATGTCATTTTGCTTGTTTAAACAATCTAACAACTATCAGTTGTCAGTTAATTTTACCAAACATTTTTATACGATCAGTTAATACAATCCGCTAGTCAAATCAGCTAATGTAATCCGCTTTTCGCTATCAGCTATCCGCTAATTGTCAAACAGGGCCATACAAATTTAAAATTTCATACTACATAATTCAAACTCAAAAATTAGTGTTTGATGTTAGTTTTAAGATGAAATATATATATATATATATATATATATATATATATATATATATATATATATATATATATATATATATATATATATATATATATATATATATATATATATATATTAAAGTTTATCGCCAAAATATTAATCTCGTTTTTTTTCTTTCAAATCTCGGTATTGAAATGTAATACCCCTCTGTTTGATCAAAAAAAAATATTTGAAAAATTTAAAACCTAAAAGTACATAATACAAACATAGAAATAATTTGAAGATTTAAATTTAGTTTTAGGAAAAAAAATTAAGAACCTAAAATAAAATTTTAATTTAAAACTAAAAAATAAATATATTAAAAGTATCGGGTCGATCGAGTACCTGGTTACTAAAAAAATTTGGCCCAAACCCGGCCCGGTCGGGTAATTTTTTTAAAGGATTACCCGGTTTATTTAAGTTCGAGTCGTTAGGTCGGGTCAACCGGGTCTGGTATTTTTGAACACCCTAACTCCGGGTAGGTCTGGGGTGCGGCTAAAAGACGGCAAGTTTCTTAACTTGTCCTCGAACTGAAAATATTAGACTTCTTGATAATATTTTTTGTTTTTTTTTGCAGGTATAAATACTTATTTTGTAGTATCAATACTTAGTTTTTTTGATAAATTTTTAGTTTTAGACAAAGTATCTAAACTTACAAAATAAGTATCGATACTTGCAAAAAAACAATCGAAAATGTTATAAAAAATCTAATATTTTTAGTTTGAGGACAAAATTCGAAACTTGCCGTTTTTTAACCACACGTTAGACTCGGCCAATATACATCGCATTGTTCCTGAAGCAGGATAGTTTGTTTGTCTCTTTGGGGAAAAAGTTGTACCTTAAGCAGGATAGTTTGTTTGTCTCTTTGGGGAAAAAATTGTACCTTTTACTTTTTTCCTAGAAACTAAGTTTACATTTTCAGTTGTAATCATTTTGTTGTTGTTGTTTGTTAGGATTGTCAATTTTTGGAGTACAAAAGACATATATGTCTTGACCATTTAGGTGTATGTCAGTTTTGGTTATATATAGCAATATCAAATTATCTGCTTTCAATAGATTGGAGATTAATTAAAGTATTTGCATCAATTTCTATTATTTTTACTACATACGGGGATGAGCATAATTTGACTTGAAAATATTAAATTATTTAACTCGATGTAAAAAAAATGACTCGTTTTGATTTGTAATTTCATAAACTCGACTTGAAAAAATTTTAAATAAAATTTGAGTTATAAAATGAAAATTTCAATAACTCAAAATTTTAGTAATTAGTTGATCAATTTTTAAGTTTGAGTATGTCAATCCTACCTGATATATATTGTATATCACATATGAAAATATGAAGAAATATATATGTATATCATATATGTATATAGAAAGTCATTTAAATTGGAATCAATATGTATTATAATATTATAAATAATTACAATTACATTTGTATATAAACTCGAAAACTCTACTCAATTCGAATCGACTCGAATTTCATAAACTCGACTTCATTCGGATAAAAATTAAAATGAAGTTTGAATCGTAAAATATGACATGTGAACTCGAATAACTCAAAATGTTTTGACTCGATTCGAAAATATTTCAAATAAAGTTTGAATCGTAAAATAAGACTTGTAAACTCGAATAACTCAAAAAAATTGACTCGATTTAGAAAATTTTCAAATAAAATTTGAATCGTAAAAATAAGACTTATATACTCGAATAACTCAAAATTTTTTAACACAACTCGACTGGACCGGATGCTCAACCCTAACTATATATAATTCTACTTTTTTGCTAAGATATGATCTTGTGAAACCGATATTTTAATTTTGATATAACTAAAGAACCTAAGGATTAAATTGAAAATGTCAAAACGAATCTTTAAGTCCTCAAGCATCCCCATATAATTTTAAGAATATGCCAAAGTTAAAAACTAAAGTTTACAAATATTTTCTAAGTGTTTTAAAGCCGAAACAGTGTTTTCAAGTCCCTGTTTCGAAACGGCCTAAGGCGTTTCGAAACGATTTCACCACTGTCGACCCCTGTTCTGAAACGCGTATCGAAACGGCTTTAGAACATATGAACCCGTATCGAAACGACTTCAAGCGTTTCGAAACAGTTCTTCATTTTGATTTGAAAATTATGACCGTTGCAATGTTTTTAACTGAATTTTCAAAAACCGTTAGGGTGTTTCGAAACGGGCTCAAGCTGTTTCGAAATGACCCTTGACAGTGGCAAAAGTGTTTCGAAACGGTTTCAATACGTTTCGAAACGGGCTCTTAAATGCACCCCAACGGCTCTTTCTATTTTGGTCCGTTTCGAAACAGGTCCCCGCGTTCCGAAACGGGTGGTTGCAGACTGCATTTATGGAGGTGAGATAATACCCCCAACGGCTCTATTGATGAATGCAACAACCACAATGGCTAGAAATCAATGAGAAGGTATAAAAGGGACCTCTAAAAGCTCAAGCAACAACTATTGATCCAAAAAGCAAATATCCATACATCAAATCAAAGCATTTGTGCTAAAATCCCATATTGTCTAGAAACCCCAATTGTAATTTTCATTCTTATCTTTTTCAATTGGGTTGAGTGCTTGTAATTGGGCTACAATTTGTATTGAGAGATACTATCTTAGCCATCAAACTCTTTGTTATCTTTGTGTGAGGATTGGGTTAAATTTTGGGTAGAAAATTTAACCGAAAATTGTAAGGGTTGCCTCCTTAGCCTAGAAAAGGGGAAGAGCAATTAGTGGAATTGTTACAAATCCTTAGTGAAGCTAAGGTGGTGGATGTAGAGTTTATTTGGAACTTGAACCACTCTAAAATTCCTTGTCAATCTTTTTAATTTGCAATTTCTACCACATAAACCTTAAAAATCCAATTCACCCCCCCTCTTGGTTCATATCGATCATTCGATCCACTCAACAATTGATATCAGAGCCTACCTCTTTGAGGATTAACAACCACAAGAGGAGTTCTTTGGAAGAGTGTGATCATCAAATATCAAGAGATGGCTTCAACCTCCGGTTCGGGCATGTATGAGTCTCAATCCACTACAAAGCCTCCCTTCTTCAATGGTGATAACTATTCTTTTTGGAAGAATAGAATGCGTCTCTTCATCAAGTCCAATGACTACTTAGTGTGGGATGTCATTGAAGATGGCCCTTACATTCCATTGAAGCAAGATGGTGAAGGCAAGATGGTCTTGAAGAAAAAGGTGGAGATGAGTGAAGAAGAAAGGAAAAAGATTCAAGTAAATGACAAAGCTCTCCACATGCTTTTTTGTTCATTCGGTCCGAACATCTATTCTAAAGTGTCATCCATTGAGAGTGCCAAAGAAGTGTGGGACACTCTTGAGACTACCTATGAGGGAACCAACGATGTCAAAGAAACTAAGATTGGAATTCTCAATCTTAGTTATGAAAATTTCAAGATGGAGCCCGATGAGACGGTCTCCAAGATGTTTGATCGATTCTCCACTATAGTCAATGGGCTCAAAGGTTTTGGAGAGATCATACCGGAAGACAAGCTTGTCCGGAAGCTACTCTATTCACTTCCCGAATCTTGAGATGGGAAGAGAACCGCCATCATTGAAGCTAAAAATTTGAAGATTTTAAAGCTTGATGAGCTTGTGGGTTCTCTCCTTACTCATGAAATTATGAAGCAAGGAAGGGAAGAAAAGAAGAAGAAAGAAGAGAAAAGAGTAGAAAAGCTAGAGGTTGAGAAGAGGAAGAAGATGAGAATAGCTCTCAAAGCTTCACTACATGAAGAGAGCTCTTCTAGTGAGGAGGGTGAGCTAGAAGAATTGGCTATAATAGCCAAACGATTCTCACGCTTTATGAGGTCCAACCGGGGAAGAAAAATCCAAAGAAAAATGGACTTCAAAAGCAAGAACAAAGAAGAAGCAAGGGATCAAATCATTTGCTTTGAGTGCAAACAACTCGGCCACATACGTTCGGAGTGCCCTCAACTCAAGAAGAAAGGCTTTGAGAAGAAGAAGAAGCTCAAAGCCAAGCTTGCTACTTGGAGTGATGAGGAGTCATCGGAGGATGACGAACAAGAAGTGGCTAACCTTTGCCTCATGGCACTTGAGGAAGATTCCTCCATGGTAACCTCTAACTCATCAACTTTAGATTTTACATATGATGAATTGAATGATGCATATGATGAGTTGCAAGAGGTCTATAATGAATTAGTTGAGAAATATAAGAAGTCGGTCATTAGAAATAAGAAAATTATTTTGGAACTAAATGAGAAAAATGACTCACTCTCTCAAGCTAATTCAAAATTTGAGAAAAAGATATTAGGGTTGAAAGATGAACTAAAATTCTTTCAAGATGAAGCTATTTTCATAGGTTACTCTTTAACCTCTAAAGCATATCGAGTATTTAACAAAAGAACTTTAGTAGTAGAAGAATCTATTCATGTTGTATTCGATGATAACCTCCTTCCAAGGAAGGATTCTTGTGATGATGATGATGATGTAGGAATCATAAATGCCTTTGATGGAGGACAAACTTCAAAGGATGATGAGATTCCAACAAAAGAAGATGACACACAAGATCCACCTCTTGAAGCCTTGAAGGACTTGGCTCTTGAGGAAAAGGAAGTGAGCTACCCAAGGGAGTTCAACTATGTCAAAGATGGTGAAATCTTGGGTGATCCATCCAAGGGGTAACCACTCGATCTTCTCTTAGATTAATGAATCATGTTGCATTTATCTCATGCATAGAGCATAAGAATATTAAAGAAGCATTGAAAGATGATTTTTGGATTATGGCTATGCAAGAAGAGTTAAATCAATTTGAGAGAAGTAACGTCTGGACATTAGTTGATAGGCCTAGTAATCAATCTACCATAGGAACTAAATGGGTCTTTAGGAACAAGCTAGATGAGAGTGGTAACATTGTAAGAAATAAAGCTAGACTACTAGCTCAAGGTTACACTCAAGAAGAGGGAATAGATTTTGATGAAACCTATGCACTCGTAGCTAGAATAGAAGCCATTAGGATGTTGCTTGCATATGCATGTTATCATAATTTCAAACTTTTTCAAATGGACGTTAAAAGCGTGTTTTTAAATGGTTTTATAAATGAAGAAGTGTATGTGGAACAACCACCGGGTTTTGAAGACTCAAAATTTCTAAATCATGTTTTCAAACTCACCAAAGCTCTTTATGGTTTAAAACAAGCTCCTAGAGCTTGGTATGAAAGACTTTCAAACTTTTTAGTTGAAAAGGGTTTTGAAAAAGGTAAGGTGGACACTACACTTTTTATAAAAATGTACAAAAATGACATCTTAGTAGTTCAAATTTATGTTGATGATATTATTTTTGGTTCTACTAACGAATGTCATTGTCAAGAGTTTGCTAAGTTAATGCAAGGTGAATTCGAGATGAGCATGATGGGGGAGCTCTCATTCTTTTTGGGACTCCAAATCAAGCAAAATAAGGATGGCACCTTCATCAATCAAGAAAAGTACATAAAGGATATGCTCAAGAAGTTTGGCTTGGAGAATGCAAAGCCTCAAGCCACACCTATGAGCTCATCTACAAAGCTTGACAAAGATGAAGGAGGATGTCGGAACAAGCTAGCAAAAAGCGTAAGTCCGTTCAAATCGGTGAGTCGAGCATGCGTCCGAATCTCGCTCAGCTTTTTCAAAAATCCCTTCGAACTCCAGAGGTGCGAGCTCGTTTCAAATATGTCCAAGATTTCGAAGTTCGTCGTGAGCGTGTCATTGATCTCGAATTCCTTAACTCCGAGAGATTCCTTTTTCGTTACCTCGAGCGTTTGAGCGAATGGGATCTTCTTCCTTTGTTGAGCATCCCGGACATTCGTTACAAACATATGGTACTCATCTTTTACTCTAATGCTCATCTTATTAATGATGAAACCAATACTGAGGTTGTAGGGATTGAATCTTTTATGTTGGGTAAAAAGTTTGTTGTTAATGTTGCTCTCTTGGAGTCCACTTTTTCCTTTAAAGATGAAGGAATTGAGAATGAACATCACTTTGGTACTAACACTGGTCAAGTACTTTCCTTGGATGCGCACGATCGTTTTCTTCACTTGATGGTATCATGGTTCCTTCGCCCCTCCGGAGGTAAATACTCTCATATCCGTCAAGTTGATTACTTTTGGCTTGAATGTTTCCGTCGTTGTGAGCGCCCTAATGTTTCTAAGATCATTTTTGCCGAGATGGTTAATAATGTTAAGCTTATTGACACCGATGGCTTGAAATCCTTTACTTATGGCACGATCTTAAGTCATATTTTCAGCACGATTGGTCTCGATTGCACCTACGACTCCCCGAAACCTCGCAAGTCCAAGATTGGTGAGTCCTCTCTTCGCAAGTCCGGTTTTCACTATGTGAACAATGTTTGGGAACGTGTTGATAGAGAAGCACCTCCTCCTCCTCCTCCCGTTGAACCTCAAGCTCAAGTTGGAAACAATGAAGCTCTTGCGACTCTCATTACCGAACGGTTCAATGCTATGGATACTAACATAGCTTCGGGTTTTGGTGCCATCAACACTCGCTTGCAAAGTGTCGAGGATCGCCTCCTATCTCTTGAGACTTCCCACTCGAACTTGGATTTGTCCTTCTCTACTCTTTATGGCCAATGGACGAAGTTTCGTCGTTCTCAAGTCAAGAGCGATGATGAGACTTCGGATGATGATGACGAGGCCTAGGATTCATATCATATCATATTATATCATCTATGCATTTTAGGTTTAAGTTTGCATCTTTATGTTTCATTATGTTTTAGGACCTATGCTTTTGATCTTATTTGGGATTATATTTTGAACTTAATGTTGATTTATGTTTGGATATTTTAATTTTATGAATTAATAATTATTGTTGCTTATTACTTAATGCTTATTGGTACTAATCCTTTGTCTTCTCTATGAGCCTTATTTATTATTTTTGATCTAACAAAAAGGGGAGAGGAAATTTAAGAGCCAAAAACAAAAATTCGTTTTAAATATTAAAGTGTTTTTTAAGTTTTAAAACTTGAATTTCAAAGTTAAATTATTTTTAAAACTTTAAAAACCTATCTTAAATTAAGGGGAGTTAGAATGTGTTCAAAATTTTCAAAACTCTTAAAAATTCTAACTTTGGTTTTGTTATATCAAAAAGGGGGAGATTGTGAAACCGATATTTTAATTTTGATGTAACTAAAGAACCTAAGGACTAAATTGAAAATGTCAAAACGAATTTTTAAGTCCTCAAACATCCTCATATAATTTTAAGAATATGCCAAAGTTAAAAACTAAAGTTTACAAATATTTTCTAAGTGTTTTAAAGCCGAAACAGTGTTTTCAAGTCCCTGTTTCGAAACGGCCTAAGGCGTTTCGAAACGATTTCACCACTGTCGACCCCTGTTCCGAAACGCGTATCGAAACGGCTTTAGAACATATGAACCCGTATCGAAACGACTTCAAGCGTTTCAAAACAGTTCTTCATTTTGATTTGAAAATTATGACCGTTGCAATGTTTTTAACTGAATTTTCAGAAACCGTTAGGGTGTTTCGAAACGGACTCAAGCTGTTTTGAAACGACCCTTGACAGTGGCAAAAACGTTTCGAAATGGTTTCAATACGTTTCGAAACGGGCTCTTAAATGCACCCCAACGGCTCTTTCTATTTTGGTCTGTTTCGAAACAGGTCCCCGCGTTCTGAAACGGGTGGTTGCAGACTGCATTTATGGAGGTGAGATAACACCCCCAACGGCTCTATTGATGAATGCAACAACCACAACGGCTAGAAATCAATGAGAAGGTATAAAAGGGACCTCTAAAAGCTCCAGCAACAACTATTGATCCAAAAAGCAAATATCCATACATCAAATCCAAGCATTTGTGCTAAAATCCCATATTGTCTAGAAACCCCAATTGTAATTTTCATTCTTATCTTTTTCAATTGGGTTGAGTGCTTGTAATTGGGCTACAATTTGTATTGAGAGATACTATCTTAGCCATCAAACTCTTGTTATCTTTGTGTGAGGATTGGGTTAAATTTTGGGTAAAAAATTTAACCGAAAATTGTAAGGGTTGCCTCCTTAGCCTAGAAAAGGGGAAGAGCAATTAGTGGAATTGTTACAAATCCTTAGTGAAGCTAAGGTAGTGGATGTAGAGTTCGTTTGGAACTTGAACCACTCTAAAATTCCTTGTCAATCTTTTTAATTTGCAATTTCCACCACATAAACCTTAAAAATCAAATTCACCCCTCTCTTGGTTCATATCGATCATTCGATCCACTCAACAGATATCAAGTTTAAGCAATTGTTTAGGGTAAAGTATATCATTTGTCACAAAATATTATCTCTTCTCTATTTTAGTTTTATTTGTTAAGCATTACTTTTTTTATTTTAGTCATTGGTTGTTAAGTTATTGTTAGAACTTTGGTGACATTGCCTAATAAAATAATAACTTTAATACTCAAAACCTATACAATTCTATCAATTAAATCTTAATTAAAAATAATCCATGGAATATTTAGATCCAACTCCAAATAATTTATCCTTTATTCTTCCTCTACAACATTTCTTGTTTATTTCCAAAGGAAAATTTATCGTTTTTATCACTTGTTGAAAAGACTCAAAACTATGAAATCAATGGGTTTTGGTCGAAACTAAGACGGAGATCGACAGAAATAACAATGGTGTAATAAAAATAAAGTAAAGAGAGTTAAGAAATCAAATTAATATTTTGGCTAAAATTTAAAAGTTAAATTAAAATTTAACCATTTAGTTTAAGGCATCACATCAAATGGAATAAATAATAATGTTGAAAATAATTTGATGCATTAGCTTATGTAATCTTTAATATATACAAGCCTTTTAATTTTAGGATTTAGGGTTTTATGTTATAGTTTAAGGTTTAAAAGTTTAGTGGGTAGGATTTAGAATTTAAGGTTTATAGTAATTTAGAGTTTAGGATTTAATGTCTAGGTTTTATGGTGCTAGGGTTTAGTATTTAAGTTTTAAATTTTATAAAAAGGTTGTGTAAATTTTACACAGCTTATGTATCAAAATATAACTCTGATAATCCAAATAAGACGAACCGAAAATAAAAGTGATATTGGGAGTAGTTTACCCAAAACTTAAAATAAATAAAAACAAAAAATAAAATTCAACCATAGACCTTAAATTTTACACCCTACACACTGTACCCCTAAATCGAAAGGCTCAAGCTTATTTTCTAGAATTCAATATCCAAATTTGCACTATGTATTACCAGTTTACCACACGTAGATTCAATACAAGAATTTCAAGAAACAAGCACTAAAATGTAACATGTAGCAAATTTAGATTGAAATGCATTTTGTATACGAAAAATAATACTATTTCAAATCCAGAAGAATGGACTCTGACACCAGCAAAGAGTAACAAACAAAGCAAGCCATTAATCTCACTCTACTTGCTCCAGCGTGGGGCGTATTATGTACACGCACCGTCCCTTAGTCGTCCTGACATGTTTAAAAATCACAGGAGACATCATCCCCAACTCGAAATCACACAACACCACTGCCAGATTTTCAAACAGTCCGTGGTCGGAATATAACGAACATCTCACAACCAATCACTATCAAACTTGGCATGCTTGCTCTCACATGGTGACAACTACAGCCTCCATTTTGTTTTTCTCTTGTATGTCCCATGTTTTTCTCACAAGTCTAGGTGGAAATTTTGCAGTAACCATAAGGCGAACAGCAACGGATGCTTCTACAGCTTTTGCTTGTATGAAAGAATATGGAACTAAAAACACAAACATCTGATTCATGATTCCTTTTCTTCGGCCAAGTTACGAGCTTGCTGAACTTCGATAGTATATTGTCTATTAAGATCCCTAAGCTTGTTCAGTAGTTCCTGGAACATAGGCCGGCACTGTGGATCACTGGTTTCCAGGAAGTTGTAGTTTCATATATCAGATCAAATTTGCAAATTGTAGCATAATTGGAAATCATAATGACTACACGAGTTGTAGAAAAGACGTAATTCGTTTTAATAACTAAAGTACTACCTAAGCCCCTAAATTGGCACTTAAATATCAAGGCTATATGAAGTCCGAATTTGATTTAGCATAATGCCGTGCTTGAGGCTCCTAAATGACACCCTAAATTCCGTGCTTCAATTAACTTGCATACGGGTAGGCTACAACTAAACTTTAAGTGGTGAATTTATTGAAAAAAAAAAACATGTAAACATTATAAGGAGATAAGCACCTGTGCCAGCAAATCTCAATCATAGAAGCTCACCGTGGGTCTAGTTCCTTCGGAATCTCTAGCCGTTGGTTCATGAACCCTACAGCTCCAATCAACTGCAAAAATTCGCAACAAACAGTTATTCATACTTGCAATGCTCGATAGTTTCTAAAGGAAAATTCCACTTGGACCTATTCACACAGCTAGACAAGCAAGCAGGGGTTCTAACCATGGATGTAAAACCAGAACAGACCAGCCAGTTCAATTACTTGAACTAGGGACCAGTCAGTATGGCGACGGTTCGACCATAAAAGTCAAACCTGAAAATTAGAGAACATACCGAAACCCATAAAAGTAAAGAAATTGAAAAAAGCAACAAAAAATAGTCACCAGATTGTTTGGTGTTCCTTCTATTAATTTTCAGTTTTTTACTTTTTTTTAATTTTTAACCAAAAAACTGGGCTTTTCATTATGATTTGGTTCATTTTCATTCTTTTTATAAATATAATTTTGTTATGAATATTTATCTATGTGGATGTCTATCATGATTAGAACTTTATCAAAGGAGTTTGATTTATTTATTATTAGGAATATTATCTCCATGAATTAGAGTTTAATGTATTATGTACTTCTTATGCCTATAAATAGATGATTCATTGAAGGCATTGTATACAATTCTATATTTTTGAGAATAATACAAATCTCCCTCTTCCTCTCATCTCTTTGTTCTTCTTGTTCTTCTTTATTTTATTCACAACACGTTATCAGCACGATCTCGCTCGCTCAATTACTGTGATTATTGTTGGTGGTTCTCGAAAAGAATTTCAATTTGATATTGGTGACTACATCTATCATATATTCAGCTTACCTTGGAAAGTATGGTATGTTTTACTTATTTATATACTAATATAATGATTGATTTATCATTCTTCAAAAGTTAGTATATTCATATCTATTACTTGGTTATTATTTTAATTTATTATTATTTTATTCATACTTGAAGTAACTCTTGAATTAACGAAAATTAAAATTATCGTCGTACTTCATTAGATGGATTGATAAAGCAAACCAAATTAAAGCCCTCAAGGATTTCGGCTAAATGCTATTGGGCGCACAAGTTAGAACATTTTATTACACAGTATATTAGTTTTATTCAAAGTTTTTATTATTCCATTCTAATTTATAATTGATTCAATTCAAGGATTGTGTTGTCATGTGATTGTTATATATTTGTTTTATCATTATTATTATTATTATGGTAATTTATATGAATAAATTCGAGATATAAAACAACTTTATTATTTGTATCAATTACTTTGTATGTGAATCAAAGGCAAAAGGAATACGTTACTTTGATGTGTTTATATATTCATCAAAATGTCGCTTGATTTTAACTATGGTTGTTTATAATTTGATCACATCAATTATAGTTATGTTTATTCAACTTGATCTATGACTACTTTTATACTTTTTGATCTAGTCTCAAATAAATTTTTTTTATTCTATTGATAAAAGTCGATGTTTTTAACCGTGTTTTGAGTTTTACATGTATTCAAATGAGTTGGAAAGAGACATGGTGTAAAAAAGATTATGAGAAGATGCCTTGGTTCATTTGCTACGTCATCATTGTCTTTGAGACGAAATTCAATATCGGTAAACTCTATTTTATTTTTATCTTTTAAAATACAATTTTAAAGTGCGATAAATCATGATAATTTTGGATTTACAAGAAGATTATTATAAAGTCTATATTTGCTTGAAAGCAATATTTCTTCTTCGTCGAAAAACTCGACCATAGACTTCTCCCAATTTCAAGTTACGAAAATTCGTCTTGATCCAAAAAGTTTTATGGGAGGCATTCCTTGAAGTGAATGCAAAGCATGATGTTTATTCCATGCGATTATCAATGATGGGGCATTCCCTGAAGTGAATGCAAGCATGATGTTTATTCCATGCAATTATCAATGATGGGGCATTCCCTGAAGTGAATGCAAGCATGATGTTTATTCCATGCAATTATTGGATCTGTTTCATTCCCTGAAGTGAATGCAAACATGGTAAATCATTGTGGACAGGTTTTTAAATGAGGTTTTTAAAGGACCTTGTGGACATCCCGTTCTGTGAGGCTACTGGTCTCAAAGGAGGTTTTTAAAGGACCTTGTGGACAGGTTTAACAATGCCGCGTACGAGGATTAAATCTTTGTTCTCTGTGATAAGGATATGTGAAAAAGGTTTTAAAGGCCCACTGGCTCTACTCCATTCCCTGAAGTGAATGTGAGATTATATTATGGAAGGAATAAAAAAAAATCACATTAAAAGTTGGGGTCGTGGTCGAGGCTATGAATATACACATGAAAAATATAGTCGTTTTAAGAATACTTCTACCCGCTGGTAGCAAAGTTATAAGGATGAAAAGAGTGATAAAGATCATTCTAAGGAAGTGAAATCCTTTTACCAATGTGATGTTATAAACCATTGATTTCGTACTTGTCAAACGCCAAAGTATTATGGACTTTATCCATAATCATGAATGATAAATGAAATAAAATATAAACAAAATTTGTTTATGGCGTTATTGATCCAACTCAATTGGATATTGTTAATTTTCTCATAACCTTTGAAGGAAATAATTTACCATTTATTTTATTTCCCTTATAACCTCTAATAGGAATAATTGATTTATTTTATTTTTATGTTAATTCGTTTTATTTATTATTTATTTATGTTAGTTTGCTTTATGTTTATTTATTTCATATATTATTTATTTACGTTTTATGTTAATTTATTATTTGAAGAATATGATTATACAATGAATTGTGGCTATTTATGCCTAGAATTGTGGCTATTTATGCCTAGCAGATAATGCAAGTACTCATATTGTACTTAAGCATAAGAAATAATTTTCCCATTTAAATGCAAGGGAAAATATGAGTAGTATTTCTCAAAGTACTAAAATATCAATACTTCGGAAGAGCACTTGAAAGTTTATCTCTGATAGATAATCGACTTGATATGATGTGCTATATTTTATATTTTTCATTCCTCGAAGTGAATGATACAAAGTACATATTTTCATTACCTGAAGTAAATGAAACAAAGCACATTTTGAAAGGTGCACAATTATGCATTTCTCGATTAAAATGCAAGGGAATAATGTGAGTACTATATCCGGAAGTACTAATATCACAAAAGGCTCTGGTTGAGCAAATATGTTATTGTCAAATGGAACTTTATTCCATATTCACAGTGCGTTATACTCGTCAAAGTCATAAAGAGAGCAATATGAGTTCGCAAACTATCCCTTTGGGAATTATAGATAACATATGTTATCAATTGGCATTTGAAATAAGCCAATATTGATATAAGTTTTGGTAGCCAAAAAGTCAGTTGAAAGCTCTAGAAGAGCTATATATTACTACCAAAAGATAATTTCAATTGAAAGCTCCGAAAGAGCTAAATATATTCCTATTTAAAGGAACAATTTTAATGGTCGTACTAGACATGTACGAGTGAGATTGAATTACATGTTATGGTAAACAAGGAGTTTACAAATTTAGAGATATATGCACACACATATATATAGTTGGCATGATCGGTTAGACCATCCTGATCAATGGTGCAGAAATTATTGAGATTTACATGCACATATATTAAAAGAACCTGTAGTTCTTGTGGTGCTTATTCTCAAAGGAATGAATTAAATTCCACTTATTAAAGAACATGAAGTTCTTGTGTTGCTTAAAGGAATTGATTAAATTCCACTTACTAAAAGAACCTGAAGTTCTTGTGTTGTTTGTTCTCAAAGGATATATATGATCCCACTTACCAAAAGAATTAGAACTTAAAGTTCTTGTATTGAAGTTGAGACTGTATGTCTTGCATATCTGAATGAAATATGGGCCCATATATCCACAAATGTGGAAAGTTTTATATGATTTTAGTAGATGCATCTACATTGTTTTATCGACTTACAACCAGAAGTTTGTGAGATTGATTCTAAAAATATTCAGATTATGCAGTTAGACTATTCGTCTTGAAAAGCTAGTGGATTTATATTTTAGGCTATATCAGTTGTTACAAAGCCTATTGATTATGAAAAATATAGTTTAGCAAAATTTCAATTGGATGCCTCCTATTTAATAGCTAAACTATGAGAACAAAAGAGTTATTATTTATATGGTGTTTCCATATAGCAACACTTATACGCATCAAGCCAACGAGTTATAATAAACTCCCCGTTATGATTGGTTTTTGGTCAGAAACCATACATTTCCCATTTTGTGATTTTTGAATGTGCGATATGAATTGCTCCACCACAACGCACAAAATGGGTAAATAAAAGGGTTGAGAATATATATTGAGTACGAGTCTCCTTTTATGTTTAAATTCTTAAACATTAATTGGAGAATCATTTATGACATGATTTTTCTCAACATCAGGGAGAGATAATAATCAGCTGGATAGAGGAAAATGAATTATCATTTTCTAGATCCTCGTATATGAACTAGAAGTTCATAAGATAATTCATGTTATTACATGTCAACTGCCAGACATATTTACTGACCCAATGAGAGTAATTAAGTCTCATATACCAGCTGAAATGCTCTAAGTTTAAAGTACATGTTAGGGCGAGATAATGTAAATCATGCCTGAAGCATGATAGTTGAAATGGTTCCAATGATCAAAACTCTCGTAAATAGAAAGTAATATGAGATGGTCATATATTGGAGGCGGGTGCTCCTGAAGAGACCCAAGACACAACAAATAATAAAACTCTTGAAGAGTTTCAGGTACCTGGAATAAAGATTGAAATCTTGAAGAGATCTCGATGAGTTATGTCATTACGAGAATGGAACCAGAATATTGGAAAGTTGTCGACAACGATTTTACATAAAATACTTCTATAGAAGTAAAGAAAGAAATCGAGGATCTTTTATAAAATCTATCCAGAAGTATAGATATTGAATTGGCCAATGTTGAAAGACGCTTTGAACTTCTAAAATAGAAGTATTTGGACCACCAGTCCAAACACCTAAAGGTGTAATGCAAGTGAGGCACAAATAAGTAGTCGTAAATACGACTTAAACTGTGATTTATGAAAAGTTTTAATTACTTCATGGTGGATGCAATTACTTTGGCAGTTTTGAAAATTTTACATGCGTCTAATTATTTGTGGATCCATATTTATCCTTGAAGGATCTAAAATGCTATAAGCATTTGGAAATTTCTGAGGAAATTTATTTAAACATGTCTCATGAATATTTTTGGCGCATTTGGTATAATCGCCTTAGTGAATACTAATTGAGAAAATACTATAAGAATGATCAGATTTCCTTATGTATTTTATAAAGGAGTTTGGATCAAGATCCATTATGATAATTTTAGAACTCCTAAAGAGCTTCAAATTGGAAACTCATGAAGTACTTTCAATACAAGTACTTGAATCTTGACATCCAGTTTATCTCGACCTGAAGATCGAACATTTTTATATATTTCTTTTGTCTATGAATAGACATAAGCTGAAAGAATCTTAAAGAAGATTCAATATGAATAGAGCATATCTATTGAGTATCTCAATAGTTGTAAGATTGTTGGATGTGAATAAAGATAATTATATCTTTTCTTGGTCTTGAAGCACTATATATTAGTTGGTTAAGAAATATCTATGAATATACAAAGATCATTACATTTAGATCTTCAAACATTCGTTGATGCCTCCTCAAATGTCGTAGAAATAATTGTTCTGCACGAGGCAAGCCAAAAAAAATGTGTTTGGCTAAGATTATTGACCCAACATATCCAAAAGATATGTGGATTTACTTTTACAAGATATGATAAAAGCTATCTTGTGTGAAGATAAAGCAAGATGTATATCTCAGTTTGAAAGTTGATACATCATGGAACATATTACTCCAAAGTTCTATCCCTCGCGATCTTTAGAAAAATGATATTCAAGATTAAATTATGAAGATTCAAAGATCTTCTGTGATGTTTTCGTGAGAGGGAGTAAATACGCGTTGCACTCTTTTTCCCTTAACCGAGGTTTTGTCCCAATGGGTTTTCCTGGTAAGGTTTTTAATGAGGCAACAAGTTATGCGTATCAAAGATGTGTGTACTCTTTTTCCTTCACTAAAGAATTTTTTTTTCTCCCACTGGGTTTTTATCTTAGTAAGGTTTTAACGAGGCACATTATCTTCATAGACATCCAAGGGGGAGTGTTATGAATATTTATCTATGTGGATGTCTATCATGATTAGAACTTTATCAAAGGAGTTTGATTTATTTATTATTAGGAATATTATCTCCATGAATTAGAGTTTAATGTATTATGTACTTCTTATGCCTATAAATAGATGATTCATTGAAGGCATTGTATACAATTCTATATTTTTGAGAATAATACAAATCTCCCTCTTCCTCTCATCTCTTTGTTCTTCTTGTTCTTCTTTATTTTATTCACAACAAATTTTTCTTTTTATTATATTTTTCCTTAACCTTTTTCTATTTTTATGATTTTTTATTAATTATTAATTTATATTTGTAATGTTTTCAAGAGGATTGAACCATCTGGTTCAACAGGTTGAACCGAAAGGACGACTGGTTTGCTTATTTTAACCATGGACTTCTAGTATATGGCGTTGTCTATAGAAATTAACATTTGGTTTGATGTTTTGAACTCTTCAGATAAGAATGACTTCAAATCTTTTTTTTAATGAAAACTATACCTGCATTGAGTTGTGACTATCCCAGGGTATCTTCTCCGTGGCAAGCTTGTAACACCCTAATTTTGGGCTTGGAAGTTTAGGGTCTGAACCGGACCGGTCTAAATTTCGGTTCGAATATAAAAGGTGGTTTTAGGGAAAGCCTAGTTCGGGATGCATTAAAAATATGAAAAAAATATCTAAAAATCTTCTTTTAATATATATAAAAGAGTGGTGAAATCAATTTTACAAAATGAGGCTTGAAAATATGACATTTCGAGTTAGTGACTGTTTTGAAAGGATTGAAACTTTGAATCTTTAAGGAGCTAATTTACCCAAGGGAGGATTTCTCCAGATTTTTCTTGATTTTTAAAGACTCATTTAATGTTTAATTAATAAAAAGAAAAGAGGGAAAACCCATATTTTAGTTTAATAACTAACTTTTGCTACAATTTTCTCATTTCATTTTCTCTCAAAATTCCCTCAGCCAAACACATTTCCACAGCAACTTTTCTTTTGATTTTCACACCTAATGATGAGATTTCAATCCCCAAATGATTCCTAATCATTTCTACATCAAATCATCTTCATTTGTTTATTGAATTTTCAAGGATTTTGGCTCTAAAAAGGAGAAATCCACATTTAGAGGTATGAACGTCCTTCTCCTCTAAATACTCAGTTCTTTACTGAAATTGCCAAGTTCTCAATCCTTAAATTAAGTTTTATTAAATGTTTTAATGTTGTGATCTTGATTTTGGCTTAAAACTTGAGATTTTGATCAAATCTTGAAGAATTTCGTGGAGGTTGTTTGGGCTATGTTTTGAGATGTCTTTTTAATGTATTTTGGATGTTTAATGATGTGTAATTGAGGTTTAATCAATGCAATCCCGAATAGGTTGATTTTCCTAAGTTTTTACTTGTGAAAATGGTGGTTTTGGGGTGATTTTGATGTTCTGCTATAGCTGGAGGTATAAGGACGTGATTAGGTTTTTTTGGATGTCAATTGATGTCTAAGAATGTTTAGAAGTGATGGATCTTGGCTAGGTAATGATGTGGAAGTGTTTGGATGTGTTTTCGGTTGTGTTTGGTAGCCGAAATGTGAGTTTTGGTGAGAGCAGCGAGTTTAGGTGTAATGGCTGAAGATTTTAATGCATGATGATGCATTAATCCTCTACTTTGATGTGTTTAAAACAGGGGAGACATCTTCGGATCCTTGTGGTGTTGATCCGGAGGCTTGAACGGCGTTTCGGCAAGCTTGTGAAACGGAATTGGTGAGTGAAGTTTAGTTTTCATCTTTGAAACCAATGTTTGAAGGTTTTGGGAGCTTAGTTTAAGTCTAAGTAACTTAACTAAGCTCAAGAGTAAGTTTTCGGAAAAACTCTCTCTTTGATGAACCATGAAATGGTTGGATGCAATGTGTTTAATTTGCATGTTTAAATTCTGTTTTTAAAGCATATATTAGCATGTTTAATGCTGGTTTTGAAAGCCATGTGTTGAAGGATGCTCAAGGTAAGAGATCCTTGGTTTGATATTGATAAATGTGGTTTTGATGCATAGTGATGCATGATGGTTTAATGGCTTTGTATAATGCTTTAAAATAGTGAATTGATGATGGTAAATGATGTATATTGGCAAGTGATGTGTTGGTTTAAGAGTACTTGAATCGGATATAGTTAGCCGGCTATAGGATTAGATGCACCGTGAATAAAGTCGTATTGGATGTTGAGGGGTTGTAATGGTATCGTAAACTCCATCCAAGTACACTAACGAGATGTCTAAGATCATAATGGTGGTTAAAATGCCATGTGTAGATCTTGTGTTGTGTGTCCCGTGTTCTCGTTAGTGATGTTATACAACTACCAATGAGTGATGTGGAGGGGTTGTGATTGTACCGTTAGACTCCATCACGGGTGTTGAGGGGTTGTGATTGTACCGGTAAACTCCACCTTGTGTGTTTGGTAGTGTGTATGAAGCGTATGGGACAGCGCTTGTAATCCGCGTATCCGATTGTGTTTTGTGTTGAAAAATGGTTGTGGATTATCACTTGAAAGCCAATATGACATGTTGATATAATGAAGCATGAGATGCTTGTTTTGTATGCATTGTTGCATGAGAAATGATATTTATGAAATTAAAGGTCTTTGAAAGGTGTTTTACAAAGTGCATTATTGTTTTGTTTCATTAGAGCATGCCTCACTAAGCATATGTGCTTACGCTCTCTTTCTTGAATCAATAATGCAGAGAATTGATGTGATTGTGGGCAGCAAGGAGGGCAAGTAATCCAAGGGAAAGACTAAGCTTATGTATGGTGACTATTTTTAAAACACTATTAGTTTTTGGTATTTGGCAATGGGAACCTAGGTTGTGTTTTTGGGAGATGTTTTGGACTCCCTAAGTTTGGCATGATGCCTATGATGTTTTGGATATGTAATTGGCCATTATGGCGCATGCTTTGTTGGTTTGATGTTTGGTTGGTTTGGAGTAATATGTTGCATGCCTATAGATTGAGGTTTCCTCTAATTGATGCCATGAATATGTTTGGTTGATGCAAATATGTTCCTTTGATGCATGATGACTTGTTGGCATGATTTGGGGGTCATTGGGATGTGTTTTATGGGTCGAATGTGTGATAAACCAGATAATTTCTGCATTTCTGGGCAGCCCGTATCGGAACGGGTACTACTGTTTCGAAACAGGGGTCTGAAATGGCCTTGGTGTTTCGAAACGGGTAGAGTCGTTCCGAAACACTTTTGCTACTGCCAAGCCCTGTTTTGGAACAGGTTTCGAAACGGTCCCGCGTTTCGGAACGGTCAGCCCCTGTTCCGAAACACTTGACCGTTGGGCACTGAATTTTATGGTTTTATGTTTTGAAATCTTCACGTTTTAGTCCTGAACTTCGTTTATGCAATTGCTTGAGTTTGGGGTGTCCGTTTGAGGTGAAATTTGGCAGAGAAGCATGAAACATGACTAATTTCATAATGGTATCTTAAAAATTGGTAAAGTCCTCTTAATTTCCAGAATTTATAATTTGGTCCCTAAATTTGTATGTTGTGCAATTGAGTACCTTGTTGCTTTCCGATTGTTGTGATTTTTGAGTATGCTTATTTCAAGAGTACGCTTAGGGTTAATGTGCATCTAGACAAGTTTAAACAGAAAAAAAGGGTCGTTAGTCAAGGTTGACTTTCGGGTTTACTTTGGTTTTCCCCGTGTAATCTTCGTAGTTCGGGTCAACCGTCTAGGCCGGGCTAAGGGAGTTACATTTGGTGGTATCAGAGTTGAGTTCTCGTGTATTTGGGAATGATTATGTGGGTGATGTATGTATGAATGCATGATGTGTTTTGTGAATGAAGTATGATGTGTGAATTGTAAAGAATGTTACAATTGTGATGTATGCTGAGATGAAGCATGTTAGAGGGACCCATTGCCATATCAAAACTAATGAAATGATTTGTTTTTATTTGAAAATGAGCTTGAGTACTTGGATTTCTTACCTTGTTGAGCCTGATTATGTTTATTGCATTGTGTTAGTGCATTGTTTAGTGAATGAGACCTCGTAGAGAGACGAGGATTAATACGCGAGCTATGGCTCAAACGTGAATGGAGAGAATGTTGAGAATGTAGTGGATTTACCTCCTCCACCCGGTGTTGGTGGTGCCGGAGGTGATGGAGCTGGTGCTGGTGCTGGTGCTGGGGTTGCTGGACCTGAAGCTGGGCAGGGGCAAGCTGCTCCTGACATGACAGTGCTGATTCAGGCTATTGCTGGAGTCTTTCAGGCGGCAGTAGCTGGGGCTCATGGAGTTGGGCATCAGGGCGATGCTAATGCTAGACTACCTTTGGAACGTTTGCGCGGTCTTGGAGGGACTGAGTTCAGAGGTTTGTCTGCGGAGGGTTCCGAGTCTTGGTTGGAAAGTACCAAGAGAATTTTGGGACAAATGAACTGCAGTGAGGTGCAGAAGCTAGGCTGTGTGGTGTCGCTGTTGCACGATGATGCGTATACCTGGTGGACGACCACTGTCTCCGAAATGGAGGAAGCTGATGTAACTTGGACGTTCTTTCTGAACGCGTTCAAGAGGAAGTATCTGGGTGTGCGATACCTGGATGAAAAGAAAAGGGAGTTCATGTCTCTTACTCAAGGGAGCATGTCAGTGGCTGAGTACGAGGTTCAGTTTGTCCGTCTCAGTCATTACGCACCTGAGCTTATTCCTGATGAGCGGGAGAGGTGTGAACGTTTCCGTTATAGTTTGGTGATGGATGTAAAGACCTATATGCTGGCCGCTGAGTACACTAACTTTGATGTCTTTGGATGTTGGTATGCGTGTAACTAGTTCTTTTGGTGAGACTGTTGTGACACGAAAGCTTTATAGAAGATGTCCCTTGGTTGTGCAAGACCATGTTTTTCATGTTGATCTTATGGAATTGCCTTTCTATGGTTTTGATGTGATCCTTAGTATGGATTGGCTTGTTGAACATCGAGCTGTGGTGGATTTTGAGAATAAGCGAGTTTCGTTGAAGCTTGTGGATGATTATGAGGTAGTGGTGGTTGGTGAGAATGTGAAGTTTCTTGCCAATGTGGTGTCTACATTGGAAGCAAGCCGAATGCTGTGGCAAGGTTGTGAAGCCTATCTAGCTTTTGTGATGAACCCTAGCTCTAAGGAGTTGCGAGTGCAAGATATCAGGATTGTGCGAGAGTTTCCTTGTGTGTTTCCGGAGGAGTTACCTGGATTGCCTCCTAATCGCGAAGTGGAGTTTGGAATTGAGCTGTATGAAAACACAACTCCAGTGTCCATTACTCCTTATCGAATGGCACCTAAAGAGTTGAAGGAGCTAAAGACGCAACTTCAGGAGTTGCTTGACCGTGGTTTCATTCGGCCGAGTGTGTCACCCTGGGGTGCACCGGTCTTGTTTGTGAAGAAAAAGGATGGCACTATGAGAATGTGCATTGATTACCGTCAGCTTAACAAGTTGACTATCAAGAATCGGTATCCATTGCCGAGGATTGATGATCTTTTTGATCAATTTCGGGGAGCGGCTATGTTCTCTAAAATTGACTTAAGGTCAGGGTATTACCAGTTGAAGGTGAAGGATGTGGATGTGCCTAAGACAGCCTTCAGAACAAGGTATGGGCATTATGAGTTTCTTGTGATGCCGTTTGGTTTGACGAATGCTCCTGCAGCTTTCATGGACATGATGAATAGAGTGTTCCATGAATACTTGGACAAATTTGTAGTGGTGTTCAATGATGATATTCTCGTGTACTCTCGTACTGAGGAGGAGCATGAGGGGCATTTGAGAATTGTGTTACAGGCTTTGTTGGAGAATCAGCTTTATGCTAAGCTGAGTAAGTGTGAGTTCTGGCTCAGAGAAGTTGTGTTCCTTGGTCATGTGGTTTCTGCTGAAGGGATTCGTGTTGATCCTCAGAAGATTGAGGCAGTGATGAATTGGAAGCCTCCCAAGTCTGTTCATTAAGTCTGTAGTTTCCTTGGTTTGGCGGGATACTATCGGAGGTTCGTGGATGGGTTTTCAAAGATTGCTGCACCCTTGACGAAGTTGTTGCAGAAGGATGTTAAGTATGAGTGGACGGAAGCGAGACAGCAGGCTTTTGAGAAGCTTAAGGCAGCTTTGACGCAAGCTCCTATCTTGGTTCAACCTGAATCAGGGAAAGAGTTTGTGGTGTATAGTGACGCGTCCTACGTTGGTTTGGGATGTGTGTTGATGCAAGAGTGTAAGATGGTGGCTTATGCATCGCTCCAGTTGAAGGTGCATGAGCGCAATTATCCTACGCATGACATTGAGTTAGCTGCGGTGATTTTTGCTTTGAAAATTTGGAGACATTACCTGTATGGTGAGAAGTGTACTGTGTACACGGATCACAAGAGTTTGAAGTATCTGATGTCTCAGAAAAAGTTGAATCTTAGGCAACGACGTTGGGTGGAGTTGCTTAAGGATTACGATTTGACGATCGAGTACCATCCGGGTAAAGCTAATGCTGTAGCGGATGCCTTGAGTAGGAAGGTGGCAGTGGAGTTGAGGGCTATGTTTGCCAGTTTGAGTATTTCGCGTGATGGTGGTCTTGTGGCTGAGTTGCAAGTGAAACCATCTTTGGTTCAGTTGATAAAGGATAAGCAGTTACTGGACGATTCCTTGGTGCCACATGTTCAGGATATTGCTGAGGATAGGCCATCGAATTTCTGCTTTAACGATGATGGAGTCTTATGCTTTGGGAGTCGGATAGTAGTGCCCAATGATGCTGAGTTGAGGCGTGCTATACTGACTGAAACTCATAGTAGTCCTTTTGCTATGCACCCTGGTAGTACTAAGATGTACCGTGATCTTCGTGATGAGTACTATTGGGTGGGTTTAAAGAAAGATGTTGCTGAGTTTGTGAGCAAGTGCATGGTGTGTCAGCGAGTTAAGGCTGAGCATCAGTTTCCTTCTGGGTTGTTGCAACCGTTGAGGATTCCTGAGTGGAAGTGGGAAAGGATTACAATGGACTTCGTGTCCGGTTTGCCTTTGTCGCCATCGAAGAAGAATTCGGTGTGAGTGATTGTGGATCGCCTGACGAAGTGTGCGCATTTCATACCTGTGCATACTACGTACACTTTGGATAAGCTTGCAGAGCTGTACATTGCTGAGATTGTGCGGCTGCATAGTGTGCCAAAGTCGATTGTGTCGGATAGAGATCCGAGGTTTACATCACGTTTCTGGCAGTGTTGCATCAGGCTTTGGGTACACGATTGAATTTCAGTACTTCTTATCATCCACAGTCGGATGGACAGTCTGAGCGAGTTATCCAAGTGCTGGAGGACATGTTGAGGTGCTGTGTGATTGATTTTGAGAGCTCTTGGGGGAAACATTTACCTCTGGTGGAGTTTGCCTATAATAATAGCTATCAGGCAAGTATTCAAATGGCACCTTATGAAGCTCTGTACGGGAGGAAGTGTAGGACTCCTCTTTGTTGGGCTGAAACAGGTCAGAAGTTGGTTTCGATGCCAGCTTTGTTGAAAGGAACCACCGAGAAGGTGAAGCTCATTTGTGAGCGATTGAAGGCAGCTTCTGATCGGCAAAAGTCTTACGCGGATTTGAAGCGTAAGGAGATTGAGTATGCGGTGGGTGACCGTGTGTTTTTTAAAGTTTCGCCTTGGAAAAAGGTGATGAGGTTTGGCCGAAAGGGTAAGTTGAGCCCGAGGTACATTGGACCATACGAGGTGATTGAGCGTGTGGGTCCTGTTGCGTACAAGTTGAGGTTACCGCAATAGTTGGAAAAGATTCATGATGTGTTTCATGTTTCTATGCTTCGGAGGTATAGATCGGATCCTTCGCATGTTATGCCTGTGGAGGAAGTAGAGTTGAATCCAGATTTGACTTATGATGAGGAACCGGTGGAAATTCTAGATTCGGACAGTAAAGTTCTTCGAGGCAAGACCATTGAGTTGGTAAAGGTGTTGTGGAAGCATCGTGGTGCTGAGGAAGCCACGTGGGAACGGAAGGATGACATGTTGAAGCAGTTTCCATACATTTTTTCTCCAGGTAAATTTCGAGGACGAAATTTCTTAAGGGGGGGGAGAGTTGTAACACCCCAATTTTGGGCTTGGAAGTTTAGGGTCTGAACCGGACTGGTCTAAATTTCGGTTCGAATATAAAAGGTGGTTTTAGGGAAAGTCTAATTCGAGATGCATTAAAAATATGGAAAAATATCTAAAAATCTTCTTTTAATATATATAAGAGAGTAGTGAAATCAATTTTACAAAATGAGGCTTGGAAATATGACATTTCGAGTTAGTGACTAAAATGTAATTTTTTGAAAAGTTCGTGACTGTTTTGAAAGGATTGAAACTTTGAATCTTTAAGGAGCTAATTTACCCAAGGGAGGATTTCTCCAGATTTTTCTTGATTTTTAAAGACTAATTTAATGTTTAATTAATAAAAAGAAAAGAGGGAAAAACCATATTTTAGTTTCATAACTAACTTTTGTTAAAATTTTTCCATTTTATTTTCTCTCAAAATTTCCTCAGCCAAACACATTTCCACAACAACTTTTCTTTTGATTTTCACACCTAATGATGAGATTTCAATCCCCAAATGATTCCTAATCATTTCTACATCAAATCCTCTTCATTTGCTTATTGAATTTCAAGGATTTTGGCTCTAAACAAGGAGAAATCCACATTTAGAGGTATGAACGTCCTTCTCCTCTAAATACTCAATTCTTTACTGAAATTCCCAAGTTCTCTATCCTTAAATTAAGTTTTATTAAATGTTTGGGTAAACTACTGCAGGGGTCACTTACGTTTAGCGTCTGTACAGAGTTAGTCACCACTTTTGAAAAGTGCCTATTAGTAGTCCTCTACGTTTTTTTATGTGTAAATACTTGGTCACTCCGACGTTAACTCCGTTAGTCCCCTAACGGATTGTTGATGTGGCGAAAGTAAAATAAGGATAAATTACTGCAATAGCCATTAAAATTTATCTCATGTACATTTTTTCTCCTCAATTTAAAAAAGTAAACATTATAGTCACTAATAAAACTGTTTCTTTATAATTTCACCCTTAAATTTTTAAAAATTCATTTTTCAATCCTAAAACTTTACAATCAATTAACACAATAATATTATAAATGCTTAGATGAAAAATAGGTGCCCAAAGTATACCCTTTGAAACTTAGGTGCCCAAATTGCTCCTATTTAATAACTCAAACTTAAAAATTTAGTCCACTAACTACTAAAAAATTCGAGTTATTGGAATTTCTATTTTATAATTCAAACTTTATTTTGAATTTTTGAGTCGAGTTTATGAAATTATGAGTCGAGTATTTTCACATCAAACCAAAAAATTTAATTTTTTCGAGTCAAGTCGAGTTATTGGAATTTCTATTTTATAATTCAAACTTTATTTTGAATTTTTGAGTCGAGTTTATGAAATAATGATTCGAGTATTTTCACATCAAACCAAAAAATTTAATTTTTTCGAGTCAAGTCGAGTTATTGGAATTTCTATTTTATAATTCAAACTTTATTTTGAATTTTTGAGTCGAGTTTATGAAATTATTAGTCGAGTATTTTCACATCAAACCTAAAAATTTAATTTTTTCGAGTCAAGTCGAGTTATTGGAATTTCTATTTTATAATTCAAACTTTATTTTGAATTTTTGAGTCGAGTTTATGAAATTATGAGTCGAGTATTTTCACATCAAACAAAAAAATTTAATTTTTTCGAGTCAAGTCGAGTTATTGGAATTTCTATTTTATAATTCAAACTTTATTTTGAATTTTTGAGTCGAGTTTATGAAATTATGAGTCGAGTATTTTCACATCAAACCTAAAAATTTAATTTTTTTGAGTCAAGTCGAGTTATTGGAATTTCTATTTTATAATTCAAACTTTATTTTGAATTTTTGAGTCGAGTTTATGAAATTATGAGTCGAGTATTTTCACATCAAACCTAAAAATTTAATTTTTTCGAATCAAGTCGAGTGTTGCACTTCCCTACATATAATTTTTAATTTTTAATTTTAATCCGTGTTTGTCCCAAGAAAAACTTCGAATTAAAATTAAAAATTATATGTAGGGAAGTGCAACACTCGACTTGATTCGAAAAAATTAAATTTTTAGGTTTGATGTGAAAATACTCGACTCATAATTTCATAAACTCGACTCAAAAATTCAAAATAAAGTTTGAATTATAAAATAGAAATTCCAATAACTCGACTTGACTCGAAAAAATTAAATTTTTAGGTTTGATGTGAAAATACTCGACTCATAATTTCATAAACTCGACTCAAAAATTCAAAATAAAGTTTGAATTATAAAATAGAAATTCCAATAACTCGACTTGACTCGAAAAAATTAAATTTTTAGGTTTGATGTGAAAATACTCGACTCATAATTTCATAAACTCGACTCAAAAATTCAAAATAAAGTTTGAATTATAAAATAGAAATTCCAATAACTCGACTTGACTCGAAAAAATTAAATTTTTAGGTTTGATGTGAAAATACTCGACTCATAATTTCATAAACTCGACTCAAAAATTCAAAATAAAGTTTGAATTATAAAATAGAAATTCCAATAACTCGACTTGACTCGAAAAAATTAAATTTTTTGGTTTGATGTAAAAATACTCGACTAATAATTTCATAAACTCGACTCAAAAATTCAAAATAAAGTTTGAATTATAAAATAGAAATTCCAATAACTCGACTTGACTCGAAAAAATTAAATTTTTTGGTTTGATGTGAAAATACTCGAATCATAATTTCATAAACTCGACTCAAAAATTCAAAATAAAGTTTGAATTATAAAATAGAAATTCCAATAACTCGACTTGACTCGAAAAAATTAAATTTTTTGGTTTGATGTGAAAATACTCGACTCATAATTTCATAAACTCGACTCAAAAATTCAAAATAAAGTTTGAATTATAAAATAGAAATTCCAATAACTCGAATTTTTTAGTAGTTAGTGGACTAAATTTTTAAGTTTGAGTTATTAAATAGGAGCAATTTGGGCACCTAAGTTTCAAAGGGTATACTTTGGGCACCTATTTTTCATCTAAGCATTTATAATATTATTGTGTTAATTGATTGTAAAGTTTTAGGATTGAAAAATGAATTTTTAAAAATTTAAGGGTGAAATTATAAAGAAACAGTTTTATTAGTGACTATAATGTTTACTTTTTTAAATTGAGGAGAAAAAATGTACATGAGATAAATTTTAATGGCTATCGCAGTAATTTATCCTTATTTTACTTTCGCCACATCAGCAATCCGTTAGGGGACTAACGGAGTTAACGTCGGAGTGACCAAGTATTTACACATCGAAAACGTAGAGGACTACTAATAGGCACTTTTCAAAAGTAGTGACTAACTCTGTACATACGCTAAACGTAAGTGACCCCTGCAGTAGTTTACCCTAAATGTTTTAATGTTGTGATCTTGATTTTGGCTTAAAACTTGAGATTTTGATCAAATCTTGAAGAATTTCGTGGAGGTTGTTTGGGCTCTGTTTTGAGATGCCTTTTTAATGTATTTTGGATGTTTAATGATGTGTAATTGAGGTTTAATCAATGCAATCCCGAATAGGTTGATTTTCCTAAGTTTTTACTTGTGAAAATGGTGGTTTTTGGTGTAACCCCCTCGTCCCGGTCTGGTCGGATGACCGGTCCGAGTGGGCCACACGGGGAAAACCGAAGCGAAACCCGTTAAGGTTCCCCCTCGGTTAGCAACCCTATTTTTTTTTTAACTTTAGTCTTGTCTAGATGCATATTTAATTCCTATGTGGAACATAACAGCGGAAGAAACAATCACGAAACAAATTCACCAACCAAACAACATAAACGGTCCATTTTTCTTCATTTCAGCAGGCCGTTTCGAAACGCCCATAGGGTGTTCTGAAACGCCCTGACTTGGTCAACGGGCCAGGGTCAACCATAAGGTGACCGTTCCGAAACAGGGGAGACCCGTATCGGAACGACCTTGACGGTCAATATCTCGTGGTCAACGAGATTTGACCGTTTCGGAACTTCAAAGGCCCGTTTCGGAACGGCTTCATCTCGCCAATTTCTCAAAATTCCAGAGGCGAAAACGTTCCGGAACGACCCTCATCCGTTTCGAAACGGCAGGCCATATACCCAGGGGCCGTTTCGGAACACGGGGACCCGTTCCGAAACACCCCCTGTCTGCAGACCTTTCTGAGCTGTTTTAAGGCACAAGGATGCCCCAAACATCACCGAAACACCATACATCAGCCAAGCATTTAAACCCAAGATACAACAACACTACTAGCATGCTTTAAAAAGGTTTGGACATGTCTAATACTAAAACAACAATCCACAACAGCATTCATTCAAACCACATTCCAACACATGTAAAAACTCTTAAGGCATAGACTAACATTCAAGTAAGCAAATAGGCATGAGTTAACAACTTAGACATGGCATCACACACCATCAATCAACATAGCATTACATGCTTTACAATCCAAAACATCAATCCGAAACAACATCATCAAAAGAGTCATACAAGGCTCGTACAAACACCCTATTGCCACATTGCTTAACTACTACAAAATTAACCATACTTGAGCAACAACTTGGAAAGCCCTTCTTGCCTTGCCTCGAGCTAACGCCACGCTAACGATCTGCATTGTTGAACATAGAGAGCGTAAGCTATAAGCTTAGTGAGGGTGCTCCAAAACGAAAAACAACAACAATGCAGGGTCCAAGCATGTTAATCCTAGTCTACATACATCAAACATAGGCATAATAAACAAGTAGACTTAGCTAGTCTTTCAAGTGGCATATATGGTCTCTCAATCCTAACAAGCTCATAAATCAATGTCAACATCATATAGCAATACCATATATCACCAACATATATCATCATTGCATACCACAATGTATGTACAAGTTAATTGGCCACTTTAATTACCCCGATTGTGCGGATATAAACCTTGACAACACTTTACCTCGGTGGGATTCCACTCATCACCGGACCTTGCATGTGCGGGATTCCACTCATCGCCACATGCCCTACGGATGGGATTTCACTCATCATCCCGTAGAAATATATGAAATAGCTTCCGGTGGGATGTTACATCACCGTACTCCTCCTTGATGACTTAACGCCATCAAGGCCACGTACGTTTTGACTCAATTTGTGTGCACACTATCTTAATGATCGATCATTTACAACCAGTAATTTTTAGTGCCAATTTTTATAACCACAACATGTATCACCAACCACATATCATCAACACATTCATGCTCAACACATATATCCACATCATGATATACATATACATGCACCATCTAATCACAAGCATTTGAGCATAGTTATCAAGCACATAGCATTCAAGGAAACTAGACTAAGTTAACTACTTGGATTAAAAGGAAGTGGCTTACCAAGCACACTTGCACACACACACACTACTCATACTCGAACCAACTTTAAAACAAGTTAAGACCACTCACCGCCCTTCCTTAGCAATTCGAGCCAAACTCCTTACGAACCCGGATTCGGTCCCAAAGCCTCTTCCGCGCTTCCACTTGCTTCTAACCAAACAAAACATACATATTACTTCCCAATTCAATGCTAAACTCAAACATCAACATACTTGCTAACACAACCCAATTTCCACCATTTCCAAACCACATAACATCTCTAAAAATCCCATTTTCGGACTCCCTCAACTCAAGGCTGAAAATTCGATTTCCAAACATCCAAATGGCTTCCAAATCATCCCAAAACACCCTCATACCATAGGTAGACCAACAGCCCCTTACTTTCAACATAAATTCCACCAAAAACTCAAGTTTTACAACCTTAAATTTAGCCCTAAGACCATACTACGAATTTTTATCAAAATTCAACCAAATTAAAGTATATGGTGTATTTCATTATGCCTAAACAAACCCCAAACATGATTTAACAAAACAACTTGAAGAGCCCCATCAAAACCCCAAATTTCATATGAACCCTAATTTTCAAAACACCATCTTTTTGAAATCTACAACAAGGGATAGATAGAGAATAAAGAGGAGGTTTAGAAAACATAATTACCTCTTGAATTGGTGTTGAAAATCAGGTGGTAAGATTCAATAGAATAGTGGCTAAGTTTGAAAGAGTTTAGAGATGGTGGGGGAGCCTTCAACGTGAAAAGGGGAGGAAAGAGGGAGGAAGACAATTTTTTTGTTAAAGTGGTCTTGCTTTCCTAAACTTTTGGGTAAAATTACAACCCTAGTCCCTTCCCTTTTCCCAAAACTCAATTAGGTCATTATTTGAAGATGAAATGTTTTAATTAAGTTTTATTTGACTCGAACAAATATCCGGCTAACTCCTAGGCCCAAAACACGGGTGTTACAACTCTCTCCCACTTAAGGAATTTCGTCCCCGAAATTACCTGGCTGAAAGAGATACGGAAACTGCTTTTCCATATCCTCCTTCCTCTCCCAAGTGGCCTCGTCCACACCTCTACGTCGCCACCGCACCTTTACTAACTCAATAGATCTACCCCTCAACACCTTACTGTCAGAAGCTAAGATCTCCACTGGCTCTTCTTCATAAGTCAAATCCGGATTCAATTCAATTTCTTCTACGGGCATAACATGTGACGGATCGGACCTATACTTGCGAAGCATCGACACATGGAACACATCATGTATCTTCTCAAGCTCGGATGGCAAACGCAACTGATAAGCAACGGGACCAACCCTCTTCACAATCTCATACGGTCCTATGTACCCCGGACTCAATTTCCCTTTTCAGCCAAATCTCATCACTTTCTTCCACGGAGACACTTTCAAGAACACCTTCTCACCCACTGAGAACTCAACTTCCTTTCTCTTCAAATCGGCATAGGACTTCTGCCTATCCGAAGCAGCCTTCAAGCGATCGCAAATCAATTTTACCTTTTCGGTTGTCCCCTTGAGCAAATCCGGCATAGGTAACAGTTTCTGTCCTACCTCGGCCCAACACACAGGAGTTCTACACTTTCGGCCATACAAGGCCTCATATGGAGCCATCTGAATGCTCGACTGAAAATTGTTATTGTACGCAAACTCTACCAGAGGCAAATGCTTCTCCCAAGTACCCTGAAAGTCAATGATACAACAACGCAACATGTCCTCTAATATCTGAATAACCCTCTCTGACTGACCATCTGACTGAGGATGATAAGAAATGCTGAAGTTCAAACGGGTACCCAAAGCTGTATGCAGACACTCCCAAAATCTAGAAGTAAACCGTGGATCCCTATCTGACACAATGGACTTCGGCACACCATGTAGCCTCACAATTTCACCAATGTACAAATCGGCCAATCTATCTAAGGTGTAAGTAGTGTTGACTGCCAAGAAGTGAGCACACTTCGTAAAACGATCTACTATCACCCAAACCGAGTTCTTCTTCGTAGGAGTCAAAGGCAAACCCGAAACAAAATCCATAGTGATGTTCTCCCACTTCCATTCCGGAATTCTCAACGGCTGTAACAGACCTGAGGGAACCTGATGTTCCGCCTTCACCCTCTGACACACTAAGCACTTACTCACAAAGTCGGCCACGTCTCTCTTCAAGCCAACCCAAAAGTACTCATTCTTCAAATCACGGTACATCTTCGTACTTCCAGGATGCATAGCAAACGGACTACTGTGGGCTTCAGTCAAGATCGTACGTCTCAAGTCACTGTCTTCTGGCACAACTATTCTATCTTTGAAACACAGAACCCCATCAGTGTTGAAGCTGTAATCTGAAGATTTACCTTCGGCTATATCTTGCACGTGAGGTGCCAAAGATCTATCTAAGAGCTGTTTCTCTCGAATCAACTGACCTAGAGTAGGTCTAACCTGAAGCTCGGCTACCAAGCCACCATCTCCGGACAAACTCAATCTAGCAAACATAGCTCTCAAGTCTACAGCCATCTTTCTACTCAATGCATCGGCCACTACATTGGCCTTACCCGGATGGTACTCAATAGTAAGATCATAGTCTTTTAGCAACTCCAACCACCTACGCTGTCTGAGATTCAAATCTCGCTGAGTCATAATGTACTTCAAACTCTTGTGATCGGTGTATACTGTGCATTTCTCACCGTACAAATAATGTCTCCAAATCTTCAAAGCAAACACAACTGCCGCTAACTCTATGTCATGGGTCGGATAGTTGCGCTCATGAGTTTTCAACTGTCTTGAGGCATAAGCCACAACCCTTCGGTCTTGCATCAGAACTCATCCTAACCCTACATACGAGGCATCACTATAAATTACATAGTCCTTCCCGGACTCAGGCTGAATCAAAATCGGAGCTTGGGTCAAAGCTTCTTTCAATTTTTCAAAGGCTCTCTGTCTTGCATCTGTCCACTCAAACTGAACACTCTTCTGAAGTAGCTGTGTCAATGGAGAGGCTAGCTTAGAGAAACCCTCTACAAACCTCCTATAGTATCCGGCTAAGCCTAGGAAGCTACGTACTTCTGTCACTGACTTCGGTTGCTTCCACTCAACAATGGCTTCAATCTTCTTCGGATCAACTCTAATGCCTTCAGCTGACACTACATGTCCTAAGAAGACTACTTCCCGGATCCAGAATTCACACTTGCTGAGCTTCGCATACAACTGATGATCTAGCAAAGTCTTCAAAACAAGTCTCAAATGTCGGTCATGGTCTTCTTCAGTTCGCGAGTACACCAAGATGTCATCAATAAATACAACCACAAACTGATCTAGATACTGATGAAAAATCCTATTTATCATGTCCATGAAAGCTGCCGGTGCATTAGTCAACCCAAAGGGCATGACTAAGAACTCATAATGACCGTACCTAGTCCTAAAGGCCGTCTTCGGTACATCAACCTCTCTAACCTTTAGCTGGTAGTAACCTGATCTCAAATCAATCTTCGAAAAGACAGACGCCCCTCTCAACTGATCAAACAAGTCATCAATTCTAGGCAACGGATATTTGTTCTTCACTGTCAACTGATTCAACTGTCTGTAATCTATGCACATTCTCATACTCCCATCTTTCTTCTTCACAAACAATACTGGTGCACCCCAAGGTGAAGAACTAGGCCTAATAAAACCTCTATCTGTCAATTCTTGCAACTGAGTCTTCAACTCTTTCAATTCTTTCGGTGCCATACGATACAGAGCAATCGAAACAGGAGCTGTATCAGAATAAGTCTCAATGCTGAACTCTACCTCTCTGTCCGGTGGTAGCCTGGCAATTCTTCCGGAAACACACTAGGAAAATCACATACTGTCCGGATGTCCTGAGGTCTAACCTCACTCATGTTAGGGTTCATCACATACGCTAAGTACGCTTCACACCCCAACTCCACTAACCTCTTAGCCTCTAGCACTGAAACCACATTGGACAAGAACTTCACATTCTCACCCACCACTACAATCTCATAATCATCTGTGAGCTTCAAAGAAATCCGTTTAGTTTCAAAATCTATCCTAGCTCTATGTTCCGTGAGCCAATCCATACCCAGAATTACATCAAAACCATAGAAAGGAAGTTCCATCATATCCACTGGAAATACGTGTCCCTGAACCATCAACGGACACCTTCGGTACATTTTCCTAACCACTAACGTGTCCCCAAAGGAACTAGTAACACTAACTCCTACCTCTAACAACTCACAAGGCAAATTCAAAGACTGTGCATGCTCACTCAATATGTAGGAATGTGTAGACCCAGAGTCAATCAAAGAAAGCAAACCCAAAGACTGTATCGAGAAGTTACCTGCGATCACATCGGTGTCATGCTGCTCCCCGCGCTGAGCGTAAACCCTAGCCTGTCCTCCACCCTCCGGCTGGACTGCAACAACATGAGCTAAATTCCTCTGACCATCGTTCCTCGGCTGGAAATTACCTCTACCGCGCCCGCGGCCTCTATGAAAATCATTGGCTCTAGCAGGAGCCTGAGCTGGTGCCTGTCCCACCTGATGTGGACAGTCACGCCTAATGTGGTCTCTAGCACCACAACTCCAACAAGAATGATAGTTTCCCCAACACTCACCGGTGTGGTTCCTCCCGCAAGTAGCACACGTGGGTAACTTCCCACCAGCTCTCTGACCCTGATGGCCCCTACCGTGGTTACCGCCACCACGCCTATGATCAAACTGATGCCGGTTGTCCCGATGCCTCTTGGCATCACCTCTATCAAAGTTGCTGGACCTCTTACCTGAACTAGATCCACCTGACCGCCTGGTCAAACTCAAACTGTGCTCCAAGTCCTTGGCCCTCGCGACCAAGACATCAAAATCAGTGTAATCAGAAGCTAAAGTATAAGTCTTGATCTCCTCACTCAGCCCATATCGGAAGCGATTACAACGCTCCACCTCAGTAGGTACAAGCTCAGGTGCATACTGACTCAGTCTGACAAATCGGATCTCATAATCAGTCACGGACATACTCCCCTGAAGCAATGCCATAAACTCTCTCTTCCTCTCATCGAGGTATCGCGGACCCAAATACTTCTTCCGGAAAGCTGTCTCAAAGAACTCCCAAGTGATCTCAGTCTCTTCCATCCCCGAAGTAACGGTGACCCACCAGGTGTAGGCATCACCCTGAAGCAAAGACTCAACACATCCCAACTTGCGCTCACCAGTACATCCCATCTGAGCAAGAATACGGACGGTCTTCTCAAACCACATCTCTGACCTCTCCGGAGTAGCACCTCTAAACTCTTCGGCCCCAAGGCCCCGAAGTCTCTCTAATGGTAATCTGGTGCCTTCACCCTGATGATGAGCTGCCTGACCTCCAGCTACTGCAGCCTGGAACGCCCCGGCTATCGCTTGAACCAACGGAGCTAAGTAAATCCCGGCCGGTCCTTGGCCACCTTGGCCTCCTTGTGGTCCAATTCCTCCGGGTCCGGCCTCGCCTCCCACTCCCGGTGGAGGAGGTGGTGGTGGTGGAGGTGGTGGAGGAGCTCCAACTCCAACCACTGGCTCTCCCACTTGAGCCTCAACTCTCACAACTGGCTCAACTCTCGGAGCCTCTGCCCGTGGTTCCGGTCGAACCATCCTAGGCCTCCCACGTGGTCTCATGGTTCAACTAGCAAGGTAAAAACTACAACAAGAAACAGATAAGGATTACGTTAGTCAAAGCAAGGGTCCAATAGTGCTCAAGTATTCCTCTTTCAAAAATCTTTTTAAATTAAGTAATAGTAGCAATGGGCACTCACTCTATACCAGACACAACAGTTCAAGCATTCCAAGCATCATACGATCAATCAAGCATCAAGGATTCATGGCAAATCATGCATCAAGCTACACAAGCATTTAACACATTAATCTTACCTCACTTACCTGCCCGAGGTCTCGGTAACCTCAGGCTCTGATACCAACAAATGTAACCCCCTCGTCCCGGTCTGGTCGGATGACCGGTCCGAGTGGGCCACACGGGGAAAACCGAAGCGAAACCCGTTAAGGTTCCCCCTCGGTTAGCAACCCTATTTTTTTTTAACTTTAGTCTTGTCTAGATGCATATTTAATTCCTATGTGGAACATAACAGCGGAAGAAACAATCACGAAACAAATTCACCAACCAAACAACATAAACGGTCCATTTTTCTTCATTTCAGCAGGCCATTTCGAAACGCCCATAGGGTGTTCCGAAACGCCCTGACTTGGTCAACGGGCCAGGGTCAACCATAAGGTGACCGTTCCAAAACAGGGGAGACCCGTATCAGAACGACCTTGACGGTCAATATCTCGTGGTCAACGAGATTTGATCGTTTCGGAACTTCAAAGGCCCGTTTCGGAACGGCTTCATCTCGCCAATTTCTCAAAATTCCAGAGGCGAAAACATTCCGGAACGACCCTCATCCGTTTCGAAACGGCAGGCCATATACCCAGGGGCCGTTTCGGAACACGGGGACCCGTTCCGAAACACCCCCTGTCTGCAGACCTTTCTGAGCTGTTTTAAGGCACAAGGATGCCCCAAACATCACCGAAACACCATACATCAGCCAAGCATTTAAACCCAAGATACAACAACACTACTAGCATGCTTTAACAAGGTTTGGACATGTCTAATACTAAAACAACAATCCACAACAGCATTCATTCAAACCACATTCCAACACATGTAAAAACTCTTAAGGCATAGACTAACATTCAAGTAAGCAAATAGGCATGAGTTAACAACTTAGACATGGCATCACACACCATCAATCAACATAGCATTACATGCTTTACAATCCAAAACATCAATCCGAAACAACATCATCAAAAGAGTCATACAAGGCTCGTACAAACACCCTATTGCCACGTTGCTTAACTACTAAAAAAAACCATACTTGAGCAACAACTTGGAAAGCCCTTCTTGCCTTGCCTCGAGCTAACGCCACGCTAACGATCTGCATTGTTGAACATAGAGAGCGTAAGCTATAAGCTTAATGAGGGTGCTCCAAAACGAAAAACAACAACAATGCAGGGTCCAAGCATGTTAATCCTAGTCTACATACATCAAACATAGGCATAATAAACAAGTAGACTTAGCTAGTCTTTCAAGTGGCATATATGGTCTCTCAATCCTAACAAGCTCATAAATCAATGTCAACATCATATAGCAATACCATATATCACCAACATATATCATCATTGCATACCACAATGTATGTACAAGTTAATTGGCCACTTTAATTACCCCGATTGTGCGGATATAAACCTTGACAACACTTTACCTTGGTGGGATTCCACTCATCACCGGACCTTGCATGTGCGGGATTCCACTCATCGCCACATGCCCTACGGATGGGATTCCACTCATCATCCCGTAGAAATATATGAAATAGCTTCCGGTGGGATGTTACATCACCGTACTCCTCCTTGATGACTTAACGCCATCAAGGCCACGTACGTTTTGACTCAATTTGTGTGCACACTATCCTAATGATCGATCATTTACAACCAGTAATTTTTAGTGCCAATTCTTATAACCACAACATGTATCACCAACCACATATCATCAACACATTCATGCTCAACACATATATCCACATCATGATATACATATACATGCACCATCTAATCACAAGCATTTGAGCATAGTTATCAAGCACATAGCATTCAAGGAAACTAGACCAAGTTAACTACTTGGATTAAAAGGAAGTGGCTTACCAAGCACACTTGCACACACACACACTACTCATACTCGAACCAACTTTAAAACAAGTTAAGACCACTCACCGCCCTTCCTTAGCAATTCGAACCAAACTCCTTACGAACCCGGATTCGGTCCCAAAGCCTCTTCCGCGCTTCCACTTGCTTCTAACCAAACAAAACATACATATTACTTCCCAATTCAATGCTAAACTCAAACATCAACATACTTGCTAACACAACCCAATTTCCATCATTTCCAAACCACATAACATCTCTAAAAATCCCATTTTCGGACTCCCTCAACTCAAGGCTGAAAATTCGATTTCCAAACATCAAATGGCTTCCAAATCATCCCAAAACACCCCCATACCATAGGTAGACCAACAGCCCCTTACTTTCAACATAAATTCCACCAAAAACTCAAGTTTTACAACCTTAAATTTAGCCCTAAGACCATACTACGAATTTTTATCAAAATTCAACCAAATTAAAGTATATGGTGTATTTCATTATGCCTAAACAAACCCCCAACATGATTTAACAAAACAACTTGAAGAGCCCCATCAAAACCCCAAATTTCATATGAACCCTAATTTTCAAAACACCATCTTTTTGAAATCTACAACAAGGGATAGATAGAGAATAAAGAGGAGGTTTAGAAAACATAATTACCTCTTGAATTGGTGTTGAAAATCAGGTGGTAAGATTCAATAGAATAGTGGCTAAGTTTGAAAGAGTTTAGAGATGGTGGGGGAGCCTTCAACGTGAAAAGGGGAGGAAAGAGGGAGGAAGACAATTTTTTTGTTAAAGTGGTCTTGCTTTTCTAAACTTTTGGGTAAAATTACAACCCTAGTCCCTTCCCTTTTCCCAAAACTCAATTAGGTCATTATTTGAAGATGAAATGTTTTAATTAAGTTTTATTTGACTCGAACAAATATCCGGCTAACTCCTAGGCCCAAAACACGGGTGTTACATTTGGGGTGATTTTGATGTTCTGCTATAGCTGGAGGTATAAGGACGTGATTAGGTTTTTTTATGTTAATTGATGTCTAAGAATGTTTAGAAGTGATGGATCATGGCTGGGTAATGATGTGGAAGTGTTTGGATGTGTTTTCGGTTGTGTTTGGTAGCCGAAATGTGAGTTTTGGTGAGAGCAGCGAGTTTAGGTGTAATGGCTGAAGATTTTAATGCATGATGATGCATTAATCCTCTACTTTGATGTGTTTAAAACAGGGGAGACATCTTCGGATCCTTGTGGTGTTGATCCGGAGGCTTGAACGGCATTTCGGCAAGCTTGCGAAACGGAATTGGTTAGTGAAGTTTGGTTTTCAGCTTTGAAACCAATGTTTGAAGGTTTTGGGAGCTTAGTTTTAAGTCTAAGCAACTTAACTAAGCTCAAGAGTAAGTTTTCGGAAAAACTCTCTCTTTGATGAACCATGAAATGGTTGGATGCAATGTGTTTAATTTGCATGTTTAAATTCTGTTTTCAAAGCATATATTAGCATGTTTAATTCTGGTTTTGAAAGTCATCTGTTGAAGGATGCTCAAGGTAAGAGATCCTTGGTTTGATATTGATAAATGTGGTTTTGATGCATAGTGATGCATGATGGTTTAATGGCTTTGTATAATGCTTTAAAACAGTGAATTGATTATGGTAAATGATGTATATTGGCAAGTGATGTGTTGTTTAAGAGTACTTGAATCGGATATAGTTAGCCGGCTATAGGATTGGGTGCACCGTGAATAAAGTTGCCTTGGATGTTGAGGGGTTGTAATGGTACCGTAAACTCTATCCAAGTACACTAACGAGATGTCTAAGATCATAATGGTGGTTAAAATACCATGTGTAGATCTTGTGTTGTGTGTCCCGTGTTCTCGTTAGTGATGTTATACAACTACCGATGAGTGATGTGGAGGGGTTGTGATTGTACCGTTAGACTCCATCACGGGTGTTGAGGGGTTGTGATTGTACCGGTAAACTCCACCTTGTGTGTTTGGTAGTGTGTATGAAGCGTATGGGACAACGCTTGTAATCCGCGTATCCGATTGTGTTTTGTGTTGAAAAATGATTATGAATTATCACTTGAAAGCCAATATGACATGTTGATATAATGAAGCATGAGATGCTTGTTTTGTATGCATTGTTGCATGAGAAATGATGTTTATGAAATTAAAGGTCTTTGAAAGGTGTTTTACAAAGTGTATTATTGTGTTGTTTCATTAGAGCATGCCTCACTAAGCATATGTGCTTACGCTCTCTTTCTTGAATCAATAATGCAGAGAATTGATGTGATTGTGGGCAGCAAGGAGGGCAAGTAATCCAAGGGAAAAACTAAGCTTATGTATGGTGACTATTTTTACAACACTATTAGTTTTTGGTATTTGGCAATGGGAACCTAGGTTGTGCTTTTGGGAGATGTTTTGGACTCCCTAAGTTTGGCTGATGCCTATGATGTTTTGGATATGTAATTGGCCATTATGGTGCATGCTTTGTTGGTTTGATGTTTGGTTAGTTTGGAGTAATAGGTTGCATGCCTATAGATTGAGGTTTCCTCTAATTGATGCCATGAATATGTTTGGTTGATGCAAATATGTTCCTTTGATGCATGATGACTTGTTGGCATGATTTGGGGGTCATTGGGATGTGTTTGATGGGTCGAATGTGTGATAAACCAGATAATTTCTGCATTTCTGGGCAGCCCGTATCGGAACGGGTACTATTGTTTCGAAACAGGGGTCTAAAATGGCCTCGGTGTTTCGAAACGGGTAGAGCCGTTCCGAAACACTTTTGCTACTGCCAAGCCCTGTTTCGGAACAGGTTTCGAAACGGTCCCGCGTTTCGGAACGGTCAGCCCCTGTTCCGGAACACTTGACCGTTGGGCACTGAATTTTATGGTTTTATGTTTTGAAATCTTCACGTTTTAGTCCTGAACTTCGTTTATGCAATTGCTTGAGTTTGGGGTGTCCGTTTGAGGTGAAATTTGGCAGAGAAGCATGAAACATGACTAATTTCATAATGGTATCTTAAAAATTGGTAAAGTCCTCTTAATTTCCAGAATTTACAATTTGGTCCCTATATTCGTATGTTGTGCAATTGAGTACCTTGTTGCTTTCCGATTGCTGTGATTTTTGAGTATGCTTATTTCAAGAGTACGCTTAGGGTTAATGTGCATCTAGACAAGTTTAAAAAGAAAAAAAAGGTCGTTAATCAAGGTTGACTTTCGGGTTGACTTTGGTTTTCCCCGTGTAACCTTCGTAGTTCGGGTCAACCGTCTAGGCCGGGCTAAGGGGTTACAAAGCTCCCATAATATGACTCCAAAACTATAAACATCAGACCTAAGTGTTTCCCGGAACAAGAAATTAAACGTCAGTGGTGAGGGAAAAAGGAAATGTGACGGGACTGGGGGATGCGGATGGGATTTGCTTGTGTAATTGAAAAGGTGAAGAAAAGCAGCAACATACTTCTCGTCGGAGTGCTCATTGCGAAGAACTTCTGGCGCCATCCATTGAGGCTACAAAAAGGCATGGTATTTGTAAGTCAACTGAGAAACTAGAAAGTTGTGCATCCTCACAAAGAGATTTAGATTAGATTAATATTATTGACAAAGGCAAAGCTAATAGAGGCTTCAGTATATACCGTTCCTTTCCCATTCTTTGTTGAGAGATATGTTTCATGCTTGAGACATGATAAACCAAAATCGCCAACCTGTTCAAATAGAATTGCGTTACCTTTTACCTCAAGTAAACAAAAGGTGTCCTCAACAATCTGATGTAAACTAAAACTGGATTTGCAGATAACAAATGGCAAACCTTGACAGTCCAATTCTTATCAACTAGAAGATTTGAAGACTTCAAATCACGATGAATGATAGGCGGATTGCAATTGTGAAGATAATTCATGCCTCGGGCCTGTGAAAGTTCAATCAGTAAACAGCTACTCCAGGGAGCAAACAAGAATGAAATTCAAAAACAAATGCACACCGACACATGATGGCATTACATCCATCATAGCCGGAGAATCATCACAAATTTTGGGGAAATAATAATAATAATAATAATAATAATAATAAATTCAAAATCACTTGATACTTGCAATATCAAAAGCCATATTAACATGCCGTCTCCAACCTAATTTGGTAGTATTCCTTTGTAGTATGTCAAACAAACTCCCACTGCGTCGATAAAATATACACATAAGCAATTCGTCAAGCCAATAAGTATAAGATGTAAGAAATGTTCCACAAAAGCAATAAATATGCAATGTGGAAGTTTAAAGAAGTGTCAGCACAGAAAGAATCTCTAAGAGAAAGGTTAAATTGAACCGTGGAAGGAACTCTGTGACAATGCAGAGACGTTCAGATGAAACCACAACCCCCATGAACAGCAGAACATTTGGATGCCTAAGTCTTTTCATAAGAGATACCTTCAAAAGCAAAACCAAAATAGTGATAGCAATATTTCACTACAAGAAAATAGATTTTTAGTGACATAAAAAATAGTCACTAAAAGTATTAAATTTAATCACTAAAATTTACAGTGACTATTTTTCTGAGTCGTCACTTGTCGTCACTAATAACTCCGTCACTATTATATTAGTGACAACTTTTATTCATTTTGTCACAATAAGTTATATTTTTTGACACAAAAGATTAATAATAGTGACTAAAATTTAGACACTAATGTTATTCTTATTAGTGACAAACATTTTATCACAAATACATATTGAAATAGTGTTTAAAATACATTGTCACTTTCAATAATAATAAAATAATTATATATTATTTTAGTTGCAACCATCTTATTCAGGGAACGCACACACTGAATATCTCTCCCGCGGGGCGTAGCGAATGTGCTTAGATACCAACCCTTGACTTCTGCGACGAGTGTGATATGAGGTCCTCTGCCCCCAAACTGGTCCCTCTAAGGTCATCCACTTGGTCCCAATGGCCCGTACACCTAGGGCCCACATGAGCCCTAAGAGAAGGTCACTTACACCAAGGTTAGCTCGGTTGTTAGCCCATGGCGAGGGGTTAATTATAGATGATGTGGAATATTCATATATCAATTTTTAATAAATAAATACAATGCATGGTTTCGTAAGGGATCGAACCTGGAACCTTTAGGGCGAGAGTGCAATGTCTATCCACTAGGCTAGGCAAGAAATTTAATATTATTTTGAAAGTAAAATATTATTTAGGTTAAATTGTAATTGAAATTAATTTTATTTATTTTAAAAGTATGTATTAATTATAACAATAATTAACATAACAATAATTTAATTAATTTTATATGGTTTCTTATACGAAAAACGTTTGTTGAAGAAAATATATAAAAATAATTGTGTTGGTTTTAAAATATAAATATATGAATATTAAGATTTACACCTAAATTATTGATAGAATTATCCTTTATGTGATAATTATTTACTATACTGACAATGCAAATTTTACCTCCACAAGAAAAGTTAAAACAAATATCAAGTGTAAAATTTTTCACAAGGTAAAATTTTGCTATCACATATTATGCCAAGATTACATATTAGTCTTTTTACTTTAATTTGTTTATTTTAAGTTTATGTACTTTCTATTCAAAAAAATATGTATTTTTTAAATTTTGAAATTTCGATCTTGACATGAATGGTAGTCTTTAAATAGTTTAAGTAAAATTTTTGATTTTTATTCTTTTGTTCAATCATTTTTAGTCATTGTAATTTAATCATATTGTCGTTGTCTCGTTTGGATTAAGATTGAAGTTTTAAAATTTCAAAAATATAAGGACTAAAATTGATCAAAATAGAATGACTAAAACAACAATTTACACATAGTGTAGAGACTAATATAATTATTTTACCATAATTATGGTAACTTCAATTTTTTATAATTGTTATTATTACTATAATTATAAAAATAAATTTATTATTGTGACAATATATAACTTGTCATTAAGTTTATTTTTTTTATTGGTGACAAAATTTATCACAACAAAAGTAAAATTTTAAGTGACAAACAATTGCATTGTCACAACAAATATCAAATTATAGTGACCACTTTATATATCGTCACTATCATGTGTCAAAGTTTTAGTGGCAATGAAATTTATGTCACAGTTATAGACTTGTAGTGAGAATTTAATTGTGAAGAATGTAATCGTCACAATTACTACTATAATAGTGACCAAATAAAAATACATCACAATTATTTATGCTAATAGTGTCACAAAAGTTTAATATTTGTGACAAAATTATTGCTAATCACTGTCAATTTATCACTAAAAGTCTATATTCTTGTAGTGTTTGAAAGTGAAAGAAAAACATACGACTAAGTGTGTGAACACAGGGAAAATGCAATTTAATAGTAAAGCACACCTCCCGTCGAAAGGCATGTATGACATCATCTGAATATTCCTGCTTTGAGAATACCTTGACCGCAACATCCTGAAATAACATGGTGATGTACATAAATAAGATGATTACAATTCTTTTTCATGGTTACTTACCATTTGCCATATAATACCAATAAATAACTACAGACTACAAGGACCCGTGTATTGCAATTACACCAGCAGTTCCATGAACTAGAATCTACCACAGGAATGCCATAAGATCCTCAAAAGAATTCAGCAAATTTCATATCAGGCGGTCTATATTAGACTTGGGCATCATATGAAGATTTGATGAACCTATACGATGCAATAACATATAGAAAACTGGCAAAGGAAATCCTTGTCACCATCTTTCTATTTTGGAGAACACTATTTATGCAAGTGTATCAATTTCGTTAGATTCATCTATAATGTGTTTGTATGCCTTCTCAAAAGTGAAGGCGCAGAAAGGATCAGGAGAACGTACTGATTCAAACCACATGCCATGATACACCGTTCCACAAGAACCTGTGAGGAAAGCAGGAACATAAAGTAAATATTGTTATACTATCTACAAAAACGCCACCCAGAAACAAAAACAATAGAATAGAAACAAAGTGGAATGTGGACCAAGCTTTGATTCAATGACCAAAATCTCAGTCACTGAAATGATTGACTAGTGGGCAGTTGGGTTTCATTGGTGTGCTTTGATACTATCCAAATCAAAGAAGAATGAAGAAAGATGAATCAATGTGAAGTTTCATACTTCTATCCATATAGTAATGGCACCAGTGAGTAACAAGTTCATAATTCATTCATGTCTCCTAGTAGTTCACATTCACACACACACACAAAAATTACCATGCCCAATTTTCTCTCCAATAGTCAAGTCTTCCCACAAGATTTCATAATCTAAACAATCAGTGTCCATGTCAACTCTATTAACTGTACTGCTAGTGCTTCCAAAGCTGCTGACACTGCTGGCACTATTGAAGTTAACAGAGGATGACCAGGAACCCGATGCCTCATTATTGACCGGGGTGTTGCTTTCATTAACATAGCCTTCGGGTTTTATACCAGAATATGGGCTCTTTGGTAGAAGTGATTCGTTCTCTTGATCATTATCTGACCCAGGCCATACGAAACGAGTTGTCCTTGCCTCTGATCCTTCTCGATCGTTCCCTTTCCAAGTCCACGATATCCCTTTCTTACCCATTAAAGTCATAATCCTTTGGATTGCAGGTTCTCCTTCACTCTCATCACCATGATCTCTAAAGGTGTTTGCTGGGGAAATCTCGTCCGACGGAGAAAATATACCAAAGGCAGATGGGTATAATGCTCCCTTAGGTGTACTAGCTCCACTGGAAATTGCATCTTCTTTACGATCAGAAAGTGCTGCAATGGAGAAACCATGCTCAGAATAATGACTATCAACATTTCCCTCTTCACGATCAACACAATTCTCTCCCGTCCTAATTCTGGACTTCACCTTGGACGCCTGCATCCATAACTCTTAATAATCAACTGATGCCAAACTACTAATATATATGATAATACTAACATCCATCCTCAACACATAAAAATTAAGGAACTAATACCAAATTTGTTATTTTTGATGATATTGCAGCTTGAAATGGTTGCTGAGTATCAAGACCAAGTTTAGCAGAAACGGTGTTTTTAGACCGGCTAGAGGTTGAATCTCCTTCTAGTCGCATGTTAGCCGACATTGTAACTGTTGGCAAAGGTCGAGAACCATTGGATACACAAATGATTCCAACTATAGAACTATCATCGTCATCAACAACAACAACACCATTATCACCATCGTAAAAAGGAGTCTTAATTACATTAGCCGAAAAGCTCTCCCCCATTTTATTCTTAAAAGGAAATTGCCCAGTCCAAGTCTCCCCCGTCATAACATGATGAACTATCTTATGTGCAACGGCGAAGTCCCTATGATCAACAAGAAGTTCGATGGCATCTTGCCCTAAAGCCTCTGCCGCTGAATAACCATAAAATTTTTCAGCAGTTTGATTCCTGAAGTGATAACGCTACTTAATAGTTAATAAACAAGATTAAAACACATCATTAAATACTAATTTAGATCAAATATATGAACAGCTTGTCCCATAGACTGAAATATATTCAAATACTGGATGTGCCCTCCTCCTCCGTCGCCGCCATTAAAGTTGTCATTTTTTCCGCTCTCCCTTTGCAACGGAGAAGAATGCCGAAAGGAAGCCGACCCTTTCTTCCAAGCAGCAGCATTCCCCCGGAACCGCGGGCGTCGAGGGGAAGTAGAGTGGGATCTTTGATGAGTTGAGCTGAGATTGGAGTCGGCGCTGGATTGTTTCAATATCGAAATTTCTTGCTTGAGATGCGCTTGTCCCGCTTCCAGTACTTGGATCTTCCTCAAAAGCTCCTCCGAGGAAGGGGTTTCCATTTTCCCTCCAAACAATCAAATCCAAGGCATTGGGGTTTCAAATCTTTGATAAGATAAAAAAAAAAAAATCATCAAACCCCTTTTCTCTCGCTCTCTCTTTTTAGAAACTTTCCTCCTCACGAAGTCAAATTCAAGACTCAAAGACTATAATTTCTCCATTTTTTCTTTTTGGGCGGTTTCTAGGTTTGTTCGGTAAACGGCTGGTTCTCTAATGTTAGAATTTTTTTAGGGAAAACTACATATTTAGTGTCCTAACTATACATGTATTATTATTCTGGTACCTCAACTATTATTTTTGACAAAATGATACTTGATGTTACGTTTTTGTTCTGTTTTAGTACCTCCGCTATTTAAAATTAACAGAAATGGTGACGTGACTTGGAATAATAATATTTTTAGTCCAAAAATTTATACGCTATATCAATGTAGTCTAAAATTCTATCAATTTAAACATTATTTTAATTTTTGAATTAAAATTATAAATTCCTCATCTTTCTTCTTCCAGACGAACGTTTTTTTTTTGGGGTTTTGGAGTTTTAAAAACACACTAGGGACAATCAAAATTTTAGTATTTGGGGATCAATGAGTGACTAACGCGGGGTCTATTGGAGGGCCCAAACTCCACGATCAGGATATCGACGAGAATACGAGGGGCGAGAAAAGGGTGAGTGTGAAACCGATATTTTAATTTTGATATAACTAAAGAACCTAAGGACTAAATTGAAAATGTGAAAACGAATTTTTAAGTCCTCAAACATCCCTATATGATTTAAAGAATATGCCTAGGTTAAAAACTAAGTTTTCCAAATATTTTCTAAGTGTTCTTAAAGCCAAAACAGTGATTTTCGAGTCACCGTTTCGAAACGGCCTAAGGCGTTTCGAAACAGTTTTGAAACTGTGAACCTATGTTTCGAAACGGGTATCGAAACGTTTTCAACACTGCCAACATGTGTTTCAAAACAGGTTTCGAAACGGCTTTAGAACATAGAGAAACCGTATCGAAACGACAGTCAGTGTTTCGAAACGGTTCTTCATTTGATTTAAAAAATATGACCGTTGCAAGTTTTTAACTGATTTTTAACAAACCGTTAAGGCGTATCGAAACGATTTCAAGTCGTTCCGATACGACCCTTGACAGTGGCAAAAGTGTTTCGAAACAAGTGTCGAAACGGCTCTTAGCGTATCGAAACAGGGCAGACTGTTTCGATACGGGCTCTATAATGCACCCCAACGACTCTTTCTATTTTAGTATGTTTCGAAACAGGGTCGGGCGTTTCGAAACGGTTGGTTGCAGACTACATTTATGGAGGTGAGATAACACCCCCCAACGGCTCTATTGATGAATGCAACAACCACAACGGCTAGAAATCAATGAGAATGTATAAAAGGGACCTCTAAAAGCTCCAGCAACAACTATTAATCCAAAAGCAAACATCTAAACATCAAATCCAAGCATTTGTGCCTAAATCCCAATATTGTCTGGAAACCCCAATTGTATTTTTCATTCTTATCATTTCAATTGGGTTGAGTGCTTGTAATTGGGCTACAATTTGTATTGAGAGATACTTTCTTAGCCAACAAATTCTTTGTTCTATTTGTGTGAGGATTGGGTTAAAATTTGGGTAGAAAATCTAACCGAAAATTGTAAGGGTTACCTCCTTAGCCTAGAAAAGGGGAAGAGCAATTAGTGGAATTGTTGCAAATCCTTAGTGAAGCTAAGGTAGTGGATGTAGAGTTCATTTGGAACTTGAACCACTCTAAAATTCCTTGTCTATCTTTTTAATTTGCAATTTCCACCACCTAAACCTTTAAAAATCCAATTCACCCCCTCTTGGTTCATTTCGATCATTCGATCCACTCAACAATTGGTATCAGAGCCTACCTCTTTGAGGATTAACAACCACAAGAGGAGTTCCTAGGAAGAGTGTGATCATCCAAAAATCAAGAGATGGCTTCTACCTCCGGTTCGAGCATGTATGAGTCTCAATCCACTACAAAGCCACCATTCTACAATGGTGACAACTATCCGTTTTGGAAGAATAGAATGCGCCTCTTCATCAAGTCCAATGACTACTTGGTTTGGGATGTAATTGAAGATGGCCCCTACATTCCATTGAAGCAAGATAGTGAAGGGAAGATGGTTTTGAAGAAAAAGGTGGAGATGAGTGAAGAAGAAAGGAGAAAGATCCAAATAAATGACAAAGCTCTCCATATGTTCTTTTGTTCATTCGGTCCGGACATCTATTCCAAAGTATCATCCATTGAGAGTGCCAAAGAAGTCTGGGACACTCTTGAGACTACCTATGAGGGAACCAATGATGTCAAGGAAACTAAGATTGGAATTCTAAATCTTAGTTATGAAAATTTCAGATGGAGCCCGATGAGACGGTGTCCAAGATGTTTGATCGTTTCTCCACCATAGTCAATGGGCTCAAAGGATTTGGAGAGACAATACCGGAAGACAAGCTTGTCCGGAAGCTACTCTATTCACTTCCCGAATCTTGGGATGGGAAGAGAACCGCCATCATAGAAGCTAAAAATTTGAAGACTTTAAAGCTTGATGAGCTAGTGGGTTCTCTCCTTACTCATGAGATTATGAAGCAAGGAAGGGAAGAAGAGAAGAAGAAAGAAGAGAAGAGAGTAGAAAAGCTAGAGGTAGAAAAGAAGAAGAAGATGGGAATAGCTCCTAAAGCTTCATTACTTGAGGAAAGCTCTTCTAGTGAGGAGGATGAGCTAGAAGAATTGGCTATGATAGCCAAACGATTCTCACGCTTTATGAGGTCCAACCGGGGAAGAAAAATTCAAAGGAAGATGGACTTTAAAGGTAAGAACAAAGAAGAAGCAAGGGATCAAATCATTTGCTTTGAGTGCAATAAACCCGGCCACACACGTTCGGAGTGCCCTCAACTCAAGAAGAAGGGCTTTGAGAAGAAGAAGAAGCTCAAAGCCAAGCTTGCTACTTGGAGTGATGAGGAGTCATCCGAGGATGACGAACAAGAAGTGGCCAACCTTTGCCTCATGGCACTTGAGGAAGATTCCTCCATGGTAACCTCTAACTCATCATATTTAGATTTTACATATGATGAATTAAATGATGCATATGATGAGTTACAAGAGGTCTATGATGAATTAGTTGAGAAATACAAGGAGTCGGTCATTAGGAATAAGAAAATTATTTTGGAACTAAATGATAAAAATGACTCACTCTCTCAAGCTAATTTAAAATTTGAGAAAAAGATATTAGGGTTGAAAGATGAACTAAATTTTTTTCAAGATGAAAATGTTGACCTTAATAATCTTTTATCTCAATGTAACAGTGAACACCAAAAGGTGTTAGATGAGCTAAATAAGCTCAAAGAGTCTTTTAAAAATGTTGGTAGTGTCAAGCATGAAATAGGTGAATCTTCAAAATCAAACCAACCTAAGAAAAAGACTAACTACTACAAACAAGGTAGCTTTCCTAGATATAGTAGAACTAAAAGAATTAGAAGTGTATGGGTTCCTAAGGAACTTGTAAAATCTAATAACATTATTGCTATGTCATCTTGGATTCCTAAGGGAACCAAGGTTTTGGGAGCTAACACTCATGGACCCAAAATGATTTGGGTACCAAAAACAAAAGCTTAATATCTTTGTTTATAGGGGGAGCATTGCTACAAGGCCAAAGCACAAAGTCAAAACTCATGGTACCTTGATAGTGGATGCTCAAGGCATATGACCGGAGACAAGAGTAGATTCATGGATCTAAAGCCAAAAAGTGGAGGAGTGGTGACATTTGGTGACAACTCCAAAGGCCACATTAAAGGTATTGGCTCCATAGGTAATCACTCTACTATTCTCATTGAAAATGTCTTGTATGTCGATGGTCTTAAACACAACTTATTGAGCATAAGTCAATTGTGTGATAAAGGATTTAATGTTTTATTTGATAAAATGGTTGCAAAATTGTTGACATTAAATCTAATAATATTATGCTCATAGGTCATCGCATAGGGAACATATACATGGTGCATCTAGATGACATACATACATCCCATGCATGCTTAGTAGCACAAAATGAAAATGATGCATGGTTGTGGCATAGGAAACTAGGACATGCTAGCATTAGTGTTTTAGAAAAACTAGTTTCCCTTGATCTAGTTAGAGGTTTACCCAAGATTAAATTTTCAAACGATAAAACTTGTGATGCATGCTCTAAGGGTAAACAACATAAGTCTTCTTTTAAATCCATTAATGATGTTTCTACAAGTAGATGTTTACAACTTATCCATATGGATTTATTTGGGTCAATTAGGACTATGAGTTTGGGTGGTAAATCTTATGCATTTGTACTTGTTGATGATTTTTTCTAGATTTACTTGGGTTCTATTTTTAAGTACTAAAGATGAGGCTTTAGAAAAATTCATCACATTTTCAAAACTAACCCAAAATGATCTTGAACTTAGAATTTCATATATTAGAAGTGATCATGGAACCGAGTTTCAAAATTTAGGGTTTGAAGATTTTTTGAATGAAAATGGTATTAGCCACAATTTTTCGGCTCCTCGAACTCCTCAACAAAATGGGGTAGTTGAGAGGAAAAATAGAACTTTACAAGAAATGGCTAGAACCGTGCTTTGTGAAAATAATTTACCTAAATATTTTTGGGCGGAAGCCACAAACACCGCTTGCTATATTATTAACCGAGTAATGATTAGGCCAATTTTAAAGAAAACACCTTATGAGATTTTAAAATATAAAAAGCCTAACATTAGCTATTTTCATCCTTTTGGTTGCAAGTGTTTTGTTTTAAATAATGGAAAAGACAACTTAGGTGATACTCTTTAACCTCTAAAGCCTATCGAGTATTTAACAAGAGAACTTTAGTAGTAGAAGAATCTATACATGTTGTATTTGATGATAACCTCCTTCCAAGGAAGGATTCTTGTGATGATGATGATGTAGGAATCATAAATGCCTTTGATGGAGGACAAACTTAAAAGAAGGATGAGATTCCAACAACAAAAGAAGAGAACACACAAGATCCACCTCTTGAAGCCTTGAAGGACTTGGCTCTTGAGGAAAAGGAAGTGAGCTACCCAAGGGAGTTCAACTATGTCAAAGATGGTGAAATCTTGGGTGATCCATCCAAGGGGGTAACCACTCGATCTTCTCTTAGATTAATGAATCATGTTGCATTTATTTCATGCATAGAGCCTAAGAATATAAAAGAAGCATTGAAAGATGATTTTTGGATTATGGCTATGCAAGAAGAGTTAAATCAATTTGAGAGAAGTAACGTTTGGACATTAGTTGATAGGCCTGGTAATCAATCTACCATAGGAACTAAATGGATCTTTAGAAACAAGCTAGATGAGAGTGGTAACATTGTGAGAAATAAAGCTAGACTAGTAGCACAAGGTTACACTTAAGAAGAGGGAATAGATTTTGATGAAACATATGCACCCGTAGCTAGAATGGAAGCCATTAGGATGTTGCTTGCATATGCATGTTATCATAATTTCAAGCTTTTTCAAATGGATGTTAAAAACGCGTTTTTAAATAGTTTTATAAATGAGGAAGTGTATGTGGAACAACCACCGGGTTTTGAAGACTCAAAATTTCCAAATCATGTTTTCAAACTCACTAAAGCTCTTTATGGTTTATAACAAGCTCCTAGAGCTTGGTATGAAAGGCTTTCAAACTTTTTAATTGAAAAGGGTTTTGAAAAGGGCAAGGTGGACACTACACTTTTTATAAAAAGGTATAAAAATGACATCTTAGTAGTACAAATTTATGTTGATGATATTATTTTTAGTTCTACTAACGAATGTCATTGCAAAGAATTTGCTAAGCTAATGCAAGGTGAATTTGAGATGAGCATGATGGGGGAGCTCTCATTCTTTTTTGGGACTCCAAATAAAGCAAAAGAAGGATGACACCTTCTTAAATCAAGCAAAGTACATAAAGGATATGCTCAAGAAGTTTGGCTTGGAGAATGCAAAGCCTCAAGCCACACCTATGAGCTCATCTACAAAGCTTGACAAAGATGAATGAGGTAAGTGTGTCGACTCTAAGCTTTACCGTTCTATGATTGGATCATTGCTTTACCTTACCGCAAGTAGACCGGATATCTTGTTTAGTGTTTGCTTGTGTGCTAGGTTTCAAGCTAGTCCTAGAGAGTCTCACCTTATAGCCGTTAAGAGAATCTTTAGGTACCTTAGAGATACTCCTTGTTTAGGTCTTTGGTACCCTAGAGACTCCACCTTCAACCTTCATGCTTATTCAGATGCGGATTATGGGGGTGCAAAATCGATAGGAAGAGTACTTCGGGAACTTGTCAATTCCTAAGTAGTATGCTCATATCTTGGTTCTCTAAGAAACAAAATAGTGTAGCCTTATATACCACCGAAGCCGAGTACATATCCTTATGGAGTTGTTGTGCTCAAGTCCTTTGGATGAAGCAACAACTCTTAGATTATGGCATTAAGGTTGAAACCATACCCCTTAAATGTGATAACACTAGTGCTCTATGTTTGACAAAAAATCCATCCAACACTCTAGAACCAAACACATAGAAATAAGGCATCATTTCATTAGAGATCATGTCCTTAAAGAAGATGTGGTTATAGAGTATGTAGACACCTTAAATCAATTAGCGGACATATTTACAAAACCTTTAGACAAAGAGCGTTTTGGTCCCTTAGGAGAGAGTTAGGTCTAGCTAGCCTATCTTGACCTTTTAGAACCTCTTTTGTGCTTAAAATTGCTTGATCTTGTGAAATGTCATGTTTATGTGTTTTTACTCCTAATTTCATCCATGCCTATAGCTAGGGGAGTATGTTTATGTTTGCATATGTTTTTTCTGCTCATTCATGCCATTCATGCAAGTTAGGCCTTAGAAAAATTCATTTTTCCGCACTTTTAGAGCCTCATCTGCACTTCCAGGCCCATGTGTATCGAAACGGGTCAACCTGTTTTGATACGGATGCTTTAAATTCCTATCTGAGAGAAGGGCGTTTCGAAACGCCTTAACAGGGTTTCGAAACGTTTTGGCTACTGTCAAGGGGTGTATCGAAACAAGTTTCGATACGAGTCATCGGGGCTTCGATACGGTCAAACTCGTATCGAAACGGTTAGCTGAAGTTGAAAAGTCGGTCAATCTTTCATGCCCGCGTTTCGCAACGGTCAAGACCGTTCTGAAACGGATTCGCGGACTGCTTTAAAAGGGCTTTTAATGATAAAGTTCAACACAAATTAAAACTCTCCCAAACCCTAAAAACCCTAGACTCAAATTTTTCCTATAAAAACCCTCTAAACCTCTTTGTTTTTCACCAAATCTTGAGGGGTTTTTCTCTTAAACACAAGTCTAAGCAAGCTTCAACAATATTGTGCAAGGATTTTCATTCATTCATCCAAAATCTCAAATTAAGGTATTTTTCCTCTTTTTCTTTTTCCTTCAAGTTGTATTCGAATCTTAGGTTAGAAAATTTTAATTTTGTATAGTTTACATGTTTTGATACTTGGGTTTTTCAAATCTTGTAAAAAAATTTCAAAATCTTAATTTTTTTATTCGAATATAAAATTTTTCTCTCGTATTTTTATTCACTGTTTTTCTCTTGAAAAATTTTTTGTTTTGTTTTGATTTGTTTATTTGGTCTTAAAAACTTGTTTTTAAACCTAAGTGGGATTTATCATTGGATTGAATTAAGAAATCTCATGCATACACTTAAATTTCTTTTCGCTTGCTTAATGTTTTTAGGATGGCTACGGAGAATATTCACAAAAAGCATAAGACCAGTCAAGTTAGTGACTCGAGTATTCGTCCAAATCTCACCCTGCTCTTTCAAAAATCTCTTCGAACTCAAGAGATGAGGGATCGCTTCAAGTATGTCAAGGAGTATGAAGTTCGTCGTGAGCGTGTTATTGATCTCAACTTCCTTGACTCCGAGCGCTTTCTTTTCCGTTACCTCGAGCGTTTAAGAGAATGGGATTTCCTTGTCTTGTTGAGCATCCCGGACATTTGCTACAAACACATGGTACTTCTCTTTTACTCCAATGCTCAATTTATCAATGATGAAGATAACTCTGAAATTGTTGGGATTGAGTCTTTTATTTTGGGGAAGAAGATTGTCATCAACATCCCTCTCTTGGAGTCTACATTTTCTCTCAAGAATGAAGGAATTGAGAATGAGAGTCACTTTGGTTCTCACACCGGTTCGGTGCTTACTTTGGATGCGCGCGATCGTTTCTTCCATTTGATGGTCTCATGGTTCCTTCGCCCCATCCGGAGGTAAATATTCTCACATCCGTTAAGTAGACTATTTTTGGCTTGAGTGTTTCTGTCGTGGCGAGTGCCCTAATCTAGTTAAGATCATATTTGCCGAAATGGTTAACAATGTTAAGCTTCGTGACACCGATGCACTGAAATCCTTCACTTATGGAACGGTTTTAAGTCACGTCTTTAGCAAGCTTAATCTTGATTGCACCTACGACTCTCCGGAACCTCGCAAGTCAAAAATTGGTGAGTCCTCTCTCCGTAAGTCCGGTTTTCGCTATGTAAACAATGGACATTGGAAACGTGTTGATCGGGAAGCACCTCCTCCTCCTCCTCCTCCCGTTGAACCTCAACCACAAGTTCAAGTTGCAAACAATGAAGCTCTCACGGCTTTAATTACCGAGCGGTTCAATGCCGTGGACACTAACATGGCTTCGGGCTTTGGTGCTATCAATACTCATTTGCAAAATGTAGAGGATTGACTCATATCCCTTGAGAATCAACACTCGGCCATGGATATGTCCTTCTCTACCTTTTATGACCAATGGATGAAGTTTCGTCAATCTCAAGTCAAGAGTGATGATGAGACCTCGGACAATGATGGTGACGACGAGGCCTAGGTCTTTCATGACATATCATATTAGCTATGCATTTTAGGATTAAGTTTGCATCTTTATTTTCATTATGTTTTATGAACCTATGTTTTTAGTTTTATTTGGGATTATGCTTTGAACTTATTGTTGAAGATTTATGTTTTAGATATTTTAATTTTCTGAATTCATATTATTGTTGCTTATTGCTTATTGCTTAATGCTTATTGCTACTAACCCTATCTCTTTTCTATGAGCCTTGTTTATATTTTTGATCTAACAAAAAGGGGGAGAAGAAATATAAGAGCCAAAAATCCGTTTTTAAATTTTTAAAGTGTTTTTAAGTTTTAAACCTTGAATTTTAAAGTTAAATCTTTTTAAAACTTTAAAAATCAATCTTAAATTGAGGAGGAGTTAGAATGTATTCAAAATTTCAAAACTCTTAAAAATTCTAACTTTGGTTTTGTTATATCAAAAATGGGGATATTGTGAAACCGGTATTTTAATTTTGATATAACTAAAGAACCTAAGGACTAAATTGAAAATGTGAAAACGAATTTTTAAGTCCTCAAACATCCATATATGATTTAAAGAATATGCCTAAGTTAAAAACTAAGTTTTCCAAATATTTTCTAAGTGTTCTTAAAGCCAAAACAATGATTTTCGAGTCACCGTTTCGAAACGGCCTAAGGCGTTTCGAAACAGTTTCGAAACTGTGAACCTATGTTTCGAAACGGGTATCGAAACGTTTTCAACACTGCCAACCTGTGTTTCAAAACAGGTTTCGAAACGACTTTAGAACATAGAGAAATCATATCGAAATGACAGTCAGTGTTTCGAAACGGTTCTTCATTTGATTTGAAAAATATGACCGTTGCAAGTTTTTAACTAATTTTTAACAAACCGTTAAGGCGTATCGAAACGATTTCAAGACGTTTCGATACGACCCTTGACAGTGGCAAAAGTGTTTCGAAACAAGTATCGAAACGGCTCTTAGCGTATCGAAACAGGACAGACTGTTTCGATACAGGCTCTTTAATGCACCCCAACGACTCTTTCTATTTTGGTCTGTTTCGAAACAGGGTCGGGCGTTTCGAAACGGTTGGTTGCAGACTACATTTATGGAGGTGAGATAACACCCCCAACGGCTCTATTGATGAATGCAACAACCACAACGGCTAGAAATCAATGAGAAGGTATAAAAGGGACCTCTAAAAGCTCCAGCAACAACTATTGATCCAAAAGCAAACATCCAAACATCAAATCCAAGCATTTGTGCCTAAATCTCAATATTGTCTAGAAACCCCAATTGTATTTTTTTTCTTACCATTTCAATTGGGTTGAGTGCTTGTAATTGGGCTACAATTTGTATTGAGAGATACTTTCTTAGCCAACAAATTCTTTGTTCTATTTGTGTGAGGATTGGGTTAAATTTTAGGTAGAAAATTTAACCGAAAATTGTAAGGGTTACCTTCTTAGCCTAGAAAAGGGGAAGAGCAATTAGTGGAATTGTTGCAAATCCTTAGTGAAGCTAAGGTAGTGGATGTAGAGTTCATTTGGAACTTGAACCACTCTAAAATTCCTTGTCTATCTTTTTAATTTGCAATTTCCACCACCTAAACCTTTAAAAATCCAATTCACCCCCCTCTGGGTTCATTTCGATCATTCGATCCACTCAACAGTGAGACAAAATTCTATCAAAATATAGATATTTTAAATTGATGAATTTTGGACTGAAATGATTATATATATATATATATATATATATATATATATATATATATATATATATAAGTGTGTGTTTTGGACTAAAACTATGATTATACCAAGCCACGTCATCATATCCGTTAGTTTTAAACGGTCAGGTATCAAAACAGAACAAGAACGTAACATTAAGTACGATTTTGTTAAAAATAATAATTAAGGTACTAAAACAATAATACGAACATAATTAGGGTGCTAAATATGTAGTTTTCCCTTTTTTAATTTAGACGTTAATGTGTGAGATATTTTTATAATATAAAGATGGGTAAACTACATTAGTAGTTCTTTGTATTTTCTAAGTGTTTTTATTACGGTCATAAAACTTTTAAGGGTAATCATCACTGATGGTCACTTTTGTTTTGGGTTTGTTTTATTATGGTCACCCAAATTCAATAAAGATTATTTTGGCCACTTACGTTCGAAACCGTTTCTGTTTTGGTCACTGGACCGTTAACCTCCGTTAATTAAAAATAAAAATTTCTAAAATGACCCCTAAACTTTCAAAACTTCATTTTTTACCATCTTCCCCAATCTGCTTTCCACTGTCATTCTTTGTGGCATTTAATATTATGGGTTGTTTATGTTCTTACATAAGCAGATTGGGGATGGTAAGAAATGAAGTTTTGAAAGTTTGGAGATCAAATTAAAAATTTTTATTTTTAATTAACGGAGGTTAACGGTCCAGTGACCAAAACAGAAACGGTTTCGAACGTAAGTGGCCAAAATAATCTTTTTTAAATTCGGGTGACCATAATAAAACAAACCCAAAACAAAAGTGACCATCAGTGAAGATTACCCAATTTTTTAAAACTTTCAGTTACCTGATTTTTATATCGTTTTTATTACTTAACTGCCGCTAAAAAAACGTTGATTAGGCATGCAATTTCTTATTTTTTCTCTTTTTTTTCCTCTCTTTTCTCCATAAATATAAGAACTAGTAAAAACGGAACTCTTCATCTCTTGGTTTTCTTCATCCCTTCTTCCATAACCATTAATTTCAACCTATATTTTTTCGCTATATGCTGAAGAAAACAATGTTTCCATGAATTGTGCACCATTTTAATATAGAGGCAATAAAACTGAAATTAAGAGGAGCTAAAAAGTCTTTTTGCCATAAAATTGACATGGAATCAAACCGTTGGATTTCTGATTTTACCCAATTTGACTTATTTTTTTCAACCATGAATTGGATAATTCATAATTTGATATGCTTCCATGAATTGTGCACCATTTTAATATATAGGCAATGCTTTTTATAAGGTTGTTATCTTAAACAAGATGGGAATTCTTGATTCAGTAATTGATGTCCCCAATGTAAAACTAGTGATTTAATGAAAAGCTTTATTGCTTTTTCATCTTTATAGCTTTATTCTTTATTGCTCAGGAGATGCACCAATCCAAGTAGGTATCAGATACCTTACCTACTGCTGCTGCCACTGCCTAACCCCACCACCAGAACAAAAGCATAACCAAGGGGATAGTACATGGACTTATTTGCTCCTAAGCTGAAAGTACAGGGGCCTAACAGCTAGTTTCACCTTTAACAATCCAAGCCAGTAAATTATGCATAGGTTTTCCTCTCTAAAGAATGATCTCTTAATAATTCTCATAATTGTCAAGGAGAAGCAGACCTCATCTATACATGTAGTGTAAAAGTTAAACAGTTTTACTGCGTAAAAGCTAAAAAGTTTTACATTAATTTCGGATACGTTTATGGTTGAGATTACCCACTCCTTTTTTTCTTAAAAATTCTTTTCACTTTCAACTTTTAATCTTAGCCGTCGATTAACACTCATCCAATGGTCCAAACCAGTGTAAAAAAAAAAAAACTAAAAGTTATACATTGTGTAACCGGATCCTATTCCTATCTCTCTTTATACCGAATTATACCGAATGCAAGTACATAAATTTCAACAGCCACAGCAGAACAGGCCTAGGGATAATCTAGTAATAGATGTATATGTTAGAATTATCTTAGGATCATGAAAAAATCTAATCCAACTCTTATGATACATGTAGCAGGAAACAGCTTCTCGATCCGACCACAACAGCTTTTTGTGGTGGAAGGGATATATACATATAACATTCTATAATTACCTTAGTCGGTCCTGCTTGTTAAAGAATACATGACAGTTCATAAAATGCAGTACAATGTGCAACATTGTCTGGTTTTTAAGAACTACACTCGTGGCAATCGATCATAAGATTATTTGATATGGAACGTACCAGGAAATAGCATGTACAACAGAGTTTCGATATGAGAGTTGACTGGAATTCTTCATTCGGTTGAGAGCATCATTAGCTGAATCAGGTGGCTCTAGGTGATGTTCATGTACAAGCCATGCAATTGGGACAAGCAAAGGTTTGGTAAATTACTGAAAAGGAACTCCGGTTGAATTTGATGGCGGCCTAAATTTTGATGATCTCAAGGGCTAACCTAATCATCATTCTTTGTGCCTTTCCGGTGTACAGGAAGTTCGAGGATAATCAAGAAATAACATCTTTCCGACTCTCTGATATATTGGACTTCACCATTCATGAGCTTTAAGATTTTCCGGCACATGCTCAAACCTAAGCCCTCTTGTGTCACCCATCGACTGCTATGGAACATGTCTTGAACCAATTCAGGAGGAAGGCCTTCACCGGGGCATACCATCCTTCAGAAATACAAGGATGTTTGTGAAATTAGCACCATGACATGGAAAGGATTCACATCATCAATAGTCTATGAATTAAATTGTCACTCGACTTTTACAGGTTTGAATTCTACATATATTTACCCTAATTTGCAAAACCAAGTTTTCTGTAATATTTTGTCTTGGCTTTAATGTCTATCCAATAAAATGATACTGTAGCTTCTCCTTTTATTTCCCTTATATTAGCACAACCATTGACATCATATTACGAAAGGCATAGAGCGAAAGCAAAATACCTGAATTCCGTATGAACAATGGTCAGAACATCAGATATTTGCTTCAAAGTTGGACGAACATGAATCTCTACCCAACCATCATCTGATGGCGCATACCGCACCATATTCAACAAAAAATCGGCCAATACCTGTTGAATTCTTGCTTGATCACCATAAACTGCCAATGTTTTGATCTCCTCCGGAATATCCCGAATCAACTGCAAATTTCTTTCCCTCAGCAGTAGCATTACTTGGCTAACAACAGCATTTATGACACCCCCAAGAAAAAATTCAGCCTTTTCAAGCTCCATAGAACTAGGTCCAACACACGAAGTGAAGAATTAGATCAAGTCTTCCTAATTAATGAAATCATGCCAAAGATACGTTGATAAAAATATTAATGTATGCTCGATCTTAATAAAGTAGAAATCACACAAACACAAGGCACAATAGAAATACAATTTTGGTCCTAAGATCAGCAATGAAACCTTGTGGTCTGGCTTCAGTTTCTCAAAGCTATATTGACAAGAGAGAATTCAGATGCAAACTTAAAAAGAGATCCATGGTCAATGCCTCACTATCAAGTGCAATGAACATATGTGTTTTTGGTTTAACATTCACAACTTTGTTATGGTCAAAAACTTTCAAACCAACCAATAACAGAGTTTACATAAACATTTCCAAAATGGGATGTTGCAAGTTGCAACAATAACCTTGAAGATAAGGCACATAAAACTATGATGAATAGAGTACTGGAGAATAACTTTCTTGAGCATTTATCCAAAAAAATGAATATTTCAAACATAGTTAAAAGAAACCATGATGCAGAAACTACTGTTCGAGTTAGATTCCAATGTAATTGCAGCCATAATCAATAAATAATCTAGCAGATGTGATTGCCAGAGATGAAATAGAGTTCAATAGTCTGGCATCAGATGTATGTATGTTCCCTCAAAGTTCTAGAAATCAAACAGTTCAGACCAATATAATTCCTGATGAAAATGCAAGTCGAAAGAATTTAATATTTGGTTGCACTAATAATTAGGCTAGGAGACCTACCCATCTTCAATGCTCTCCAGATCAACATCTCTGATAATCTTCAACATTTGCTTCTCACAAGCAACACTAGTCTCAAGAAACTGCTTTTGATCTTCGGTCAGCTCTGTAGCTTCCAAAAGTGAGGTAGTAAAGCGGATTCCATTCAAAGGACTCTTTATTTCCTGGCAAATGTAGGTTAACTCTTTCATCCTAGCTAAGCACTTCTTTTCTTGTTGCCTCTGGATTCTCAACGCTTGCTGCAGTTCAGGAGTTGCAATCTGCAGGAAGCAAAAGGCTCCTACAATCTGGCCATCCATATTGACCCTTTTGTTTGCAGTCAAGAGCGCCTGGACAAATTTCCCATTGCGATCAAAGAAGGCAAAAGGGAACTTATCTGCCTCCTCCCCTCCAATAGCACTGTGTAAAACAATCATGAATTTTGTCAAAGCATCTGGACCCTTGAGGCGACAGCAGCTGCCAAAAACCTCACCAACCAACATTTTCCCTATGACTTCCCCTCGAAGCCACCCGGTAAGCTTTTCCATGGCAGTGTTCCACTCCAAGCAACATGTGTTTTCATCTGACACAAAAATTGGTGGGATCAACGGATTGGGACTGTGAATGATGGCCTTGTAATCACCTTGTATGTGGATGAATTTGTCCATCACCACTTTTTGACCAGTCACATCCTGACCAACAAAGCAAACTCCAACTATATTATCGGTGTAATCCTTACTACAGCAAGCATTGACCACCACATATATAGCCTTTTTATGATCTTCTAAGCCAAAAGTCCGCAACTTTATCTCTACATTTTTATCTTCTTCGCCTGCATCAATTAAGGCAACATTAACAAAACTTCAAAGCAAGCATTAAGCTGTTTGGAAACATAAATCATCACTTTGAAGCATGGTGTAACTGTAAGGAGAGTAAGGTTATATATTCCCATAAACGACACATGTGGAAGTGAAACCATTACTATAAACTCAATTTAGTGCTTATATTTGTACAATTTGATAAATCTTTCAATGTGCATGAAGGTACTATCAAAACTCAAAACTGCAAAAAGTAGAACTCTCTCTAAATCGATCCTTACTTTTATTTACTTGGTCTCACTCTGATTGGTATAGTTGCATGTTTGTACAAAATAAAAGGAAAAGGATATCAGTTTACTTCATCAGATATTGAGACAGTAGGGAAAGATGGAATATGTAAGACAATCACCTCGCAAAGCATGACTAAGAAGCCTGTCAACGGTTTCTTGATATTCCTTGTAAACAAGATCATGAACCAAAGACTTCCCCATTGCTTCCTCGACTGAGAGTCCGGTCAGTTCTGCAACTTTTGCATTCCACCCATTAATGCGACCTTCAACATCTACGGCAAATATTGGAGCAGTTGCAGTCTCTATTAACCTCACCATTTCCCTTGCGACTGAACTGAGCTCATCCACTCCTTGTAGCTCTAGATCTCCAAGCTGAGCATGTACAACAGCTTTAGAATTACTTGCTTCGGCATCCTTGAATGAATCACGCAGAATAAGCTGAAGTGAGTGAATTGCATCCATTTCGGCATTCTCCCATGGTAAACTCCGACTTTTGACCACTTCCAGAAATGCCTTAAACGAAGACCGCGGGTGCATTCTCTGTCCATCATCCTTGTCCTCTGGATGATGCTTTGCCCCGCCCCATTTGAACTCTTTCTCTGTGTGGGACCGGAACCAGAATAGAAAATCCCTTTTAGTAATATAAGCAACAGCCATCCCACAAACTGCATCCCCAAGCGAGGCTGCCCCAGGGTAACCAGCATCAGACAAACTGTCGGTGCTTAAACCAGTCGAGTCTCCATGGAATGCCAACAACCAATCAACTATATGTTTTATCTGGGCTTCAGTCGGGGTCACTCCTAATGGGTAATATTTACCTTGGTAATAAAGAGCAGCCCCATCACATTTCACAAGATCCATAATGCTGGGACTTTGAGTAACAATACCAGTCGGAGAGTCGCGAAGAAGCATATCACACAAAAGAGTCTGAGTCCTTAAAACACGTTTCTCTGACATCTGTGCTGCCAATTGCAATTCCATATTCAATTGAAGCGCAAACGCTTGCATTAAGAACTCACAAGCATATCGAAGAGGAAACGGAATGCAACGAGCAGAAGTATGATGACAAACAACCAGACCCCAAAGCCTCATTGGATGCCTTCCCCCGGTAGCTTCATCGTCATTTCCGTTGATAATAACAGCCATTGCCAAAGAAGCAATTGACCCCATATTAGCCATATACTGAGCATGGCAACCATGAGGAGCGCGGAGAGTGGAACCAACCAAGCACAGAGGTTGCATTAACCCATCGTCCTGAACCACACGCACTGGCGTGGCATGGCAATCCACTATCATCCTAACTCTATTCTGTTTAAACAAAAACCTCGAGGCCTGGGGAATATCCGTGGCCGGATAATGTAAACCTATGTAAGGGTCCAAGTCTGGCCGTTTACTCTCTGCCACGACCTCCCCGTGCTCATCCTCATGAAATTTATAAACCATTACCCTATGATATCCAGTAAGCTGTCTCACACTTTCCACAACCGTGTCACACAAAAGCTTAATATCGCCACCGGGGAGGGACTGCAACTCGGAAATAGCCCGCACAGCTAGTTTCTGAGACTGGACAGCCCCGGCAATGGACAGTGCAGGGTCCTCGGTTCTAGCAGGCTCTAAATCAATCACAATTCCAACATCAATCCTATGTAAAATAGCGTAAAAGGGTTTCCCGGAATTCCTTGAGTGGATCCAAACCGGGTTCAGCAAGGTGATTTCGCGGGCGGCGAAGGCTTTCTCCAACAAAACAGCGCTGGAAGGAGTGAAAATCGTACGGACATCGGTCCCAATCGTGAGGGCCTCGTTCTTCTCCAAATTGGGAACCGATTGAGGGGTAATCCCGAGCATCTCACGGGCGTTCTCGCTGTAGGCGATGATACAGAAACTGGGTTCGTCGACAGCAATCATGCAGCCAAAGGGCTGGATGTGACCGCCCCTCTGGATTTTAGACAAGTAAGCGGTGATTTGTTGCTCGGGGACGGATTGGGTAGTGGTTCTCACGGACTGGGAGTAATCGAATGACTTACCAGACTCCCCCGACTGCTCGAAAACAGCGTGGAGACGGGCGTCGACTGTGTACTGAGCAATGGCTTTGCTTATGGACTCGGCTTGGTGGTGGGCATGGGGGGCTCTCATGTTGCTGGTGCCCGAAGACTGGGCTTGTTGTTGTTGCTGCTGATTGTGGGAGTGAACTGCTCTGCTGCTGCTGCGTGAAACCATGGGTGATGGGTGTGTGCTGAGTTAAAGTAATTGGGTTTGAACAAAATCGGTGGGTAAATGTAGATGTAGTGTTGGAAACGATAGGTTTGGTGTTGACACTTTGACACACCCACGTGGGCAAGGAGATGCTGCCTTCATCTTGTGTGTACTACTTTCTCTGTTTTCTTTCTACTTACTGGGATTGTCTTTCATCAGTTTCATGTCCTGAATTTTTACATTCTTTTTCGGATTTTAATGTGGAAAATTATTTACGTTGCAGTTTAGACTATAAATTTTTGGGTAAAATTTTAAATCTCTAACCCTAAACCTTAAATCTCAAACTCTAAATTATAAATCCTACGACTTAGACCCCTAAACTAAGATCTTAATCTCTAAAACTAAAAGGTACGTATAAATTTTAATTTAAATTTACATTGCTTGTGTATCAAAGTTTTTCTTAAATTTTTTGTTGTAAGAGTTAGTAATTTAGTGTAGGATTGAAATATTTAAATTCAGGGTTTATAATTTAAAATTTAATATTTAAAGAATGAGAAATATTTTATGCATTGGCGGCGGAATTTTTGTTTCTACAATTGGCTTAAACTAAGAATGAGTAATATGTTAGAGACTTAGGTTTTAATCTATAAACCCTAAATTCTAAACTCATACACTTAAACCCCTAAATCTTACACACTAAACTAAAATCCTAAAACCTAAAACTAAGGCGCTTGTGGAAACAAAAAAAGTTTTCACCATATGTGTATGTTTATATAGGCCCTATTTGATAATCATTGGTTTGAGCTAGAATTAGGGGTTTGAGTTAAAATTAGAAGTTTGACCAGTCAAATATGTTAATTTGGATGTTTGGTGAATAACTGATTGAAATAGCAAGTTATTCATTGAAATAGCAAATTGTGGTGAAATCTCTAATTTTGAAAAACTACTAATATAAGTTTTTTAAAATTAGAGGATTTGACATAAGAGTTATAAATACACTTTTACCCTTGACAATTATAAAAAAAATCTCCAAATAACCTATATTTGACCTTTTCTATTTTAATTCTTCACATTCACGTATTTATATTGTGACATTTGTAAACTAGTATTTTTATTTTTTTTCTTTTAATTCCCGCGCATTTATATTGTACTTAAATTTAATAATTAATTAAATTGTATTAAAAATACTCATATAAATAATAAATCAATATATAGATCGTTCAAATATGCTAAGTGATGTTATATTAAAAAAATATTTTTCACAAACTAATTAATATTAATATATACAAAATATTGATAACTAATAAATTATTCAAACAAGTATCAAATATAATCATGTCATTACATGTCAGTTTCTTTGTTTAAATAATCAAACAATCATCTAATGCAATCAAATATCCGTTACCAGTTAATGTAATTCGTTATCAGCTATCCGCTCTACTAGCTAAACATGGCTATAATTTTTTTGGAAAATATTTTAATACACAAGCCTTTCAGTTTTAGGATTTAGAGATTTAGGTTGTTGTTTAGGGTTTATGGGTTTATGTTGTAGGGTGTAGAATTTAAGGGTTATGGTTAGAATTTAGGGTTTAGAGCTTAATGTTTAAGTTTTAGGGTGTTAGGGCTAGGGATTTATGTTTTAAATTTTATAGTTTAAATATGACGGGTTATGTAATTTTTTTTTACACAGCTTGTGTATCAAAATATAACCCAATTTAAACGTATGCTTTTAACCTAATCTTAAAAAGAACATGTTCTAATTTCCTAGTCAGTTTATTGTTTAAATGACAAATGACAAAATTCGAATTCATACAAAATAAAATACTTTTCGGTCAATTAATAAATCTCCAAAAGTGAGTTTAACCGTCAACTTTAGTGATAAATATGAGCTTATACTCCACATGTTGAAAAAAAATATTTATATTATTCAAAAAATTATTAATGCAAAGAATTAAATTAAGTTAAAGTCAACAGTAAAGTGTAACTATACCGTTATTTTATATTATTGGTGGGTTTTTTTTATTGTATAGAGTGTTATATTTTTAAGATAAATGTTAGAATTTGAATCTATATAATATGAGATAATATAAACATTCTTATCAATAAGTCAATTAGTTTATCTTAATAACTTTGTTTTTTTAATTGTGATACAATGTTTAGGTTCTGTTGTTTTGATTTCCTTAAACGGGTTTTGTTGTTCTGTTATTGTTATTGGATTGTGTAGTCAAAAAATTTCATTAATAAGAATTTTTTAATTTTATGAAATCATTCCCTTACTTACATACACTGGTATAAGTTAAAAAAAAAACATTGTATCAACTTGTATTTATTGTTTCAGTCTTAAACTAATATCGCTCCGTTTCGATTAGAATTTTAGTATGATTTAGTCCATTTTACTCATACCGGTCGGTATAAGATTTTAATATTTGAAATTAAATTCATTTTTTATCTTAACTATTTATTTTTAATTATATTTTAAAAATAAAATATAATCATTTGATTAGGTTATTTAATTAGTAATTTTAAATTTATATTTTCCATTCAAGGGTCATTGGGCCACTTGCCATGCCCGAAGCCCCGTATGAAATTTTGGAGGATTTGGATAAAAATTATTAGGCTCGAAAAATAGACTTAGAAAAAAATCATGCCCGTATAAAATATGTGTCGGACCCGTTTCTAACATTCAAAGTTTGGCCTGCTTTGTAAGCTTTTATATATTGTGTACTTTATATGTCATATAAAAATGATTTTATAATATAAACATTAAATATAAATTGTCTATGTATAAAAGAGTACAAAATAAATTAATTTAATGAAAAAAAATAAATGCAAGCTGATTGAAAACGAACTTATGTTATTTGCTCACAAAGATGTACAAGCTTTGACAAAATTTAAGGCTAAATGTTATGAGTTGGACTAGACTTGATGTGGGTTGATTTCATGCATAAACTTGCCTGGGCTCATGAATATCGAAAATATTTAAAAATATATATAAATCCAAGACAAAACTTGGATGATTTCATACCGTCAAATTGTTTAACTTCAAATTTATCAAGAACTTAAGAAGTATTTAACTTCAAATTGAGAAAATTGGGACATACCTTAATTTTAAAATGCTTCAAAATTAAAAAGAGGTCTAAAAACAATTAAATCAAAAAAAGTGTTGGGGTCAAGGTGAGCCAAGGTCTGTCCCACCATTAACGTAATTCTATCTTGGATAATTCAAAATAGTGAATCAAAATACATCGATATTAATTATATTGATAACGAAACAAAAACAATACAACAACTAAATATTGTATTATATTCTCAAAGTAAGTTGTGTACAATGCTTTCTCCAAACTCTATATTTATAGGCATTAAAAGAAAATTTTAATTCCAATGGATATTAAACTCTAATAATAAAGTACATTAAAGTCTCATTTAATATATGAATATCTACCGTAAATAAAGATAGTAATAACACTCTCATTTGGATATCCATGAAGATAATGTGCCTCGTTAAAACCTTGCTAAGATAAAAACTCGATGGGAAAAATTTTTCTTAGTGAAGAAAAAAGAGTACTGTTGGGTTGTGAGGGGCTCTATTCGATCAACCAATGTTGCTCACCAAGTGGTGGAGAGGTGGATTTTTTGGTGGAAGGGTTAAGGAAGCTAAATTAAAGATCGAAACAATGATTTATAGTGGTTCAACCTTCTAACCAAGGTCTACATCCACTACCTTAGCTCCCCACTAAGGATTTCTCAATCAATCCACTATTGATTCGTCCCCTTTTCTAGGATTAGGAGGTAACCCTTATACACAATCAAGCTTTCTACCCAAAGCCTTGATTGAAACCCTCCCTTACAAAGAGAAACAAGAAGCAAACTTAAAACCCTCTAATAGGTGTTTGTTTGCACAATTAAGCACTCACCCAAAACCTAAAACACTTGAGCAAATTTGACAATTTTGGCTCACTAGTGTTTGTCTATACAATAAATGACAATTTAAGCACTAAGACACTTTTTGATCATTTGATGTTTGACAATATGAGCATTAGCCTTTACTTGATGCTTGAAGGTCCTTTTTATACTCCCAATTGAGTTTGTAGCCGTTACTAGTTGTTGGGATCAAATTGGAGCCGTTGAGGACTTTATTTCCCTTCATTAATGCTGTTCTGCGGCCTTTCGTATCGATACACTTGGACCCATATCGGTACGGCCTTCATCAGAAACTAGCCGTTGGGCTCTTGCCAGCCTGGGCGTACCGGTACGTGTTCACTTTTAAATGACCGTTGGGAAAGTAGCCGTTGGGGTGGTTGAAAGGGGATCGGTATACTTACCAGGCGTATCGAAACGATCCCGATCCGTATCGAAACGGCCAAGCCTGTTTCGATACGGGTTTTGGCAGTGACTAAACTAGGGCAAAAAGGTATCGGTACGGGTACATCCGTATCGATACGGGTAGCTTGAAAAGTCAATTTTGGCTCTTTAAAATTAGTAAAAACATTGCCAAAAACCTTTTAAAATACCTCAAACATAATTTCAAGTTGTTTGGACTTAAAACCAAGTTTTAAATTCTTTTCAAATTAGTCCAAAACATTTTTCAATTATTATATCAAAACACTAGTTCTACAAGTACACACATCTTTGATACGCATATCATGTTTCCTTATTAAAAACCTTACCAGGAAAACCCATTGGGACAAATCCTCAGTTGAGGGAAAAAGAGTGCAACGCGTATTTACTCCCCCTCATGAAAACATCACATAAGATCTTTGAATCTTCATAATTCAATCTTAAATACAATCTTCAAATGTTGAAGTAGAGTATGAACTAGTGGATAAATCTTTCAAATTATTGCTTGAAATGATTCATCGAATATCATTCTTCTGAAGATCATGAAGGACAAAACTTTGAAGAAATATGTTTCATTTTGTCACATTTGATGTATTCACCTTTTGATTGGGATATAAATTTTGCATTATCTCTACACAATATAGCTTGCATCTTATCTTGTGAAGGTAATTCGCATATCTTCTTGATATGTTTAGCCAAACACATATTTCGGCTTTGCCTCGTGCATAGTAATTATTTACATGATCTGGAGAGGCATCGAGTTTTGAAAGATCTAAAGGTAATGGTCTCGTAACACTTAGATATTATTTCTGGACCAACTAGGATATGATGCTTCTAGATCAAATAATATATATATGGTGCTTTTGGACCAAGAATATCATCACCCTTTTCTCGAGGGCAGAATGGATATTTGTTTACATTAAGAGACCTAGCAACCATAAGGGTGATCAACGAATATCCGTTATGCATATAAAGTCTCTTTAAACATTTTTCTGTGTATGTCGATTGATGTAGAAGATTCCATTGTTAAGGAGACCTCTTCACGATTCTCAATGATATTCAAATCATCAACATACACAACAACAACAAAAACAAATCCAGAGCTAAACCTCTTAATAAAAATGCTCGGGGAAATTGAATCATTCTTATAGCCTTCCGCTAATAAGTATTTGTAAAACCAAAATTTATTTTGATATAACAACATTTTTCAAGGACTTAATTGCAAAATGAAATAAATTTTTAAATACTCAAAAGACTCACAAAATGACAAGGATTCAAACTTCAAGTATTTATAAATCAAACGCTAAGTATCCCAAAAAAATTATAAGTATTTTCAATCTAAATGTTTTAAGTTTAGTCTAGGCGTACCGATACAGTTACATCTGTATCGATACAGTTTTTGGCTACTAAAAATGAGTCAAGAAAAGTGTACTGATAAGCTTCTTGTCGTATCGACACAGTTTTCAAACTCGATGTAATCCTAGAAACTAAAAACTACTTACCGTATCGATACACTCCTTTCCATGCCGATACGAGTTGGTAAGATTTGAAAAATCTTGGCATTTAATTTTTTACTATTGCCTTGTCAGATTATTGGAACCAAACATTTTGAAAATTGGTTAACAGTATCGATACGCCTAACTACCGTACCGATACACTTTTTGGTTAACCAATTCTCCAGATTCCAGTGAGCAAAATCGGTACCGGCACACACTATACTGTACTGATCCCCTATGCAAAATGTGGTTTCCGTACCGATACGCTATTTGTATACAACTCTTTCTTCTTTTGACAAGTACCGATACAGTGATGCGAGTACCGATATGGTAGGTTGCAGAATTGCATTTATGGTGGGAAAAAGAGAGCCCAATGGCTCTATTGATGATGCTAACCACCCAAACGGTTATAATTCAATGAAGATATATAAAAGCAAGTCATTAAAGCCACAACAAAAACTATTGAACAAGTCAAACACATTCAAGAAAAATATTAATCCATTTGAGCTATTTAGAGTCAAACCCTCATTACCCAACTTGTGTATTTTTCTTGTATCCATTTATTTCAAGTTTGGGATTATAGTGAACTTGTATTTGAGTAATTATTCACCTATTGTGAGGTATTTTCTTTGTTGCCAAAACTTCTCTTGTAAAGAGTGAGTCTTGATTAAGCTTTGGGTAGAAAGCTTAATCGATTTGTAAGGTTTCCTCCTAATCCAAGAAAAGGGAGAGAATTTCTAGTGAAATTGGTTGAAAATCCTTAGTGGGAGCTAAGGTAGTGGATGTAGAGCTTTTTCTAAGCTTGAACCACTATAAATATCTTGTGCCTTCATTTTTATTTTACCAATTTCATCCATCAAACTTTTAAAAGCCAATTCACCCCCTCTTGGCCATTTATTCATCGATTGATCCACTCAACAATTGGTATCAGAGACTAACTCTTTGAGAGATTAACATCTACAAGAGGCGATCCTTGAAGCAATCCAATCAATCGACAACAAAGAAATGGCGTCTACTTCCACCAACTTGTATGAGAGTCAATCCACCACCAAACCTCCATTCTTCAATGGAGACAACTACCCATATTGGAAGAACCAGATGAGGCTATTCATCAAATCCAATGATTATCTCATTTGGGATGTAATCGAAGATGGACCATCCATTCCAATGAAGCAAGAAGGTGATAGGCAAGTTCTCAAGGCCAAACAATAAATGACTGATGAAAAAAGGAAGAAGCTACAAGTCAATGACAAGGCCTTGCACATGCTCTTTTGTGCACTTAGACCAAACATGTATTCAAAGATGTCTTCTTATACAAGTGCAAAAGAGGTGTGGGACACGCTCGAGACCACCAACGAGGGCACCAACGATGTTAAAGAGACCAAGATTGGACTCCTAACTTAAGCTACGGGAATTTCAAAATAGAGCCCGACGAGAGTGTCACTAAGATGTTTGATCGTTTCTCGGTCATCTTCAATGGTCTCAAAGGTTTTGGAGAAGTCATCCCCGAAGACAAGCTTGTCCAAAAACTGCTCTACTCTCTTTCTAAGTCATGGGATGGGGAGAAAACCGCCATCATCGTGGCAAATGATTTGAAGACGTTGAAGCTCGATACACTCATGGATTCTCTCCTTACTCATGAGATCATGAAGCAAGGAAGAGATGAAGAAAAGAAAATAGAAGAGAAGAAGATGGAGAAGAAGGAAGTGGAGAAGAAGAAAATTGGAATAGCTTATAAAGCTTCACAAGAAAATAACGATTCAAGCGAGGAGGAGCTTGAAGAGATGGCTATGCTAGCCAAAAGATTCACTCAGTTCTTGAAGTCCAATCGGGGAAGAAAGTTCTTTAGAAAATGAGACTTTAAGAATAAGAACAAAGAAGAAGAGAAGGATCAACTCATATGCTATGAGTGCAAGAAACCGAGGCACATTAGAACCGAATGCCCCCAACTCAAAAGAAAGAGCTTTGAGAAAAAGAAGAAGCTCAAGGCCATCGTTGCTACTTGGAGTGATGAGGAATCATCATTCGATGAAGAGGAGCAAGAAGTTGTCAACCTTTTCCTTATGGCCCTTGAGGAAGATCCTAAGGTAAACCCTAACTCATCTACTTTTGATTTCACTTTTGATGAGCTTCAAGAAGCTTTGATGAGTTGCAAGAGGTTTACGATGAGTTGGTAGAAAAGTTTAAAGAATCGATTTTGAAAAACAAGAAAACTATTTCCGATTTGAAAAACCAAAACGATTCTTTATCCAAAACCAACTTCGAACTTGAAAAGAATGTTTGTGCTTTAAAAGACAATTTAAATTATTTTGAAAAAGAAAACATTGATTTGAACAACATTCTTTCCGAGATTAGTGATCATCACCAAAACGAGGTGAATGATCTTAAAGCTTCTCTAATAAATATTGGGAAATCTAGCTTTGAAAAAGGAAGTTCTTCAAAAACCCAATATGTGAAGAGAAACTTTAATCACCCTAAACAAAGAGGCTTCCAAAGGCCCTCTGGATGTAAGAGGATTTGGAGTGTTTGAGTTCCTAAGGAACTAATTACTTCTAATAATGTTAATGCTATTTCTTCTTAGATTCCTAAGGGAACCAAGTTTTGGGGAGCTAACACTCATGGACCCAAAATGATTTGGGTACCAAAAATCAAGACTTAACTCTTTTTTTGTAAGGGGAGCATTGCTACAAGGCCAAAGCTTCAAGTTAAAACATATGGTACCTTGATAGTGGATGCTCAAGACACATGATCGGTGACAAGAGTAGATTCTTTGAACTAAAGCCTAAAAGTGGTGGAGTAGTAACTTTTGGTGACAAATCCAAAGGCCATATTGAAGGAATAGGCTCCATTGGTAATCACTCGTCTATACTCATTGAAAATGTATTGTATCTCAACGGTCTAAAACATAATTTGTTGAGCACTATTCAATTATGCGATAAGGGTTTTAATGTTCTTTTTGATGTTAATGAGTGCAAAATTATGAACATTGAAACTAATAAGATAATGCTCATAGGTCATCACATAGGTAATATATATATATATATATATATATATATATGGTGCATTTAGATGACATACATGTTTCCAATGCATGCTTTGTAGCTAAAGATGAACATGATGCATGGTTATGGCATAGGAAACTAGAAAATGCTAGTATGAGTGTTTTAGAGAAATTAGTTTCCGAAAATCTAGTAAGTGGTTTACCCAAATTAAAATTTTCTCTAGATAAATTTCGTGATGCATGTGCTAAGGGTAAACACAAAAGAACCTCATTTAAACCTATTAATGGTGTTTCAACTAGTAGGGTATTACAATTGATCCATATGGATCTCTTTGAGCCAATTAGAACTATAAGCTTGGGTGGAAAATCATATGCATTTGTTTTAGTTGATGATTTCTCTAGATACACTTGAGTTTTATTTTTAAGTACTAAGGATGAGGCTTTAGAAAAGTTCATCACATTTTCAAAAATCACTCAAAATGACCTTAGTCAACAAATTTCACACATTAGAAGTGACCATGGAACCGAATTTCAAAACTTAGGATTTGAGGATTTTGTAACACAAATGGTATAAGCCATAATTTTTCCACACCTCGCACTCCTCAACAAAATGGGGTAATTGAAAGGAAAAATCAAACTTTAGAGGAAATAGCTAGAACCATGCTTTATGAAAACAATTTACCTAAGTATTTTGGGTAAAAGCCACAAACACTTCTTGCTATATTATAAATCGAGTAATGATTAGGCCACTTTTAAAGAAAACTCCTTATGAGATTTTAAAATCCAAGAAGCCTAACATTAGCTATTTTCATCCTTTTGGATGTAAGTGTTTTGTTTTAAATAATGGAAAAGATAATTTAGGTAAATTTGATGCAAAAAGTGATGAAGCTATTTTCTTAGGTTACTCTTTAAATTCTAAAGCCTATCGGGTATTTAAAAAAAGAACTTTAGTTGTAGAAGAGTCAATACATGTGGTTTTTTATGATAACCTCCTTCTGAAGAAGGATTCTTGTGATGATGATATGGGAATTATTGAAGCTAATAATGGTGGACAATCATCAAAAGTGGATGAAGTTCCAAGCAAAGAGGAAGAAACACAAGATCCACCTCTAGAAGCTTTGAAGGACATGACTCTAAAGGAATAGAAAGTGAGCTACCAAAGGGAGTTCAACTATGTAAAAGGTGGTGAGATTTTGGGTGATCCATCCAAAGGGGTAACCACTAGATCCTCTCTTAGACTTATGAATAATATTGCATTAATTTCATGCACAAAGCCTAAAATATCAAAGAAGCATTAAAAGATGATTTTTGGATATTGGCCATGCAAGAAGAACTAAATAAATTTGAGAGGAGTAAAGTTTTGACATTAGTTGATAGGCCTAATAATAAATCTTCTATAGGGACTAAATGAGTTTTTAGAAATAAACTAGATTAGAGTGGTAACATAGTGAGGAACAAGGCTAGGCTTGTTGCTTAAGGTTACACTCACGAAGAGTGAATTGATTTCAATGAAACCTATGCACCCGTAGCTATGATGGATGCGGTTAGGATGCTTCTTGCATTTGCATGCTTTACCGAATTCAAGCTTTTTCAAATGGATGTCAAAATCGCGTTTTAATTGGTTTTATAAATGAATAAGTGTATGTTGAACAACCACCCAGTTTTGAAGATCCAAAATTTCCAAACCATGTTTTTAAACTAACTAAAGCTTTATATGGTTTGAAACAAGCTCCTAGAGCTTGGTATGAAAGGCTTTCAAACTTTTTGGTTAAACACTTTTCATTAAAAGAAATGGCAAAGACATCTTAGTAGTTCAAATTTATATTGATGATATTATCTTTGGTTATACTAATGAGTTATTTTGCCAAGAGTACCGATACGAGTTGGTAAGATTTGAAAAATATTGGCATTTAATTTTTGATCGTTGCCTTGTCAGATTATTGGAACGAAACATTTTGAAAATTGGTTAACAGTACCGATACGCCTAACTATCGTACCGAAACACATTTTGGTTAACCAATTCTCTAGATTCTAGTGAGCAAAATCGGTACTGGGACACACTATGTTGTATCGATCCCCTATGTAAAATGTGGTTTCTGTACCAATATGTCTCTTCGTGTATCGATACGCTATTTGTATACAATGATATTTTTTTTCTTTTGACAGGTACCTATATTGTGACACGAGTACTGATACAGTAGGTTGCAGAATTGTATTTATGGTGGGAAAAAGAGAGACCAACAACTCTATTGATAATGCCAACCACCCAAACGGTTAGAATTCAATAAAGAGGTATAAAAGCAAGTCATTAAAGCTACAAAAACAACTATTGAACAAGTCAAGCACATTCTAGCAAAAATTCAATTCATTTGAGCTATTTAGTGTCAAACCCTCATTACCCAACTTGTGTATTTTTCTTGTATCCATTTATTTCAAGTTTGGGATTGGAGTGAACTTGTATTTGAGCAATTCTTCACTTATTGTGAGGTATATTCTTTTTTGCCAAAACTTCTCTTGTAAAGAGTGAGTCTTGATTAAGCTTTAGGTAGAAAGTTTAATCGGTTTGTAAGGTTTCCTCATAATCCGAGAAAATGAGAAGAATTTCTAGTGAGTGGGAGCTAAGGTAGTGGATGTAGAGCTTGTTCTAAGCTTGAACCACTATAAATCTCTTGTGCCTTCAATTTTATTTTACCAACTTCATCTTTCAAACTTTTAAAAGCCAATTCACCCCCTTGGCCATTTACTCATCGATTAATCCACTCAATAGTATTCATTGAGGCGATTATACAATATGCGCCCAACTTGTTTAATAATTAAATAGATAATTTCAAATTGATTGAATAGTGTTCTCGAGAACTTGAATTAACTGCTTCCGCAATCTAAATCCTTTTAGAAGTTTCATGTAAATGTTATTATCAAGAGGCTCATACAAATATGATTGTAGACTCTCGGTGTGAATGATTATTTGCTGGCAATAGGGCGTAAAAGATATTGAAATAGTGTTAACACAGTGCAAAGAATCTATTGCGTGCAAGTATACACGGTCTACAAGTAATACAACAGTTAAACTGATTTATCAATCCCACAAGGATTGCACTCAAGGGTTTAATTGCTTAACCAAGTACTTGCTTTGTGAAAAGATTGTTTTGATTGGAAGTGATTTTGAAATGTTTGATAAGAAAAGAAATGAAAGAAAATAAAGTTGAAGGCAAGGAAAATGTCTAGCAAATGATGAGCGCTGGCAAGGAGTGCTTAGTTTTCACGCTATTAGTGCCATGCCAGCCTTTAATAAATCATGTCTTGGCATTGTTTTCCGAGCATATTCAAAGGTAGCAATGCCTTTGTCGATGGCATTGCCCTAAATTAATTATAGAATAACACCTATATGTCTATAGTGCATGTTTTTACATAAATCAATTCGATTAAGTTCCAATCTTTACTCCAAAGGGGTAGATTTCAATCCCGAAGTAAGTTCATCTACTTGAACATTTTCTTTCGAAGCATCTCTCCTTTGTATCTAGCAATCGATCGTTGCCACCCAAGTCAGTTATGATATTGAGCTGCAATAAGCCAACTATGCCAGCCGTCGCTTGGCATAGTATTTTAAAAAGAGAGTGCCAGTTGTCGCTTGGCATCATACTTAAAAATAGAAAACATGCCAGATAGGAAAAACAATGTCAAGGCAGTGTCAATTTATTAAAAAATAAACAAAAACGTAGCGTTCAAACGCAGTCACCCTTCACCAACTATTAAATCAGTTCATGGTGATATCAACCAAAAAAACCATAATCGTTTTCAACATGCATCATCATTAAAACTAAGAAAAGAAAAATAACAAAGAGGAAGGGCTAGAAGAGGGTCTATCGATGCAGCTCTTCATGGCCAGGCTCTTCGATTGTTGCTCCTTATATTCGATCACTCTCCTTAATTCTCCATCGTCGTCTCTTTTTCGTTTTGCTTTGATCGGGATTATATAAGACTTCATGGATAGCCTAGGAATATCTTGAATTTGAATTCGAACGTACATGGATAAGGTAGGTGATCATCTTATCTGTCATTTGAATCCTAAGGTTGATTAGGTTAGGGCTGACATCATCGTGCCAATGTTCCTCTGGCATCAAAGCTTGGCAGGGTACTGCCAACCGTGCTTGGCACTGCTCGTTCCCTATTTTCTCGGAGATTGATATGATCCCTATTTTCTCGCAGCCTGATCTAGTCCTATTTTTTCAGTCAACATATTCTTGGCATGGCATCAAATGTTCTTCTCTACCGACTGGTGCTTGGCATTAAAGGTCCTTCTGCGCCAACGTCAACTCGGCATCCTCCTTGGTGTCGTCTTTTGGTCCTGCTCTGCCAGCTACTTTGTCTTGCCAAAAATTGTGCCTCTTGCTATGCCATCCTGTAAAAAGGTGTCAAACAACCTTTCAAACTGGTATAACACAAAAATCCTAACTCTTCATGCAAATGCATGGTTCCTAACGCAAAATGCAACTAAATGTACTTAAAAGACAAGTAAAAGCATGTGAAATTGGTATATAAATCAGTACTTTTGGAGCATCAACACTCCCCATACTTAGCTCATTGCTTGTCCTCAAGTAATGCAAAGGAAAATAGAGAAACTAAAAAATATGAAAATAATACCTCGACAAAGTTTCGGTCAGCATGCCAACAAATGCATGCAAGCAGAATTTGACATAGATCTATCCTCAGTTATCTTAGTGCAGTAATGCCAGACAGACAGTAAGCTCAAGACAAGTAATATAACTCTAGTGCAGGGTCTTGAAAACAAGTGCATGAAGTGCAGGCAATATGCATCAAATAACCACTAACTTCCTTAACCAATTTTTACAACTCAAACTCAGAATTTATTTTCATTTTCATTTTTTTTCTTGCTGAGGGTCTTTGACATTAATTTAAGCATACTTCGTGAAACTGTTTGTCGTGAGTAATAAGAGGGAGCATACCACGAATCCCCACCTTAATCCAGACATCACTAAGTTTTCTCTTCAACTCATAAAGTTTTGGACTTGAGAACTAAGAGGGAGCAAACCACGAGCCCAAGTAGCTTATTATCTTCTAGGGAGATGAGAGTTCTATTTTTCATTGCCATGGCAGAGCATTGATGCCTTATTTATTTTTAATTTACCATGGCATCAATTTTTTTAAATTCTGAGCATAGTTTCAAAAAGTCTAAGTTTTCTAGGGAACTAGATACATATCGCGTGTTACGTGAAGGTTCAATTTCCTAAACTAGAGATCAATTGGCAGGCAATCTTGGCATAACTATTCTGGTGGCATAGGTATCAAAAGATTTAAATTTCCTCATCGGACAAACACCTAGGTCAAACCAAACTTGCCTAACAAATGTTAAAATGCTTCAAAAATTAGCCGAGACAAAATTCTATTTTTTAGTGGTTCGGTATGCAAACTATCCTAACCTACATGGCATGGCATGAAAACAGAATTTAAACATGGATGCATGACATGACATAACTATGAGGAAATGCACACCCCAAACCCAAGATGTGCATTGTCCTCAAAGCATGAAACAACACATATATACAAGAAAAAACAGAAAATAGAAAATGCATGAACATATATAAATGCATGAAAAATGAATGAAATGCAAAGAGTTAGGAAGAAGAGGAGTCCCCTTTCGAAGAGGCTCCTCCTCGGGTGGCACGGGCTTCAACTGCTAATTTGGATCGAGTCTTTCGCTGGGCGTAGCTTCCACGGTCAAGAGCCATCCTTTTCTTTCTACTCCCTCCTTGAGCAATAGTGGAGGCGGGTTTCTTCTCACTATGGTCATCAGATACATGTGGTGTAGTAGACTTGACAGTTTCATCCTTGAGAGGGGAGATTGGTTCTGTGGCATTGGACGATGCTGTACTGGGAACTGAAGTGCGAACTAGACTTGGCACTGGGCTGGTTTGCATTGTATCATCATCGGCAAAGATACCTATGGGAAAGGCAGGGAACGCTGGCATGAATCTTGGTGAAAGACTCACCAAGGTCTCTTTGATGGCAGTGTCTCTAGCACGCTCATATTACCAAATCCTTTTCCTCTGCTCCTCAGCCTCCTCTAATTTTCTAAGAATTTTCTCTTGTCGTAGATATATTTGGGCAAGCCTTTCCTTTGTCTCCGCTGGCACTGAGGCTGTTGGCTTTTCCTTTGGTTCCTTAACCTTGGGTGTTGGCGTAGTAGCCTTGCCCTTGCCCTTGTCCTTGTTTATTTCTTTCACAACAATGTTTGTGAGGTTCCTCCAACCGGCTGGCGTAATTGTATAACCCTTCACTTCGAGGGCAACATCGTCCGCTGTCGTGGGCACATCATGTTGCCGGCAAATGTTGCAAATAAGAAGAGGAAAGAACAACCCTCTAATTGTCTTTAGGGCACACTTGTAAATCTCATCGATGATAATCCGACCAACATTAATCTTCCAGCCATTAAAGATTGAATGCAACAAAACCAGCCGGTCCTCTAAAATTGTCTCATTGTGGGTCGTCGGCATCAGACTTGCTTTAAGAAAATGATTCCAACCCTTCACTTGTGGTTTAAGGGCTACTCTCTTGACTGTGCGATGCCCTTTTGAGGATACAATCCACTCCATGCCTGGTTCACACAAATCTTCCAAGATCATCTTCCTCTTGGAAGCGGTCATGTTTGCGGCAAACTCGACATGCTCATTCCCCACATCTATCTTGAGCATTATTTTTATTTCCTCTTCATCAAAACATACACATTTTTCTCGGATCATCAAGAATAGGTTAGCATTAGTAGTTAAATGTGCGTAAACTTCACAAATAAAATTTGGAAAGATCTCACCCTTTTGTTGGCAAAACGTCTTCCACTTGTGTTTGGCTACGATGTCCATGATTTCAGAGGGAAAAGCTTGATCTTTCTTGGGCTCGAAACTAAAATTCCTTTCGAAGAAAAAGGACTTTGAAGCAAAGTTGTCTTCACACTTCTTTTAGATTTCTTCATTGAAAATGTTTGGAAAGATTTGGAGGAAGACGCTATGAGGATTTTTGAAAAGAAAAGAAACAAAAGCTTGATTTTCTTTGGATGAAAAGAGAGAGAGATTAACGACTAGGGAAGAAGGCGAAGTGAAAAAGTAAAGAAAGAAAGGTGATTGAGTTGAAAGATGGAAATGTTGAGTGTTTAGGGTAAAAAGTAATTATGACAAGTTTAAAGAAGGTAATGATGAAGAGATAACGTGTAACACCCTGAAAACCGGTCTAGTCGGAATTGAATTCTGATGATTGGAATATTGATGTTAAAATGTTCAAATATCGCACCTTTGATGCCTAAGTATAGATTATATTATTAAGAGACCTTAATTGAACTTATCCCTAGTTGAGGACCTTTTTAGAAAAACCTAAAAAGATGTTTTGAGCTAGGCGTTTCGATACAGTCAGACTCGTACCGAAACAGCCTAGGTATGGTGTTTCGAAACATTTATAGGCGTTCTGATATTGCTATAACTGTATTAACTAATTTTTGGACTTTTGCTTAGCTGTTTCGATACGACTATATGCGTTTCGAAATGGGTCCCCTGTTTCGAATATGTTTAAAGGAAAAAATGGAAGGAAATGTTAAGGTGATGACTCACCTATTTCCTTGCTACCCTCCTCGTGATTTTGGTCAAAAAAGATGACTAGAGGTCATCCATATGTTTAACATTGAAAAGAAATAAAAGATAAACAATATATATATATATATATATAGCTTTCCCTTGGATGAAGGAAACCTTCTTATTGGACCTTGGTGAGGTGGGTAATGATTAAGTTGTAATTCCCTTAAAATGAACAAAAAGAAAGCTCTCATATTTGTTTAGCTTCACCGAGACCCATTCTCAACTTTTATCTTTGAGATATTAAGCACACACCTCCATTGTTATCTTCTCCACCAAGCTCAAGTATACACCTCTCTAATTGATCCTCTTAAGTTTAAGTTCCTCTTGCTCTAGGAACATAAATTCATAGTTATCAATTGGGTAAGTGAAAGCCCTAAGTTAACCATCGATTCTCCTGGCTATTGAATGCTCAATTTCAAGCTTTAAGTTAAGCTTTGTCTAATAGCTAATGGCTATTCAAGTATCGACATTGTCATATTGATTCTAATAATCCCTTATTGCTCTTCCTAGATCAAAAAGTGGAAAAGACTAATCCATCGTCTCCATCGAAAGCTAGGAATAAAGGAGTCGACACCCGAGAGCCTTAGAAGCTTCGAATTATCGAGGTGAGTGTAGTCGGAGTCTCGAGAGTGGCTAGGTGCCATCTCGAATCATTGTTTATTGATTTACTAACCATTAATTTAAAGGGATTTGTATGAAGCATTATTGAAAGCCACATTGGTAAATTTTTTGTGAGTGTTGCATCGAATTATCGTCCGTAGTATTGTATTGTTATCATTGAAGCATGTTCATATAGAATCATTGATAAATGAGTATTAAAGAAAGCATTGAAATATCGATTTATGAATTATTGACATTGAATATCATATTGAATCATTGCTATTGCTATTGATATTGTGTTATTGAAGTATCGTTGTTGAATTATTGTTATTGAACCTTGGGATCGAAGTATTGGGTACAATTGGCATGCCATAGAATTCATGAGCTCAGTGTATGGGTGGACTACGGTCCTAGGGCTACGACCTACATTGATTTAGCGATATCGGCAGGATGTATTGTGCATTGGTCTTATTAGCGATGTTGACAGGTTGACCATTCATTGATTTGGCAAGGAGGTGGAATTCGTGTATCCATATACTGTGAATCGATCCAAGGGAACCATTGGGTATTGATATTGTCTTGCTATGAAATCATGATATTGCCATTGATGACATGATACTATACTTTATCTATGAATACGGAGCATTCTATGTTTATTGCATAATTGATATCATAATTATCATTGAAGCATGATAAATGACATACCATGTTCATCCATTATTTTGTGACTACCTCACTAGGCAAAGTATGCCTAATGCATTTCATTGCATCCATTTCAGGTTAGTCAAGTTTTGGACCGAGATCGGAGGAGTTGAAGCGTTGCACAAGTCACAATCAAGCTATAAGTAATGTATATCGACCCTTTTGAACTCCTAGTTGGTGGCAAAGTCTATGTACAAGTTTACTAAGTCTCTTTTGATGTGCCTATTTTATGGTTAAGTGATATAAGAGTGATATGTTTAAGATGAGTCTTCTATATAGTGAGAAATGACCTTAAATACATGTTTTGGATCTAAAGGTAACAAGCGGGTAAATGGATTCATAAGGCTCTAAAATTTGGCGTGCAAGTAGAACTTATGGTTACAATATTGTGTGTAAAGTTTCATTGCATTTGGACATTGTTTGATTAGTTAAATCGAATAGAAACTAGCAAAAATCTGTCATTACAAGTCAGGCCGTATCGAAATGGGTGATGGCGTTTCGATACGGTTAAGCATGATTGAACCCAGGGAAACATGGCTATCGAAACAGTCTAAGGTCGTACCAAAAAATTTTGCTACTGGAACCCATCGTCTCGATATAGGTTCGTAGCGTATCGAAACGGGTCAAAGTCAAAGGAAGTCAACCCGTACCAATATAGGGATTTCCCGTATCGTTACGGCCAAAGGGGTAAAGTCAACATGGGTTGACCATCGTCCACCCGTATCGAAACAAGCTTGAGTGTTTCGATACAGAGTTAGTTAATTTGGTTAAAAAGGCATAATCAGAATGTTTGCATTGTTTACAGTTTGGTCACTGCATTTTGAAAGATTAAATTAAATGAGTTAAAGAGCTCCAAATTTTATGAAATTTTACAGGCTAGTTAATGTTGTATTGAATTTTATTGTGGTATTGTCTTTTGCATCGAAGGACCTCTAAGTTGTAAGATTTATAGAATAGTCCTTAAAACTTGTAATAACTACAAATTGGTCCTAAATGTTTAATTGTGCCCTTCTTATGATTGAATTAGACTAAAATGTATATCCAGTAATGTTTTTTTGTGTAATATTGATTAAGTGTTGGTAATAAAATGAAATTTTATCGTATCTGTCACCATATCGTTTACTGGTAACACGCTCCGACCTGGTTCTCGACCAGCCCGGGAAGGGAGTGTTATATAACATGTTTTGGGGAGAGAAAAAGGGATGATGTGATAAGTATGGAAATGATAAGTGATAAGGATAGGTTTTAAAGTGATAGGGCATGGAATGATAAGGAAATTAAATTAAATTTAAATTACCTTAATTTTTGGGCAGCTAGGGTTTATTAATTTTTTCTTTCTCTCTCATGGTTTAAATTAAATCAGGCTAGGGTAATTTCTTTTCCCCAAAGTTACCTCCGTCGCACGCCAAGATTTATACTGGTGTTGCTCCCAACATGGCATTGTACTCATCTCTCGTCCTGCCCATATATGTCTCTGCACAGGCATACTTTCTGGCACAAAAAATCTGCATGCACTTAAACAAAAACCCTTCAACACATAAAAGAAAGAAATCTAAAATCTAAAAAAACAAATAAAAGAAAAACTGAAAAGAAAAAATTTAATCCTACTATTTATAAGAAAATACCAACTCGGTGGCATCATGGTAGTTCTGCCAAGAGGATGACCTCATTGGCAGTACTATGCTCTCCATCCCAATAATGCTTCAAGCGTTGCCCATTCACCTTGAAAGTATCACCAGTTTTTATGTTCTTAATGTCTACCGCTCTATGGGTATAGAGTTTCACAACCTCGAAAGGGCCTGACCATCTTGACTTGAGCTTTCCTGGAAACAATTTTAGGCGTAAGTTAAACAAAAGGACTTGTTGACCTACCTTAAAATTTCGTGGTAGAATCCTCTTGCCATACCAGCATTTGATTCGTTCTTTATATAACTTGGCATTCTCATAAGCATGCACCCTAAATTCTTTCATTTCATTTAGATCCAACATTCATTTTTCTCCCACGGCTGCCCATGTCATATCCAATGTCTTAATTGCACATTAGGCTTTGTGCTCGAGCTCTACCGGCAAGTGGCATGGCTTACCATATACAACCTTAAAAGGTGAAGTGCCCAACAGAGTTTTGAAGGCAGTCCTATAAGCCCACAAAGCCTCATCTGACCTCAAAGACCAATCATTCCTCAAAGGATTCACAGTCTTTTCTAGGATATTCTTGATTTGTTTGTTAGAAATCTCGACTTGCCCATTTGTCTGTGGATGATAGGCCGTGGCTATCCTTTGTTGTATCCCATACATGCACAAAGATTTAGAGATTAGATTACATTTAAAATGGGTGCCCTCATCATGAATGATCACTCGAGGAGCACCAAAACGTGTAAAGATGTGCTTGTGCAAAAATTTGGCAACGGTCTTCGCATTATTTGTTGGCAAGGCTATAACCTATACCCATTTGGAAACATAGTCAACTGGCACTAGGATATATATATTGCTGAAAGATGAGGGAAATGATCCCATAAATTCTATTCCCCAAACATCGAACAAGTCCATCGGTATGATGTTCTGGAGCGGAAGTTGATGTCTGCCAGAGATATTCCCAGTCCGTTGGCATGGATCACATGCCTTGGTGAAGTCATGAGCATCCTTATACAACATGGGCTAATAAAAACCTGACTGTGGCACCTTGGCAGCAGTTTTAAGTCCATCAAAGTGTCCTCCATATGGTGCGGCATGGCATGCTTGCAAAATAGCATGCTGCTCATCTTCTGGAACACAACGATGGATCACTTGATCGACACATTGCTTGAATAGAAATGGCTCATCCCAATAATACTGTCGGACATAGTGCAAAAACCGTTTCTTGGCATTGTACCCCAAATCTGGTGGCATGATCTTACTTACCATGTAATTGACTATGTCGGCATACCATGGCGTGGTGTTGGCCGCGAGTAAATACTCGTCTGGGAACTCATCTCTGATTGCATTAGTCTTACCATCCTCTCAGTAATGCTCTAGTCGTGATAGATGGTCAGCTACTAAGTTTTCACCGCCCTTCTTATCTCGTATCTCGAGGTCAAATTCTTGAAGTAGGAGCCTCCATCAGATCAATCTCGGCTTGGCATCCTTCTTTGCCAAGAGTTACTTTAGTGCCGTGTGATCTGTAAAAACAAAAACTTTATTACCTATCAAATAAGGTCTAAATTTATCAAAAGCAAGTACAATTGCAAGAAATTATTTCTCAGTTGTTGTGTAATTATGTTGTGCTTCATTAAGTGTCTTGCTGGTATAATATATGGCATGAAAAACTTTGCCACGTCGCTATCCAAGTACTGCTCCAATGGAATAGTCACTGGCATCACACATGAGCTTGAAAGGCTCATTCCAATCTGGTGCCACAACTATAGGGGCATTAACTAGCTTCTCCTTAAGGACCTGAAACGCTCTCAAACAAGAATCATCAAATGCAAAAGCAGCATCCTTTTCTAGTAACAAGTATAAAGGTTTAGAAATTTTAGAAAAGTCGTTAATAAATCGTCGGTAAAATCTGACATGACCTAAAAAACTTCTTACACCTTTAACATTCGTGGGGGGTGGTAATTTCTTGATTACTTCCACTTTTGCTGGATCAACCTCTAGTCCATTCTTGGTCACTCTATGCCCGAGGAAAATGCCCTTTTTCATCATGAAGTGGCATTTTTCCAATTCAAGACTAGGTTGGTCTCAATGCACCTCCAAAGAACTTGCTCCAAACTTAGGATGCATTCCTCAAATGTGCTACCAAACACTGAGAAGTCATCCATAAATACTTCCATGTTGTGCTCAATCAGATCAGAGAAAATAGACATCATACAACGTTGAAACGTTGATGGTGCATTGCACAAACCGAATGCCATTCTTCTAAAAGAAAATGTTCCATATGGATAGGTGAATGTGGTCTTCTCTTGGGCATCGGGGGCTATTGCAATCTGATTATTACCTGAATAACCATCTAAAATGCAATAGAAAGCTTTACATGCCAGTTTTTCTAACATCTGATCGATGAAAGGCAAAGGGAAGTGATCCTTCCTCGTGACATTATTCAGCCTCCTATAATCCATGCACACTCTCCATCCTGTAACTGTTCTGGAGGGAATCAACTCATCCTTGCTATTCTGAACAATAGTCATTCCACCCTTCTTTGGCACGCACTGTACCGGGATAACCCAAGAGCTATCGGATATGAGATAGATTATTCTGGCATCAAGCCATTTAATAATCTCATTTTTTACAACCTCTTTCATGATTGGGTTCATCCTCCTTTGGCCTTCAATAGTCTTGCCATAATATTCTTCCAAAATAATCTTGTGCATGCAAATGGTTGGGCTTATCCCTAAGGTATCTGCCAAGGTCCATCCCAACACTTGCTTATAGGTTTTTAATATTGTCAACAATCTTACCTCCAGGTCATTAGTGAGATCTGTAACACCCCAATTTTGGGCTTGGAAGTTTAGGATCTGAACCGGACCGGTCTGATTTTCGGTTCGAATATAAAAGGTGGTTTTAGGGAAAACCTAGTTCGGGATGCATTAAAAATATGGAAAAATATCTAAAAATCCTATTTTAATATATATAAGAGAGTGGTGAAATCAATTTTACAAAATAAGGTTTGGAAGTGTGACATTTCGAAATAGTGACTAAAATGTAATTTTTGAAAAGTTCAGTGGTGACTGTTTTGTAAGGATTGAAACTTTGAATCTTTAAGGAGCTAATTTACCCAAGATTGATTTCTCCAGATTTTTCTTAGATTTTAATGATTCATTTAATGTTTAATTAATTAAAGGAAAAGTGGAAAATGATATTTTAGTTTTTCATAACTAACTTTCTTAAAAACTTTCTCATCTCATTTTCTTTCAAAATTCCCTCAGCCAAACACATTTCTATAGCAGCATTTCTTTTGATTTCCACACTAAATGATGAGGTTTCAATCATCATTTGATTCCTAATCCTTTCTACATCAAATCCTCTTCATTTGCTTATTGAATTTTCAAGGATTTTGGCTTTAATCAAGGAGAAATCTACATTTAGAGGTAAGGATGTTCTTCTCCTCTAAATACTCAGTTCTTTACTGAAATTCCAAAGTTCTCAATCCTTAAATTAAGTTTTATAAATGGTTTTAATGTTGTGATCTTGATTTTGGCTTAAAACTCAAGATTTGGAACAAATCTTGAAGAAATCTGTGGTGATTGTTTGGGCTCTGTTTTGTGATGGCTTTTAAATGTATTTTGGATGTTAAATGATGTGTAATTGAGGTTTAATCAATGCAATCCCGAATAGGTTGATTTTCCTAAGTTTTTGCCTATGAAAATGGTGGTTTTTGTGGTGATCTTGGTGTTATGTTATAGCTGGAGGTATAAGGACGAGTTTAGGTTCTTTTGGATGTTATTTGATGTTTAGGAATGTTTAGAAGTGATGGATCTTGGCTGGGCAATGTTGTGGAAGAGTTTGGAAGTGGTTTCGGTTGTGTTTGGTAGCCGAAATGTTAGTTTTGGTGAGAGCAGTGAGTTTAGGTGTAATGGCTGAAGATTTTAATGCATGATGATGCATTAATCCTCTGCTTTGATGTGTTTAAAACATGGGAGACAACTTCGGATTCTTGTGGTGTTGATCTGGAGGCTTGAACGGCGTTCCGGCAAGCTTGCGAAACGGAATTGGTGAGTGAAGTTGGGATTTCCAGCTTTGTAATGAATGTTTGAAGGTTTGGGAGCTTAACTTAAGTCTAAACAACTTAACTAAGCTCAAGAGTAAGTTTTTCGGGGAACTCTCTCTCTTGGATGAACCATTAGATGGTTGGATGCAATGTATTTAATTTGCATGTTTAAATTCTGTTTTGAAAGCATGTTTAAGCATGTTTAATGCTGGTTTTGAAAGCCATGTGCTGAAGGATGCTCAAGGTAAGAGATCCTTGGTTTGATATTGATAAATGTGGTTTTGATGCATAGTGATGCATGATGGTTTAATGGCTTTGATTAATGCTTTAAAACAATGAATTGTTGATGATAAATGATGTATATTGGCAAGTGATGTGTTGGTTTTAAAGTACTTGAATCGGATATAGTTAGCCGGCTATAAAATTGGGTGCACCGTGAATAAAGTCGCCTTGGATGTTGAGGGGTTGTAATTGTACCGTAAACTCCATCCAGGTACACTAACGAGATGGTTAAGATCACAATGGTTGTTAAAAGTCCATGTGTGGATCTTGTGTTGAGTGTCCCGTGTTCTCGTTAGTGATGTTATACAACTACCGATGAGTGATGTGGAGGGGTTGTGATTGTACCGTTAAACTCCATCACGGGTGTTGAGGGGTTGTGATTGTACCGGTAAAGTTCACCTTGTGTGTTCGGTAGTGTGTATGAAGCGTATGGGACAACGCTTGTAATCCGCGTATCCGATTGTGTTTTATGTTCAAAATGGTTATGGTTTATCACTTGGAAGCCAATATGACATGTTGATGTTATTTAAGCATGAGATGCTTGTTGTGTATGCATTGTTGCATGAGAAATGATGTTATGTGTTAAAAAGGCCTTGTGAAAGGTGTTTTATAAAATACATTATTGTGTTGCTTCTTTAGAGCATGTCTCACTAAGCATTTGTGCTTACACTCTTTCTCTTGAACCAATAATGCAGATAACTGAGGTGTTTGAGGGCTGCAAGGAGGCTAAGAATCCAAGGGAAAGCTAAGCTCATGTATGGTGACTATTTCACAACATTATTTGTTTTTGATATTTGGCAATGGGAACCTAGATTGTGTTTTGGGAGATGTTTTGGACTCCCTTGTTGTGGCATGATGCCTTAATTGATTTGGACTTGTAAATGGCCATTTTGATGCTTGTTTTGGTGATTGATGATTGGTTGGTTTTGAATATTAGGATGCATGCCTATAGACTTGTGGACTTCCTTGTTTGATGCCATGAATGTGTATTGATGACGCAAACATGTACCTTATATGCATGAAGACTTGTTGGCATGATTAGGAAGTCATTAGGATGTGTTTGAGTGGTTAAATGTATGTTAAACCAGCAAATTCTACACTTTCTAGGCAATACGTATCAGAACGGGCACTAGCGTTTCGAAACGGGGGCCTGTAATGGCCTTCGAGTATCGAAACGGGTAGAGGCCGTTCCGAAACATTTTGGCCACTGCCAGGCCCTATTTCGATACAGGTCTCGAAATGAACCCGCGTTTCGGAACGGTCAACCCTGTTCCGAAACAGATGACCGCTGGGCACTGATTTGAATGGTTTTAAGGTTTGCAAGCTTTACGTTTTAGTCCTGTAAATTGTTTCTGCAACTGCTTGAGTTTGAGATGTCCGGTTAAGGTGAAATTTGACAGGGAAGCATGTAATATTATTAATTTTATTTTGGTAACTTAAAAATCAGTTAAGTCCTCCATCTTTCCAGAATTTACAATTTGGTCCCTAACTTTTGCATGTTGTGCAATTGAGTCCCTTACCGCTATTCGATCACTGTGCTTTTCAAGTATGTTTTTCTCAGGGGTACGCTTAAGGTTAATGTGCATCTAGATAAGACTAAAAAGAAAAAAAAAGGGTCGTTAATCAAGGTTGACTTTCGGGTTGACTTTGGTTTTCCCCGTGTAATCTTCGTAGTTCGGGTCAACCGTCTAGGCCGGGCTAAGGGGGTTACAAGATCAGTGGCAGTAATCACTGGCAGAGTTGAGTGCTCACCTAGATAGGCATACTTCAAGTGTTCTGGCAGTGGCTTAAGTTCCAACTCTGGTGGTTCCTCGATTGATGGTTTCAGTTTGGTTGTTGCCCTACTGGCTAACTCCAATGGCTTAAAATAACACACATCTCCAGCCTCCAAGGTTGATTCCTCTGGTTCCTCAAAATGTTCAGTAATGCCATCAAGCATGCTGGCATCAAATTCTGCATCTTAGCACAACTGTGTCATGTCTAGCGTATAAACAGCCTCCATCATCTCCTCAGCTTGACATTCATCGGATTCATCTGCATATTTCAAAGCTTGAAACACGTTAAAAGTAACGTGTTGGTCATTCATTCGCATCGTTAGTTCACCTTTATGAACATAAATAAGCGCCCTACCCGTGGCAAGGAATGGACTACCCAAAATAATTGATACATTAGTATCAACTTCATAATCTAAGATGATATCAGCTGTAAATATAAATGTGTCTACCTTTACCAGCACATCCTCAATGTTACCCTTTGGATGCGCATAGGATCGGTCTGCCAATTGGACTTTCACCGTGGTAGGTCTCCCTTCTATGCCAAGTTTCATGGAAACAGATAATGGAATTAAATTGATGCTTGCTCCTAAATCACACAATGCCTTACCCATGAATTTATTGCCCATTGTACAAGGAATAGTAAAACTCCCTGGGTCTTTAAGCTTTGGTGGAAATCGATTCAAGATCATGGCACTGCATTCTTGCGTGAGAGCAACAATTTCAAATTCTCCCAACTTCCTCTTTTTTGAAAAATGTCTTTCATGAATTTTACATAGTTGAGCATTTGTTCAATGGCTTCTACCAGTGGAATATTAATTTGCAATTTCTTAAGCACTTCCAAGAAGCACTTAAATTGATGGTCATGTTTGTGCTTTTGGAGTCTGGCTAGAAATGGTGGTGGTGGATACACATATGATGGCACTGTCGGCTTTGCCGAGACAATGCTTGCATTTACATTGGCATATGTTTGCTTTCTTACCTCCGTCTGCTTGTCATCCTTGTGAACTTCGTCGTTGTCACTGGAACTGACATCCTGCTGAGCACTGGCTTTTTCCTTCTCTAATTCCATTGGCTCCACTGCTGGCATTGGTTTGCCAACTTGGCAGTCAATCGACTGCTTGGCAGCCGTTTCTGCCTCATAATGTTTACCACATCGAAGGGTTATGGCCTTACATTGTTCATTGCTTTTGTGTCCAGTATCTTCAATTTCACTTGGAAAAACTCTTTGTGGACGATTGTTGAGTGAATCCACAATTTGTCCCATATGGATCTCTAAGTTACGTATTGATGTCGTCAAGCTATGAACTGTGACTTCATCCTGCTCTTTGTATTTTGTAAGATTACCCATTTGCTTTAGTGTTTGCCTATGCTGGAAACTATTTTGAACTCCTTGTGGCATAGTGTTTTGGCTGAATGCTGGCATGACATTCTAATTTTTCCTCTGGGCATTCTGGCGTTGTACATTGTACTAGTTCCCCCTCGTTTTCCTCAAGATAAGTTAGGGTGCTGCCTCCAACCTGCATTATAATAGTTGGAGTTAGAATTACAATAATGTCCAGAATTGCCAATGAAATTTACTGACAAAGGATTGGCAGGGCATTCATCCGTATGGTGGTTCTCTTCAAAGATAGTGCAAAATGGCTTTAATGCTTTAATTGCTTGGGACTCAGTACTTTTTTGCAAAGTTTTCACCATGCTGGTGAGGTTGGAAATCTCGGCATGGATGGACGTTAGCTCATCCAATTGTAATTTTCCATTGGCTTTGGTTCTAGTCCAAAGTCTAACAACATGATATTTAAAATCATTTATGGCTATCCTTTCAAAGATGCCAACAGATTCTGTATAATTTTTGTCGAGCAATGATCCGACTGCTGAGGCATCAACAGTAGTTCTTGTCTGTACGTTCAATCTGCTGTAAAAGATTTGTATCTGGTCCAATTTGGGAACCCATGCATAGGACACCTTCTTAACAAGTCCTTAAATCTTTCCCAGGCATCGTATAGGGTCTCGTCCTTGGCCTGCCTAAAGGTAATGATCTCACCACACAACTTAGAAGTGAGCGTCAGTGGCTAAAACCGTGTTAAGAAATTTTGGCATAGATCTGCCCAGGAGGTGACTATGCAGGTGGCAAGGAATTGAGCCACGCCTTTGCTCTGTCCTTCAAAGAGAAAGTAAAAATTTTCAGCTTCACAGTATTCGCAGACACTCCTGGTTGCTGAAATAATTGGCAAATCTCCATGAATTGCTTTAAATGCTGCCTTGGATCTCCATTCAGTGCTCCATCAAATTGTCCTACATTCAAAAGAGTTGAGATCATTACGAGTTTAAGCTCAAAATTTGATGCATTTACCTCATTGTCAATAACTCCTAGCATTAAGCATGTGATGTCATGTGCTGATTGTTCTCGAATGAGTCTTTCTTCTCAGGCATTGTTGACGACATTGTCATTCTGTAGTGGTATCCCTCCATTGTTTGGTTAATTCTCCTAATTGTTTTGGGCACCATTTACTCTTTCGTTCCCTTGATTTCCGTGATTCATCTCTCAGATCTTCTTTCTCAATCTGCGCAATATGCGTTCAATCTACAGATCTAATGGTCTAACTTCTCTCTCAGCACGTCTTTGAGCATACACTGATAAAAGCAAAAATAAAAACAAAATAAGTAAAAACCTAAAAGCAATTAAATCCGTTGTAATCCCTGGCAACGACGCCAAAAGCTTGTAGACTCTCAGCGTGAATGATTATTTGCTGGTAATAGGGCGTAAAAGATATTGAAAAAGTGTTAACATAGTGCCAAGAAAAGTCTATTGCGCGCAAGTATACACGGTCTGCAAGTAATACAACAGTTAAGCTGAGTTGTCGATCCCACAGGGATTGCGTTCAAGTGTTTAATTCTTAGCCAAGTACTTGCTTTGTGAAAAGATTGTTTTGATTGGAAGTGATTTTGAAATGTCTGATAAGAAAAGAAATGAAAGAAAATAAAGTTGAAGGCAAGGAAAATGTCTAGCAAATGACGAGCGTTGGCAAGGAGTGCATGGTTTTCACGCTATTAGTGCCATGCCAGCCTTTAATAAATCTTGTCTTGGCATTGTTTGCCGAGCATATTTAAAGGTAGCAATGCCTCTGTCGATGGCATTGCCCTAAATTAATTACAGAATAACACCTATATGTCTATAGTGCATGTTTTTACATAAATAAATTCGATTAAGTTCCAATCTTTACTCCAAAGAGGTAGATTTCAATCCCAAAGTAAGTTCATCTACTTGAACATCTTCTTTTGAAGCATCTCTCCTTTGTATCTAGCAATCGATCGTTGCCACCCAAGTCAGTTATGATATTGAGCTGCAATAAGCCAACTATGCCAACTGTCGCTTGGCATAATATTTTAAAAAGAGAGTGCCAGATGTCGCTTGGCATCATACTTAAAAATAGAAAACATGCCAGATAGGAAAAATAATGCCGAGATAGTGTCGATTTATTAAAAACTAAACAAAAACATAGCGTTCAAACGCAGTCACCCTTCACCAACATTTAAATCAGTTCATGGTGATATCAACCAAAAAAACCATAATCGTTTTCAACATCCATCGTCATCAAAAATAAGAAAAGAAAAATAACAACAAAGAGAAAGGGCTAGAAGAGGGTCTATCGATGCAGCTCTTCATGGCTAAGCTCTTCGACTGTTGCTTTTTATATCCGATCACTCTCCTCGATTCTCTATCGCCGTCTCTTTTTCGTTTTGCTTTGATCGGGATTATATAAGACTTCATGTATAGCCTAGGAATATCTTGAATTTGAATTTGAATGTGCAGAGATAAGGTAGGTGATCATCTTATCCGGCGTTTGAATCCTAAGGATGATTAGGTTATGGCTGACGTCATCGTGCCAATGTTCCTTCGGCATCACAGCTTGGCAGGGTACTACCAACCGTGCTTGGCACTGCTCATCCCCTATTTTCTCAGAGATTGATTTGATCCCTATTTTCTCGCAGCCTGATCTAGTCCTATTTTTTCGGAGTCAACATATTTTTGGCATGGCATCAAATGTTCTTCATGTAAATGTTATTATCAAGAGGCTCATACAAATATGACTGTAGACTCTCGGCGTGAATGATTATTTGCTGGCAATAGGGCGTAAAAGATATTGAAAAAGTGTTAACACAATGCAAAGATTCTATTGCGTGCAAGTATGCACGGTCTGCAAGTAATACAACAGTTAAGTTGAGTTATCAATCCCACAAGGATTGAGTTCAAGGGTTTAATTGTGTTGAGTGGATCAATGAAACGATTTAAGCCAAGAGGGCGATGAAAATGATTTTTAGAATTTTTGTGGTGGAGTGGAAAATAAAAAATTGCTAGACAAGAGGATTTAGAGTGGTTCAAGTTCCAATTGAACTCTACATCCACTACATTAGTTTCATTAAGGATTTTTCCAACAATCTACTAATTTTTCTTCCCCTTTTCTAGGCTAAGGAGGTAACCTTTACAATACCGGTCAAATTTTCTACCCAAAATTTGACCAATCCTTACTCAAGTGATACAAAGAAGTTTAAGGCTTAGACTAGTATCTCTCAATACAAAATATAGCCCTTTTACAAGCACTCAACCCAATTGAACTGATAAGAATGGAAATTACAAAGTTCACAATTGGGGTTTACAAGAAAATGTGGGATTTTAGCATAATTGCTTGGATTTGATGTTTGGATAATTCTTTTGAGGATCAATAGTTATTGCTGGAGCTTTTAGAGGTCCCTTTTATACCTTCTCGTTGAATTCTAGCCATTGGGGTTGTTGCCTTCATTAAAATAGCCGTTGGGATGTTATCTTCCCTCCAAAAATGTAGTCTGCAACTACCCGTTCCAAAACGCCCAACCCTGTTTCGAAACAGACCAAAATAGAAAGAGCTGTTGAGGTGTAATAATAGGGTGTACCGAAACGGACACGATCATTTTAATACGCTAAGAGCTCGTTTCGAAACTCGTTTGGGAAAACTGACTCATTAAAATAATAGTAAGTAAATCGAACTATAAATGAATTGCCCATCAAAAGCTCATATATTTAATTATCGATGGGGGATTCAAATATGACATATATTCCCAACCTCCTTTGAAGACTCATTGTAGAGCGTTTGGGTGTACTCTATTTATGAGCGCAAGTGCACACTCTTGTCAAGTTATAGTATATAAGATATCGTCTCCACGAGGATTGGACAGCTTAGTTCGAATTGTTGTTCCTGCACAAGGAATAGTAAATTGCACAAGTGAGGTGATTGTTGAGAAGAAAAGTAAACTAAAAACACAATTAATTAAGGAAGTGATCAGGTTGATAGAGAGGGCAGAGTTATGCTGCTGCTTAGTATGAAACTGCATTGAATAGGTCACGTTACTTTGCGCTGCCACGATATGCTGCCTTGGCGGGTAATGACGGATTGAGGCTACGGCAACCTTCGCTGCCACGGCCGAACTCTGCTCTTGCAACTTTCATTATCTCGGCAGGTGAGATGGGGAGAAGTCCCGGCGGCAAGTCTGGCAGATACTCCAAATTCGGCGAAGCAATTCTGAAGTGATCCTTCATATGCCTAGGCAAGGATTCTGTCACCACATGATGTAGGCAATACCTAGCAATCTCAACGTAAACCTAACACAGGAAGTCGACGTTTGGTTGCTCCTTTTAGCCGCTGGAATTCTAACTTATGTCTAAGCCGAATTAGTCAACACCTCGACATGATGATACCGTACTTAATTCTTTCGTGAGTTTGACACTCTCGTGCCCGATAAATGGATTTCTTCAACTGGACTTTTGGAACTAATTGAAGAAGTGAAGTACATTAATTAAGCAAACTTGGAATATTTTATTGCAAAACAAATTTTAAAACCTAAACCACCGTTCTCATAACTAAGTTACAACATAACCCCAAACCCAAGGAAAGTTTAGAACATGACAGCGGTAGAAAACCTAAGCTATGCCTCAAGAAAACCTAAGATCTCTCCTTCGAAATGCAAAAATATGAGACGTATATATAGGCCATAGTCTAGGTTAAGTCCTCCTTGGAGTAGAAGTCTTCAAAGAGCTTTTGCATTAAATGCAACTTTAAATTCCGACTTCTTTGAGTTGAATTTGGACTTCTTTTCTCATTGCCTTGCTCCGCAAGTAAGCTCATTCTTTCTCTTTGGGCGACTCTACATTCTGCTACAGGCGTCAGAAAATTGTGTGATCGGCACCGTTAGAATCAGGATTTTCTGCTCTGTCGATCGCACTCCAATTCTCCAACTCCTCAGTTTGCTGCCCTGGGCGGCACTAGGCTCACTTTGCTGCCCTCGTCTGCTGCCTCAACATCCTCTCCTCTGGTCTGTCCTCCTCATGTCAACTTCTAGCCCTAGAAAACTAAATATACACTAAAACAACATCTTTATTATACCAAATAACAGATATTCAACAAAATCATGGGAGAATAAAGAATGCTGTAAAATGTAATGCATGGACCTAATTATGCCTAAAATGTACCTGAAAACAACAATAAAACGAGATGGAATGTGTACAAAATATAGGACTGTTGTGCACTTTACACTCATCCTTGTGCGTTGTGGTGGAGCAATTAGAACATATACCGCACACCCAAAAGTTCTAAGATGAGAAATATTTGATTCATGACAAAAAAAAAACCATATATAATGGGGAGAACTTATGATAATTTGTTTGCTTGATGCGAATTTGTGATGATGCATATAAAATGACATGTCATCAGAATTATCAAGAAGAATTGTCTTTATATGGTAATCTGGAAAATGTGTTCGTAATTTTATCAACTAAGCAAGTAACCTCGCAAACGCCAAGTTGCAGGTTGATAACAAGGATACATATGACCATCTAGTTGATGCATCTATTAGAACCATAAAATATCTAGATGGTCTATAAGAAGGGTGTATGGGCCCACATATATCACCATGTATCTGTTCAAAAAAATTAATAGATTCATAATCTATCTTAGCTGGTGATGGTTGAATAATCAATTTGCCTTGAGAGCAAGCATCACATGAAAAACATTACTTTGAAGTATCTATCAGTTCTTCAATGAATAACCACATGACGTATCAATATCATTTCGTATCATAATTGAACTAGGATGGCCTAACCGGTCATGACAAATAAAATTATCAGTAAACTTCTAGTTTACAATAACATGGGCTTCAATTTGTACTAATTCTTGTATAGTACAATCCGACAGTGCATGTAATTTTGTCAAGATTTTCGTATTGCCTTGGTTATACTCGTAATATGGAGATAGTCAGCATCCCCTTGATTAATAATCTCAATATATGATATTCATTTCTGCGAATATCTTTAAAATTCAATAAGTCTCTGTGCGACTTTGACGAGTATAACGCAATGTGAATATGGAATTGAGTTCCATTTGGCAATAACATATTTGCTCTTCCAAAGCCTTCTATGATATTAGTACTTTCGGATATAGTACTCTCATTATTCCCTCGCATTGTTAAATGAGAAAATATGCATAATTATGCATCTTTTGATACGTGCTTTGTTCCATTCACTTCGGAGAATGAAAAATATGTGCTTTGTACCATTCACTTTAGGGAATGAAAAATATTAAATGTAGCACATCAAATCAATTATATATCAAAGATAATGTCACAAGAATTTATTAATCTTTCGGAGCATTGATATTTCAATACTTTGAGATATAGTACTCACATTTTCCCCTTGCATTTAAATGGAAAAAATAATTTTTATACTTAAGTATAGTATGAGTACTTGCACTGTCTGCTAAGCATAAATCGTCACAATTCATTGCATATTTAATTCTAAAAGTAATCATATTCTTCAAAGGATGATAAATAAATGTTTAAAATATTTATATATATATAATATAAAATATAAATAAATAATATGTAAAGCATATTAACATAAAACAAAATAAAGTAAAAGATCATTTATTTCCTTTAGAGGTTATAAGGAAAAAAAATAAACGGTGAATTATTCTCTTCAATGGTTATGAAGAAATCAACAATATCAATTGAGTTGGACTAACAACGCCATAATTATTTTCGTCATTTTCGTAAACAAAATTTGTTTATATTTTCTTTCCTTTATCATTCATGATTGTGGATAAAGGTCCATAATGCTTCGGCGTTTGACAATAATGAGATCAATGGTTTGTACCATCGCGTTGATAACATAAAAATTTTAATATGATCTCTATCATTCTTGTCATCCTTATAATCCCACTTCTAGTGGATATAAGTATTCTTAAAATGATCATAATGTCTATGTCCATAGCCTTGATCATGACCACAACTACTAATGTGACATTTATTTTTTCTATTATAAAATCTCACATTAACTTCAGGGAATAGAGTGGAGCCAGCGGGCCTTTAAAACATTTTTCACGATATTGTGTCTGAGGACAACATTATTTGCGTGAAAAGCGGAGTATGTTTTTTAACATATCATCATCAGTAATATTTTGACCATATAACTTCAATTGTGAAGTATTTTGAAACATAGCAGAGTTATACTCGCTTACTGATTTAAAATCTTGCAATCTCAGATGCAACCAACCATATTGATCTTTAGGTAGAATAACAGTTCTTTGATGGTCATATCGTTCCTTTAGATTATTCCAAGGAATAAGAGAATCTTTCACCGTTAAATATTCAGATTTCAACCCTTCATGAAGGTGACAGCGAAGAAGTATCATGACTCTGGCCTTATTTTGAGCAAATTATTCTAAAGATTTAATCCGCGTACGCGGCATTGTTAAACCAGTTCACAAGGTCCTTTAGAAACTTCCTTTGAGACCAGTAGCCTCGCAGAATGGGATGTCCAGCCAATATATTCGGATTAAACCAACAGAACAAATAACATAAATTACCATAATTTATAACAGTCTTCTTGTAGATAATAAATCATCTTAATTTATTGCACTTTAAAATCGTAATTTAAAGAATAAAAATAAAATAGAGTTTACCGATATTGATTTTCTTTTCGAGGACAATAGAGATATAAATAACCAAAACAGCTCCTCATAATCTTTTTATGTCATCTCTTTTCAAGTCATTTAAAGATATCATGTAAAACTCACAATATGATTAAAAATACCAGCTTTAATCAATAAAATCACATAAATATAATCACTATAAGAATAATTGTCATTCTTAAACAAATAAACAACTATAAAGATGTATAAATAAGAATGATTAATCGATGCAATTACTAACCTCCAGTGACGTAAATAAATATAATCACTATAATGATCTTATATTGTTTAATGTATAAACAACTCCTTCCCTCCAATGTTTAATGAGTGCTTTCGTATTAAAGCAAGTGGAAATAACAACAACAACAGTTTCTTATTATTAATGAGAGAAATCAAGTCAGGATAAATAAAATTAAGGTTTAATGATATTAGAATGTACTCACCTTAATATAAGAATGATTAATCAATTACTATATCAAAATATATAGTAGATATAGTCACTAATATTTAATTAAAATTCTTTTGGAGGATCACCAATATATGGTAGAATAATTTTATACGTATTTTTTTTTTTGAAAATGCTGGTGCGATGCAAGGGTAGCATCTGTTCAACTTTCTAAGTCTTTTCAAAGACGGCACACACAACATGATATTACTGGTGCTCGAACCCGGGTCCCAAGGGATGATAAACATCTACCTTTGCCACCAGGACACAAGGGGATGAGCATTTTATACGTATTCTTATCATATGATAATAGTAATAAGTGATATTTCAAGAAGCATACCATAATATCGGTTAAATACAAGCCAAACACGGTGGGATTATCTCTGTCAAATAGTCTTTTGATTTGTGAAGAGTCACAAATTCATCTCTGCCCAATGCTTAAAATTTAAATACAATCAAACATGTTTCTATGTCTTTAAAAAAATTAAGTTAAAATATATAAAGAGAAAGACAATTAATGAATAAAAAATGAGAGGGAAAACTTATCTTTGGTTCATCCTATAATCGAATTTTTTTTGGTAACTTTTTTGGATTCGAACGATAAAGACCTCAGTTGATTAGAATCTCGTGCTGATAACGTGTTGTGAATAAAGTAAAGAGCAAGAACAAAATAGATAACAAGAACAAGATGAGAGACAAAGAGAGAGACTTGTATTATATTCTCAAAGTAGGGTTGTGTACAATGCTTTCTCAAAACTCTATATTTATAGGCATAAGATGGAAGCCCTAATCCAATGGGTACTAAACCCTAATAAAGTACATTAAAGTCTTATTTAATATATGGATATCCACCATAAATAAAGATATTCATAACATGTTTAAGGGTTAGGTCTAAAAGTATTGATTTTAGCCGCTCTCAACTCTTTTCCGCTGCTAAAAAACGATAACCTAGCCGCTCTCAATTTTGTTCAGTTCCTTTGATCGGTGGTCGACAATTAATTTTAGTATTGGTTGTCGACCACTAGATCTATTTTTTTTTGTTTTTTTAATATTTTAATAAGAATCTCCACTTGTGTGGCATGCGTTTCCTCTGTCCTTGTGACACATTTTTCTTTGTTTTGTTATGGTTCGTTTCATTCTGTCCTTGTGGCATGATTTCAGCATACCTTAGTGTTGAGTTGTGAGGAGCTCGATTCGTTCAACCAATGTGGCTCACCAAGTGGTGGAGAGGTGGATTTTTGGGTGGAAGGGTTGTGGAAGCTAAAAAGGAAATGACACAATGATTTTAGAGTGGTTCAACCTTCTAACCAAGGTCTACATCCACTACCTTAGCTCCCCACTAAGGATTTCCAAACAATTCCACTAATTGCTCTTTCCCTTTTCTAGGCTTAGGAGGAAAGCCTTACAACCGATCAAGCTTTCTACCCAAAGCCTTGATCGAAACTCTCTTTACAAAGAGACACAATAAGCAAACTTAAATCCCTCTAATAGATATTTGTTTGCACACTTTAGCACTCACCCAAAACCTAAAACACTTGAGCAAATTTGACAATTTTGGCTCACTAGTGTTTGTCTATACAATAAATGACAGTTTAAGATCTAAGACAATTCTTGATCATTTGTTGATTGGCAATATGAGCATTAGCCTTTTCTTGATGCTTGGAGGTCCCTTTTATACTCCTTGATGAGTTTATAGCCGTTGGGATTGAATTGGAGCCGTTGAGGACTTTAATTCCCACCATAAATGCAGTTCTGCAGCTCACCGTTTCGAAACACTCGAACCTGTTTCGAAACACCCTTTAAGTAGAAAGAGCCGTTGTAGTCTGACAAGGCACCCGTTTCGGAACGCCCCTGGCCGTTTCGGAACTCGTATCGAAACGCCCTAGACCCGTATCGAAACGCCCTACATTTAAATGTTAGTTGGGAAATAGCCGTTGGGGTTTATGACCGTTGTGGTCGAAGCCACGTAGGTGTATCGAAACGGCATAGCCCGTTTCGAAACGCTGGGCAAAATCCTCATCAAGGGAAAGCCCGTTTCGATACCAGTATCGAAACGTTTTTGCTACTGGAATCCCCCGTATCGAAACACCCTAAGGTGTTTCGAAACGCCTAGACAGTTTTGTGAAGTTTGGCTTTGAAAAACATGTAAAACCTTTTAAAACATCCCTAAACATAGTTTCAAGTTATTTGGACTTTGGAAATTATTTTAAATACTTTTTAAATCAGTCCAAACAATTTTTCAATTATTATATCAAAACATTAGTTCTACAATCTCCCCCTTTTTGATATAATAAAACTATCTTGAAAAATTGTTTGGGATTCTCCCCCTTTAACTTTAAAAACGTGAATAAGAGATTAAAGATATGAAATCAAATAAAGCTCTCCCTTATTCATTTGAAAATTCAATTTTTCAAACCATTTCTCCCCCTTTTTGTTATATCAAAAAGAATTTAAAACATTAAGTTCAAAATAACAATAGAGGTAAAAATTGACAAAAATAAGAATGTGGTTTTAAAATGGCTCCCCCTTACTCAAAGCATCATAAAAAATGTTAGTCCAACATATATGATCATCTAGTTGAATTTAAACTAAAATAAACTAATAAAACCAAAAGCAACTAGATTTTACCACACTTGAACTCAAGGGAGGATGTGAAGCCTTCCTTCTTCAAGTGTTCTTCCATAGTGTGCATGGAGATCCCCCTCAAAGTTTGACTTATTGATCACTCTCCATCACACCTAGCAAAGACAATCAAGTAATTTTTGGTATCCAAATTGCTTTGGATCCATGAACATTAGTAGCACAAATTTTAGTCCCCTTTGGAATCCATTTTTCAATGTCATCCTTTTTTGTTGAAGTGGTTAGTCATTTTGGGACCCAAACACTTCTAAAACATTTACCTTTTACAAATCTAGGGGCACTAGATTGTCTAACATAAAAATTTGATTTTCCAAAATTGTTTTTCCTTTCAAGCTCTTTGGAAATCAAATCTTTTTCTTCTTGAACTTTTTGAAGCAATTTTTGTAAATCAAAACATTTTAGTTCAAACTCCTTGAGTTTTGCTTCAAGTTCAAGTTTGGTTTTAGAAATCAAATCATTTTGAATTTTCAACTTTGAAATCACTTTATTGTTTTTCAAAATGTGATTTTTAAAGTCTAAAACCAAATCGTCATAGGCATCTTGTAATTTATCAAAAGAGTAAGAACATGAAGTAGATGAATTAGAAGTTACCCTTGAATCTTCTTCGATGGCCATAAGGCAAAGGTTGGCTTGTTCATCATCGGTGGAGTCCTCGTCCCTCCAAGTAGCCACATGTGCCTTCTTCTTATGGCTTGAAGTGCTTGCCCTCTCCTTTTTCTTGGATTCTCGTTCAAGCTCTCTCAAGGCTTTCTTCATGAACGGGGAAAACTTCTTGAAGAGATAGACTATCCCTTCTTCTTCATCCTCCTCTTCACTTGAATCAACGTGATGGCAAATGGAGGATTTGAGAGCCATGGCACTTGCATTGATGCCTAGCCCTTTGATTTTCTTCTCTCTCATAGCTCTAATTTCTTCCCTCTTCTTCTCATCCTCTTTGTTCTTCTTCATTATTTGATGAGTAAGGAGTGACCCCATAAGTCTTCAAATTCTTCAAATTCTTTGCTTCGGTGATGGCGGTCCTCTTTGAGTCCCAAGACTCGGGAAGTGAGTAGATGAGCTTTCGAACAAGCTTTTCCTCCGGGATGGCTTCTCCATAGCCTTTGAGACCATTGGTGATAGTGGAGAACCTATCAAACATCTTCTCGATGTTCTCTTCCGGATCTATTTTGAAGTTCTCATACTCTAAGGTTAGGAGCCCAATCTTGGTCTCCTTGACTTCATCGGTCCCCTCGTATGTGACTTCAAGCTTGTCTCATACCTCCTTGGCACTCTTACAAGAAGACGTCTTCTCATAGATGGTTGGGCCAAAAGCACAAAACAAGATGTGCAAGGCTTTGCAATTAAGCTCCATCTTCTTGCGATCGTCGGCACTCCACTCCGCTTTGCTTCTTTGAGGCATGAACGGACCGGACCATCTTCAACTATATCCCATAGCTTGTAATCTCTTGATTTGATGAAGAACTTCATCTTTGTCTTCCAATGGGCATAGTGAGTTCCGTCAAAGAAAGGCGGTTTGTCGATTGATTGTGCCATTTGAGCCGGTTGATGAAATAGTGATCGAGCTTGCCGGATCTTCTCAATAGGATGTGAATCCTTCTCAATTGAGCCAAGCTCTGATACCAATTGTTGAGTTGTGAGGAGCTCGATTCGTTCAACCAATGTGGCTCACCAAGTGGTGGAGAGGTGGATTTTTGGGTGGAAGGGTTGTGGAAGCTAAAAAGGAAATGACACAATGATTTTAGAGTGGTTCAACCTTCTAACCAAGGTCTACATTCACTACCTTAGCTCTCCACTAAGGATTTCCAAACAATTCCACTAATTGCTCTTCCCCTTTTCTAGGCTTAGGAGGAAACCCTTACAACCGATCAAGCTTTCTACCCAAAGCCTTGATCGAAACCCTCTTTACAAAGAGACACAATAAGAAAACTTAAATCCCTCTAATAGGTATTTGTTTGCAGAATTTAGCACTCACCCAAAACCTAAAACACTTGAGCAAATTTGACAATTTTGGCTCACTAGTGTTTGTGTATACAATAAATGACAATTTAAGCTCTAAGACAATTCTTGATCATTTGTTGATTGGCAATATGAGCATTAGCCTTTTCTTGATGCTTAGAGGACCCTTTTATACTCCTTGATGAGTTTATAGCCGTTGGGATTGAATTGGAGCCATTGAGGACTTCAATTCTCACCATAAATGCAGTTCTGCAGCTCACCGTTTCGAAACACTCGAACCTGTTTCGAAACACCCTTTAAGTAGAAAGAGTCGTTGTAGTCTGACAAGGCACCTGTTTCGGAACGCCCCTGGCCGTTTCGGAACTCGTATCGAAACGCCCTAGACCCGTATCGAAACGCCCTGCATTTAAATGTTAGTTGGGAAATAGTCGTTGGGGTTTATGACCGTTGTGGTCGAAGCCACGTAGGCATATCGAAACGGCATAGCCCGTTTCGAAACGCTGGGTAAAATCCTCATCCAGGGAAAGCCCGTTTCGATACCAGTATCGAAACGTTTTTGCTACTGGAATCCCCCGTATCGAAACACCCTAAGGTGTTTCGAAACGCCTGGACAGTTTTGTAAAGTTTGGCTTTGAAAAACATGTAAAACCTTTTACAAACATCCCTAAACATAGTTTCAAGTTATTTGGACTTTAGAAATTATTTTAAATACTTTTTAAATCAGTCCAAACCATTTTTTCAATTATTATATCAAAACATTAGTTCTACACTTAGCGATCGGTTGGTGCTCATACAGAGATCTTCCAGTGCTAATCTCTGACTATGGTCCGTCGGTGGTCTTAGAAAGATGGATTCCCACTCAGTTGATGGTTGGTTGTCGATGTAATTAGACCTGGGTAGCGGAGCAATCTGTCTGATAGCTTGTTCGCTCACCACTCCTTTTTCATCCCCGTAAAGCGTCTCGTTTGGATAGAGACAAGGATATTCAAGAAGGTTTCTGAATTTTGGTATGCTAATCTCGATGGAAGTGTATGCTTTTCTTTGCACAATTGTAAGAGATTTTTAGTGGTGTTGTCCTCTTTTTTTCTCTTTTAATGAATTGTATTATCTTTCATGGTAATTAATAAAATTCAGATGTCATTATTAAAAAAATATGTTTAATGGTCAAATTAGCCACCAAAGTCCAAGGTCTGCCCAAAATTTGGGGACAAAATATATAAAATTATTTAACATTAAATAAAGAAAAAATATAAATGTTTTTTAAATAAAGATATATAGATGGTTAAAAACAAATTTGAGTTAACAATTTACAAATATAAATGGATTTGAACAAAATTTAAAACACACATTTCATATAGAACTAGGCTTGAAAAATATAAAATATATTAATCTCATACACAAATTAAATTCAAATCCGATCCAACCTTACTCATAAACACTTCTAATTTAGGGGTGGCAATCAGGTGGGGATTAATCAAAAATCGTGGGGATTCGAACCGAAGGGTATGAAGAATAAACGAAACCTTCACCCACGGGGACGGGGATGGGAGAAGTTTTATAACCGAAGCTCAAATGGGGATGGGAATAGGGATTGCTATATCCGAACCGTATCAGTATAAATCACCGTGGAGATCCCCAAAAAATATTCGCAGGGATCCCCGATATTTTATAAAGTTGGATGACCATAAAGGTAATTTACCCATTTTTCAACAAAAATCTAATCTCTCATAACCTGAGTATGGCCGGCTGGAGTAAGTTTGCAAATTTTCTATAAATTCCATAAAAATAATTAGAAAGTTGTCTATATATCGTTGTAAATGTGATTCAGTCTAGTTTTGTTTAAAATATACGGTGATCGATTTCAATATGTATTTTAAAAGATTTGAATATTTAATATTGAAATGTCATAAAAAAATTTGGCAGATGATTTCTTAGAAAACAATCTTAGTAGTGACTTTGAAAATTCACAAAAAATTCTATAAGATAAATCAATAAGTGTGTATTACATTTCTATACCCATACAAAAGTCTAGATTCGTTTAAATAAAAGGTTCTCGATTCCAAGTTATATATTAGGAGTTATTAATTTTTGAGTGAGCAACGTTCAGAAGAAAAGACAACATATTGTTTCTAAAAACAATAATGGCAGTGACTTTAAAAATTTGTCATAAATCGTACGATTAAAATTAGAAGAGGTAATTTATATGGTTAGAAAGATTATCGAATCTAGTTCCTTTTAGAACAAACAGATCGTGATTTGGAACTGTAGATTATTAGTTACATATTTTCTTTTAAAGGTAGTGTAGACGGTCATGTTTCAACAATTAATATTTTGGGTAAAGTACATAAATGGTCACTAAACTATCCCTAAATATACAAAATGGTCTTCAAACTTTTAAAAATTACATAATGGTAATTAAAATTTAGTTTTTATTACAAAATGGTCACTAGACCATTAACTGTCGTTAACTGGGAGACGTGGCAGTTACAAAAATTTGTATAATAACATATTTAATCCTTAATATTTACACATTCAATCAATTTAGACATCAATAATGAGGGTTAAATTAGGAATAAATTGATTAAATGTGTCAATATGGAGGATTAAATGTTATATTATTCAAATTTTTGTAACTTTCACGTCACCCAATTAACAAAAGTTAACGACTCAGTGACCATTTTGTAATAAAAACTAAAGTTTAATGCCCATTATGTAACATTTGAAAGTTTGATGACCATTTTTGTATTTTTAGAAATAATTTAGTGACCATTTGTGTACTTTACCATAATATTTTAGTCATGTTTTATAGTTTTGAAATTGTTTGTTTGTTGTTAGCAAACTTAAATTTATCATTTGTGTTTGTAATTTTAGAGATTTAATGTTTTGTATTTATTTTAAGGTATTAAGTTTTGTTTATTTTTTGGGTATGAGAATTAACCGAAACCCGTGAAGATCCGTAAGGGATGAGTATCGGGACGAAAAAATCTTCGAACTGTTTAATAGAGATTCTCCAAAATCCTACCCAAAAGTGTTGAAGACGGAATAAAGAATGTAAAATCATACCCCCAAGTTACATTGGGGTTGGAAATAGCACAGCAAAGTATACGATTGGTGAATAATTTTTCTTATGTAGGTCCCTTTCCATCACATAAATGCACGAATAAACTAATATAAAAATCAATTAATTTAATCAATTTAGTACTCAACTCCTAATTATATTAATTTCGTCTCGTTGTTTAATAGAATCATTATCATCGATCACTCTTTATCATGTCGCACCCTTTCGTTAAATATTTCACGCTTGTGTTAGTAAGTCATATGTTATTTTATTTAATATTATTTTATTTAATAAACTAATATCCTTAATAAGACATGTATTTTTTAACATATATATTTTTAAAAATAATTAATTAATTATAAAACTCTCCATGTGTTCAATATTGACATCAAAATTGACCGGCCACCATCGACATGACATGACAATTAGAGATAACGACTAATGTAAAAATAGATAGCTATCACGTGGACTTAATTTAACGGCTATGTTAGTTAACAACAGTTATAGGGCGAGATTGATACAATTTAGAAGTTTGAGAACTAAATTGATAAAATTAAACAAGATGTAAACTTTGCTAATTTAAGATCACTACAGAGACAAAAATACCCCATAGGCTTTTTTTATTGGCCTCGCGGTTCTCCAGGGCTTTGCCCGGACTAATTTGGAGCAACATGCGTCACACACCTGCTTTTGGTGGGTAAGTCTCCCAACGGAGATTTTCTGCATACACAAAGTCTCGGACTCGAGACCTACTTAAACGATACCAAGTTGCTTATCACTTGAACTAACCCCGTTGGTAAAATTACCCCTAAGCTTGAATTAAACGTCAATTCTCTTATAATTTAAATTTAAGTGTTAACTATAAAACAAGTGTTCAAATTATGGACTTTTTTGTAATAGGTACCTAAAGTATTTTTTTAACTGAAATAGGTGCATAAAATTTTATTTTTGGCTTGTTTTAAAGTCAATTGAGACGCCTACCTTAACCGAGAAAGAAAACTTAAAATACCTATTTCAACTAAAAAAATCTTTAAGCACCTATTGTTAAAATAAATTACAATTTAAGCACTTATTTTACAATTAAGCCTAAATTTTAACATTAATTATGGCCGCATCATAATTCACAACAAACAAAGCGTCATATCTTTTATTCTTTCTCAACTCACCTCATCACTTCATTCGGTCTACCAACCGGTTGATGTAGGCAAAGGAAGAAACCAGGGTCGGAACTTTAATCCTTAAAAAGTCGTTACTGTGTGAATTTGTTAGGTCTGCAATTAGATATCTAAACTATAATATAATCATTGGCTAAGTCGATTAAACTCATTGTTTTAACCTCAACATGTGATTAGTGTTTTTGTCCATGATTGAATTCAAAATGGATTCCCACAGACCGCACACGTTAGGGTGATTAAAATTCGACTCGATTAAAAAAATCAAATTATTCGATTCGAAAAATACTCCACATGTTTTGATTCGACTCAAAAAATGAAATAAAGTTTGAGTTATAAAATGAATTAACTCTAATTCTTTAGTAATTAGTTAATCAGTTTTCAAGTTCGAGTCCAGTATGTCAATTTTGCCCCATATATTATGTATATCACATGTGAAAATATGAAGAAATATATATGTATATCATAAATGGATATAAAAAGCCGTTTAAATTAGAATTAACATGTATTATAATATTATAAATAATTACAATTAAATTTCTATAGAAACTCAAAAACTCGACTTGATTCGACTCAACTCGAATTTCATAAACTCGACTTGATTCAAAAAATTCAAATAAAGTTTAAATCATAAAATAAAACTCGTAACTTGAATAACTCTAATTTTTTTACTTGACTCGATCGAACGCCCAACCCGAATACCCTAAAAAATAGCGGGCTGGGTACTCGGCCCGAAAAATCAAGTATTTTCATTTCGAGTATCCGATAATTTTGTTTCGGGTATGCAGGTCGGCGGGCCGAGTAGTTCGGGCCGAATAATTTTAAACACCCCTAATCAAAAGGCACATGTTCTTCGTGAAGCGCATATTCTTAAACTAAAAAAAACATCAATAAGAGGAATATGATCATTCTGGTCGGTACATTGGTATATAAAACGCCGTATGGCCTATTGCATCAAAAGAAAGTTGAAACCAGATAATATTGTGGACCTTTAGGGAAAAAGTATTTCCAACTGTGCCTAAAATGATTTCAGATTGAAGGATTCCTAATTTGAAAATTGTCATCAAATATTACAATAAAATGTACCTTTTTTTTTGCACATCTCTTATTCCCCCATGAAACTGGTAAAAAACCTAAAAACGAATCATGCAACATTTTGAGAGTTTTTCTCTACATTGTGAACTTTGAATACAACTTGATATCCTCTCACTTGGTGTAGAGAACATCCTCCCATGGGTGACGGTATAGTGGTTGCTTCAGTCTCTTCTGATCGAAAGTGTGCCTGGGACATCCAACAATTGAAATGCATCCAATTTTGTTATCATCATATAATGGTTTGAGTCAAGAAGATGAGTGATTTCAAGCAAAATTATTTAGTTATGAAAACTTCAAAATGCATGTCAACTTACCCAATCAAACCAATGGATCGTGCCAGCACAAAGAGCCCATTAAGGTAACCGATCTCAATGATCTCATCGATCTCTTGTTTCGTGAACATTCCGCTACCAGCAAGAAGATCCAAGAAAAGTGACCCGATGGCACCATCGACGTTGAGGACAAGGTTGTTAGCCTTTGAGAGAGTGTAGGTTTCAACTTGAACAGCATATTCCATGTACTTCACAGATGGGAAATTCGTGCGAGCAAACAGTTGGAGAAGCTCTACTCTCTTATCTCTGTTGTCCCCTCTCTTGATCCTTTTCACAGGAAAGAAGGTAAGCATTTGTAACCATTATTAGACATGTAATAGGATCCATTAGGAAAAGATAGAAAATCAGATCTTGTGATTAGTAGCTTTTGCATGATTTTAAAAACATCGTGACCATTAAAAACCATCTGTACCTGTGACCAATTCCCGGCACACGGATGCCCTTCTTTTTCATGCTTTCAACAAACTCATAAGGTGTAAGACCCTGTAAAGACACAGCAAAGAGGCAACATCTTAGAATGTACTAAAAAAATCATCAGACGCCGAGCAATTCAATTTTTTTACAAGTAAAAATATTGCAACTTACCCTGTCATAAGCATCTTTGAAGTATCGGGCAGCGTCATCAATAGCACCACCAAATCGAGGACCAATAGTAAGCAAACCTGAAACAAGACTGGATACAAGGTCCTTCCCAGCTCTTGCAGTCACAATAGTATTGTGGGCACCAGAGACACAAGGACCATGGTCGGCACAGAGCATGATACATATCTGGCCAGATCAAACATATTAGTTAAAACTCAACAAAAATGAAGCTTTCTAGAGATGAAGACAGTTGTAAAATAAAAAAGGAAAGGATTAAGCCGAATTTAACTATCATAGGGAGCACAATAAGTAACAACTGTGAATAAGTGATGGGACATCGGGTTGTTGTGTAGCAGGGGGTCACAACTCATACGAAGTTTATCATAATTTTCAGTAGCCTACCTCAATAAATTTAGTACAGTATCGGGGAAGGCTACGTTTGAACCACAAGAGAGAGATGACATCACCAACACCTAAACCTTGCTCCACAATGGAAGACATGGGCACACCGGCATAGCATGGTTCCTCACCTGCAAATTGGGTTCAAAAAAAGAATTTAACACTCCTTGTCTCCGCATCATCATGTTGCTCATTTAATTGGATAACATATGTTGATTAAGTCAAGTTACCCCTGTCATCAGAGATGGTCGAAATAATATGAGTTGGAGCACGAACTTTTCCGCTCTTAATTGCACTGTTAAGATCTTCTGGGATTTGTGGAGGCTTAACTTCCTTGATGGGTGTAATCTTCCCTTCTTCAACCTAAAGAAACCAATCAAATATGTTAAAATAGCTAAAAGCATAGTACTGTCCAACCTTTGGCCAAAACAGAAGCCCACCAGCTTCTCAAATGTTTCCTTGATTGCAGCTTCAAAAGCTTCATAGGAAGTGGGAACAACAGCTCCAGCTTCCTTTAATGCTTGATTTTTTGCCTGTGCAGATTCCATCTCACCACCGCTCTTAGCTCCCTGAATTATTAACAAGGTAAAGGTAATGTCTCATGGAGGCAGTAACGCCAAAGCTTGAACACAAAGGAGTAATGAATTTCAAGAAAATTAAAGTGATAACTTACAGCATGACCAAACTGTACTTCTGATTTGAAGAGTCGTGCACAAGTTCCACTGACCCAAGCAACCACTGGCTTGTTCACTTTTCCCTGTTTCAGGGCTTCAACTAAGGAATACTCATCTCGTCCACCAAGTTCCCCAAGGACAACCATCATCTTTATCTGTGGACCAAAAAATGTCAGGAATTTTTTTGCAATGCCAAGATGGTTCAATATGAAATATGAATTTAAACTGTAAAAATTAGGAAAATGGGAGTTGGGAGGGCAACTTGTTTTCTTCCCTAACCACGAATGTTTTGCCTGTAGAAAGAAATAATAGGCAGTAAAATACAACGAATTGAATTGAAACTAGAAGATACCTGTGGAATGTTGTTAAATCTCAAAATATGGTCAGACAAAGTAGAGCCTGGGAAGACATCTCCTCCAATTGCAATGCCTACATTATTTTTAAGTATGTACCCAAAAATTAGATATTTCATTGTGAATCTGAAATCCGTCTGGCAGGTATGAATATAACAGTAAATGTTAAGAGAGCATATAATTACCTTCATAAATTCCATCGGTAACACGGGCAATAGTGTTGTACATTTCATTTGACATGCCACCCTGCAATGATTTTACAAAGATACAAATTATAACCAATGCCGTGGGTATAGGTTCACATTCCGGCCAAAGCCACGACACTAAATGCCAAATTAGTGATAGGAAATTGTACCACAAAGTGTCAAGGTGTGATTGCTTAAGCAGAAGAGAAAGAGGCATTATTGCTCAGACAAATGTGCACACGCATATGAAAAACTATCAAGATAACCTACCGATTTGGAGACAAAGCCAACAGATCCAGGCCTATACAGCTTGCACTGAACAATATTGTCAATTGTTCCAGCAGTGTCACCTATCTTAAAAGCTCCAGCTTGAATTCCTCCAACGGTAGCAGGGCCAATAACAACCTGCAAGTCCATCAGTACCAAAATCAAATAAAGAGAGAAATAAGACCAAATAGTTAAAATCGTTTAAATCTAATCTTTGCAAGAGCAAGATCGCAAGGAAACACATGTATATCTTGGTTAATCATTTTCACCGCCCAGGTTCCATTCTCATCATCTTGCTTACCTTGTTGTTGGAACGTGCGTATGCAATCAACTGTTTGGTGTCTGATTCAGGAACACCTTCAGCAATTATAGCAACAACTCGAATGGTTGGTTGTTTCAGAGCAGACAATGACGAAGCAGCAGCACTGTGAGAAAATAATAACAAAAGATTTAAGTTATGCATATAAGGATTCTTGCTTTCAAAAGAAGCATGAAAGAAAGGAAGGCTAACCTTCGAAATGATGCAAAGTTAATAAAAACATCGGCAGTTGGATGTGCAGCACATGCTGCCTCAATGCTGCAAAATATATTTCAGAGGTTAGAAAAAATAGTGCTAGGAGAATACAAGTTCATCAATCCAACAACAATGTAAGCCATATGGCATTATCTTAAACAATAAGGATGTAAACTCAAATTATGCGATTTGTTCAATGTCCTCTCTCAAGACTCAGTTAGGTTATTTATTGGAATCAATAACCTGTTTACAACTTATAATAACAATACAAAACAATTGTAGGACATACAACTAACACAATAGCCAACGTCAATTCTCTATACTCAAAACTAGACGAAGCTATAGTATCATAGACCAATTATTTGGTGATCTCTCAATAGCATATGGATAGAATTTTCCAAATTAATATATATATATATATATTAATGGATCATCTATCATCCTATAATGGTGGAATTCACAGGCTTCACAAGCAGATTATAGGCAGGTCATGTGTCCTTTAACTAAATTATGTTAAATAAATGAATTGTTGTTGGATTCCTTATTCATAATCGAATGTTACACATGGTAATCGCATAACTTTGCAGGCCAGTTTACAGGATTAATCCAGGAGGTAACATACTAGATAGTTCATTTACCCTACAAAACTTTCGACGTGCAGATTAAGTAATATATACAGATATAAAGTTGATCTAGAAATAGAAACAGGAGATAGAAGCATCTTACGTTGAATGTACTGGGATCGCGATTTCCTCTTGACCGAAGAAGAGTTTCTGGAATCCCTCGGCACCAGGATTAATGATACCAGCAACAGATGGTGTTTCCCTCCCTACAAATTCAAAATCAATCAAAAGAGAGAAAGGAAAAAAGAAGAAGCAAAAACAACATGATTCGACAATTCCATTGAAACACATAACTACAAATGCTGATAAGCTAAAAATAACATGAAATCAACCAGGGACCCGCACCGCAAAGGAAATCGAAATCAAGCATGCGTTGAATAGGAAGTTGTTTGTAGTTATAGAATAAAGCTTGTGTAGTTCGAGAAAACAGCTGTCCGGTGGCCATGGCTACGGCACGAAGAGAACTGTTAAACAAACACGTCGATAGCCAATTAACTCAAGCTGATATTTAAGCAAATAATTAGCAATAAGAAATAAAAAGGGCCGGATCCAAGACTACATCTAACTCGAACCTAAACCGAATCAGATCTCAAACAAAATGTAGGTGAGAAAATCGAATCAAATCACGGCAATGCAGTTACGATAGCTGTATAATAAAAGAAACACGAGATCTCTAGCTCTCGAACTTCATGAGTTCATATAGTTGTTTTTTCAGCAAAAATTTACAAATCAAAGTATCGTAAACTTTCCTCGAAAGCGTCGATTTTTTTTTTGTAGGAATAGAAAAATGAAAGAATTCGAAAAGCGACAGAAATTGGAATTAAGAACAGAAAATAGATCTTAGAGAAAAAGGTTTTGGGGGGAATGGAATCTTTGCCTGAAGAGAAAGTAGGAGGGAAACCAAAAGATCGCCTCTAGCTCACCTCGTAAATAGGGGGGAAGTAGAAAGGAAAAGAAAAGGAAGGCAGGAACCTGGAAATGAGGAGGGAAAGGGGTAGCGCCGGAATTTATATAGAAAGGAGAGGGAAAATGGAGCGAATCGGGAGTAGCTAGAGGAAAGTCACCCGACCGGAGAGAGGACTGGAGAGAGATGGTCACGTGGCGTTTGGTAGTTAGCTTACTCACTAAACTTTGTTTTTAACCGAACTTTCAAAAATTATAAAATACTAAATTTTATGTATTATAATTAAAGGATAAAAATTCTATACACAGTCGGTGGAAACTTTCAGTTTCCACAAGCGCCTTAATTTTAGGGTATATGGAGTTAGTTTAGGGTATAGAGTTTAGGGGTTTATGTGTAGATGGTTAGAATTTAGGGATAGTTGTTTCAATTTAAGGTTTAGGGTTATAATTTAGGGTTTATAGGTTAAAACCTAAATCCTCACCATATTACCCTAAAAACTAAACCCTAACCTATAAACCCTAAATTATAACCCTAAACCCTAAATTGAAACAACTGCCCCTAAATTCTAAACACCTACATCTAAACCCCTAAACCTTATATCCTAATCTAACCCTCTATACCCTAAAACTAAGGCGCTTGTGGAAACTTTTAGTTTCCACCGCCTGTGTATAGGATATTAATCCATAATTAAATAGTAATCGTATTATTATTGTAAAAAATAATGAAAATCATTTTTACATATATAAGGGATGAGACCCTAAATTATCGACAAATTTTTTGTGTTAAATTCTTTTCTTCTAAATTTATTTTTCTGACAGTTATCTGTGGAAGGTACAAAAAAAAGACAAAAAAAGAGTAATATGTGATCCGATTTAAAGGCTATTTTGTCATTATAATTTACCAGTTAAAACAAAAACGTCTTGAACAATTGAGAATCTTGACAGAAGATTCTTTGACTACCGAAATCATGCTTCATTTTGGTGTAAGTCGTGCTGATTTATCCGGTGGTACGATCTTCTATTGATGCATTGAGCAACAATGATTCTCAACGAGCATTTTAAAAAGTTTAATACTTTGAAAACTGAGAGAAAGAAGGAAATAATTATACGAGTTTGTTTTGTCATTTTTATGGTGTTGTTTAACTTTTGTGACTAAAAATATTATTTTAGAAGTGTTGTTTAGATTATAAATTTTTGTTGATTATGGTGAATTTTGGACTAATATGGAGTATTTTGGTTTAAGATTTTGAGTGTTATTAGAATAATATGAACATTGCTAAGGGTTTATGGTTATGAAAACTTTAACACATTTTTATAAAATATTGTTTTGTGGTGAATTTTGAAGTAATATGACAAATTAATTTTTAAGTTTAGCAAAGCTAGTTTTTAAAATTTTTGTAGAATGATATAAAATATAAAATAATACAAAAATAAAAAATAAGTACAAAAAGATACATCAATTGATAAAAATCTAGCAAATTCATTGATTATATAAAGTTTGATACATCACAATAGGACTAGAATAAGGTGACTAATGTAGATTGCATCGAAAAATGAAAATCTACATGATTGTTTTATGTATCAAATTCAATCCACATAAATAAAAGTAAGCAAAAGATTACCTTGGATGCAATCTATATTAGTCACCTTATTCTAGCAAATTGATGAATAAAATAAGTACAAAATGCTATGTCAATTGATAAAAATCTAACAAATTTATTGGTTGTTTCATGTAACAAATTTAATCTTTCAATCACGTACAATAGAAGATTGTGTTGATGTGTTAGAGACAAAATTTTCTTCTATAGACATTATCTATTTTACTGCCATAACTGAAGGGGGTTTATTTATCTTATAGAATGTTGGGTTGGAGGTTTATGGTAGATTGGTTGTTGCATTCTTCTTATTAGCGGCTCTTACGTTGAAAGTTGCCTTGGACTTTGGTGTTGCCTTGAAGGTTACTTTAGACATTGGTGTTGCCTTAATAAACTTTATATAAACAAAAACAGAAGTAAATAATCATTGGGACATCATTATTCAACACTTAAAATTAAAGACAATGCAATAAATACTTATAGGTTTATTAAAATATTTGATTCGACCAATTTTTCCCTTGCAAGTTTTTATATTGTGACAAGTTTTACTACATTCGGTGCAAGTCATTTGCACACTTTTTACGGACTTTGATAGTAGTTGAGACTTCGCCTCTTTCTAATGTCTTCTTTTTATTTGACTTTTTAGTTGATCTTCTTAAAACAAATGAAAGTATGAGCTCCATGCCTTTCACTTTGGTCCATTGATTAACCCATCTAATAACACTAATGTGGCGTCCATAAATTTTTTAGTTGAGTGTCTCTCACCATCTTCTTCCTCTAAATCTTTAATTTCAACTAAATTTGTTTCTCATCTTGTTTTAGGAAGCCCCTCGCCACCTACTTCATTTCCATCATTATTTGTTGTTGCATCATCATTTGTTGCTACATTATTTTCATAATTTACATCATTTGCTTTCGTAAAACCTAATTTGATTTTGATATAATAAAGTGTCTAAGGACCTTTTTGTAAAAGTAGATAAATTTTTAAGTATTTCAAAATCTCACAAATTGACAAGCAAACTTGAACCAAAATGATTATAAGTCAAATAATTTCTTCAAGCAAAAATTTTTAAGTGTTACAGCCCAAAACTAACTTGTACGCTAAGGCGTATCGATACGCTATAGCCGTATCGATATTGTTTTTAGGTTCTGGAATTTTAATCGACAAAAGCGTACCGATACGATTATACTCGTATTGATACGATATTTTATTTGGGCTTAACTTTAAGGCATAGCGTACCGATACGGTTGTCCCCGTATCGACACGGTGTGGTCTAATTCGATAAATCTTTGCATTTAAAGTTTTTGTCCATTGCTTGTTAGTTATGATTTCAGCAAATTTCAAACGATCGTTAGACCGTATCGATACGCCCATATAGCGTATCGATACACTTTTTGCTAGAGGTTTCCTCAAGATTTTAGTGAGCAAAATTCGTATCGATACGGTCTTATAGTATCGATACGACCCTCTTTTTACATTATATCCATATTGATACGCCCTTATAGTGTATCGATACGCCCTCTTAAATGTGTACAACGGCTATTTCTGTTTTGAGACAGGTATTGATACCCTTGTCCGAGTACCGATACGACAGGTTGTAGAAGTGCATTTATTGCGAGAAAAATGAAGCCCAACGGCTCCATTGATGATCTCAACCACCGGGACGGCTAGAAAACAATGCAATGATATATAAACAAGCCTCCAAAGCCTCATCAACAACTATTGAACCTACTTGCAACATCCAAGTTATATTCCAAACTTTTGTGCTTCATAAGAGTCATATCTTGTACCCCAACTTGTTGAAATCCTTATTGTAAATCATTAGTTCAAGTTTTGGTGAGTGTTTGATTGTAATTGGGCAAATTTTCAATCTTGTGAGAGATATTTCCATTTGCCAAATTTCTTCTTTGTAAAGAGAGTCTTTTGGGTCAATCTTTGGGTAGTAAGATTGACCAATTGTAAAGGTTACCTCCTTAGCCTAGAAAAGGGGAAGAACATTAAGTGAAGATTGTTGAAAATCCTTAGTGGGAGCTAAGGTAGTGGATGTAAAGCTTCTTAGAAGCTTGAACCACTATAATTTACCTTGTTCTTTATTTATCAATTTCTAATTTGTTCCCTCTAAATTTAAAAAGCCAATTCACCCCTCTTTTGGCTAAATCACATTCATTTGACTCACTCAACAATTGATATTAGAGCTTATCTCTTTGAAGGCTTCACATCCACAAGAGGAGATCCTATGAGAGTGTCAATCAACATCTAATTTAAGCCATGGCATCTACATACAGTCCTAGCATGTACGAGTCACAATCCATCACTAAACCATCATTCTTCAATGGGGATAACTATCCCTTTTGGAAGAACTAGATGAGGCTCTCCATCAAATCCAACGACTATGTCCTTTGGGACGTAGTGAAAGATAGACCGACAATTCCTATGAAAAGAGATGATGAATGGAGACTTGTGTAGAACTAATGTTTTGATATAATAATTGAAAAATGTTTTGGACTAATTTGAAAAGAATTTAAAACTTGGTTTTAAGTCCAAACAACTTGAAATTATGTTTGAGGTATTTTAAAAGGTTTTTGGCAATGTTTTTACTAATTTTAAAGAGCCAAACTTGACTTTTCAAGTTACTCGTATCGATACGGCTGTACCCGTACCGATACCTTTTTGCCCCAGTTTGGTCACTGCCAAAACCCGTATCGAAACAGGTTTGGCCGTTTCGATACGGATCAGGATCGTTTCGATACGTCTGGTAAGCGTACCGATCCCCTTTCAACCACTCTAACGGCTACTTTCCCAACGGTCATTTAAAAGTGAACCCGTACCGATACGCCCAGGCTAGCAAGAGCCCAACGGCTAGTTTCTGATGAAGGTCGTACCGATACGGATCCAAGCGTATCGATACGGATGGTTGCAGAACAGCATTAATTAAGGGAAATAAAGTCCTCAACGGCTCCAGTTTGATCCCAACGGCTAGTAACGGCTACAAACTTAATTAGGAGTATAAAAGGGACCTCCAAGCATCTTGTAATGGTTAATGCTTCAATTGTTACAACATTATGATGTCAAAATTTGTCTAGAGCTTAAATTGTTTATTTCTTGCTTAGACAATACTTGTGAGCTTACATTGTTAAATTTGCTCAAGTGTTTAGGTTTTGGGTGAGTGCTTAGAATTGCAAACAAACACATATTAGAGGGATTTCTAGTTTGCTAAGTCTTTCTTTGTACAAGAGAGTGTTTCCTCAAGCTTTGGGTAGAAAGCTTTGAGGGTTGTAAAGGTTGCCTCCTTAGCCTAGAAAAGGGGATGAAATTCTTAATGAATTTGTTTGGAAATCCTTAGTGGGAAGCTAAGGTAGTGGATGTAGACCTTGGTTAGAAGGTTGAACCACTATAATTCATTGTGTCAATTTACATTTTAGCTTCCACAACCCTTCCACCCAAAAATCCACCTCTCCACCACTTGGTGAGCAAGAACGGTTGAACGAATCGAGCCCTACACAACTTAACAATTGGTATCAGAGCTTGACTCAATCGAAGGAAATTCACATCATATTGAGAAGATCCAGCAAGCTCGATCACTATTTCATCAACCGGCTTAAATGGCGCAATCCATCGACAAACCGTCTTTCTTTGACGGAACCCACTATGCCCATTGGAAGACAAAGATGAAGTTCTTCATCAAGTCTAGAGATTACAAGCTATGGGATATAGTTAAAGATGGTCCGTTCGTGCCTCAAAGAAGCAAAGTGGAGTGGAGTGCCGACGATCGCAAGAAGATGGAGCTTAATTGCAAAGCCTTGCACATCTTGTTTTGTGCTTTTGGCCCAACCATCTATGAGAAGATGTCTTCTTGTGAGAGTGCCAAGGAGGTATGGGACAAGCTTGAAGTCACATACGAAGGAACCGATGATGTCAAGGAGACCAAGATTGGGCTCCTCACCTTAGAGTATGAGAACTTCAAGATGGATCCGGAAGAGAACATCGAGAAGATGTTTGATAGGTTCTCCACTATCACAAATGGACTCAAAGGTTATGGAGAAGCCATCCCGGAAGAGAAGCTTGTCCGAAAGCTCATCTACTCCCTTCCCGAGTCATGGGACTCAAAGAGGACCGCCATCATCGAAGCCAAGAATCTCAAAACCTTGAAGCTTGATGAACTCATGGGGTCTCTTCTCACTCACCAAATAATGAAGAAAAACAAAGAAGAGGAGAAGAAGAAGGAAGAGATTAGAGCGATGGGGAAGAAGAAGATCATGGAGCTAGGCATCAATGCTAGTGTCGTAGCTCTCAAATCCTCCACATGCCATCATGTAGATTCAAGTGAGGAGGAAAGTGAAGATGAAGAGATGGCCTATCTCTTCAACAAATTTGCCCGGTTCATGAAGAGCAAAATGGAAAAATCCAAGCATGAATCGATGAGGAAGATGAAGGACTCCCACAAATCCAAAAAGAAGGGATCATCTTCAAAACAAGCATATGTAGCCACATGGAGTGATGAAGACTCCACCAATGATGAAGTAGCCCACCTATGCTTGATGGCCCTCAATGAGAGGGAGGTAACTTCTAACTCATCTATCTCAAATTCTTATACATTTGATGAGTTACAAGATGCCTATGATGATTTGCTTTTGGAATTCAAGGCATCATTTTCCAAGAACAAAAAGTTGATTTCAAAAATAAAAATTGAAAATGATTTGCTTTCCAAAACAAATCTTGAACTTGAAGCAAAATTGAAAGATTTTGAACAAAAATGTTTTGATTTATAAAATTTGCTTCTCAAAGTTCAAAAAGAAAAAAGATTTGATTTCCAATGAACTTGAAAAGAAAAATAGTTTTGGAAAATCAAATTTTTATGTAAGACAATCTAGTGCCCCTAGATTTATGAATGGTAAATGTTTTAGAAGTGTTTGGGTCCCAAAAGGACTAACCACTTCAACTAAAAAGGATGAAATTGAAAAATGGATTCCTAATGGGACTAAATTTTGTGCTACTAAAGTCTATGGATCCAAAGCAATTTGGATACCAAAAATTACTTGATTGTCTTTTGCTAGGTGTGATGGAGAGTGATCAACAAGTCAAACTTTGAGGGGGAGCTCCATGCACACATAGGAAGAACACTTGAAGAAGGAAGGCTTCACATCCTCCCTTGAGTTCAAGTGTGGTAAAATCTAGTTGCTTTTGCCTTTATTTGATTAATTTTTTCATTTAAGTCAACTAGATAATCATATATGTTGAACTAACATTCTTATGATGCTTTGAGTAAGGGGGAGCCAATTTTAAACCAAAATTTTAAGTGTGTCAGTTTTTTTTTCTATTGTTATTTTGAAACTTAATGTTTTAAATTCTTTTTGATATAACAAAAAGGGGGAGAAATAGTTTGAAAAATTGAATTTTCAAATGAATAAGGGGGAGCTTTATTTGATTTCATATCTTTAATCCCTTATTCACATTTTTAAAGTTAAAGGGGGAGAATCCCCAAAAAAATTTCAAGTGAGTTTTATTATATCAAAAATAGGGAGATTGTAGAACTAATGTTTTGATATATTAATTGAAAAATGTTTTGGACTAATTTGAAAAGAATTTAAAACTTGGTTTTAAGTCCAAACAACTTGAAATTATGTTTGAGGTATTTTAAAAGGTTTTTGGCAATGTTTTTACTAATTTTAAAGAGCCAAACTTGATTTTTCAAGTTACTCGTATCGATACGGCTGTACCTGTACCGATACCTTTTTGCCCCAGTTTGGTCACTGCCAAAACCCGTATCAAAACAGGCTTGGCCGTTTCGATACGGATCAGGATCGTTTCGATACGCCTGGTAAGCGTACCGATCCCCTTTCAACAACCCCAACGGCTACTTTCCCAACGGTCATTTAAAAGTGAACCCGTACCGATACGCCCTCAAGCGTATCGATACGCCCAGGCTAGCAAGAGCCCAACGGCTAGTTTCTGATGAAGGCCGTACCGATACGGATCCAAGCATATCGATACAGATGGTTGCAGAACAGCATTAATTAAGGGAAATAAAGTCCTCAACGGCTCCAATTTGATCCCAACGGCTAGTAACGGATACAAACTCAATTGGGAGTATAAAAGGGACCTCCAAGCATCTTGTAATGGCTAATGCTTCAATTGTTACAACATTATGATGTCAAAATTTGTCTAGAGCTTAAATTGTTTATTTCTTGCTTAGACAACACTTGTGAGCTTACATTGTTAAATTTGCTCAAGTGTTTAGGTTTTGGGTAAGTGCTTAGAATTGCAAACAAACACCTATTAGAGGGATTTCTAGTTTGCTAAGTCTTTCTTTGTACAAGAGAGTGTTTCCTCAAGCTTTGGGTAGAAAGCTTTGAAGGTTGTAAAGGTTGCCTCCTTAGCCTAGAAAAGGGGATGAAATTCTTAGTGAATTTGTTTGGAAATCCTTAGTGGGAAGCTAAGGTAGTGGATGTAGACCTTGGTTAGAAGGTTGAACCACTATAATTCATTGTGTCAATTTACATTTTAGCTTCCACAACCCTTCCACCCAAAAATCCACCTCTCCACCACTTGGTGAGCAAGAACGGTTGAACGAATCGAGCCCCACACAACTCAACAACTTGTTCCGAAGACCAAGGTGGAGATGACCGATGAAGATCAGAGAAAACTCTAAGTAAACGACAAGGCTCTACATATGTTGTTTTGTGCACTTGGTCCCGACATTTATGCCAAAATGTCATCATGCACAACTGCAAAGGAGGTGTGGGACAAGTTAGAGACCACATACGAAGGCACCAACGATGTGAAGGAGACCAAGATTGGGATCCTCAACTTAAGTTATGAGAACTTCAAGATGGATCCGGATGAGAGCGTCTCCAAGATGTTCGTTCCGTTCTCGGTTATAGTAAATGGTCTTAAGGGCTTCGATGAAATCATTCCCGAAGATAAACTTTTCCATAAGCTACTCTACTCTCTTCTCGAATTATGGGATAGGAAAAAAACTGCAATCATCGAGGCTAAGAACTTGAAGACTTTGAAGCTCGATGAGTTTAAGATCTCTCCTTACTCATGAGATCATGAAGCAAGAAATGGAAGAAGAAAATAAAAGAGAAGAAAGAAGAGTAGGGAAGCAAGAGGTGGAGAAGAAGAAACAATGGATTGATCTCGAAGCCTCACTACTACAAGAGGAGAGCAATTCAAGTGAAGAAGATAAATTTGAAGAATTGGCTATAATAGCCAAAAGATTCTCTCGGTTCATGAAGTCCAACCGGGAAAGGAAGTTCCAAAGAAGAAGAGACTTCAAGAACAAGAGCAAAGAAGAAGAAAATGATCAACTCATTTGTTATGAGTGCAAGAAACCGGACCACATTCGATCGGATTGCCCTCAACTCAAGAAGAATGGGTTTGATAAGAAGAAGAAGCAAAAGGCCCATGTTGCTACTTGGAGCGATGAGGAATCATCATCCGATGGAGAGGAGCACGAAGTAGCAAATCTTTACCTCATGGCCATCGATAACGATCCTAAGGTGAACCTCAACTCATCTAGCTTTGATTTTACATTTGATGAGCTACAAGAGGTTTATGACGAATTTGTTGAAAAATATAAAGAATCGGTTTTGAAAAACAAAAAGCTGATTTCCGATTTAAAAGCCCAAAACGATTCTTTATCCAAAACCAATTCGGAACTTGAAGAGAATATTTTGGCTTTAAAATATGATTTAAAATATTTTCAAAATGAAAATGTTGATTTAAACAATCTTCTCTCCAAAGTTCATGATGATCACCACAAGGTGGTGAATGAGCTTAAAGCTTCTCTAAATGTAGTTGGGAAATCAAGTTTTGAAAAAGGAAGTTCTTAAAAACCAAATTGTGTGAAGAGGAACTTTAATGACTACAAACAAAGAGGCTCTCAAAAGCATCCTAAAGCTTAAAGGATTAGAAGTGTATGGGTTCCTAAGGAACTTGTAGTCTCTAATAATATACATGTTATTTCTTCTTGGATTCCTAAGGGAACCAAGTATTTGAGAGCTAATTCATATGGACCCAAGATGGATTGGGTGCCAAAAATCAAGAACTAATCTTTATTTGTAGGGGGCATTGCTACAAGGTCAAAGCTTCAAGTCAAAACACTTGGTACCTTGATAGTGGATGCTCAAGACATACGATCAGCGACAAGAGTAGATTCATAGAGCTCAAGCCAAGGAGTGGTGGAGTAGTAACATTTGGTGACAACTCCAAAGGCCACATTGAGGATATTGGCTCTATTGGTAATCTCTCATCTATTCTCATTGAAGATGTCTTGTTTGTCAATGGTCTTAAGCATAACTTGCTAAGCATTAGTCAATGGTGTAATAAAGGGTTTAATGTTCATTTTGATGTTAATGGATGCAAAATTTTGAACTTTAAAACAAATGAAATAATGCTCATTGGTCATCGCATAGGTAATATTTACATGATACATCTAGATGACATACATACATCCTATGCATGTTTGGTTGCTAGTAATAAAAATGGTGCATTGTTGTGTCATAGGAAACTATGCCATGCTAGCATAAGTGTTTTAGAGAAACTAGTTTCCCAAAATCTAGTTAGAGGTTTATCTAAGCTAAAATTCTTATTAGACAAAATTTGTGATGCTTGTGCGTAGGGTAAACAAAAATGCACCTCATTTAAATCCATTAATGATGTTTCAACTAGTAGGGTTTTACAATTGATCCATGTGGATCTTTTTGGGCCTATTAGGACAACTAGCTTGGGTGGAAAATCATATGCTTATTTTTAGTTGATGATTTCTGTAGATACACTTGAGTTCTCTTTTTAAGTACAAAAGATGACGCTTTAGAAAAATCCATCACATTTTCAAAAGTTACTTAAAATGGCCTTGATTAAAACATAACTCATATTAGAAGTGACCATAGAACGGAATTTCAAAACCTAGGTTTTGAGGATTTTTGTAACTCTAATGGTATTAGCCACAATTTTTCCGCACCTCACACTCCTCAACAAAATGGGGTAGTTGAGAGGAAAACCGTACATTAGAAGAAATGGCTAGAATCATGCTTTGTGAAAACAATTTACCTAAGTATTTTTGGGCGGAAGCCACAAACACCGCTTGTTATATCATAAATCGAGTAATAATTAGGCCAATTTTAAAGAAAACTCCCTATGAGATTTTAAAGTTAAAGAAGCCTAACATTAGCTATTTTCATCCTTTTTGATGCAAGTGTTTTGTTTTAAACAATGGAAAAGATCATTTAGGTAAATTTGATGCAAAAAGTGATGAAGCATTTTTTCTTGGTTACTCTTTAAATTCTAGAGTCTATCGAGTTTTTAACAAAAGAACCTTAGTTGTAGAAGAGTCTATATATGTAATTTTTTATGATAACCTCCTTCCGATGAAGGATTCTTGTGATGATGATGTAGGGATCATTGAAGCCATTGATAGTGGGCAATCATCAAAGGTGGATGAGGTTTCAACCAAGGAAGAAACACAAGATCCTCCCATTGAAGCTTTAAAGGACATGACAATTAAGGAAAAGGAAGTGAGCTACCCAAAGGAACTCAACTATGTTAAGGGTGGTGATTGGTGAGATCTTGGGTGATCCATCCAAGGGGGTAACTACTCGATCCTCTCTTAGATTAATGAATCATGTTGCATTCATTTCATGCATTGAGCCTAAAAATATCAAAGAAGCATTAAAAGATGACTTTTGGATATTGGTCATGCAAGAAGAGCTTAATTAATTTGAGAGGGGTAAAGTATGGGCATTAGTTGATAAGCCTAGTAATAAATCTACTATAGAAACTAAATGGGGTTTTAGAAACAAATTAGATAAGAGTGCTAACATAGTGAGAAACAAGGCTAGACTTGTTGCTCAAGGTTACACTCAAGAAGAGGGAATTGATTTTGATGAAACATATGCACCCGTAGCTAGAATGAAAGCAATTAGGATGCTTCTTGCTTTTGCATGTTATCGTGATTTCAAGCTTTTTCAAATAGATGTTAAAAGTGTATTTTTAAATGGTTTTTTAATGAAAAAGTGTATGTATAACCACCAGGTTTTGAAGATCCAAGTTTTCCAAACCATGTTTTCAAACAAACAAAAGCTTTATATGGTTTGAAACAAGCTTCTGGAGCTTGGTATGAAAGGCTTTCAAATTTTTTGGTTAAAAAAGGTTTTGAAAAAGGCAAGGTGGATACTACACTTTTCATTAAAAGAAATGGCAATGGCATATTAGTAGTTCAAATTTATGTTGCTGATATTATATTTGGTTCTACTAATGAATTTTATTGCCAAGAATTTTCTAAGATGATGCAAGATGAGTTTGAGATGAGCATGATAAAGGAGCTTTCATTTTTCTTGGGGCTCCAAATCAAGCAAGTGAAGGATGACATCTTCATCAATCAAGCTAATTACATCAAGGATATGCTCAAGAAGTTTGGCTTGGAGAATGTAAAGCCTCAAGCCAGTCCAATGAGCTCATCGATTAAGCTTGACAAAGATAAAGAAGGTAAGTGTGTTGGTTCTAAGCTTTATCGTTCCGATGCAGATTATGGGGGTTGTTAGATATATAGAAAAAGTACATCCGACATTGTCATTTCCTAGGTAGTATGCTCATATCTTGGTTCTCTAAAAAACAAAATAGTGTAGCCTTATATACCACCGTATGTAATATATATCGGCCGAAAGTTGTTGTGCTCAAGTCCTTTGGATGAAGCAACAACTTCTAGACTATATAATTGATGTAGGTACCATACCCCTTAAGTGTGACAACACTAGTGCCATATGTCTCACTAAGAATCTCATCCAACATTCTAGAACCAAGCACATAGAGATAAGACACCATTTCATTAGGGACCATGTCCTCAAGAATGATGTTGTTCTAGAATATGTTGATACCTCAAACCAACTAGCGGATATTTTTTTACAAATCCATTAGACAAAGAGTATTTTTGGACTCTTAGGAGAGAGTTAGGTCTAACTAGCCTATCTTAATCTTTTAGAGCCCTTAAGTGTCAAAATTTTGCTTGATTTTGAATGATGATCTTGTTTATGCAATTTTGCCTCTTGATGCATCTATGCTTGTTGCTAGGGGGAGTATGCATTTATTTCTATCCATATTTCTTGCTCATATATCGTTCACATGCATTTAGGGTCGTTCAAACTTGGATTTTTCAACTTGTTCTTGTCCAAAATACATTTTCTGGTGAAAGAATATCGATACGGGTCACCGCGTATCGATATGGGTTACTTAATGAGCGTCGATACAGTTTTAGTTGTATCGATACGGTCACGCGTATCGATACAATATGAAAACCATACTGATAAGGTGGATCGATACGCCACGTCAGCATATCGATACGGTAAGCCATTGGAGTTTAAATGGGGCATTAAATGAGTGTTTCACTTTAATTAAAACATAAACCCCTTTTCTCTCAAAACCCTAGCCGATTTTCATCTATAAAAACCTCCTCAAACCCTTGATTTTTCACACCGAAATCAAAATTCTTTGAGGGTTTTTCATCAATATATCAAGGCTAAGCTTTGCTAGTAATTTGGTGCATTCTCATCTCTTCATTCATCCATTCTTCATAACTCAATGTATAAACTCTTTTTCTTTTATTTTTAATTTTTGTTTTAATTTCTTTATAGTTTTTAACTTGTTTTTATGTAAAATATATATACTTAATATGGGTTTTGAAGTTTTTGTAAAAAAATTTAAATCTGATTATTTTTTATTCGAATATAAAAATATATCATATACTTTTCAAATCTTTTTTTCAAAAATCTTTTTACCAAAATTTACTTTTTTACTTTTATATAATTTTAACCTATAAAATATAGTATTTTTATCAATACCTTGAATTATTGGAATGTTCATTGGATCGAATATGATGATAATTACATACGTTGTTTTCGAATGTTTTTTATGCTTTTCAGGATATTATGGCACCAAAAAATAGACAAAGGAAAGATTTGGCCTCTAGTTCATCCAATCCCAATTTGGAAAATGAGGGTATTACTAAACCGAACCTTGGTTTTATTCTTCAAAATAGTTTTCAATCCCATTCCGCTATGGCCCATTATAAACAATACCAAGCTTTTCCAATTCAGGATGAAAGAGTTGTTCCAATCCCATTTCTAAACTCGGAACATTTTAAGTTCAAATATTTTGGGTTGTTACAACAATAGAAGTTTATAAATTTTCTAATTGTTCCCCCAATTTTGTACCGAAATCTGGTTTTGATTTTCTTTGCTAATGCCCGTTGCATCCATGATCAAGCAAGGGAAAGTGTAATTGCCATTGAATCCTATCTTTTGGGGAAAAAATTTCGAATTGATCAAACCGTTTTATGCAATGTTTTTGGGTTTGAAAACTTGGGAATTGATGATAAACACTCCTTGGGACATTCTCAACTTGGCTCCGTCACCGTCCATGATGCCCATGACTGTATCCTCCACGTCTTCATCTCTTGGTGGATCCGTCCTTCCGGGGGAAATTCTCTACCATTTACCAAGTTGGTGCTTTTTGGCTCCGTTGTTTCCAAGAGGGTAAGCACCCAAATCCTTTCTAAATTATGTTTTCTGACTTAGTTTATCTTTTTCAACATCATCACACCGATCATGTCAAGTCCTTTTTCTATGGCACGACTTTGAGCTTCTTGTTCCACTCCTAGGAGATCGATTGTTCCCATGATGTCGTCGAGCCTCTAGGCAAGCCGATTGATGAACACTCCCTTACCCGTGCTCAATTTGAGTACATTGACCATGAATGGATTCGCGTTGCTCGCCCTCCTCCTCAAGAAGATCAACCTCCTACGGTCGCTCGACAAAGTCCACAAGTCCAACAAGCTCAATCTTCCATCGATGGACTCATGGAGTATCTAAATGAGCAATTCACATCCTTAGGGACTAATATTGCTTCTTTATATACGAACATGAATGGCAGATTTGCGGCCATCGATTCTCGTTTTACATCATTGGAGGATCGATTCAAGGCCCTTGGACAACAACAAACTTCCATGGATGTCTCTCTCGCTGCCTTCAATTGTGCTTGGCTCAATCATATTCGGAAATCTCAAGCCAACCTTGGTGATGAAGATGAAGAGGACGAGGATGAAGACGATGGGGACGAGTAGTTTTTGAGCATATCATCTTATTACATATCATATTAGGATTTCTTTTTTATGCATCTTTATGTTAGGAACCCAATGCTTTGATTTTGTTCTTAGGATTAAGCTTGGATTTAAGTGTGATGTTATTTTGAACTATTATTGTTTTGGATTTTAATTTGATTTTTAATGCTATTATGTTGCTTTAATTATGTTTTGCTTATACCTTGTGCTTCATTGTTATATCTTGTCTATATCCTTAAATGTTTGCATTGATTTTGATCTAACAAAAATGGGGAGAAGTGTAAAACATAAATTTTTTAAAACCAATCTTAAATTAAGGGGGAGCTAGCTTTTCAAAGTTCTCAAAATACTTAAAAATTACTTTGTTTTTTTTTGCGTGTGTAAAGTGCCTCGCAATTGTGCAAGTATACACGTCTCAAGTAATAAAGTGACGAGTATTGAGTATCATCTCCACAAGGATTGGTGAAACCTTCAATGTTATCGTCTCGCACTGAAAAGAAAATAAAAGTAAAGAACAAAAGTGGTTGATTTGGTTTTTAAGGTAATCTAATAAGCAAAAAATTAAATAAGCTAGTAACTAAAGAATAGAGTAATCAAGATGAGAGAATTGGCCAAATTATATTGCATCGTAGTGTGGAAACAAATTGGAATTGTCTCGGTTTTGAATGCAACGAACACCAGATTGCCTCGGCAAAGACCAAAGTCAGTGTCGCAACAACGAGTTAAATAACTACCTCGGCAATCCCTAGCTTGGGCAGCAATGAACAACGTCAAGGTTCGGCAAAGCGTTCTTTAGTGGCTCCTCCTTATTCATAAGTCGAAACCATGCTGATGTGCAAGCCTTGATGATACCTCCCAGCGTGAACCAAGGATGAACATCAACCAATCTTATGCTTCTTTTAGCCATTGAAACTCGAGCTTATCCATAAGCTGAGGTAGTATTCACCGATTGGGATGAAAACCATGCTTATCCGTTTCGCGAGTCTAATTCTCCTGATATTAGAAAAATATATAGTTAACGAGATCCTCTCCCAATTCACTCGTAAACATGATAAAGAATCAAGAATAAGCAAACCTTGAGCTAAAATTGCATTAACAAAACCTTAAAAAATCCAATTGTTTTCTCACAACTACTAAACAAACAATCTAAACCTTAAGAAGAAATTAGAACATAATGACAATGAAAGCACGCTACAAATTCTCTCAAAAGCTCAATCACTCGATGTCTCTAGATGATCGTCTCAATGGCCGGCTTTGGCTTTTTATAGAGGAGGTTTAGGTCAAGTCCTTCTTGAGGAGGAAGTTAAGTTAGAATTAAACACATTAAAAGAAAAGGTCTTCTTTTAAAGTATTATATCTTTCTTCCTCAAAATCCTCACATTGGCGAGGGATCTTCTCTTGACCTTCCTTAGGCGTTTTCATGGTCTTCTTGCAGTCTGATCTTCATACAAAGTGCATAGAAAAATTTAGCTTTTCATGCTCTTCAAAGTGCGCTCCACTTTGCATATTTTCAGCACTGTCGAGTGTGTCAGGTCATTGCTGCGGTTGTGGCTTGGCTATTGCCTCGGAAATGTTCTGTCTGTCTTTTCTACTCAGAAAGGCTCTATCTCATAGTTCAGCTTCCTTCAGTAGAAACTGACATCCACAGCTAGCTTGATCTGGGCCATCGAGAGATGATTCTGCACCGCCCCTATCTTTCCTTCACTATTGCGGCAGTAGTTGCCCGGGCTGTGAGTAACGAAATCTGCACCTGCATCAAACTCACACATAAGTAGTATCTGTTCCACCAAATAAACTAAATATCAGGATCAAGCATAATAATGATGAGATCAATGTGATTTATGCATGGAGGGCTACAATATGATTCAAATGGGTGTAGAATTAGCAATAATTATCATAGAAAAAGGGTGAAATAATAGTACTTTTACACACTTAACACACCCTCAAGCTCGAACTATTGCTTTTCCTCAAGCAATGTAACTAGTAGAAAAATAATTACTCGCCCAAGTCCTTAATCTTCATAGAGATTGCTTCAACTCGCCTTCTTTCTCATGACCTAGCACTTGAAAATACATGATTAAATTTTTCGGATGACTAAAGGAGTTACCCGGAATCAAACTATGATGATTGTGAGTGTCTGCATGCTTTGTGAACAAGATGATTATTCGGGTTCTAAGTAAACACTTAAGCATTAACCTACTTAACTTGGGTAAATACTTTTTTAAGCAATCTAATCGACTAGGGCCAATTTCGGGCACCTCTAGTGTTTAGCCTAGAGCCAATTTCGGGCATCTCTAGGAATTCCTTAAGCTAGAGCCGGTGTTAGGCACCTCTAACTTTTTACCCAAAATTTCTTTCTAAGCAAGTATATGCCCTAAGTGTCCTATAACTCCTTAAATCAAACAAGTCACAAAAGTGTATTTTCATTTTCAGCCCATAGTGTGTCCTAATAGTCATCCTAACCTTTAAAGTGTATTTTGAAGTGCTAAGGTAGTTTCACCACTGAAAGAGTTTTGCAAGTCTAGGCAATTCTAAGTCAAATTAAAGAACTAGGAAAATATTACTCATTTAAAGAAAAACTACATTACTTTTAGATGATGAACTGCCGCGACTGTAATTGCCTTGGCCGAAGCCTACACCCCCAATCTCAAATCAAGCATTGCCCTCAATGCATCAATACATATCACAAGATACAAAGGCAAAATAAAAGGCAAGAGAAGAAAAAACTAGATTGGTGGAGACTCGGAGTAGTTGTCGTCGTTTTGGATGATCAATCTTCTCGTTGCCATGTGCTTGACCCGTTTGGTTGCTCTATGTGCTTGAGTGCACGTCAGAGGAGTTGGTTTGGCTTTAGTGGTCGCCTCATCTTCCTCATCTGTGTCAAGGAAAATCTCCTTGGTTGTGGTTGCCTTGCGCTTGAGTGATGAGGATTAAAAGGCGTCGAATTTCTTGAGGATGGAGTAGACGGTGTCGGACCAATCAGACAAGAACTCGTTGCAGATTGGCTCATCAATTGAAGCTTTGCTCTTTCTATGTGCGGTGGCGATAGGTGAAGGATCAGGGAATGGGGAGGCAGATAAGGCATGTGTTGTCGAGGCAGAGAAGGTGGGCATTGCCGCAGCAGGTGAATCTAGGGCTGCCTCGGCAATGAAATCGACAAGGAATGCTGGGAACGACAAAGTACTTTCTGGGAACTTCTCTTTGAGCATTTGGGTGATTGAATGGGTTAAGTCCCCCGTGAACTGCATGAACCGTCGCTGCCTTCGGTCCATCTCTTCCAGCTTCTGTGCAATATACTGCGGAGTGACTGCCTCAGTAGATGGATATGAAGCTTCTGGGTGTGGCCCGATGATGCCACTGCGGCAGCGCCCTGCATCAGCGTAGACAGTGGCTCAGCTTCAGTGATTTGCATGAGCTTGTAGTACGCCTCTTTGTCCCATCCTTTCCTCTTCGGCGTGTACTCGTCGGTTGAATCGGTGGGGACCTTTTTTTTTCGGCAAAGGCCAATAATGAGCATCGAAAAATATAGACGACCTCTCTTCTTTAGGCTGCATTGATACATCTCATTGCAAATGATGTTACCAACATTAATTATTATTTTGTGCAATATAGAATGTATGAGTGCTAGCCTAGGTTTATCTACAGTACTATTATGAGAAGTAGGCATTAAGCATCATTTCACAAAGGTATTCCTGAGTTTTGCCTCAGGCTGAAGCCTTCGGCGATTTACCGTCCCCTTGTGTGCCCTAGCGTTCCATATCGTCTCGGCAATGCACAGCTCATTCTTGATGTCCTCATAATCCTCGGCTGTAAGGTTTTCCACGAACTCTTTATGCTCGTCCCGTGCCACATGTATGCAGTAATAAAGGTTGATTGCCTCGGGATCGACAGAGATTGCTTCGCCTCTAATGTGCACAAAGAGTTTGTTTTGATTCGACGAATGAGCATAGAACTCCTCACCCACGTCACGTTTGCCGGTTCGAGTTGATGGCAAAAATTTTGCCACTTTTGATGAGCAATCTTCTCAAAGAGGAAGTGGTCGATGCCGGAGTTGGTTTGGGAGTCGGAATAATAGAAGCCTTGTTCCTCCTACACTTGTCGTCCCATGAAGTGTTTTTTGAATCGTCGTTCAACTTCTGGCGGTGCAAATCTCTTGTAAGCCGGTTCCTTGGTTAGTCTCGAGCTTTCTCTTTTGTTGAGTTTTGGTGCCATTTGAGAGTAGTTGTGAGAAACGTAAATTGAAAGCAAAGAAAAGTGTGAAAATACTTATGAGATCAAGATTAGAGAAGAGAATGGTTTGATGGGGGAAAGTTGAGAGGGGAAGGGGGTTATATAGGGTATGACATGATATAGCCATTGCATCAATTAATGCGTGCGCGGCAAGGTCCTGTTACATAGCTGTTATGGCTTATAGCTGTTAAAGTAGCCGTTGCGGCTTTGTGTCTGTTGAAGTAGCTGTTGCGGCTTGTATGACGTTAGGTAGAAATTTCCGTGCTAGCAAGGGACTCCTCTCACTAGTTGTTTGCGTCTTATTTGCCGTTTGGGAAGGGGAATGTGTTGTATGGTTTCGTCCCAACTCTTCCTTTATTTCTTGATCTCTTTCCTAAAAAAATCAAAAAATAACATCTTAATCCTAAACAAAAATTAAAGATGTGGAAAATAAAAAAAATAAAAAGAAAAGGTTAGGACACTAAAGGAGTGCATGGGGATGCATCTTCTAAAGTGATCACTTCCTTGTCCCTCATGACATGCTGGCCAGTATAGTGCTTCAGCCTCTGTCTGTTCACTTTGAATTTGTGCCCATATTTGATGGATTTGATTGTCACGGCACTATGGGGAAATACTTTGACCACTTCGAACGGTCCAGACCATCTTGATCGAAGTTTTCTTGGGAATAGCTTTAGTTTTGAATTGAAGAGTAACACCAACTGCTCGGGCAGGAATTGTCGCGGTAGTAGCTTGCTATCATGCCAGCGTTCTGTTTTCTCCTTGTATATTCTCGCATTGGCGTACGCTAGGGCTCAAAACTCCTCTATTTCATTGAGGTATAGGAGTCGTTTTTGTCCAACAATTTTCCAATCCATATTCACCGTTTTTATCGCCCAATATGCCTTATGTTCGATCTCAACTGGTAGATGGCAAGTTTTTCTGTACACCAGTTGGTATGGGGACATTCCCAATGGGGTTTTGAATGTTGTTTGATAGGCCCATAATGCATCATCAAGTCGAAGGGACCAATCCTTCTGAGATGGGTTAACCACCTTTTCAAGAATGTTCTTCAACTCTCTATTTGATATCTCGGCCTGTCCATTGGCCTGAGGGTGATATGTCGTGGCAATCTTATGTGTGACACCAAATTTCTTCAATGTCGTAGTAATAAGCTTGTTGTTGAAATGTTTTTCCTCGTCACTAATGATAGCTCTTGGTACTCCAAACCGTGTAAATATGTGTTTTTTGCAAGAACTTGTGAACGATTTTGGAGTCATTGTTTGGAGAGGCAATAACTTCGACCCACTTTGACACATAGTCAATGGCTAGAAGAATGTAGAAATTCCCACATGACGACGGGAAAGGCCCCATGAAATCAATTCCCCAGACATCGAACAACTTGACTTCAAGGATGTTTTGCAAGGGCATCTCGTTTCGTCTTGAAATATTGCAGGTCTGCTGACATCGGTCGTATTGCTTATAGAAAGCATAGGCATCTTTGTAAAGCGTCGGCCAATAGAATTTTGACTGTAGCACCTTGGCGGCGGTTCTGGTTCCTCCAAAGTGTCCTCCATATGGTGAAGGATGACATTGCTGAAGGACCTCTCCTTGTTCTTCTTCATGGACACATCTTCTTATAACTTGATCTGCACATTGTTTGAACAAAAGAGGCTCGTCCCAAAAATAATGCTTGGCATCATGTTGGAACCTCTTCTTCCCTTAATGGTTATGGTTATAAGCTAATATGCCACTAACTAAAAAATTATCAAGATCGGCATACTAGGGTGTTGTTGAGGCAGACATCACTGTCAAGGGTATTGTCGAGGCAATACAGTCCGAAATTGCCGAGGAGATGCTTTCAGTTACTACCGAGGCAATAGTTTCCTTCACTACTGAGGCAATCAAGAGTTGCTCATTTGGGAATGCATCTTGTATTTATGTGCTTGTGGTGTCTTCTCTTCCTTGTTCCAGTCGTGACAGGTGGTCGGCAACTTGATTTTCTGTTTCTTTTCTATCTTTGATGACGACATCGAATTCTTGCAGTAGAAGAATCTATCAAATCAATCTAATCTTTGCATTTTTCTTAGAAAACAAGTATTTGATCACCGAGTGGTCTATGTGAACTGTCACCTTGGTTCCGATTAGGTATGATCGGAACTTGTCAAAGGCAAAGACTACGGCTAGTAACTCCTTTTCAGTGGTAGTGTAGTTGACTTGGGCCTCATTGAGTATTTTACTAGCATAGTAGATCACATGAAAGATTTTATCTTTCCTTCGACCAAGGATTGCCCCGACGGCATAATCACTTGCGTCGCACATGAGCTCAAAGGGCAACATCCAATCTGGTTGAACTACAATTGGTGCGGTCACAAGTTTTTGTTTCAATGTCTCGAATGCTTCTGTGCATGTGTCATTGAAGTCAAAGGTCCTATCTTGTTCAAGCAAATTACACAAAGGTTTAGTTATTTTAGAAAAATTTGCAATAAATCTCCTATAAAAACATGTGTGTCCCAAGAAGCTCCAGATTTCTTTGACTGTAGTTGGTGGAGGTAGTTTCTCGATCACATCTATTTTTTCCTTGTCTACTTCAATGCCCTTTGATGAGATCTTGTTGCTGAGTACTATGCCCTCATCCACCATAAAGTGGAACTTCTCCCAATTTAGGACCAAGTTGGATTCCTCGCATTGTGTGAGTACCCTTTCCAAATTGCTGAGGAAATTGTCAAAGTCATTGCCGAATACAGAAAATTGTCCATAAAGATATCCAGGAAATCTTCCTCCATGTTGGAGAAAATTACCATCATGCATCTTTGGAAGGTTGTCGGGGCATTGCAGAGTCTGAATGACATCCTTCTAAATGCATATATGTCGTATGGGCATGGTAAGGTGGTATTTGCCTGGTGGTCCGGTGATATGGCAATCTGATTATAACCTGAATAACCATCAAGAAAACAATAAAATGTTTATCTGCAAGTCGATCAAGCATTTGGTCAATAAATGGTAAAGGAAAATGATCTTTTCTTGTAGCTTTATTCAACTTGCGATAATCCATACAAACCCTACAACCGGTCACAGTCCTGGTTGGGATTAACTCGTTGTTCTCATTGGTTATCACGACTATTCTGCCTTTTTTTGGTACACATTGTACCGGGATTAGCCACATACTGTCGGAGATAGGGTGGATGATTCCAACATCAAGCCATTTGATTATTTCTTTTCTCACTACCTCTTTCATAGAATGGTTAAGCCTCCGTTGAGCCCCAATGGTAGGTTTGTGACCATCCTCCAAAATGGATTTTGTACATGCATACTGTTGGGCTTATTCCCTTCAAATTAGCAATTGTCCATCCCATTGCCCTCTTGTGCTGCCGCAACATGTTGATCAGTTTATGTTCCTGTTCGAGCTACAACTTAGAAGAGATGATTATGTGCAATATGTCGTTGGTTCCCAAATAAACATATTTTAACTGTTCAGATAATTGTTTTAATTCAAGAACTGGTGGTTGCTCGATGGAAGGTTTTTCAAGCTTTCTTTCCTCTCCAGAGTAATTGAGGGGTTCGAAATACTTACCTGGATGAGAGGTTGTCCAGTAGGCTTCCTCTTATGTCTCAATCTCTGTCTCTTCAACTTCTTCGGATTCAGACAAGTCATTGCCGAGGCAGGTGTCAAGAAGGATGTCGAGATAATTGTTGAGGCAGTCATCACAATTATTGCTGAGGCAGTAACCAGAATCATTACCGAGGCAGTGTCTTTCCAGGTATAGTGCATTTTTGTCAAAGTTGAATTTCAGCGGTTGCTTGAATCATTTGGCATTCTTCTTGATCGTCGGCACGTTTAAGGGTCTGGAACACATTGAGTTTGACTTGTTGATCATTTACCCTCATGGTTAGCTCTCCTTTGTCCAAGTCGATCAAGGTCCTCCCGGTGGCTAAGAATGGTCTCCCGAGTATGATAGGTGCATGTTCATCTACCTCACAATCTCGAACAAGGAAGTCAGTGGGAAAAATAAACTTATCGACTCTTACAAGTATGTCTTCAATTTTTCCTTCTGGTTGCACGTATGAACGATCGGCCAGCTGGAGCATGACTGTGGTGGGTCTAGCATTTCCAATTCTCAACTTCTGGAAAACGAATTTGGGCATCAAATTTATGCTTGCTCCTAAGTCACACAATGCCTTCCCCACGTAGTGATTCCCGATTACACATGGTATTGTGAAGCTCTCAGGATCTTTAAGTTTAGGTGGTGTTCGGTTGTGTAGCATGGCCATACATCCTTCTGTTGCGGCAACTGTCTCAAATTCCCCAATTCTTGTTCGTTTAGAGACCATGTCTTTGAGGAACTTGGCATAGTTTGGCATTTTCTCTATTGCTTCTACCAGAGGTATGTTGATTTGGACCTGCTTCAAGATGCCTAGGAACCTCTTGAATTGGTACTCTTGCTTCTGCCGTTTTAGCCTATGTGGGAATGGTGGTGGGAGTCGAATGTCTTTGATCCGTTCCTTGCATGGAAATTTGATCTGAGGAATCTAATCTGGTTGTTCAACAACCTTTTGATTTTTCTCCGTGTCTTTGCCAGGCTTTGCCGCAGCAATATGGTCAGATTCTGCCGAGGCAGTGGGTTCAGGTATTGCCGAGACAATATTGTCAGGCTTTGTCGTGGTAATGACCTCCTTTGGTTTAGTTTCATCATTTTCATTAGTTCAGGGATCCTTCAGCTGTTTGTCGCTCCTTGTAGTGATTGCCTTACACTGTTCATGAATTGCTCCCTTAGCGACTTCAGTATCGCTTGGAAATCCTCCCATCGGTCTGGAATTCAGAATTTGTGTGAATTGCTTGACTTGTGTCTCCAATGACTTTAGGGTTGCTTCATGGTTCTGCATCTTCATCTTAGTCCTGTCCATAAAGGCATCCGTTTTCTTTATGAATGTATCAGTGTTAGCCATATATACACTAGTTCGAGACATAAAAGTATTGAGAGAGTTTTCCAAAGAACTAGATTGCATAGGTTGATGTTGTGGCATCGATTGTTGTGGCAATTGTTGTTGTGGCATCAATTGGTGTGGCAGTTGTTGTAGTGGCATTGATTGTCAAGGCATGTTCTGTTGAAATCCCACTACTGGAGCATTCTGATTATTCTGATTGAGTGCGTTGTTGGGGTTGCTCCATGAGAAGTTAGGATGTTTCTTCCAGGCCGGGTTATAGGTATTGGACATCATGTTATTGTTTCGGTTGTAGTTTCCAACGTAAAAGCTCGAATCTGGATTCTATGGACATTCAGAAGAAACATGGTTACCTCCACATTTTTCACAAAATAAATCCATTACCTTAACCTCCTCATGATTATTTTGCTTTTGCATGTTCATGACCAACTTGGTGAAGGTGGCTATTTGGGTTGAAATCGAGTCTGAGGACTCTATTTCGTTTATTGTGGGTTGGCGTCCGATTCCTTCTCTTCTGGCTGTTGGGAATAGGTAGTTGTTTTTGGCTAGCCTATTCAGGATCTCTATTGCTTCCTCTAGTTGCTTGTCTAGGAGTATACCATTTGCCGAGGCATCAAGCATCATCCTCTTCGGTGTGTTTACAACATTGTAGAACATTGTCACATATGTCCACATTGGGAATCCATGTAAAGGGCATTTATGTAACAACTCTTTGTATCGCTCCCAAGCCTCGTACATGGATTCATCATCAGCCTGTGAAAAAGAAGTGATTTCATTACGCAATTTATCAGTTAAATTTGTAGGATTAAAACGAGCAAAGAAATCACGACATAAGTCACTCCAAGATCCTATTGACCCTGCTGGAATGCTATTTAACCAGGTTTTTTCCCTATCCCTCAGTGAATAGGGAAACAATTTCAGCCTCAAAATATCCTCGTGGACTCCTTGTATTTTGAATGAAATACAAATCTGCAGGAAGGATTTGAGGTGTTGTCTAGCATCTTTAGTTGCAGAGCCGCCAAATTGTCTCATGGTATTGATCATGTTGAACATTACGAGCTTCAGTTCAAAGTGGGCAGCTTCTATTTCAGGTGTGACAACTCCTGGGTTCAGTCCGTTTAGATCTTCTTTTAAGTAATATTAGATGGTTGGGTTTCGTACTGGAGCAAATCGCAGTGGCGGGTTTTCTCCATCTGCTGCTGCGACATTATGATTGTCACCGGAAATCCGATTGGTCATCAGTATTGTCATTACCATTTATATGTCTCATCTCTTCTCTTATCCTTTGTTTGAGTATTTGGCAAGTACGATCGATTTCTGGATCAAGTTCGTACAATGGACTCTTTGGGTTCGCCCTGGTCATACACCAATGCAAAACCAAATTTGATTAGCGCTTGAAAAACTAAAAATAAAAAGTGCAAGAAAATAAAATTAAAAGTTGCTATTGCCAATCCCCGGCAACGACGCCAAAAACTTGTTGCGTGTGTAAAGTGCCCTGCAATTGTGCAAGTATACACGTCTCAAGTAATAAATTGATGAGTATTGAGTATCGTCTCCACAAGGATTGGTGAAACCTTCAATGTTATCGTCTCACACTAAAAAGCTAACAAAAGTAAAGAACACAAGTGATTGATTTGGTTTTTAAGGTAATCTAATAAGCAAAAAATAAAATAAGCCAGTAAACTAAAGAACAGAGTAATCAAGATGAGAGAATGGGCCAGATTATATTGCGTCGTAGTGCGGAAACCAATTGGAATTGTCTCGGTTTTGAATGCAACGAACACCAGATTGCCTTGGCAAAGACCAAAGTCACTGCCGCGACAACGGGTTAAATAACTGCCTTGGCAATCTCTTGCTTGGGCAGCAACGAACAACGTCAAGGTTCGGCAAAGCGTTCTTCAGTGGCTCCTTCTTATCCCTAAGTCGAAACAATGCTGATGTGCAGGCCTTGATGATACCTCCCAACGTGAACCAATGATGAACACCAACCAATCTTACGCTTCTTTTAGCCGTTGAAACTTGAACTTAAATCTAAGCTGAGTTAGTTTTCACCGATTGTGATGAAAACCATGCTTATCCGTTTCGCGAGTCTAATTCTCCCGATATTAGACAAATAGATAGTTAATGAGACCTTCTCCCAATTCACTCGCAAATAAGATGAAGAATCAATAATAAGCAAACCTTGAGCTAAAACTACATTAACAAAAACTTAAACAAAATCTAATCATTTTCTCACAACTACTAAACAATACAATCTAAACCCTAAGAAGAAATTAGAACATAATGACAATGAAAGCTCGCTACAAATTCTCTCAAAAGCTCAATCGATGGATGTCTCTAGATGATCTTCTCAATGGCTGACTTTGGCTTTTTATAGAGGAGGTTTAGGTCAAGTCCTTTTTGAAGAGGAAGTTAAGTTAGAATTAAACACATTAAAAGAAAAAGTATTCTTTTAAAGTATTATATCTTTCTTCCTTAAAATCCTCTCATTGGCGTGGGATCTTCTCTTGACCTTCCTTCGGCGTTTTCATGGTCTTCTCACAGTCTGATCTTCATACAAAGTGCGTAGAAAAATTCAGCTTTTCATGTTCTTCAAAATGCGCTCCACTTTGCATATTTTCACCGTTGTCAAGTGTGTCAGGTCATTGTCGCGGTAGTGGCTTGGCTATTGCCTCGATAATATTTTTGTCTGTATTTTCTGCTCAGCAAGGCTCTATCTCATAGTTCAGCTTTCTTCAGTAGAAACTAGGGGTGATAACGAGCCAGGCTCGGCTCAGAAACAATATAATTGGGCTCAGCTCGCCGAGCTCGAAATTTTAAGCTCAAGCTCGATTCGAAAACAATATTATTGGGCTCGGCTCACGCTTGAAGCTCGTCATACTCGGCTCGGGCTCGTCAGGCTCGGCTCGGCTCGAAATGAAAAATTTTGCTATAGTTTTTTTATATAAAAGATTCGTTAAAAGTCTCTTTCATAACCAACACTAAAACGAAATTCAATGACTGAACAGGGAAAAATGTCAAAAATTAGATTAATCTAAATAACCAATAAATATTCTTATAATACAAACATATAATTAAAGAAAATACAAAATCAAACAACAACTAAAGAAAATGCCCAATTTATTTTAGTTAATTTACTTTTCGTAAATTTTCTCTAATTTATTTTTTTGCTTTTCTTTTGCTAAACATATTACTTCTAGTGCATATGTAGATTCCGAGCCTGTTCACGAGCTTTTCGAGCCTACTTGGGTAGGCTCGGCTCGGCTTGTTAAGGTTTCGAGCCGATCTCGGGCTCGAGTCGAGCTCACTCGAGACGAGCTTTGACTGAGCTTTGACCGAGTCGAGACCGAGTAGCTCACGAGCCGATCAGGCTCATTATCACCCCTAGTAGAAACTGACATCCATAGCTAGTTTGATATGGGCCGTCGAGAGATGATTCTGCACCGCTCCTATCTTTTCTTCACTGCTGCGGCAGTAGTTGCTCGGGCTTTGAGTAACGATTTCTGCTCATGCATCAAACTCACACATAAGCAGTATCTCTTCCACCAAATAAACTAAATATGAGGATCAAGCATAATAAAGATGAGATCAATGTGATTTATGCATGGATGGCTACAATATGATTCAAATTGGTGTAGATTAAGCAATAATTGACATAGAAAAAGGGTAAAATAATAGTACTTTTACACATTTAACAGTTTTTTTATATAAAAAAGAAGGAGATTGTAAAACATAATTTGATTTTGATATAACAAAGTGTCTAAGTACCTTTTTTTAAAAGTAAATAAATTTTTAAGTATTTCAAAATCTCACAAATTGACAAGTAAACTTGAACCAAAATGATTATAAGTCAAATAATTTCTTCAAGCAAAATTTTTCTAAGTGTTACAGCCCAAAACCAACTTTTACACTAAGGCGTATCGATACGCTATAGCCGTATCGATACGGTTTTTAGGTTCTGGAATTTTAATCGACAAAAGCGTACCGATACTATTATACTCGTATTGATACAATATTTTATCTGGGCTTAACTTTAAGACATAGCGTACCGATACAGTCGTCCCCATATCGATACGGTGTGATCTAATTCGATAAATCTTTGCATTTAAAGTTTTTGACCATTGCTTGTCAGTTATGATTTCAGCAAATTTCAAACGGTCGTTAGACCGTATCGATACGCCCATATAATGTATTGATACACTTTTTGCTATAGGTTTCCTCAGGATTCCAGTGAGCAAAATTTGTATCGATACGGTCTTATAGTATCGATACGCCCCTCTTTTTACACTATATTTGTACTGATACGCCTATACGTGTATCGATACGCCCTCTTAAATGTGCACAATGGCTCTTTCTGTTTTGACACAGGTATCGATACCCTTGTTCGAGTACTAATACGGTAGGTTGCAGAAGTGCATTTATTGCGGGAAAAATGAAGCCTAACGGCTCCATTGATGATCTCAACCACCAGAACGACTAGAAATCAATGCAATGGTATATAAACAAGCCTCTAAAGCCTCAACAACAACTATTGAACCTACTTGCAACATCCAAGTTATATTCCAAACCTTTGTGCTTCATAAGAGTCATATCTTGTACCCAACTTGTTTTAATCCTTATTGTAAATCATTAGTTCAAGTTTGGGGGAGTGTTTGATTGTAATTGGGCAAATTTTCAGTCTTGAGGAAGATATTTCCATTTGTCAAATTTCTTCTTTGTAAAGAGAGTCTTTTGGGTCAATCTTTGGGTAGTAAGATTGAACGATTATAAAGGTTTTTTTATTGACTCTATCATAATAGGTTTTTTTGTTTCTATAAGAATTGATGACAAACATACCACCGTAATAAACTACAACAATAAAGAGTCTGAATTAGGACCTACAAAAATAATAAATGATTATCAATAAAAAAACAGTATCGTAAAGATGGTAAACATATGAACCATGCAGCCAATCTCCAACTATTGATACAAAAACAATCATTTAAGTCCAATAACCGTAATATAGGAAGGTTATATTTCACAATTACCATATCATACTTCAAAAAATAGCTAAGAGGTTGACTATGTCAGCATGCATGCATATAGGGAAAAAATAGATAAGCTATTTCTCTCATTTTCTTGTTTATTATTATTATTATTATTATTATTATTATTATTATTATTATTATTATTATTATTATTATTATTATTATTATTATTATTATTATTATTATTATTATTATTATTATTATTATTATTATATGTCACGATTCAAAAATGGTGGCATATAGACTCTAAATGGTCAAATAACATTTAACAAATATTAAAAATAAATTAATGATCAAGCAAGTGTACAAATAGTATTTTTCATATGTGCCGGCTGAGAGGGTATACTATATGTTGTCAATAATTTTATGTCAGTTGGAACATATGCAGTATATTATATAAAAGAATTAAACTAACAATCAGTTGGTCTAGCGGGATAAGACACTTGGTTTCTTTAGTAAAGTCAAGAGTTCGAATTTTGACGTTGTGAATGAAAAAAATTGAGTTAGAAAGATCATTCTTTATTAGGCTACTACAAAACCTAATTTGAATTAGTCAACCATAAATAAATACCGATGGTTAAAATATAAATAAATTTGATAAATATTCTTCACACAAGAGCTATAGCATTTGCAGACAATTATCACTTTCATTCCCATTATTTTGATCTGATTTTATAGTCTTCTTTTGAGGCTGCTGTACGTAACCTTATTCTTTGAAGAAAATCAAGAGAAAACAAGTAAAAAAAACATGTTTTTTGTTTGAGGTAATGAGAGAAAAATGAGACTTTTTCATTAGATCAAGACAAACGAAAAGAGAAGAAAATTAGGATAATTATTAAGGTAATATTTGTTTATACATAATATTAATTTTTTGACGAAGTAAATATATTTTACAAACAAAACAATTTAAATTTGAGTCTTTTAAGATAAACATCATTTTCTTTTTAAATGTGGTCACTTGTTGAGTTGAAGATAATTATTTTTTTAACAAATATATAAGATGATTATTTAATAGACTAATGATGTAATACAATTTATACACCAATTATATTAAATATGGACAAATCTTATATATAATAGTAGTAAGTTAGAATAAATTAGGGTAAACTACATAAATGACTACCATATTATTGGTAAAGTTGTGATTTGACCACCTTACTTTTTTCTAAGTAATTAAACCACCAAACTATTTAATTGGTTGCAATGTGACCACCAGTCGTTAGAAACTAACGGAAGAAGTGACGTGGCATATTTGGTCTCCGTTATTTATACATTTTATCAACTTGATCCTAATTTTAATAAATAAAATAATTTGATTATTTAATTAGGCGGCGACACGTGCCGCCCCTTATTGGAGGACTTTATTTATATATTTTTGATTTAATAATTTTTTATTTTTCTCCGTCTTACCTGTGGTGAGATTCAAACCCAGGTTGGCTGGTTGCGAGTGAGCACGCTTACCACTTGGCCAACACTATCCTTGTGATACAAGGTACAAAATCTAATATATATATATATATATATATATATATATATATATATATATATATCTTAGTTTTTTGTTCATGCCAAGAAAAAAAATAAGAAACACCTTAACTCTAGCAGAATTCGAACCAAGTTACTTGGGTTGAGAGTAAGCACGCCTATCACTAAACCAACACTATCCTTGTGTACAAATTTTAATATATATCTTAGTTTGTTGCTCATGCCAGGAAAAAAGAAATAAATATGGATTAAGGGGACTCGAATATGACACTTTTGAGATGCATAAAAATATTTAAACCACTGAAATATATCTAATAATTAATTATTAACCATTTTAAATTTTTATTAAATTTTAATTAAATTATTATATTAAAAATCAAAAAATAAAAATTATATTAAAAATTTATTTAACGAACCTAAACTCACAAAAAATTAGATATAATTTTTTATTGGAGGAGCAAAGTAAAAATTATTAAATCAAAAATATATAAATAAAGTCCTCCAATAAGGTGACGACATGTGTCGCTACCTAATTAAATAATCAAATTATTTTATTTATTAAAATTAGGACTAAATTGATAAAATGTACAAATAGCAGGGACCAAATATGCACTTATACCAATTTTAGTAATTGTCCCGACAGTGGTCACATTGCAACCAATTAAACAGTTTGATGGTTTAATTACTTAAAAAATAAAATAGTCAAATCGTAGTTTAACACTAGGGGGAATTATCTATATAATAAGAAAATTTTAAATATTCAAAGTTTTAATGCATCGACTTTTGTCAATTATATTAAAGTTTCACAGAGATATTTGTATATTTTTTATATATTAATAATTCATATTATATAAATTATTTTACATGATTATATTTTAATTAATTTTTTGGTCTCTAAAATTATTAAGTTATTTATTTAAAGATGTCAGGGATGTAAAAACTTACCCGATTTGAAAACTCAACTAAAACCTGCTCGAGTCAGAACCTGGTTTGACCTGAAGATTTGATGACCTGAACCCAATCTGTAACTGACTGCTATTAACCCGAACCCGAGTTGGGCATGTTATTGTAGTAACTGAACCCGACCTGCATCCGACCGAGAACGACCCGGACCCGAATTGGACTTGTTATTGTTGACCCGAAACTCGACCTACATCCGATTGAAACGAACCCGAACCCGAGACCGACCTGACAGATAACCGATATTACCCGACCTATTTTGAACCCGTCATGTTTTTAATTTGAACTGATATTGACCTGACTTAATATTTACCTAACATGTAGTTGAGGAGGTCTATGATTTGATGAATTTAAAATGTTAATAAATATAAAGTGTTAAGTGTTGATAAATGTAAACTATTAATGTCTTAAATCAACTTAAAGTGTTAAATAATCTTTTTGTTATATATATATATATATATATATATATATATAATAAAGATTGTATTTAGATATTCATTTCACACTATTAAATTTTAAATTTTGTTAAATAGTTCAATATGATTAGTACTAACTCATTCAATATAAAATATTTATGAAATTAATAAGAATTAACATACTTAAATTTATTTTATTAAAAAAATATTTAAAATTTAAAAATTTTATTAAATCAATAACTTGTGATGGATGAATTTAAAATAAATTATTCAAAATTTAAATTAATTTGTTAATTGTGATCATTAAATTAAAAAATCATTTTATTAAAAAAGGTTAAAGGGTCACTTTTGCCCCTGTAGTAGACCCAATTGATCAATTTTCTCCTTATGGTATTTTCGCATCAATTTCGCCCCTGAAGTAGACCCGATTTATCATCGTTTGCCCCTTGACTAACAGAAGCCAACGCTCACTATTAAGGTGGTGACGTGGCAGTCTACGATGACGTAACAGAGGATAAAATTGATTTTTTTCAAGCAAGTTCGAGGGCAAAATTAATTTTTGGTTGAGTACGAGGGTAACATTGATTTTTAGGTAAAAATATGAATTTAAGAAAATATTAAAATGCTAAAATGATGTAAAAATAATAAAACAATTTTAGAAGGTATCTAAAAATAATAATAAGTATTTTTTATTAATATATAACTAAAAATAAAATAAAATTATTAAACATATCTAAAAATAAGTAAAAATTATAAAATTAAAAATATCATAAGCTAATAAATTATAAATTATTCAACAATTAAATTTTAAAATATTTATAAAATATTAAAAATATATATAAAAACCTTCATAAAAAATTTTGATGTTTGAATTTTAAAATTTTTACTTATTTTTTTAGATTTTTGTTATTTTTAGCCATATATTAATAAAACATTTTTAAATATTTTATTATTTTTACATCATTTTAGCATTTTAATTTCTTAAATTTGTATTTTTACCTAAAAATTAATTTTACCTTCGTACTCAACTAAAAATTAATTTTGCCCTCGAACTTGCTTGAAAAAAATCAATTTTGCGCCTGCCACGTCATCATAAACCGGCACGTCACCACCTTAACGGTCAACATTGACTTCCGTCAGTCAAGGGGTAAACAATGATAAATTGAGTCTACTTCAGAGGCCAAGTTGATGCGAAAATGCCATAGGGAGATATTGATAAATCGGGTGGGGCAAAAGTGACCCTTTAGCCTTAAAATTTTGGCTAAAGGGTCAAATTTGCCCCTGTAGTAATCCGAAATCAGCAATGTTGCCCCTACTTTTTTTTCTCCGTAATTTTGCCCTTAAAATCAGTCAATTGTAGCAATGTTGCCCTTTGACCGATTTTGACCGTTAAATGCTGACGTGGCAGTTAACGGTGCTGACGGAACAATTTTACCCTCTAAGTCATTCATGCAATTTTGCCCTCAACGTCATTAATTGCAGCACTTTTACCCTTGGTTTATTTATTTTTTGAATAAAATTGGATAAATAATTTGGTTTTTTCGAGTTGAACTTTAACAAACAGAATATATAAAAAATCGATTGACATATTGATGTAAATATCCTTTGAGTCTCTAGTAATTTTAAAAATAAGAAAAATAGAACTCTCACAAAATATCAAAATATTATTTATTTTTTTAAAAAAAAATCTATATACTTAATAAAAATAAATATGATATTCAAAAAAATATTGAAAATAAACCAACTAGAAGCGTGTTAATTGAACGGTGAACGCGAACTATTCTATTTGAACGATGTTCGATTGACACACTTACCGACGATGGGTTGCTAGGAAAAAATGTACGACGATCTCAGAAAACGACATTAGTGGTGTTCGACGAAAACGGCATGGGAGATAAATACAAGGATATCCAGAAGATAAAGCAGAATTCAACCTGAGCCACATGATTCAAGTTCACCGTACATTTTTTTCCTAACAACCCATCGTCGGTAAGTGTGTCAATCGAATGTCGTTCGAATAGAATAGTTCGCGTTCACCATTCAATTAACACGCTTCTCGTTGGTTTATTTTCAATAAATTTTTTGAATATCGTATTTATTTTTTATTAAGTTTATAAATTTTTTTTAAAAATGAATAATATTTTGATTTTTTATGTGAGAGTTCTCATTTTGCTTATTTTTAAAATTACTAGGGACTCAAAGGATATTTACATCAATTTGTTAATCGATTTTTCATATATTCTGTTCGTTAAAGTTCAACTCGAAAAAACTAAATTATTTATCCAATTTTATTCAAAAACTAAATAAACCAATGGTAAAAGTGCTGCAACTAATGACTTCGAGGGCAAAATTGCATGAATGACTTCGAGGGTAAAATTGACCCGTCAGCACCCTTAACTACCACGTCAGCATTTAACGGTCAAAATCGGTCAAAGGGCAACATTGCTACAATTGATTGACTTTGAAGGTAAAATTACGGAAAAAAAAGTAGGGGCAACATTGCTGATTTCGGATTACTACAAGAGCAAATTTGACCCTTTAGCCTAAAATTTTATAATTTTTAGTTTATGGGAAGTTTTTTTTTTGAATGGATAGGGGAAAGTTTCCACCAAACGAAGCAGTTGGCGGAGCTTTCGTTTTTTATTTAGGGGTTAATCACCCTTTAAGTCTTTCTTTAATTAGATGCTTAGGGTTTAGGTTTTTTAGGTTTTAGTTTGTTTCGTTTTACTCCTAACTTTTAGATTAGTTTCTTTACATTTTATTCGATTATGTTATGATTCATAAATTTATTAATTATTAAGCCTTTTGATTCTCTTTAAATTTGATTTGGTCTCGTATAAAGATTTGATAATTAATTAGCTTTAATAATTTGATTAAGTTGTTAATTTGGCTCTAATTAATAATTTAGTTTAATTTATTTTCAGATTGTCTTTTTTATGTTTTGATTTATTTTGTTTGTTAGATTTATGGGTTCATGTTTGGAGTTTAGGGGTAAATGTGTCAAGTTGATTGTTTGAGGTTATGGGATTAGTTTAAGGATTATGGAATTAGGCTTGCACTCTAATTATTAATGAATAGTGCTTGTAAGATTTAGAGATTCATGTTTGAGGTTTAGAGGTAAATGTGTCAATTTGATTATTTTTAGTCCAAATTAACCCCTATTCAATTTTTTATATTCTTTTCTAATTTACTCCAATATTTTAGATATGAATCATTTGATGATATTTTTGTTCATTCTAGCCCCTAATACTTTATTTTTAGTCCAAATTGACCCCTATTCATTTTTTTTGTAATTTAGTCCAATGTTTATAATTTTAATTTAATATTTTTTCATTATAGTCCCTAAAACTTTATTTTTATTCTAAACTAACCCATATTTATTTTTTTTAATTTAGTCCAGTATTTTAATATGATGATATTTTTATTCATGTTAGTCCCTAAAATTTTATTTTTCACCGAAATTTACCCTTATTAATTTTTAATTTTTGTAATTTACTCCAATATTTTAGATATGAATTATTTGATGATTTTTTTTCATTCTAGTTCCTAATATTTATTTTTAATGTGATTCGTGTTCGTGAAAATCATTAAATAATTAACTTGAAATGAATGACCAACCCAAAGTCTATCGACTATTTATACCAAACTCAAACTTAATACGAATTTGAAACCTGAAATGAACTCGACCTGAAGTCTACCCGAGCCCGAATTAACTCGTCTATTATCTGATTCAGACCCGAACAGTTTTGACCCGACCTGAAATGAACCCGAATTGAAACTGACCCAAACCTGAAATGACATGTATCCGATTTGACCCGACCTAACAGAACTCGACCTGAAACTTACTCGATTACATGTTTTTACATCCATCGGGGGTTGTTAGTCCGCTCATCTTTATATTATTTTTTCAATTTTTAATTCCGTTAGTCAAAGTAAGAAAATAGAGAAAATAACCATTATGTCAGTATTAGATGATTTTCTACAAAGTCCAGTCAAAGTTGTTCTGCCAAATTATAGGATGAATATTGGTCACATTTTCAACAGGTGCAAGCTACACTAACAAAGTCGATAAAGCTGTTCAATTGGTTGACTTGAAAAACACAAATTGCAGGCCCGCTTCACTAAAAATCTTTCGTAATATTATCATTTAATGAAATGAGACACTAAATATTTTAAATAAAATTAAAAATTTAAATTTTAATATTATAAATAAATAAAAATTATATTAAAAATATTGTCTTCATAATAAATTTTTATAAAATCTAATTTAAATTCGTCAGCAAATGAGTAAAATATCAATGGTTACATAAACAAAAATCATAATATTATATTATGTCACAATCATAAAACGATAAAAAAATATTTTATATTAAAATGTTCTGTAGTTATTTATTGCCTCTAATTGAAACTATAATCATATAATATATTTTACATATGCGTAAGAATATATATTAAATTAAATCCATAAACTAAATCAATAAATTAGTACGTGTTTAAACAAATTCAACAAAGATCGATTGAGTAAACGTTGACAACAAATTGAGAAAAAAAAAACGGCGGCTGAAATATATTAAAGAAATACCGAACTATTTTGAACTTTAAATTACATTTTTTATATGTAAACAAATCTTCTGGTCTTTGAATTTTACATAGATAAATAATATATTTTGTCAGTATTTTAATGCTTTGTTTTGAAAATTTTGAATAAAAAATATTGGAGTATGAAATAATGGATGAGTCTGTCACGCTCGACGTGCACCGATGAGCACCACTAACGATGAACATCGATGAGTACTATTAATTCAATTTATAAAGATTAAAATTTTAAAAGACTTATCGTATAATTATAAATTATTTAAAAATTAAAAAGAAAACTAATTAAAATATATTATTTTATTTTTAATTTTTTAAACATAGATTAAAATACTTATCTACCCCTAATTACAAAACCTTATTTCTTGTTCATTTAAAATTTAAGCCGTCGCCACCGTTGTTTTACCATGTCCGGCCAATGACGACTAAACTAGAAAATTAAAATTAATTGAATCTATGCAAGTTTCCGATCAACAACCCCAAAATTTCAAATCATGCACTCAAGCATCTTTCTTTAATAAAATTGACACTCAAGTTATAACAAAATCAGATCAGTTGGTCATTCTTTAATAGAGTTGACACTGAAGCATTGTTGACTTATCAGCGACAATATATCTTGCGTCGGGGACGGCTTCCCTTCTGCCAGATCATCAATAATAGCTATTTGATATTGATTTTAATTATGAAAATTTGCATATATTCAATTGGTTTTAATTTTCCAATTTAGTCGTCATTGGCCGAACATGGTGAAACAGCAGCAACGGCAGCAATAACGGGGCGGTTTAAATTTCAAATGAATAAAAATTAGGGTCTTGTAATTTATAGATAAATAGGTATATTTTATCTATGTTTAAAAGAAAATTAAAAATAAAATAACATATTTTAATTAATTTATCTTTTAATTTTTAAATGATTTATAATTATACGGTGAATTCTTTAAATTTTTAATGTTTATAAATTGAATTAATAGTGCTCATCGGTGCTCGTCATTAGTAGTGCTCATCGGTGCTCGCCATTTTTTTTTAATATTGAGAAGGAAACAAAAATGTTTAAAATATAATTCACATGGTGCAATGTGATGTGACGAAGGCGACATGCTTTTATTTGGACTTAAGCAAGAATGTTAAGAAAAAAATTAATAGTAAAACAAATGTGCAAATTATATATGTTTTTATTTCCACAAGCGCCTCAATTATAGGGTTTAGGGTTAGGGTTTAGGGTTTAGGGTTTAGGGGTTTTAGTGTAAAGGTTTAGAATTTAGGGTTCATGTTTAGAATTTAGGAATTAGGGTTAGAATTTAGGGTTTAGGGTTAGGGTTTAGTTTTAGGGTAATATGGGTGGGGATTTAGGTTTTAACCTATAAACCCTAAATTTTAACCCTAAACCCAAAATTCTATCAACAATACCTAAATTCAAAACTACTACACTTATACCCCTAAATTTTAAACCCTAAACAAAATCTCTAACCCCTAAAACTAAGGCGCTTGTGTAAAAAAGTTTCCACAAGCGCTTGTGTATAGAACAATTACCCAAAAATTAATAGTAAAACAAATGTGCAAATTATATATGTTTTTAATTTTTGGTGTTTAAATTATTTTTCGCTCAAAACATGTGTTTAAAATTTTATTTTATTAGTTTTAAGTAATGACGGTTAAAAAAATATGTTATACAATAAAAAACATGACACATGACATTTTTTTATTTTTTTCTTTATTTTTTAAAAACATAACGATTTTAATTTTTTTACAAAATAGTCCCAATTTCTAACCCAAAATCCTCAAAATTGTCATTGTTGCCGTCGTTGATAGCCTTGCTGGAGCCCACCACTACAGTTGTCAGGTGTTGCAGCCCATTTTCCCCAATCACCCATCGCTGGTAACAACGGTAAGCAGTGGTGGATCTAAAAATCATTTTGAGGGTGGGCACAAATCATAAAATTTAAGGACTATTTATAAAAATTAAGAAAATTGAAGTCAAATGTGTGAAATTTGAAAATTTCAGGGTGGGCTTGTGCCCACCTAATCATACATGCGGCTCCGCTACTGACGGTAGGTGTGCCAATCGACTTCCTTTCGCGAATTCGGATTCCTTTCGCGAGTTCTGCTTCCTTCGACGTTAGGTACTTTTTTCGTCGACTACCAACGACAGAAAGGTGGGGTAAATTTTCGTGGAGGTTCGACGACAGAAATAGTTGACACGCCATCTACGATTGGCGGTAACAATGGCTAAAATCGAGATTTGGGACTTAAAGATTTGAGGACCATTTTGATAATTTTTAAAAATTTAGGGATTTTTTTGGAAATACTATTTTAAAAAAAAAAACAAAATAAAAACCTGTCACGTAACAAGAATTGATTAGGTATTATTTTTTTAACGGACCAAATTTAAAACGGTAACAAAATAAAATTTCAGGCACTAAAATTTGTAACAAAGAAAATGTAACCCCCTCGTCCCGGTCCGGACGCTTGACCGATCCGAGTGGGCTACACGGGGATAACTGAGATGAAACCCGTTAAGGCTCCACTTCGGTTACCGACCCTAGGAAAAACTTTTTCATTTTATCTTATCTAGAATGCATTTATTAAACTTAAGCGGAAGCCCAACAACAAACAGGGCCTAAGCCCAACCCATGAAACCCTTTAGAGATGTCAAAAAGCCAAAATACAGGCATGTGTTTCGAAACAATCAAAGCCCGTTTCGAAACACGAGCCCCAATTTTAAAAGCCAGACACCCGTTTCGAAACGCATCCTCCCCGTTTCGGAACAGGGTCTCATTTTGCCTAGCCGTTTCGATACCCGTTTCGAAACAGGCCATTCCAGTAGCCAAAGTGTTTTGAAATTGGTTTCGAAACAAGGGCTCACAGTAGCCAAAACGTATCGAAATGAGTTATGATATGGGGGCCCTGGAACCATACCCGTTTCGAAACAGGGCAACCCCTTTCAAAACACATGCCCTCTGTGAATTCCAAAAATCAGTTTTAAACATCTCTAAATGATCTCAAACGTCCGAAACGACTCCAAGAAGCATACTTAACATACAAACCCACACTAGAGGCATACACCCTAGCAACCATACTCAACATACACAAGATATACAAAAGGTATCCATTTCAAAGACCATACATGGCATTCAAGGTTCATGTTTCAAAGGACATACACTTAGCCAATTTTAGATAGGCAAGATAGACATGGTTTACAAGCAACATGGCATCCAAAGCCAAACCAACAAAACATATAAAAGGAGTCTAGCATGCTCCTAAACAAACAACATCAACATACTTCAAAAGCATCACACCACAATTACATGTCTCATTGCTTGACCATTACATCATAACTAAAAATACTCATACTTGATAGCTAAGCTAGCTCCACAAAGTACACTTGGAGGCTCCTTCTTGCACTAGCAACCCACGAACTAAGGATCTGCATTGTCGAACAAAAGAGAGCGTAAGCATAAAGCTTAGTGAGGGTAAGTTCTTTAAAAACAAACCTCGACAATGTAGGGTCCAAGCACGAGCACAACAAGGTAAATGCATGTCCTTACCTTCGATCCACATGAGCCAAAATATCAACGATGCGTGCACAATTATCCAATAATATGCCATGCTCAACAAGCTCAATTCCATATCATGTGTAAACACATATAATAATCCAAATAGGAAATCACATTCCATATCACATTGATACACATATCAACTCATATTGGCACCTAGCTATGACTCGAATACGCGGATAAACACGTTGGAACTCACATCCAACAACAATTTTTCCTCACGGTGGGATTACACCCATCATCGTTCTCGCGGAGGGGATTCCACTCTTCCTCACGCCCCGTCGATAGGATTACACTCATCATCGACTAATATATATAAGAAGGTTTTCCGGGCGAACCCGTACTCCATCTTGATGACTACCATCATCAAGACCACGCGCGCATTTGACTCACGTGTGCACACTAGCATCCTAATGATCGATCATTTGTACCCAAGCATACTAGTGCCAACATTTAACTCAATCCACAACATCATTTAATATCAACTTCCGTGCTTAGCACGTACTCACCATGATTAACATCATGCCCATACCTCATGCATATAACCATGCATCACAACTATACCTCAACATACATGTATAACACATTTATACATAACCATCATAAACACATATCATCATGAGGCATAAACAACAATTAAAGAGTTCAACCAATGTCTCTAATTAAAGATTGGGATTAGGCTACCACTCTAATCCCAACTCTAGGTGGGTCTACCAAGCCCAACCTAGTCCACATGCTTGAACCAAATATTCAAAACCATTTTGAAAGCATTAAACCACTCACCTTCAATTCCAAGCTCAACTATGAAGCAACCAACACCTTCAAGCTTCCGGATTCACTTCTGATGTCTCACCGATGTCAAACTTTGATTCTAATCAAATCCAAACACAAACAAAACACCAACAATCAATTACTAGTCGTCGGAACAACCCAGATTAACATTTCCAAGCAAACTAACACACAAATTCATGCCCAAAACAGAATTCCCGAGCAGCCCTCAAAACCCACTGAAATCTCCCATTTCAAACAACCAAACGATCACCAAACACACCCAAAGTGACCCTCATATACCATACTAACATCAGCCCTCAAATTCCAACATAAAACAACCCCAAAAACTCCCTTAAAACCCTCCTAAAAACCCACCAAAACTCAAATCCGGGAATGTTTATAAAACCAAGTAAAAATCACATATGTTGGACCATTTGGGTTGCTAATGACATAAATACTAATAAGGAATCAAAAACTTCAACATAGAACAACAAAGCTTGGATTTTTAACTTAAAAACTCAAATTCTAAAAACATGGATGAAATTGGAAACTAATTGTACTTCCAAAGAGAGGAAGATGAGAGCAAAATGAAAACGTAATTACCTTTCAAAACCGAGCCAAGATGAGCATGGGATGAAATGGAATAGTAAAAGGGGGAGGGGAGCTTCACTTGTCGTTGGGTTTGGTGTTTTGAAGAAGAAGATGATGAAGTTTTGGTTTATTTGAATTATAATGTAATAAAAATGGATTTTATTTTGTAAAGACCAACTATTCACAAAAATGCCATTAATGAATGGCCAAAGCTATCATCCCCTAAAGCCTATGGATTGGACTTAAGAGATAGGCCCAACATAACTTTAATTATTTTGACATCACGAAGCCCATGAAAATATGTTATTAGTTAAATTATAAAACCGAACCCAAAATAATATTAAAATATTATTTTCACCCGACCCCTAAACCCGGGTGTTACAACTCTCCCCCACTTAAGGAATTTCGTCCCCGAAATTACCTGATGGAAACAAGTACGAAAACTGCTCAAGCATATCAGTTTTCCTCTCCCACGTGGCCTCTTCCACACCTCTATGTCTCCACAACACCTTGACCAACTCTATTGTCTTGCCACGCAACACCTTGCTATCAGAAGCAAGTATCTCAACAGGCTCTTCATTATAAGACAAATCCGGATTCAACTCTATCTCCTCAACAGGCATAACATGAGAAGGATCTGATCTATATCTCCTAAGCATCGACACATGAAAGACATCATGGATCTTCTCTAACTCAGAAGGCAATCTCAAACGGTAAGCTACAAGCCCAATCTGCTCAACTATCTCATACGGACCAATAAACCTCGGACTCAACTTACCTTTCCGGCCAAATCTCATCACCTTCTTCCACGGAGATACTTTCAGAAACACTTTCTCACCCATGGAGAACTCAATCTCTTTTCTCTTCAAATCTGCATAAGACTTATGACGATCGAAAGCTGCTTTCAAACGGTCACAAATCAATTTCATTTTTTCTGTAGTTCCCTTGAGCAAATCCGACATAGGTAACAATCTCTTACCCGTTTCAGCCCAACAAATCAGAGTCCTACATCGTCTACCATACAAAGCCTCATAGGGAGCCATCTGAATACTAGCCTGATAATTGTTGTTGTAAGTAAACTCAACTAAAGGTAAGTGTTTCTCCCAAGAACCTTGGAAGTCAATCACACAACAACGAAGCATATCCTCTAGAATCTGTATCAATCGCTCTGACTGTCCATCAGACTGCGGATGATAAGATGTACTGAAACGCAAACGGCTACCTAGAGTACTATGCAAACAACCCCAGAACCTCGAAGTAAATCTCGGATCTCTGTCTGAAACAATAGACTTCGGAACTCCATGAAGTCTCACAATCTCATGGATGTACAAGTTTGCCAACTTGTCTAAAGAATCTGTAGTGTTCACTGCTAAGAAGTGAGCACACTTAGTGAATCTATCCACTATCACCCAAAGAAAATTCTTCTTCGAAGGAGACAACGATAATCCTGACACGAAGTCCATGGTGATTCTCTCCCATTTCCATTCCGGAATCTTCAAAGGCTGTAACAAACCTGAAGGAACCTGATGTTCTGCCTTCACTCTCTGACAAACCATACAACGACTCACATACTCGGCTACATCCTTCTTCAAACCAATCCAGAAATAATCATTCTTCAAGTCACGGTACATCTTGGTACTACCCGGATGCTTAGAAAAAGGACTCAAATGTGCTTCACTTAGAATCAGACGTATCAACTCAACCTTTTCAGGCACAACAACTCTATCCCTAAAGCACAACACATTCTCACCACTGAAACTATACTCAGTCGGTCTTCCTTCGGCTATGTCCTGAACATGAGGAACTAACGTCACATCTTGTAACTGCTTCTCTCTAATCAACTGAATCAAAGAAGGCTTCACTTGCAACTCTGTGATCAAACCACCATCATCAGATACACTCAATCTAGCAAACATAGCTCTCAACTCGATTGGAACTTTTCTACTCAAAGCATCGGCTACTACATTTGCCTTACCCGAATGGTACTCTATAGTCAAATCATAGTCTTTTAACAACTCAAGCCATCTTCTCTGTCTCAAGTTCAACTCTCTCTATGTCATCAAATACTTCAAGCTCTTATGATCGGTGTAAACTATACATTTCTCACCATACAAGTAATGACGCCAAATCTTCAATGCAAACACAACTGCGGCTAACTCTATATCATGAGTAGGATAGTTCTTCTCATGAACCTTCAACTGTCTCGAAGCATAGGCAACAACTCTTGTTTCTTGCATCAAAACACAACCTAAACCTATGTAGGAAGCATCACTATAAATCACAAATTCTTTACCTGAAACTGGTCGCACTAACACTGGAGCATTTGTCAAAGCTTCTTTCAATTTCTCAAAGGCCTTCTGTCTTGCATCTGACCATTCAAACTTAACTTCTTTTTGCAACAATTTAGTCAAAGGAGCAACTACCCTAGAGAAACCATCAACAAATCTCCTATAGTAACCGGCTAATCCTAGAAAACTCCTAATCTCGGTCACAGACTTAGGTTGTTTCCACTCAACAATAGCCTCAATCTTCGATGGATCAACGCGGATACCTTCGGCTGAAACAACATGGCCAAGAAATACAACCTCTCAAATCCAGAACTCACACTTACTAAGCTTCGCATACAACTGATTGCTCAACAATCTCTGTAAAACAAATCTCAAGTGCTCATCATGCTCTTCTTCTGTCTTCGAGTACACAAGAATATCATCAATGAAAACAACTACAAAACGGTCTAGATAGTCTCTAAAAATTCTGTTCATCATATCCATAAATGTTGCAGGTGCATTCGTGAGCCCAAACGGCATCACAAGGAACTCATAGTGACCATATCAAGTCCTAAAAGCTGTCTTCGGAACATCACACTCTTTTACTTTCAACTGGTAGTACCCTGATCTCAAATCTATCTTCGAGAACGCTGAAGCACCTCTCAACTGATCAAACAAATCATCTATACGAGGCTACGGATACTTGCTCTTCACAGTCAACTGATTCAACTGCTTGTAGTCAATACACATACGCATACTGCCATCTTTCTTCTTTACAAACAACACAGGAGCACCCCAAGGAGAACTACTAGGCCTAATGAAACCACGGTCTAATAACTCTTGTAACTGACTTTTCAATTCTTTCAACTCTTTCGGAGCCATACGGTACGGAGCTATAGAAACTGGAGTAGACCCTGAAACAGTCTCAATCACAAACTCAACATCCCTGTCAGGAGGCAAACCTGATAACTCTTCTAGAAACACATCCGGAAAATCACAAACTGTTCTAATATCTTTTGGTCTAGCCTCACTCATATTCGGATTCATCACATATGCTAAGAAAGACCCACATCCGGAATCCATCAACCTATGAGCCTCTAAAGCTGACACAACATTAGACAAGAACTTAATGTTCTCTCCTACTACCACTACCTCGCAGTCATCAGAAAGTTTCAAAGAAATCCTCTAAGTCTCAAAATCCACACTAGCTCGGTGCTCAACTAACCAGCCCATACCCAAAATAATATCAAAACCATAAAAAGGAAGCTCCATCATATCAACAGAAAACATGTGACCCTGAATCTTTAGCGGACATCTCCTATACATACTTCTAACTACAACTGTCTCACCAAAGGAACTAGTCACATGCATACCTACATCTAAGATCTCAACAGGTATATCTAACTTCCGTGCATGCTCACTCAAAATGTAGGAATGTGTAGAACCCAAATCAACCAAAGAAAGAAAAGACATAGACTGTAACTCAAAATTACCTGCTATCACGTCAGTGTCGTTCCCGGCCTCTCTCTGAGCATAGACTCCCGCTGGTCCACCTGCCTCTGGCTGTACTGCCACAACATGAGCAAGGTTCCTCTGAGCATCTACCCTAGGTGCATCAGCCCTAGGCTGGAAGTAGCCACGACCGCGCCCACGGCCTCTGTGATAATCATTGGCCCTCGCAGGAGCCTGTGCTATGTTCGATGCATGTGCCGCCTGATGCGGACACTCCCTTCTAAAGTGGTCCCTCGAACCATAGTTCCAACAAGCATAGAAGTTACCCCAACACTCACCAGAATGTTGTCTCCCACAACGTGTGCACTCGGGCAAACGCCCTCCACCTCTATGGCCCTGGTGGCCTCTACCATGGTGGCCACCGCCATGTCTATGGTCAAACTGCTGTCCGCCACCCCGATGCCTCTTGGCATCACCACGGTCAAAGTTGTTATGTCTCTTACCAGAACTAGATCCTCCATAACGCTTGGTCAGCCCCAAGCTATGCTCAATGTCCTTGGCACTAGCAACCAAGACATCAAAATCAGAATAATTTGAAGCTAAGGTGTACCTCTTAACTTCCTCATGAAGTCCATATCTGAAACGGTTACATCGGTCCCTCTCAGTAGAAACTAACTCTGGAGCATACTGACTCAAACGAACAAAACGGATCTCGTAGTCAGTCACAGTAGTATCTCCATGAACAAGAGCCATAAACTCTCGCTTCTTCTCATCTAGATACCTCGGCCCCAAATATCTCTTTCGGAAGGCAGACTCAAAGAAATCCCATCCTACCTCAGCCTCTGGAACTCCGATAGTAATGGTCACCCACCAGATGTAGGCATCACCCTGAAGCAAAGAGATCACACAGCCCAATCTGCGAGCACCCACACAACCCATCTGAGCTAAGATGCGAACGATCTTCTCTAATCACAACTCAGATCTCTCGGGTGTAGACCCTTTGAACTCTTCAGACCCTAGGCTATGGAGCCTCTCCAACGGCAAACTAGCATCATCACCTCTAGGCTGAGCTGCAGCCTGAGCTCCGGCAACTGCGGCATGAAATGCTCCCGCTATAGCTTGTACAAACGGAGCCATATCAATTTCGGCCAGACCTTGGCAACCCTGGCCACCCTGAGGTCCCTCTCCTTCAGCTCCATCCTTGCCTCCAACTCCAGGCTGAGGAGGTGGTGGTGGTGGAGGTGGTGGAGGAAGTCCAACTCCAGCAGCAGGCTCTACCACATGAGCCTCAACCCCAACCACCGGCTCATTAACAGGAGCCGCAACACGTGGTTCCTAACGAACCACCCTCGGCCTACCTCTCGGCCTCGACATCGTGCTCACAAACAACAACTACAACACAACAAGCACAAAAAGAAAGGGTTAGCAAGGCAAGGGCTCCAAGTGGCTCAAGTATGTTCCCTCACTTTAAAAATCCTTTTCTGATGTAATAGTAGAAATGAGACTCTAAACATCATGCTTCAAATAAAACAACAAACATACTTGATAAACATGCAGACATACATCAAGCATACTTGACAAGCAAGCAACCACCGTGAATATCAATCACAAAAACACAACTTACCTCACTTACCTACCCAAGGTTTCGGAAACCTTAGGCTCTGATACCAACAAGTGTAACCCCCTCGTCCCGGTTCGAACGCTTGACCGATCCGAGTGGGCTACACGGGGATAACCGAGATGAAACCCGTTAAGGCTCCAATTCGGTTACCGACCCTAGGAAAAACTTTTTCATTTTATCTTATCTAGAATGCATTTATTAAACTTAAGCGGAAGCCCAACAACAAAAAGGGCCTAAGCCCAACCCATGAAACCCTTTAGAGATGTCAAAAAGCCCAAATACAGGCCTGTGTTTCGAAACAGTCAAAGCCCGTTTTGAAACACAAGCCCCAGTTTTAAAAGTCAGACACCCGTTTCGAAACGCATCCTCCTCGTTTCGGAACAATGTCTCATTTTTCCTAGCCGTTTCGAAACCCGTTTCGAAACAGGCCATTCCAGTAGCCAAAGTGTTTCGAAACTGGTTTCGAAACAGGGGCTCACAATAGCCAAAACGTATCGGAACGAGTTCTGATACGGGGCCCTGGAACCATACCCGTTTCAAAATAGGGCAACCCGTTTCAAAACACATGCACTCTGTGAATTCCAAAAATCAGTTTTAAACATCTCTAAATGATCCCAAACGTCCGAAACGACTCTAAGAAGCATACTTAACATACAAACCCACACTAGAGGCATACACCCTAGCAACCATACTCAACATACACAAGATATAAAAAAGGCATCCATTTCAAAGACCGTACATGGCATTCAAGGTTCATGTTTCAAAGGACATACACTTAGCCAATTTTAGGTAGACAAGATAGACATGATTTACAAGCAACATGGCATCCAAAGCAAAACCAACAAAACATATAAAAGGAGTCTAGCATGCTCTTAAACAAACAACATCAACATACTTCAAAAGCATCACACCACAATTACATGTCTCATTGCTTGACCATTACATTATAACTAAAAATACTCATACTTGATAGCTAAGCTAGCTCACAAAGCACACTTGGAGGCCCTTTCTCGCACTAGCAACCCACGAACTAAGGATCTGCATTGTCGAACAAAAGAAAGCGTAAACATAAAGCTTAGTGAGGGTAAGCTCTTTAAAAACAAACCTCGACAATGCAGGGTCCAAGCACGAGCACAACAAGGTAAATGCATGTACTTACCTTCGATCCACATAAGCCAAAATATCAATGATGCATGCACAATTATCCAATAATATGTCATGCTCAACAAGCTCAATTCCATATCATGTGTAAACACATATAATAATCCAAATAGAAAATCACATTCCATTCACATTGATACACATATCAACTCATATTGGCACCTAGCTATGACTCGAATACGCGGATAAACACGTTGGAACTCACATCCAACAACAACTTTACCTCACGGTGGGATTACACTCATCGCCGTTCTCGCGGAGGGGATTCCACTCATCCTCACGCCCCGTCGATGGGATTACACTCATCATCGACTAGTATATATAAGAAGGTTTTCCGGGCGAACCCGTACTCTATCTTAATGACTACCATCATCAAGACCACGCGCGCATTTGATTCACGTGTGCACACTAACATCCTAATGATCGATCATTTGTACCCAAGCATACTAGTGCCAACATTTAACTCAATCCACAACATCATTTAATATCAACTTCCGTGCTTAGCACGTACTCACCATGATTAACATCATGCCCATACCTCATGCATATAACCATGCATCACAACCATGCCTCAACATACATGTACAACACATTTATACATAACCATCATAAACACATATCATCATGAGGCATAAACAACAATTAAAGAGTTCAACCAATGTCTCTAGCTAAAGATTGGGATTAGGCTACCACTCTAATCCCAACTCTAGGTGGGTCTACCAAGCCCAACCTAGTCCACATGCTTGAACCAAATATTCAAAACCATTTTGAAAGCATTAAACCACTCACCTTCACTTCCAAGCTCAACTATGAAGCAACCAACACCTTCAAGCTTTCGGATTCACTTTCGATGTCTCACCGATGTCAAACCTTGATTCTAATCAAATCAAAACACAAACAAAACACCAAAAATCAATTACTAGTCGTTGGAGCAACCCGAATTAACATTTCCAAGAAAACTAACACCCAAATTCATGCCCAAAATAGAATTCCCGAGCAGCCCTCAAGACCCACTGAAATCTCCCATTTCAAACAACCAAACGATCACCAAACACACCCAAAGTGACCCTCATATACCATACTAACATCAGCCCTCAAATTCCAACATAAAACAACCCAATAAACTCCATTAAAATCCTCCTAAAAACTCACCAAAACTCAAATCCGGGAATGTTTATATAACCAAGTAAAAATCACATATGTTGGACCATTTGGGTTGCTAATAACATAAATACTAATAAGGAATCAAAAACTTCAACACAGAACAACAAAGCTTGGATTTTTAACTTAAAAACTCAAATTCTAAAAACATGGATGAAATTGGAAACTAATTGTACTTCCAAAGAGAGGAAGATGAGAGCAAAATGAAAACGTAATTACCTTTCAAAACCGAGCCAAGATGAGCATGGGATGAAATGGAATAGTAAAAGGGGGAGGGGGGCTTCACTTGTCGTTGGGTTTGGTGTTTTGAAGAAGAAGATGATGAAGTTTTGGTTTATTTGAATTATAATGTAATAAAAATGGATTTTATTTTGTAAAGACCAACTATTCACAAAAATGCCATTAATGAATGGATAAAGCTATCATCCCCTAAAGCCCATGGATTGGACTTAAGAGATAGGCCCAACATAACTTTAATTATTTTGACATCACGAAGCCCATGAAAATATTTTATTAGTTAAATTATAAAACCAAACCCAAAATAATATTAAAATATTATTTTCACACGACCCTTAAACCCGGGTGTTACAGAAAATATTAAACACTTGTTTTGAGTAAAAAATAATTTAGACACACACAAAAATAGCAATATATAATTTGGAAACTTATTTTACTTTTTAAGCAAGACTTATCTTTTGATGTAAGTGTAACAATTGGTTGGTATCATAAACGGGGCAGTACATTATTTAGCTTATGCTATGTACCCCCAACTTACTTCCATCCAACATCTTGAACAAAAAAAAAGAAAAAGAAAAACTTCCATCCTACAATGGGCCTAACTAGTAAGTCCTAAATAATTTTATAAGTAGATATGTTCCCTTATGATGTTTAATAGTAGGGTTGAGGTTTAGGATTCGAGTTTACTTTGAGTAATATATGAGTTTTTATTTACTTTTGTATAGATTTTGTTCAGTTTTATTTTAGTACAAGTATAAATTTTTTATTATTTACGATCTGACTATGTGTTGTAATGTTTAATTTTAGTTCTAATTATTGAATGTATTAATTATAATTGTAAACAAGGGCGGATGGTAAATAGAGCTAAAGGAGATTTGACACCCCAAAATTTTAAAAAATATGTATTACCTTTGAAACATTTTAAAATTTTAATGAGGCCCCTCAAAATTGTTAAAATGTTTCATTAAACTATTTAAAAAGTTTAAAATTTTAAGTAAACCCTCACATTTAAAAAAATAATTTTTTTATTAAATCCCTCAATTTTTTTTGAAAATTTTGGTTAGACTACTAAAATTTTAAAAAAAAATTAATTAGCCCCTCAAACTATAAGTTCACAATCCGCCACTAATTGTAAACATAGTTTATACTTAAATTTCCTTTTAAAAGGATATCCATTCAAAATAAACGAGCAAAATTATATGAAATCAGGGGCGTAGCCACAAAGAGGGCTGACAGAGGCCTGCTCCCACGACTCACCCTTATAGTCTATAATTTTACCTTTACGATTTGATTCATATAAAATTTTAAATTATAATTTATTTTACTTACTCTGACATCATTAAATAGTTCTTACCTTAGTGATATAGTGTGTAATTGAAAACAAAATTATTTCACTTGAAGTCAACAGATGAAATCCTACTATTGAACTAGTCTTGTTTTTTTTAATTTTTTTATAACTTTTATTGTAACATTTTATTTTCGACCTCTTTAATTTTTAATTTCTAGTTTCGCCCCTGTATGAAATTGTAAGTTTGAACGTGAAAAATGTTTGTAATTGTAATTTGCAGTACACGATCCCTGTGAAAAAACCGATCATTTTAAAAGAAAACATGTAAAATTGTAAGTAACAGTAACATTAAAGATTTTAAAAAAATGCTAACTCGCCATGTTTAAAGCTACATTAAAAGGGGAACAACTTAATTTGTTACATCGACAAATATAATAATCAACAATTAAAAAGACTTCAGATTTTATGAAAAAAAAATTGAAGAAAAAAAATTACAGGTAAATATGGAGAATTTAACTATAAAGTCAAAATAAGACAAGACGTTTGTGACTGTGCAGCTCACATTAAAACTCTAAACCGCATTACATATTTAAAATATTATAAAAGAAACTTACATAATGCCACGGTCTGTTTGCGTGATAGGCAAGACCGTGACGAGATGCTTGCTGGTCGTGCTTAAGTCAGGATGCGAGATAGCATTAAGGGTGTAGTACGTGTCGTACATCCGTTCAGTCCTGGGGACGGGCGTGCTGGTTAGGCACCACACTGGTCGGGAGCTGTCCCCGCTTCCCTGATGAGCCTATGGAGGGCGAAACCAGTAAGCATCGAGCGGATAAGGCTGAGCCCCGGGCTGGTGAGAGCCCTGGGTTGCCGCACGGGGGAGTTGTCCCTGCGTGAAGACTCTGACCCCGTGACAGATGGTATCAGAGCCGGTCCGTGTGCTAGCTGTGAGCTTACCAAGCGCTCCATGTGCTGCGCGTAGCGAGTCAAGTGGACGAGCGTGAGTCTCGCACCCGAGTGAAGTGGTGTTCGCGAGTGGGACCTCTATAAAGAGATTGAGACGAGGTAGGGTAGGTAGGAAGCTACAGCGAAAGTTCGCCAAGCACTCGCAGAACCTCGGTGATGAGGGCGAGCAGGCAGGGAATTGCACACTAGATCTGGGTTGGTTCCCCATAGGAGTGGGAACAAGTTTTCTCCCCATGCACGAGGGCGTGCATGAATTGAGTGGGGGAGATTGTCACGGTCCGTTTGCGTGATAGGCAAGACCGTGACGAGATGCTTGCTGGTCGTGCTTAAGTCGGGATGCGGGATAGCATTAAGGGTGTAGTACGTGTCGTACATCCGTTCAATCCTGGGGACGGGCGTGCTGGTTAGGCACCACACTGGTCGGGAGTTGTCTCCGCTTCCCTGATGAGCCCATGGGAGGGCGAAACCAGTAAGCATCGAGCGGATAAGGCTGAGCCCCAGGCTGGTGAGAGCCCTGGGTTGCCGCACGGGGGAGTTGTCCCTGCGTGAAGACTCTGACCCCGTGACAATAATAAGAAATAAGCTTAACTACAACATAAGTGCCCAAATTATGTCTCTTTCTTTGTAATAAGTGCTTAAAGTACTTTTTGATTGAAATATGTGCCTAAAGTTTCATTTTTGGCTAAAATAGGTGCCTAAAGTTTCATTTTTGGTTGAAATAGGTACCAAAGTAGGTGCCTCAGTTGACTTTAAAACAAGCAAAAAATGAAACTTTAAGCACCTATTTCAGCTAAAAAAATACTTTAGGCACCTATTTTAGCCAAAAACACTTTAGGCACCTATTGTAAAAAAAGAGACATGATATAAACACTTATTTTATAATTAAGCCTAAAAAATATACTCAAACTAATTTTTTTACTTTGACCAAAGTCTAATAAAAAAAAGTATAGTTATACATAGACTGTAACCCCCTCGTCCCGGCCCGGACGCTTGACCGATCCGAGTGGGCTCCACTTCGGTTACCGACCCTGGGAAAAACTTTTTTATTTTAACTTATCTAGATGCATTAATTAAGCCTAAGGGAAGCCCAACAAAAAATAGGGCCTAAGCCCAACCCTTGAAACCCTTTAGAGATGTCAAAAAGCCCAAATACAGGCCTGTGTTTCGAAACAGTCAAGCCCGTTTCGAAACACGAGACCCAGCTTTAAAAGTCAGAAACCCATTTCGAAACGCATCCACCCCGTTTCGAAACATGGTCTCGTTTTGCCTTGCCGTTTCGATACCCGTTTCAAACAGGCAATTCCAGTAGCCAAAGTGTTTCAAAACTGGTTGCGAAATAGGGGCTCACAGTAGCCAAAACGTATCGAAATGAGTTCCGATACGGGGGTCCTTGAACCATACCCGTTTCGAAACAGGACAACCCGTTTCGAAACACATGTTGTTTGCAAATTTCCAAAATCAATTTTAGACATCTCCAATTGATCCCAAACGTCCGAGACGACTACAAGAAGCATACCAATCATACAATTACACTCTAGAGGCATACACCCAAGCAACCATACTCAAATTACACAAGGTATACAAAAGGGCATTCATTCAAAAGATCAAACATGGTATTAAAGATAGCATGCTTAAAGAAGGTTAACACTTAGATATTTAAGATAGACAAATCAAACATGGTTTACAAGCAAGTCATACATCCAAAAGCCAAACCAACAAAACATATAAAAGGAGTCTAGCATGCTCCTAAACAACCAACATCAACATGCTTCAAAAGGCATCACACTACAATTACATGTCTCATTACTTGACCATTACATCACAACTAAATACTCATACTTGATAGCTAAGCTAGCTCCACAAGGCACACTTGGAGGCCCATTCTTGCACTAGCAACCCCCGAACTAAGGATCTGCATTGTCGAACAAAAGAGAGCGTAAGCATAAAGCTTAGTGAGGGTAAGCTCCTTAAAAACAAACCTCGACAATGCAGGGTCCAAGCACGAGCACAGCAAGGTAAATGCATGTCCTTACCTTCGACCCACATGAGCCAAAATGTCAATGATGCATGAACAATTATCCAATAATATGCCATGCTCAACAAGCTCAATTCCACAACATATGTAAACACATATAATCATCCAAATAGGAAATCACATTCCATATCATATTGATACACATATCAACTCATATTGGCACCTAGCTATGACTTGAATACGCGGATAAACACGTTGGAACTCACATCCAACAACAACTTTACCTCACGGTGGGATTACACTCATCACCGTTCTCGCAAAGGGGATTCCACTCATCCTCACGCCCCGTAGATAGGATTACACTCATCATCGACTAGTATATATAAGAAGGTTTTTCGGGCGAACCCGTACTCCATCTTGATGACTACCATCATCAAGACCACGCACGCATTTGACTCACGTGTGCACACTAACATCCTAATGATCGATCATTTGTACCCAAGCATACTAGTGCCAATAATAAACACAATCCACAATATCAATTCACAACCATTTTCGTGCTTAGCACGTACTCCCCATGATTAACATCATGCCCATACCTCATGCATATATCAATGCATCACAACCATGCCTCAACATACATGTATAACACATTTATACATAACCATCATAAACACATATCATCATGAGGCATAAACAATAATTAAAGAGTGCAACCAAAGTCTCTAATTAAAGCTTAGGATTAGGCTACCACTCTAATCCTTACTCTAAGTGAGTCTACCAAGCCCAACCTAGTCCACATGCTTGAACCAAATACGTAAAACCATTTTGGAAACATTAAACCACTCACCTTCACTTCCAAGCTCAACTATCAAGCAACCAACACCTTCAAGCTTCCGGATTCACTCCCGATGCTTCACCAACACAAGCTCTTGCCTCTAATCATCCCAACACAATCAAAATAATCCCAAATCAGCTCATACGACAATGTAGTAAACCCAGAATACTATTCAAGCATCAAACACATGAATTCAAGCCATGAACAACCCCAAAATTACCAAACTCGAGCAGCCCATAAACCCAATCCAAAACCTTTGATTTCAACACTTTTAACACTTCCAAATGATTCCAAAACAACCCTTAACTAACATACTAACATTAGCCTTCCATTTCCAATATAAAACACACCCAAAATCCACTCCAAAACCCTTTAAAAACTCTCCCATTAAACCCAAATCCGGGAATGTTTATAAAACCAAGTAAAAAACACATATGTTGGACCATTTGGTTCACAAACATCATATCTAACATTATTAAATCAAAACCTTTAATTAAAAACAATAAAGGTAGCATTTTTATTCAAATCTTCCAAAAACTCAAATTTCAAAACATGGATGAAAATGAAAACTATTTGTACTTTCAAAGAGAGGAAGATGAGAGCAAGATGGAAATGTTGTTACCTTTCAAAACCAAGCCAAAATGAGGGAGAAAGGAGATGGAATAGTGAAATCCATGGAAGAGGGAGGGGAATGTCGTTGGTCTTTGTTGGAGAAGAAGATAGAAATTTTGTTTGTTTGAAATATAATAAAAAGAAATGGGTTTATTTGGAATGATCATTTATTTACAAAAATGCCATTAAAATGGCTATCGGGCTTAAACATTAAAATTGGCCCAACACTTTAAATTTAATTTTGCAAGATAAAACCGAAACATTAATTAATTTATTTATTTCACTTGACCCCCGAACCCGGGTGTTACATAGACTAAACGCATGAGAGATCCTCATTTCTTTTCTTTCAGTTTTACTTCTTCACCAAATGTGTTATAATGCAAAACTCGAGTCACGAACTCTAACAAATTCTTGTCATGTTTTTTTATAATAATTTGAATTATCTTATAAATGATCATTCCAGAACACAACATTACTAATTAGGGTAAATTACACATATGACCACTTAATTATGGAGTTGATGTCAATTTGGCTACTATATTTTTAATTTTGACAAATATACCACATAACTATTTAAATGGTTCCAATCAAGCCACCAACCGTTAAAACCTAACGGAGGAGTGACATGACAGTGTAGGAAAATTTTTTGGTTAAACCGAAAAAGGGTTAAAAATAAGACTTGCTTGAGGCGTGCACTAGACATTATCCTTAAGGATATTTCGCGGTGAAGCGTACCCTCCAGGATTCAACAAGCACTTCAGCTGAAGCAGGCAACAAAAAGAGCAAAGAACCAATGAATACTCAGCTTTAAAATGAGAGAGGGGAGAAGAAAGTAAGTAGATGATTCTACTTTGATATGAATTATGAAGGCATATGTGCATGGTATTTATAGTGCCATGCATACCTAAAAAGGGCATCTAAAAATAGCAATTAGACAATGGCAAATCGGTCAAAAATAAAATGAATGGTTAAGAATAAAGATATTTTTATTTGAAATGAATAGTTAAAATTAATCAGAAAAATGGATGGTCCAAAATGAATTTTAAATAATAATAAAAACAAAATAATAAAAATGGATCGGGCCTCTAGTTCATGCACATGGGAAAATTCGCTGGTTTCAACTGGGCTGAACTTCTTGACCAAACCTCATGTGCGTGCAACTACCGTTATATTTTTCTCTTACAAGCCCAATACCAAGTCTTTCTATTTAAACTCAAAACAAATAATATAAAAGAGAGATGTGGATTCTTTGAAATATACTAAGTAAACTTATATTTTTACAACACCCCCCCACATATTTCAAAGATTGATAAAAAAGTTTAGCTGAGTATTCTGACATAACATATTCATTTTGGTGTCTTTTTGGACTATGAACCAAAATTTAGAAAAATGAGACATAACTTACAGAGTAATTGGTGAAACACGTTTCTATGAACCAATAACTCATTATTGTAAGCTAACATTCTCATTAATCACATTATATTTATTCTTGCTCTTTATCGCGGTTGTGCGCTAATAGGCCATGCGCGTGCTTGGTTTTTATAAGTGCTCTAGAGACTTTGCCATATATCTCATAGAAGCGGCCCCACTTCATACTTATATAGGTCAAGTCATCAAGTGTATTCTACAGGTCAATACACCACCTATAAAGGCTATGAACTTGATTAAGAGTTTTACTCACCCTCACCATTTTTGTAATTTTTAGCACTATTTACACCATAAGAAGGGACAAAAAAATAATGTAGTGCTTTCTCTACAAGATCAATCAATGACTTGTTATTACCCATATGAAACTTCTTCATGGGATCGCCAATCACAAAGGTTAGGTTACCATCACTGTTGATTTCTTATATTGTGATATACATGTGTGTTGAGGCATGATGATTTGTTGATGCATTGTGATATGCATGTGGTTCATGAAATGTTAGTGCATGATTGTAAATCATGGTGGCTACGTGCTAGGCACGGGAAATGGTAAGAAATTTGTGTTATGAAGGATTGTGAAATGAGTTAGTATTGACACTAGTATGCTTGGGTACAAATGATCAATCATTAGGATGTTTAGTGTGCACACGAGAGTCGAAATGTGCGCGTGGTCTTGGTGATGGTAGTCATCAAGATGGAGTACGGGTACGCCCGAAAATCTTCTTTTATATGTTAGTCGGTGATGAGTGGAATCCCATCGACGGGGCGTGAGGATGAGTGGAATCCCCTCCGCGTGAAACGGTGATGAGTGTAATCCCACCGTAAGGTAATGGTTGAGTGTTGGATGTGAGTTCTAACGGTTGTTATCCGCGTATTCGGGTCATAGCTATGTGCCAATACGTATTGTTAAATGTGTTTCCATATGTTTATATTATGGTTGTGGACATGTTGAGATTGGCATGATATTTGATATTATGTTCATGCATCATTTATACTTGACTCTTGTGGCTTCGAAGGTAAGAAAACATGCATTCTTCCTTGGTTTGTTGCTCGTGCTTGGACCCTGCATTGTCGAGGTTTCTTTTATGAGCTTACCCTCACTAAGCTTTACGCTTACGCTCTCTTTTGTTCGACAATGCAGATCCTTAGTTCGTGGGTTGCTTGTGCAATGAGAGGGCCTCCAAGTGTGCTAGTTGTGCTATCTTAGCTTTCAAGTATGGACTTTTAAGTAATTGATGTAATAGTTAAGCAATGGGGATTTAGGTTGTTGTTTTGTGTAGGAGCTTGTTTAGACTCCTTTAATATGTTGATGTTATGGTGTGGCTTGTTGATGCCTTATTTTGGGTTGTAAACCATGCTTTTAATGCCTATCATGAATGCTTATGTGTTTTGGTTCTAAGGCATGAAACCTTATTATGCAATGTATGTCTCTTTTGTGGTGAATGCTTAACCATTTGAATATATGCCCTTATCTCGTATGTTGTGTGTTTAAGCATGTTTGTACTAGGGTGTATGCCTCTAGAGTTGTGTTTACATGTTGCGTTTTTCTTTGTGAAGTCATTGGGGTCGTTTGGGATCGTTTAGAGATGATTAAAGCTGGTTTTGGAAACTCACAGATTGCAGGCGTTTCGGAACGGGTAAGGCTGTTTCGGAACGGGTGTGGTGGCTCCAGGGACACCCGTATCGGAACGCGTTTCGATACGGTTTGGCTACTATGAACCCCTGTTCCGATACGAGTCTCAGAACGTTTTGGCTACTGTGAGAGCCTGTTTCGGAACGTGTTTCGAAACGTCTAGGCGAGATGAACCCCTTATCCAAAACGGGGAGGATGTTGTTGAGTGTGTAAAAGTTCTATATTTTACCCCTTATTTAACCCATGTTTCTGCTGCATTCAAGCATAATTCATTGCATTTAGGTAGAGTTTCACATATACATCATAATTAGATAAAATGACACAATTGCTACTAATTTTGGCTGCTTTTGCAGGTATCTGCTGTGGCAGACTCAGGACAGCGAAGGAGTAGAGCTGGAACACAGGACTGGAGTCGAGAAGCAAGACGCTATCGTGGCCACTGCCGTGGCAGCCACGACGACAGCATTAGTGAAGGGAAAAGTGAAGTGGTGATCGACAGATAGAGGAATTTAAGCCGGTCTGTCGTGGACCACTCCTATATTTTTCTGAGCCCCAAGGCAGAATGAAGGTCAAGCCCAAAGTTCAAGGAAGAAACCCAAAGCAAGAAAAGAGGACGAATTAAAGGCATCTACTCAGGAGATTTAATCTTAATTAGAGTTGTACTTTAGTTTGAACTTGTATTCTTACCTTATTAGAAAACTTGAACCCAAGGCCTATATAAAGGCATGTAATTCGACCTAGGGAAGGATATCTCATCACTGGCCGTCTTCCCCAAAACCCTTGTCATTTTCTCCCTTCTCGTCATGTTCTAAACTTCCCATAGGGCTAAGGGTTGATTCTGTAAAGTAGTTGCAATGATTGTACCGTTTTAGGAATTTTCTGTTCAATGAAATAAAACTTCAAGTTTGCTTATTCTGGTTTCAACATCTTTCAAGAGTATCGAGAGAGCATTGTAAGATTATCTATTTGCTTAATATCGGGAGAGTTAAGTATACGAAAGGAATAAGTACAAGTTCTCCAGTTTATGGTTGAACTATCTCGGACCTAGGGATAGGACGAGGTTAAGTGGCTAAGGAAGAATTCAACAACATTGGTGCTCACCCTTCGATTCACGCTGGGAGATATTATCCAAGAAGTGTTCATCGACAATACTTGGACCTAGGGATAGGACAAGTCACAGCGGGGATTCTTGCCAAGCTTGAAGTACAGAGTTGTGTGATCGCTGCTGCGACAACAACAGACTTCTGCCGCGACAGGTGCTGCCGCGACAGGGACGATGACAGAACAAGACTTTCTCTTTAGTACAACACCTGCACTACCGAGCAAATCAATATCGGCCTATCTCTTAATCCTGAATCTTTATTCTTTATATTCATTGTTCTCCAATATTATTTCCCAAACAATTTAAACTCTTTTCCTTCTCTCTTGTGCAGTAATTCGAGGATAAAGCTATTTACAGTCCCTGTGGATTCGACATTCGATACTTCGAGTATCACTTTACTACTTGCGTCGTGTACACTTGCACTACATTGCGATAGGAATTTTGACACGCAACAAGTTTTTGGCGCCGTTGCTAGGGACTGGCAACATATCTTTACCCTTATTCTACTGCACTTTTTAATTTTTCTGTTTTTATTGGGATTGTTTACCCTGTGCTTTTCACAAGGTTTTCCATTTGCTTATGTGCAAATCAAGACGAGGCAAAGAACCTAAGTACAACCTAGATCCTGAAATCGAACGTATGTGCAACCTTAGGAACTGAGTCCGCCTCTTGATAGCCAAAAATGATTATCTTGAGGAACAGTTAGAAGCAATGCAGAACGGGGTAAATCACCCGAGGAATGATGAAGATCCTCCCATAGATGACCGGAATGGACGGCCTGCCGTTGAGGCCGCATATCGGTCCTGCCGTGATTACATGATCAATGATCATGTGGAACTGGAGACTACCTTGCCAGACATAGAAGCTGAGAACTTCGAGCTGAAACCTATTATGTTCATCATGATCAATTCCGCTAGCCAATTTAGTGGTGCTGCAACAGAGGATGCCCGAGAACATCTGAAAACGTTCCAAGAAATCTGTGGATCGTTTAGATTACCAGGAATAAATCTGGAAATACTGAGGCTCCGGTTATTTCCTCATTCACTAAGAGACAGAGCTAAAACTTGGTGGAATAAACTAACGTCGGGTTCAATACGAAGTTGGGCAGATCCCACTCGTGAATTTTTATCTCGTTTCAATCCTTCTCACTTATCTGAGCGATTGCGTAATGAAATTGCTACTTTTCAACAGGAAGATAACGAGCCAATGCACGAGGCATGGGACAGGTTTACAACCTTTCTAAGGAACTGCCCAATGCATGGATTCCTCGTGTGGAATCAAGTAATTAAATTCTACAATGCTGCCAACACACACACTCGTATGAGAATAGATTCAGCAGAAAATGGACTGTTGTTGGATAAAGATCCAGACGAAGCCATGGTAGTGTTGAAAAACTTTGCAAAGAATGACGAGCAATTCCCTACAGCGAGGAGAGGTAAACGAGTGTTAGCTGTAAAAGATTATGAAACCGACAATTCCCTGAAGACACATGTTGAATACCTCACAAAGGCAGTGGAAATCTGTTAAAAAAAGATTCAAAACCTGTCTATTCTGCAGAAGAGGTATGTGAAACATACAGTGGGAATCACAGTTCAGAAGACTGCCCGCTACAGCTAGAGGAAGGGATGTATGTTGGAAATTACAACAAGCCGAGAAATTACGACTCCAACAATTACAATCCCAGCTGGAGGAAAGATCCCAAGTTCTCTTGGAGCAATCCAAACAACGCACTGAATCCTAAGGTGCAGACTAACCAAAACTAAGGGGCACCCAGAATCCTGACACGGCAGCAACCGTAACAGCAGCCGGTAGCCACACCTAGTATACTGGAGTAGACTTTGGCCACATTCACGTCACAGACATGAGCTTACATGGAAAACATTGATCACTTTGTCAAGAAAACTGAGTCATTCATTGACAAGACATAGATGAGAATGACCAACCATGAGGCCACCCTGAAATCACTAGAGACACAGATGGGCCAGGTTTCCCAACATATTAAGCCAAGGCAAAACAGAGGATTCCTTAGTGATACTGAAGTCGCTAGAAAACCCACACATGAGCAGTGTAAAGTAATTACAACTGGGAGTGGGAAACAGCTGCAAGGGCCGGAGATGAAAACCATACCGATTGAGGAACTGACCCTAGATACACCTGCCGCGAACACTGCCCCAGCAGAAGAAGAGCAACATATTGCCGACATACCTGTCACGGCAACAGAGGGGATAGAGAAGCAAGAAAAGGATACTGAAGAACCTAAGCCTCCTCAAATTCGAATACCATGTGAAGGACACCTGGAAGATTACCGTCCTCCACCTCATTTTCCATAGCGGTTACAAAAGTAGAAACATGAGTACCAGCTCAAAAAGATTTACGATATTTTTAAGCAGGTGCACATCAATATACCGCTGTTAGAGGCCATCAAGCAGATGCCCGGTTATGCGAAGTTTTTCAAGGATGCTATGTCAAAAAGATCTAGACTCGGGGAATTCGAAACGGTAAAAATGACAGAAGGATGCATGACTATCTTGCACAGGCATCCACCCCAGAAGAAGAAGGATCCTGGGAGCTTCATCATACCGTGCATAATTGGTGATAAATTCGTGGGTAAGGCACTTTGTGATCTAGGTGCTAGTATAAATTTAATGTCAAAATCCGTGTTTCAGAAATTAGGTATTGGACGAGCACGACCCACGACAATCATGCTGCAGCTGGCAGACCGCTCTTACGTACAACCAGAAGAGAAGATCGAAGATATTCTGGTAAGAGTGGATAAGTTTTTTTTTCCTGCTGACTTTCTTGTTTTAGATTGTGAAGCAGATGAAAATGCACCAATCATCCTGGGGCGACCCTTCCTAGCCACAGACAGATCTGTGATTGATGTAGAGAAAGGAGAACTGACCATGAGAATAAATGATCAAGAAATTAAGCTCAATGTTCTCCAAGCAATCAAACATGCTGATGCAGAAGAAGAATGCAAGGCCATCACTGAAGTAATCCTTGACACCCTGCATCAGGTCGAGCTGCCATGACATAAAATTTGGTCACTGCCACAACAATCATCTTGAAGACTGTCACGGCATCAACGACGATAGTGACTCCTCCGATTCAGACATATCTAACACTGAAGGTCATGAGGAGGTAAATTGGATAGGCAATCGTCCAGGTAAGTTATTCGAGCCCCTAAACTATACCTCGAATGAACACATAAGCCAAAAGCCTTCAATTGAAGAACCACATGTTTTAGATCTTAAGCCCCTGCCAGGGCAGCTTAAATATGTTTTTCTTTGTTTAAATGATACGTTGTCCGTAATCATCTCTTCCAAGTTAATGCAGAAACAGGAACAACAGTTAATTGGAATGCTGCAGCAGCATAAGAAGGCCATTGGATGGACGATAGCTGATATCTAAGGCATCAGTCTGACACTATGTATGCACAAAATTCTCCTGGAAGATGATCATAAGCCGACCATTGATGCTCAGAGACGCTTAAATGACGCTATATGAGAAGTGGTGAGAAAAGAAATTATCAAATGGCTCAATGCCGGAATAATTTATGCCATCTCGGATAGTAAGTGGGTGAGCCCGGTGCAGTGTGTTCCTAAAAAGGGAGGAATAACCATGGTGACCAACGAAGAGAACGAACTAATCCCAACCAGGATTGTGACCGGTTGGAGGGTTTGTATGAATTACCGGAAGCTTAACAAAGCTACCCGAAAAGACCATTTCCCCTACCTTTTATTGATCAAATGCTTGATAGATTAGCGCGGAAACCTTATTATTGTTTTCTTGATGGTTATTCAAGATACAACCAGATAGCTATTGCACCGGAGGATCAAGAGAAAACGACCTTCACATGCCCATACGGAACTTATGCTTTTCGGAGAATGCCATTTGGACTATGCAATGCACCAGTAACCTTCTAAAGGTGTATGATGGCGATATTCTCCGACATGGTGGAGGACTTCCTGGAAATATTCATGGATGATTTTTCCGTCTTTGGAGACTGTTTTGAAGGTTGTTTAGGCAACCTACATAAGGTGCTTGAAAGATGCGAAAAAGCGAACTTGTTCTTAAACTGGGAAAAATGCCACTTCATGGTGGATGAAGGGATAGTCTTAGGCCACAAGGTAAGCTGCCGCGGTATAGAGGTAGACAAAGCAAAAATAGAAGTAATCGAAAAGCTGCCGCCACCCACCACAGTCAAGGGAATTTGGAGTTTCTTAGGGCATGCTGGGTTTTATCGACGATTTATTGCTAATTTCTCGAAGATTACCAAGCCCCTAGGCCACCTACTGGAGCATAATCGTCCCTTTGACTTCAATACTGAATGCACTGGGGCATTCAGAATTCTGAAAGAGAAGCTGGTAACAGCCCCGATTGTATAGCCACTAGACTGGAGTTTGCCATTTGAGATAATGTGTGATGCCAGTGACTATGCAGTAGGGGCGGCACTAGGGCAGAGGAAGGATAAGCTCTTCCACGTAATTTATTATGCCAGAAAAACACTGAATGATGCCCAAGTAAACTACACCACAACAAAAAAGGAACTATTAGCAGTGGTGTTTTTGATCGACAAGTTCTGTCCATACATACTTGGAACGAAGGTGGTGGTCCATACAGACCATTCAGCACTGAAGTATCTGTTCACTAAAAAGGATGCAAAACCTAGGCCGATACGTTGGATTCTGCTGCTGCAAGAGTTCGACATTGATATCAAGGATAAAAAGGGAACAGAGAACCAAGTCGCAGACCACTTGTCGAGATTAGAGATGGGAAACAGTCTACCGACATACAAAACCAACATAATGGAGACCTTCCCGGATGAGCAGTTGTTTGCTGCCACAAGCACTGCCGTGACAGCCATGGCGGCAAGTAAGTTTTTTGAACTTCCTTGGTACACTGATTTTGTTAATTACATTGTTAGCGGAGTACTACCTCCTGAACTTAATTACCAAGCAAGGAAGATGTTCCAAAATGATGCAAAACATTATTATTGGGACGAACCTCTTCTTTTCAAACATTGTGCAGATCAAATTATCAGGAGATGCGTACAACAAGATGAACAGGAAGCTGTGCTTCACCACTGTCATGCTTCCCCATATGGAGGACACTTAGGTGGAAACAAAACCGCTGCCAAGGTTTTGCAATCCGGTCTTTATTGGCCCACACTGTTCAAGGATGCACAAGCCTTCTACAAAAGCTGTGACAAATGCCAACGGACTGGGAACATCTCAAGAATGCATGAGATGCCACTGCGAAACATTTTAGAAGTCGAAATATTCGATGTATGGGGAATCGATTTCATGGGACCATTCCCAGCATCTTGTGAGAACCTCTACATCCTACTAGCATTGGATTATGTGTCTAAGAGGGTTGAAGCAATCGCCACCCAGAAAAATGACGCCAAAACTGTTTAGAGATTTCTGCATAAGAATATTTTCTCCAGATTTGGCATACCTAAGGCGATCATCAGTGACGAAGGGAGACATTTTGATAATAGGGTAATCGCTGCTGCCTTGAGAAAATAAAGAGTAAAGTACCGGATTGCGACAACGTACCACCCTCAAACCAATGGACATGCCGAAATATCCAACCGGGGAGTAAAGAACATACTTGAGAAGATGGTTAAACCTACTCAGAAAGATTGGTCTTTACACCTCAATGATGCACTTTGGGCCTATAGAACAGCATTCAAAACACCATTGGGAATGTCACCTTAGAGGCTTATATATGGGAAAACATGCCACTTACCTGTCGAGATAGAGCACAGAGCTTACTGGGCTATCAAGGCAGTAAACATGGACTTAGATATGGCAGGACAGGAGAGGCTACTTGACTTGAATGAAATTGAAGAAATTCAAGCAATGGCTTACGACAACGCCAAGATTTACAAAGATAAAACCAAAAGGTGGCACGAAAAGAAGTTGTTGCCACGACAGTTCTGCCCATGGCAACTTGTGTTATTGTTTAACTCTAGGTTAAAACTTTTCCCAGAAAAGCTTAAATCTAGATGGTCCGGTTCTTTCCAAGTCGTCTAGGTTTTTCCCCATGGTGCCATCACGATCAAATCCTTAAAGGACAGGCACCAGTTCAAAGTCAACGGACAAAGACTAAAGCATTATCAGGGGACTGAAGCCCCAAGAATGCAAGAAGTAGTTACTTTAGGAGATGCCCCTAAAGGCATCCCTAATTTAACTTAGTTTTTATTTTATTTCATTTTATTTATTTATTAGGAATTAAGAATTATTTTATTTTATTTTAGGAACTGAGATTTTATTTTAATTATTTTTAGGAAATAAAGGAAGCAAGGAGAAGAGAAGAAGTGAACCAGCCCACCATATCAACATCAGCCCAAAAATCCCAAAGAAGGAGTCTGTCGTCATAGCCTGTCATCAGCTGTCGTGACAGACGCAGAAAATACAGCCTGTCAACAAGCTGTCGCGATAGATACACAAACGTATAACAGACGCGTAACAGACACGGAAACGCGTGACAGACGCGTCAGAAATCGTGTAACAGTTGTCCCCGTTATTCGCACCTGCCATTACAACTCCAACGGGCAGAAAATCATCCATCTATATAAACCCACATTCACTATTCATTTTTCATCTCATTTTTATTCTCTCAACTTGTTTTCTCCAGATCTCAAATTTCTCTTTATTTTCCACAGCCCTTGCAACCATGACTAGCAGACAAACTCGTAGAAGTGATGCCTCCAGTTCTGCTGCAGCAGTCAGCACCCCAAGCCATAGTGCCATCCCAAACCAATTCGCCTCCACCGACTCTGCCGGCAGATACTACCGCTCTTTCCAGGAGAGGGAGATGTGGGAAGAACGGGGGTTTCTCTACACCGAACCCACGGGAAACCTAGGGCTTGAACCCTTCATAGCACAAAAGACCTATACCCTCAAATGGAAGCAGTTTGCTGCCCAGCCAGAAGAAATGAATGTCACACTCGTCCGGGAATTTTATGTTACCATCGACAGCAAAGATACTACGACCATGACGGTTCGAGGTAAAGAACTTCCTTTCGAGCCTTCTTACATCAACAACCTCTACGGCCTCTATGTGAGTAAAAAGGAGGACAACCACAAGGGATTCGTCAATAGTCTGTCGCCAGCAGACTACGATGCAGTGATGGCAGAACTGACAGAGGAGGGAACAGAATGGAACACCGACCTAAAGCATCGATGGATGGTGAAAAGAACTCAATTGACTCTCGAAGCCAAACTATGGAATCATTTCGTGAAGAAGAGAATCATGCCATCTTCCCATAACAGTACAGTCGACCGACCAAGGTTAGCTCTTGGACATTCAATTTTAAATGAAAGATCCATCAATGTCGGCCGATACATAAGGGAGGGAATTTTGGAATGTGCTCTCTGACCATCGGGACCCCTTGTCTTCCCGTACCTCATCACCGCAATATGACGAGGCCACAACGTTCCAGAAATTGCCGAAGACTTTAAAGTCCGAGGGAAAGGGTGGACGGAGCGAAACATCTTCAGCCTCATGGAGCTAAAAGCAGTAACCCCACTGTCCTACTTCAACCCTTCTACCACGGCAGAGCAACCGGCAGGCCCCAATCACCCAGAACTTTCCGCAGCAGAGCAGCAGCAGTCAACGGCAGCAGCTCCTCCACCAGATGCCTCCACCCAGATTCTGTTAACACTCAAAAGAATGGAGGAGATGTAGCTCGGTCTGATGAGCTTCCTGAGGGATTTCACAGCAGCAACGGTACATTTTATTCATAATGGTTTAAGTTTTGAAAATGTACCGTTCCCTTCCTCTCCAGAATAATATTTTGATGCCCCCACACCTACTCCTACCCCTGCTGCCACACTGAAGACTCCATCTACTGCCTCTACACCTACACCGGCCGCTACAGCTGAAGGCGACAGCCAAACTGCCACTGCCAGAGGTGAGAAAAGAAAAGAGCCACTGCCAGAGCTCAACGAAGACTACTTCGAAGGTTTCTCCTCATCATCCGTCTGGCAGGACTCTGACGGGGAGCCCTCTGTTGCCCAAAACCTCTCCAAGGAGTTCACCCCAATGAAGAGGCAGAAGCCCAACGAGGCTGGCGAAGGACCCTCCGGCCAGGGCAGGTCTTCCAGCAGCAACAGTAGTAGGAGCAACAACTCCGACAATGAGGTACAAGTGCTGGACAAGCCCCCACACATCTCACCCACCCGTGTCCAGCCGCCAAGGGAAGCCAAAAAGAAGACAACATCTGCCTCCCCCAGCACACTATCGGCCCCTACTATGAAGGCCATTGCCCGCCGGCAACTACAGATCAGCAGCAACAGCGATGACATCTCCTCAACTTAAATTTCTATCTTATATTTTGATGTCTTGCTGTTTTATTTATCTTATGATGTATTTTGCTTTTTCTGTTTTTAATTTACATGTCATCATGCATTGAGAGCAATGCAACCCTCGAGTTTGGGGGTGGAATCCCTCCAATAATGAAGCGTTATTTTTGTATTAAAAATTTGTCTAAGTGTTAGTTATTATTTAGTTTATTTTTGTCAAAAAAATCATTTGGCTTAATTCTTTGAACTAAACTTATCTACCGTGACATACTCTATCGTGACAGTGCCTTTAGGAAATTTTAGGATATGTTTAGAGCCTTGCTATGATTCTAACTTGTACAACACTCTTTGTGACTCTTATGCTATCTAGATTTCTTTAGTACACTGGAATAGGAATGTTTACCCACTTGAAACTGCCCCTAGAGGTGCCTATCACTGGCTCTAGGAAAACAATAAAAGAAAGAAAATTATTCACTCATTTGCTTGCAAAACTGCCTTGCACTGATTTTAGGAGATTTATTTTTGAGCTAAGCTAGAAAAAAACTAAAGGAGCCCAAGAATTGCCTCCAGAAAAGATGCAGTTAAATCAAGAGTCAGAAAAACTAAAGGAGCCTAAGAATTGCCTTTAGAAAAAAATTGAAATGGCATAAACTCAAGTTTGTAAGCATGACTATTCTGGTATACTAAAGGAGTCTAGACACATAGTTGTTCACAAAACCTGCACACACCGCACAAGAATTATAGCATGGTTCCGAATGAATCCAAAAATGCCCGATAAGGTATTGCTCTTGATAGAGAATAAGTGGTAGGTAATGAAAGGTTCACTGATTTAAGCCAAACCAAAAAGCTTTCATTTTAGTTAGGTAATATTTGCTTGAGGGCAAGCAAGAACTGGAGTTTGAGGGTGTGTTGAGTGTGTAAAAGTTCTATATTTTACCCCTTACTTAACCCATATTTCTGCTGCATTCAAGCATAATTCATTGCATTTAGGTAGAGTTTCACATATACATCATAATTAGATAAAATGGCACAGTTGCTACTAATTTTGGCTGCTTTTGTAGGTATCCGCTGTGGCAGACTCAGGATAGCAAAGGAGCAGAGCTAGAACACAGGACTGGAGTCGAGAAGCAAGACGCTGTCGTGGCCACTGCCGTGACAGCCACGACGACAGCATTGGTGAAGGGAAAAGTGAAGTGGTGATTGACAGATAGAGGAATTTAAGCCGGTCTGTCGTGGACCACTCCTATATTTTTCTGAGCCCCAAGGCAGAATGAAGGTCAAGCCCAAAGTTTAAGGAAGAAACCCAAAGCAAGAAAAGATGACGAATTAAAGGCATCTACTCAGGAGATTTAATCTTAATTAGAGTTGTACTTTGGTTTGAACTTGTATTCTTACCTTATTAGAAAACTTGAACCCAAGGCCTATATAAAGGCATGTAATTCGACCTAGGGAAGGATATCTCATCTCTAGCCGTCTTCCCCAAAACCCTTGTCGTTTTCCCCCTTCTCGTCATGTTCTAAACTTCCCCTAGGGCTAAGGGTTGATTCTGTAAAGTAGTTGCAAGGATTGTACTATTTTAGGAATTTTCTGTTCAATGAAATAAAACTTCAAGTTTGCTTATTTTGGTTTCAACATCTTGCAAGAGTATCGGGAGAGCTTTGTAAGATTATCTATTTGCTTAATATCGGGAGAGTTAAGTATACGAAAGGAATAAGTACAAGTTCTCCAGTTTATGGTTGAACTATCTCGGACCTAGGGATAGGACGAGGTTAAGTGGCTAAGGAAGAATTCAACAACATTGGTGTTCACCCTTCGATTCACGCCGGGAGGTATCATCAAAGAAGTGTTCATCGACAGTACTTGGACCTAGGGATAGGACAAGTCACAGCAGGGATTCTTGCTAAGCTTGAAATGCAGAGTTGTGTGATCGCTGCTGCGACAACAATAGACTTCTGCCGCGATAGGGACGACGACAGAACATGACTTTCTCTTCAATACAACACCTACAGTACCGAGCAAATCAATACTGGTCTATCTCTTAATCCTGAATCTTTATTCTTTATATTCACTGTTCTCCAATATTATTTCCCAAACAATTTAAACTCTTTTCCTTCTCTCTTGTGCAGTAATTCAAGGATAAAGCTATTTCCAGTCCTGTGGATTCGACATCCGATACTTCGAGTATCACTTTACTACTTGCGTCGTGTACACTTGCACTACATTGCGATAAGACTTTTGACACGCAACAGATGTGTTTCGGTACGGGTGTTTGGCTTTTTGAATTGGGGCTTGTGTTCCGAAACGGGGTGGATACGTTTCGAAACACAGGCCTGAAAATGGGGCTTTTGACATCTCTAAAGGTTCTCAAGTGTTGGGCTTAGGCCCTGTTCGATGTTAGTCTTCTTGTGAGTCTTGTTTTCCGCTTTCGCTTTACACCTAAGACTAACTAAATATTTAGACAAGATAATTAATGAAAAAGTTTTCTCGGGTTGTTAACCGAAGTGGAGCCTTAACGGGTTTCGCCTCGGTTTTCCCCGTGTAGCCCACTCGGACCGGACAAGCGTCCAGACCGAGACGAGGGGGTTACAGGGTATGACATAAATATGTGCCTAGTAGCACCATTGTCTATCATCCACTCTCTGTATTCGTAAATATATCAACTTTGAGAAATGGTCACAAAAATTATCTCATATGCTTCAACCAAATTAAAAATTTGGCTTAACAGGATAATCATTTCTCATTGAAATTTCTGCACTATGGTGGCTCAATGTGTCATCATAATTGGAGATAAAAATTGTGGTATAGTCAATGAATAATGCACCAGGTAGGTACCTATGAAAGAGAGGTGGTGTACAAAGCACTATTAAATACCAAGTCTTTGATAGGACCAATCCTAGACATGCACTATCACATTATACCAACAATCAATTATGGAGTCTGCCACACATAAAATAATTTTCTTTTTCCTTCTTTTTTTTAAAATTTTATTTTGAGTTTGTAACCAACTTCAATCATACTTAAAGCTCAACTTACAAAATTTTGTAAGCATAAATAGTAGGCATAAGAATAATAATTCAATATTATAGCATAGGTAAATAAAATTATTATCTAAAAGCATCCTAAAAAAATTATAGACAATACATACCTATTTTAGCAGTAGAATTCAAATTATGATGTACATATAGCATCGCGACTGTAAGGGGGCACACTAGAGTACTGCACGAACAACGTAACAACAACAACACCAACAAAAATCTTTGTTAAGAGATCGCAAGTTTTTGGTTTAAAATAGGAAATGGAAAAAATATCCTTTAGATTGTAGGAAAAATGTTTGGTTAAACCGAAAAAGGGTTGAAAATAAGACTTGCTTGAGGCGTGCACTAGACACTGTCCTTAAGGATATTTCGCGGTGAAGCGTACCCTCCAGGATTCAACTAGCACTTCTGCCGAAGCAGGCAACAGAAAGAGCAAAGAATCAATGAATACTCAGCTTTAAAATGAGAGAGGGGAGAAGAAAGTAAGTAAATGATTCTACTTTGATATGAATTATGAAGGCATATGTGCATGGTATTTATAGTATCATGCATGTCTAAAAAGGGCATCTAAAATAGCAATTAGACAAGGGCAAATCGGTCAAAAATAAAATGAATGGTTAAGAATAAAGATATTTTTATTTGAAATGAATGGTTAAAATTAATCAGAAAAATGGATGGTCTAAAATGAATTTTAAATAATAATAAAAACAAAATAATAAAAATGGATCGGGCCTCTAGTTCATGCACATGGGAAAATTCGCCGGTTTCAACTGGACTAAACTTCTTGACCAAACCTCATGTGCGTGCAACCACCGTTATATTTTTCTCTGCCCAATACCAAGTCTTTCTATTTAAACTCAAAACAAATAATATAAAAGAGAGATGTGAGATTCTTTAAAATATACTAAGTAAACTTATATTTTTACAACAGACAGTTAATAGAAATATGTATTTGGGCCTTATTACTTATACATCCTATCAATTTGGTCTTAAGTTTAATTTAATTTAATAGCCAACATTATCCTGACATGTGTCATAATATCAGTAATCACGAGTTTATTATTATTTTTATTTTCTATCAATCAACCAGATCATGACACATGTCACAATTTGATTGAAGGAAAATAAAATTCCCCCAGGTGTTAGGGGATTCAAACCTAAGCGAGTTTTGTGACTTACACGCACATCACCACTAAACCAAAGTCATTTCTTGGAATAACATGGACATCATTGTCATATATCTTCCACTGCTTCCAATTCTAAACACACTCTTCCATCATCTTCTTCCTCAGTACCACATTTGTGCTCTCAGACCTTCCATTTCAAACGAAAGTTGGGAACAATGATGAATTTTCTTTACTTTTTTTTAACAATGAAAAATCAAAAACAACAACAAAGATGATTAAAAAGTGGGGATTTAATGGTTGGATTAGATTTGCATAGATGAAATGATTTTCTGTTTAGAATCTTGTTTAATCAGAAACTTGAAAAATTAACAATAAAAAGAGAAGGGGGTTTCAGGTCTGGTTCATGAACATGTTGTTTCCAAAAAATGGGGGAGTTCAAATCAGCCGCAAATCCTTTGGAACGAAAAAGGAGAAGCCTAGAAGCAAAATCCAGTAAAAGAATTGCAATTGTAAGCTTTACAAGCAAGCGATGATCCTTGTTTAAAGACCATGAGTTTCAGTTAAATCTCATATTCTTTTACCCACTTTTGCTTTGTTTTGTTTTCTGAAACCAGAAATCTAGAAGACCCACATTATTCTGTATTTTAATTTTAGAGTAAACTACTCAATTGTGGAATTGAGGAAGAAGATAATAGAAGAGTGTGTTTATAATTAGAAGCATTACAAGATATATGAAAATGTTGTCCATGCTATACCAAGAAATGACTTTGGTTTAGTGGTGATGTGCGTTTTCCCTAAAAACCACCCAGTTAACCATTACTTTTCCTCATCATTTTTTTTCTAACCAATGAATCTTCACTAATGTTTTCCCATGTCATTTAAAAACAGTTTTTTAGAAGTTATAATATTATTGGATTACTTACATGAAAAATAATGGTAAAGTGGGTGGTTTTTATTGGATGGGATCATGGCTGATGTGCTAAGTCAGGCCCATGATATAATTTCTCCCAATACCATATGGAGAATTTTATTTTCTTTCAACCAAATTGTGACATGTGACATGATCTGGTTGGTTGAAGGAAAATAAAAATAATAATAAACTCATGACTAATGATACCATGACATGTGTCAGGATCGAGTTGGTTATTCAATTAAATTAAAATTAAGACCAAATTAATAGGATATGTAAGTAATAAGGACTAAATATGTAATCATACAGATTTCTATTAGCTGCCACGTCACTGGTATATTTGCCAAAATTAAAAGTATAGTTGCCAAATTGACACCAACCCCATAGTCAAATGGTCATTTGTATAGCTTACCCTACTAATTATTGGTTTTATTCAAATCTTACCAAAACAGGGGCGGAACTAGAAATTTATAAAGGGGGACGAAAATGAAATTAAAAAATTAGAAATTTTGTAACACCCGGGTTTAGGGGTCGGGTGAAAATAACATTTAAATAATATTTTGAGTCTCGGTTTTCTAATTAAAAATAATGATGTATTATTTGGACCTCGTGATTTCGAACAAAACATTTTTGTGTGGGACTAAATTGAATTGTTTTACATCTTCCATGGAAATTGTGAAAAGTGGGATTTGCCATCTCATTAATGGCAAATCCGTAAATAGTAAGACTTCTTTTAAAAACCCTTTTAATTAAAAGATGACATTGTCTTCCTCCTTCTCTCATTTTCCATTTGAACGACAAAGGGGAGGGTTTTCTCTAAATCACTATTCCATCACCTTGCTTCTCCATTTTAGCTCGGATTTGAAAGGTAACTACATTTCCAACTTGTCCTCAACTTCCTCTCTTCAAAAGTACAAGTAGTTTTCATTTTCATCCAAGTTTTAGAATTTGAAGCTCCTTGAGGATTTGAATAAAAATGATGGCTTTATTGATTTTGACTTAAAGTTTTGATTTAAAAGTGTTAGATATGAAGTCTATGAACCAAATGGTCCAACATATGTGAATTTTACAAGGTTTTATACACATTCCCGAATTTGGGTTTAATGAGGGGTTTTGAAGGGTTCTAGAGTGGTTTTTGGGGTTATTTTAGGTTGGAATTTGTGGGCTGAGGTTAGTACTATAGTTGAGGTTGTTTTGGAATCTTTTGGAGGTATTAAAAGTGTTGAAAACATGAGTTTTGGTTGAGGTCTATGGGCTGCTCGAGTTTGGTAATTTTGGGGGTTATCCATGACTTGAATTGTTGTTTTTTATGTTTGAATAGTATTCCGGGTTAGCTACTTTGATGTTTGAGCTGATTTGAGGTTGTTGAGATTGTTTAGAGACAAGGACATGTATCGGTGAAGCCTCGGGAGTGAATCCGGAAGCTTGAAAGTGTTGCTTGCTTGATAGTTGAGCTTGGAAGTGAATGCGAGTGGTTAATGTTTTCAAAGTGGTTTTTAAGTGTTTGGTTCAAGCATGTGGACTAGGTTGGGCTTGGTAGACCCACCTAGAGTTAGGATTAGAGTGGTAGCCTAATCCTAAGCATTAATTAGAGACATTGGTTGAACTTTTAATTGATGTTTATGCCTCGTGATGTTTTGTGTTATGATGATTATGTATAATGTGTTATACATGTATGTTGAGGCATAGTTGTGATGCATTGTGATATGCATGTGGAATGTTCATGATTGTGATCATGGTGAGTACGTGCTAAGCACGGAAGTGTTATGATATGTTGTGGTTTTGGTTTAATGTTGGCACTAGTATGCTTGAGTACAAATGATCGATCATTAGGATGTTAGTGTGCATACGAGAGTCAAATGCGTGCGTGGTCTTGATGATGGTAGTCATAAAGATGGAGTACGGGTTCGCCTGGAAATTCTTCTTATATATTGTGATAGTCGGTGATGAGTGTAATCCCATCGACGGGGCGTGAGGATGAGTGGAATCCCCTCCGTGAGAACGGTGATGAGTATAATCTCGCCATGAGGTAAAGTTGTTGTTGGATGTGAGTTCTAACGTATTTATCCGCGTATTCGAGTCATAGCTAGGTGCCAATATGAATTGATATGTTTATCAATGTGATTCTCTTATGGATGGATATATGTGTTTACATATGATGTAGATTTGAGCTTGTTGAGCATGACATACTATTGAGTAATTGTTCATGCATCATGTACATTTTGGCTCATGAGAATCGAAGGTACGAACATACATTTACCTTGGTTGAGATCGTGCTTGGACCCTGCATTGTCGAGGTTTGTTTTAATGAGCTTACCCTCACTAAGCTTTATGCTTATGCTCTCTCTTGTTCAGCAATGCAGATCCTTAGTTCGTGGGTTGCTAGCGCAAGTGGAGGGCCTCCAAGTGTGCTTGTTGGCATTTGAGTTTATCAAGTATGAATTTTAAGTTATGAACATGTAATGGTTAAGCAGTGGGATTTGTGCTTTTGTTGGTGGTCTAGGAGCATGTTTAGACTCCTTCTTATGTTGTTTTTGTGTGGCTTGTTGATGCCATGTTTGGATTGTAAAACCATGTCTTATTTGCTTACCATGTATGTTGGCCATGTGCCTTTTGAGGATGCCTAAGTGTATGGTTGTTGAAGCATGAACCCTTAAGTGCTTATATGTCATCTTTTGATCAAATGCATGAATTGCTTGGTTGAATGTTGATTGTTCATGTTGGGTGCCTCGTATGATTAGATTTGGTTGATAAGTGTTGTATGTATGATTGGGTGTGATTAGGGAGGTCTCAAAATGTATTTAGAGTTAAGTTTAGTTTCGTTTTGCTGCATTTTAGTGTCTTGCAGAGCAGGGCGTATCGATACGCCTAAGGGACGTATCGATACGGTCTTACGCTTTGAGATACAATGTTGGATAGGGGTACCGATACGCGGGGGTGTATCGATACGCCCAAAGCTCACTAGAATTCTGAGATTTTCAGGAGACTTTGGCGTATCGGTACGGGTCTTTGGCGTATCGGTACGGTCTTATCCCGTTGACCACGAGATGTTGATCGAGAAGGGCGTATCGATATGCCCAAGGGCTGTATCGATACGGTCTTCCTGTGTTGACTGGTGGACGTTGACCTTGGTCAAGGTGTATCGATACCCTTGTCAGGTGTATCGATACGGCCTGCTTAAAAAGATAAAATGGGCTGTTTGACTCGTTGTGTTGGGTTCGGTTGTGTTTCTTTCTTGTTGTTTTCCGCTGCCATGATCACTTATGTAATGATATGCCTTTAGACAAGATTAAATTAAAAGAAATTTTCTAGGGTTGTTAACCGAGGTGGGACCTTAACGGGTTTCTCTTCGGTTTTCCCCGTGTAGCCTACTCGGACCGGTCGAACGTCCGGATCAGGACGAGGGGGTTACACTTGTTGGTATCAGAGCCTAAGGTTACCGAGACCTTGGGCAGGTAAGTGAGGTAAGTTGTGTTTTTATGATTGATATGCACGGTGTTTGCTTGCCTTGTAAGCATGATTGCTTGTGTGACAAGTATGCTCGTTGTTTTGTTTTAAAAGCATGTTGTTTAGAGTCCCATTGCTACTATTACATCGAAAAGGGAATTTTTAAAGTGAGGGAACATACTTGAGCCACTTGGAAGCCTTGCCTTGCTAACCCAATTTTGTATGTTTTGTGTTGTGGTTGTATTTATTATCTGTGAGGGCGATGTCTAGGCCGAGAGGTAGGCCGAGGGTGGTTCGTCAGGAACCACGTGTTGCGGCTCCTGTTAATGAGCCGGTGGCTGGAGTTGAGGCTCAAGTGTTGGAGCCTGCTGCTGGAGTTAGAGCTCCTCCACCACCTCCACCACCACCACCTCCTCCGCTTGGAGTTGGAGGCAAGGATGGAGCTGAAGGAGAGGGACCTCAGGGTGGCTAAGGTCCGGCTGGAATAGATATGACTCCGCTTGTGCAAGCTATAGCAGGAGCATTTCAGGCCGCAGTTGCCGGAGCTCAGGCTGCAGCTCAACCTAAAGGTGAGGATACTAGCTTACCGTTGGAGAGACTTCGTAGCCTAGGGGCTGAAGAGTTCAGAGGATCTACCCCGGAGAGGTCTGAGTTGTGGTTAGAGAAGATCGTTCGCATCTTAGCTCAGATGGGATGTGTGGGTGCTCGCAGATTGGGCTGTGTGATCTCTTTGCTTCAGGGTGATGCCTACACCTGGTGGGTCACCATTACTACCGGAGTTCCAAAGGCAGAGGTTGATTGGGATTTCTTTGAGTCCGCATTCAGAAAGAGATATTTGGGGCCGAGGTATCTAGATGAGAAGAAGCGAGAGTTTATGGCTCTTGTTCAGGGAGATGCTTCTGTGACTGACTACGAGATTCGTTTTGTTCGTTTGAGTCAGTATGCTCCAGAGTTAGTTCCTACTGAGAGGGACCGTTGTAACAGATTCATATATGGGCTCCATGAGGAAGTTAAGAGGTACACCTTAGCTTCAGATTATTCTGATTTTGATGTCTTTGTTGCTAGAGCCAAGGACATTGCGCATAGCTTGGGGCTGACCAAGCGTTCTGGAGGTTCTAGTTCTGGTAAGAGGCACAACAACTTTGACCGTAGAGATGCCAAGAGGCATAGAGGTGGCGGACAGCAGTTTGACCATAGGCGTGGCGGTGGCCACCATGGTAGAGGCCACCAGGGCCATAGAGGTGGAGGGCGTTTGCCCGAGTGTGCACGTTGTGGGAGACATGATTCTGGTAAGTGTTGGGGTAACTTCCATGCTTGTTGGAACTGTGGTTCAAGGGACCACTTTAGGAGGGAGTGCCCGCATCAAGCGGCACAAGCACCGAACATAGCTCAGGCTCCTTCGAGAGCGACTGATTTTCAGAGAGGCCGTGGGCGCGGTCGTGGCTACTTCCAGCCTAGGGTTGATGCACCTAGGGTAAATGCTCAGAGGAACCTTGCTCATGTTGTGGCAGTGCAGCTAGAGGCAGGAGGACCAGCGAGAGTTTATGCTCAGAGAGAGGCCGGGAACAACACTGATGTGATAGCAGGTAATTTTAAGTTACAGTCTATGTCTTTGCTTTCTTTGATTGATTCGGGTTCTACACATTCCTACATTTTGATTGAGCATGCACGGAAGTTAGATATACCTGTTGAGATCTTAGATGTAGGTATGCATGTGACTAGTTCCTTTGGTGAGACAGTTGTAGTTAGACGTATGTATAGGAGATGTCCGCTGAAGATTCAGGGTCATGTGTTTTCTGTTGATATGATGGAGCTTCCTTTTTATGGCTTTGATATTATTTTGGGTATGGACTGGTTAGTTGAGCACCGAGCTAGTGTGGACTTTGAGACAAAAAGAATTTCTTTTAAACTTTCTGATGACTACGAAGTAGTAGTAGTAGTAGTAGGCGAGAACATTAAATTCTTGTCTAATGTTGTGTCAGCTTTAGAGGCTCATAGGTTGATGGATTCCGGATGTGGGGCTTACTTAGCTTATGTGATGAATCCGAATATGAATGAGTCTATACCGAAAGATATTAGAACAATTTGTGATTTTCCGGATGTGTTTCCAGAAGAGTTACCAGGTTTGCCTCCTGACAGAGATGTTGAGTTTGTGATTGAGATTGTTTCAGGGTCTACTCCAGTTTCGATAGCTCCGTATCGTATGGCTCCGAAAGAGTTGAAAGAATTGAAGAGTCAGTTGCAAGAGTTATTAGACCGTGGTTTCATTAGGCCTAGTAGTTCTCCTTGGGGTGCTCCTGTGTTGTTTGTAAAGAAGAAAGATGGCAGTATGCATATGTGTATTGAATATAGACAGTTGAATCAGTTGACTGTGAAGAACAAGTATCTGTTGCCTCGTATAGATGATTTATTTGATCAGTTGAGGGGTGCATCAGTGTTTTCGAAGATAGACTTGAGATCAGGGTACTATCAGTTGAAAGTGAAAGAGTGTGATGTTCCGAAGACAGCTTTTAGAACTAGATATGGTCACTATGAGTTCCTTTTGATGTCGTTTGGGCTCACGAATGCACCTACAACATTCATGGACACGATGAACAGAATTTTTAGAGACTATCTAGATCGTTTTGTAGTTGTTTCATAGATGATATTCTTGTGTACTCGAAGACAGAAGAAGAGCATGATGAGCACTTGAGATTTGATTTGAAAAGATTGTTGAGTAATCAGTTGTACGCAAAGCTTAGCAAATGTGAGTTCTGGATTCGAGAGGTTGTATTTCATGGCCATGTTGTTTCGGCCGAAGGTATCTGTGTTGATCCATCGAAGATTGAGGCTATTGTTGAGTGGAAACAACCTAAGTCCGTGACTGAAATTAAGAGTTTCCTAGGATTAGCCGGTTACTATAGGAGATTTGTTGATGGTTTCACTAGAGTAGCTGCTCCTTTGACTAAATTGTTGCAAAAATGAGTTAAGTTTGAATGGTCAGATGCAAGACAGAAGGCCTTTGAGAAATTGAAAGAAGCTTTGACAAATGCTCCAGTGTTAGTGCAACCAGTTTCAGGTAAGGAGTTTGTGATTTATAGTGATGCTTCCTACATAGGTTTAGGTTGTGTTTTGATGCAAGAAAGAAGAGTTGTTGCCTATGCTTCTAGACAGTTGAAAGTTCATGAAAAGAACTATCCTACTCATGATATAGAGTTAGCCGCGGTCGTATTTGCATTGAAGATTTGGCGTCACTACTTGTATGGTGAGAAGTGTATAGTTTACACCGATCACAAGAGCTTGAAGTATTTGATGACACAGAGAGAGTTGAACCTGAGACAGAGAAGATGGCTTGAGTTGTTGAAAGATTGTGATTTGACCATTGAGTACCATCCGGGTAAGGCAAATGTAGTAGCCGATGCTTTGAGTAGAAAAGTTGTCGTTGAGTTGAGAGCTATGTTTTCTAGATTGAGTGTATCCGATGATGGTGGTTTGATCACAGAGTTGCAAGTGAAGCCCTCTTTGATTCAGTTGATTAGAGAGAAGCAGTTGCAAGATGTGTCTTTAGTTCCTCATGTTCAGGACATAGCTGAAGGTAGACCGACCGAGTATAGTTTCAGTGGTGAGAATTTGTTGTGCTTTAGAGATAGAGTTGTGGTACCGGAAGATGTTGAGTTGAGACGTCAGATTCTGAGTGAAGCACATTCGAGTCTTTTTTCTATGCATCCAGGTAATACCAAGATGTACCGTGACTTGAAGAATGATTACTTCTGGGTTGGTTTGAAGAAGGATGTAGCCGAGTATGTGAGCCGTTGTATGGTTTGTCAGAGAGTGAAGGCAGAACATCAGGTTCCTTCAGGTTTGTTACAGCCTTTGAAGATTCCAGAATGGAAATGGGAGAGGATTACCATGGACTTTGTGTCGGGGTTATCGTTGTCTTCTTCGAAGAAGAATTCTGTTTGGGTGATTGTTGATAGATTCACTAAGTGTGCTCACTTCTTAGCAGTGAACACTACAGATTCTTTAGACAAGTTGGCAAACTTGTACATCCGTGAGATTGTGAGACTTTATGGAGTTCCGAAGTCTATTGTTTCAAACAGAGATCCGAGATTCACTTCGAGGTTCTGGGGTTGTTTGCATAGTGCTTTAGGTAGCCGTTTGCATTATAGTACTTCTTATCATCCGCAGTCTGATGGACAGTCAGAGCGAGTGATACAAATTCTAGAGGATATGCTTCGTTGTTGTGTGATTGACTTCCACGGTTCTTGGGAGAAGCACCTACCTTCAGTTGAGTTTGCTTACAACAACAGCTATCAGTCTAGTATTCAGATGGCTCCTTATGAGGCTTTGTATGGTAGACGATGTAGGACTCCGATTTGTTGGGCTGAGACGGGTCAGAGATTGTTACCTATGCCGGATTTGCTTAAGGGGACTACCGACAAGGTGAAGTTGATTTGTGACCGCTTGAAAGCAGCTTCTGATCGTCAGAAGTCTTATACGGATTTGAAGAGAAAAGAGATTGAGTTCTCTGTGGGTGAGAAAGTGTTTTTGAAAGTATCTCCGTGGAAGAAGGTGATGAGATTTGGCCGGAAAGGCAAGTTGAGTCCGAGGTTTATTGGTCCGTATGAGATAGTTGAGCGGATTGGGCCTGTAGCTTACCGTTTGAGGTTGCCTTTTGAGTTAGAGAAGATACATGATGTCTTTCATGTGTCGATGCTTAGGAGATATAGATCGGATCCTTCTCATGTTATGTCTGTTGAGTAGATAGATTTGAATCCGAATTTGTCTTATAACGAAGAGCCTGTTGAGATACTTGCTTCTAATAGCAAGGTGTTGCGTGGCAAGACCATAGAGTTGGTCAAGGTGTTGTGGATACATAGAGGTGTGGAAGAGGCCACGTGGGAGAGGAAAGCTGATATGCTTGAGCAGTTCTTGTACTTGTTTCCGTCAGGTAATTTCGGGGACGAAATTCCTTAAGTGGGGGAGAGTTGTAACATTCGGGTTTAGGGGTCGGGTGAAAATAATATTTAAATAATATTTTGGGTCTCGGTTTTCTATTTAAAAATAATGATGTACTATTTGGACCTCGTGATTTCAAAGAAAACATTTTTGTGTGGGACTAAATTGAATTGTTTTACATCTTCCATGGAAATTGTGAAAAGTGGGATTTGCCATCTCATTAATGGAAAATTCGTAAATAGTGAGACTTCTTTTAAAAACCCTTTTAATTAAAAGATGACATTGTCTTCCTCCTTCTCTCATTTTCCATTTGAACGACAAAGGGGAGGGTTTTCTCTAAATCACTATTCCATCACCTTGCTTCTCCATTTTAGCTCGGATTTGAAAGGTAACTACATTTCCAACTTGTCCTCAACTTCCTCTCTTCAAAAGTACAAGTAGTTTTCATTTTCATCCAAGTTTTAGAATTTGAATAAAAATGATGGCTTTGTGTCGGGGTTATCGTTGTCTTCTTCGAAGAAGAATTCTGTTTGGGTGATTGCTGATAGATTCACTAAGTGTGCTCACTTCTTAGCAGTGAACACTACAGATTCTTTAGACAAGTTGGCAAACTTGTACATCCGTGAGATTGTGAGACTTTATGGAGTTCCGAAGTCTATTGTTTCAAACAGAGATCCGAGATTCACTTCGAGGTTCTGGGGTTGTTTGCATAGTGCTCTAGGTAGCCGTTTGCATTATAGTACCTCTTATCATCCGCAGTCTGATGGACAGTCAGAGCGAGTGATACAAATTCTAGAGGATATGCTTCGTTGTTGTGTGATTGACTTCCACGGTTCTTGGGAGAAGCACCTACCTTCAGTTGAGTTTGCTTACAACAACAGCTATCAGTCTAGTATTCAGATGGCTCCTTATGAGGCTTTGTATGGTAGACGATGTAGGACTCCGATTTGTTGGGCTGAGACGGGTCAAAGATTGTTACCTATGCCGGATTTGCTTAAGGGGACTACCGACAAGGTGAAGTTGATTTGTGACCGCTTGAAAGCAGCTTCTGATCGTCAGAAGTCTTATGCGGATTTGAAGAGAAAAGAGATTGAGTTCTCTGTGGGTGAGAAAGTGTTTTTGAAAGTATCTCCGTGGAAGAAGGTGATGAGATTTGGCCGGAAAGGCAAGTTGAGTCCGAGGTTTATTGGTCCGTATGAGATAGTTGAGCGGATTGGGCCTGTAGCTTACCGTTTGAGGTTGCCTTTTGAGTTAGAGAAGATACATGATGTCTTTCATGTGTCGATGCTTAGGAGATATAGATCGGATCCTTCTCATGTTATGTCTGTTGAGTAGATAGATTTGAATCCGAATTTGTCTTATAACGAAGAGCCTGTTGAGATACTTGCTTCTGATAGCAAGGTGTTGCGTGGCAAGACCATAGAGTTGGTCAAGGTGTTGTGGATACATAGAGGTGTGGAAGAGGCCACGTGGGAGAGGAAAGCTGATATGCTTGAGCAGTTCCTGTACTTGTTTCCGTCAGGTAATTTCGGGGACGAAATTCCTTAAGTGGGGGAGAGTTGTAACATTCGGGTTTAGGGGTCGGGTGAAAATAATATTTAAATAATATTTTGGGTCTCGGTTTTCTATTTAAAAATAATGATGTACTATTTGGACCTCGTGATTTCAAAGAAAACATTTTTGTGTGGGACTAAATTGAATTGTTTTACATCTTCCATGGAAATTGTGAAAAGTGGGATTTGCCATCTCATTAATGGAAAATTCGTAAATAGTGAGACTTCTTTTAAAAACCCTTTTAATTAAAAGATGACATTGTCTTCCTCCTTCTCTCATTTTCCATTTGAACGACAAAGGGGAGGGTTTTCTCTAAATCACTATTCCATCACCTTGCTTCTCCATTTTAGCTCGGATTTGAAAGGTAACTACATTTCCAACTTGTCCTCAACTTCCTCTCTTCAAAAGTACAAGTAGTTTTCATTTTCATCCATGTTTTAGAATTTGAATAAAAATGATGGCTTTGTGTCGGGGTTATCGTTGTCTCCTTCGAAGAAGAATTCTGTTTGGGTGATTGCTGATAGATTCACTAAGTGTGCTCACTTCTTAGCAGTGAACACTACAGATTCTTTAGACAAGTTGGCAAACTTGTACATCCGTGAGATTGTGAGACTTTATGGAGTTCTGAAGTCTATTGTTTCAGATAGAGATCCGAGATTCACTTCGAGGTTCTGGGGTTGTTTGCATAGTGCTCTAGGTAGCCGTTTGCATTTTAGTACTTCTTATCATCCGCAGTCCGATGGACAGTCAGAGCGAGTGATACAAATTCTAGAGGATATGCTTCGTTGTTGTGTGATTGACTTCCACGGTTCTTGGGAGAAGCACCTACCTTCAGTTGAGTTTGCTTACAACAACAACTATCAGTCTAGTATTCAGATAGCTCCTTATGAGGCTTTGTATGGTAGACGATGTAGGACTCCGATTTGTTGGGCTGAGACGGGTCAGAGATTGTTACCTATGCCGGATTTGCTTAAGGGGACTACCGACAAGGTGAAGTTGATTTGTGACCGCTTGAAAGCAGCTTCTGATCGTCAGAAGTCTTATGCGGATTTGAAGAGAAAAGAGATTGAGTTCTCTGTGGGTGAGAAAGTGTTTTTGAAAGTATCTCCGTGGAAGAAGGTGATGAGATTTGGCCGGAAAGGCAAGTTGAGTCCGAGGTTTATTGGTCCGTATGAGATAGTTGAGCGGATTGGGCCTTTAGCTTACCGTTTGAGGTTGCCTTTTGAGTTAGAGAAGATACATGATGTCTTTCATGTGTCGATGCTTAGGAGATATAGATCGGATCCTTCTCATGTTATGTCTGTTGAGTAGATAGATTTGAATCCGAATTTGTCTTATAACGAAGAGCCTGTTGAGATACTTGCTTCTGATAGCAAGGTGTTGCGTGGCAAGACCATAGAGTTGGTCAAGGTGTTGTGGATACATAGAGGTGTGGAAGAGGCCACGTGGGAGAGGAAAGCTGATATGCTTGAGCAGTTCCTGTACTTGTTTCCGTCAGGTAATTTCGGGGACGAAATTCCTTAAGTGGGGGAGAGTTGTAACATTCGGGTTTAGGGGTCGGGTGAAAATAATATTTAAATAATATTTTGGGTCTCGGTTTTCTATTTAAAAATAATGATGTACTATTTGGACCTCGTGATTTCAAAGAAAACATTTTTGTGTGGGACTAAATTGAATTGTTTTACATCTTCCATGGAAATTGTGAAAAGTGGGATTTGCCATCTCATTAATGGAAAATTCGTAAATAGTGAGACTTCTTTTAAAAACCCTTTTAATTAAAAGATGACATTGTCTTCCTCCTTCTCTCATTTTCCATTTGAACGACAAAGGGGAGGGTTTTCTCTAAATCACTATTCCATCACCTTGCTTCTCCATTTTAGCTCGGATTTGAAAGGTAACTACATTTCCAACTTGTCCTCAACTTCCTCTCTTCAAAAGTACAAGTAGTTTTCATTTTCATCCAAGTTTTAGAATTTGAATAAAAATGATGGCTTTGTGTCGGGGTTATCGTTGTCTCCTTCGAAGAAGAATTCTGTTTGGGTGATTGCTGATAGATTCACTAAGTGTGCTCACTTCTTAGCAGTGAACACTACAGATTCTTTAGACAAGTTGGCAAACTTGTACATCCGTGAGATTGTGAGACTTTATGGAGTTCTGAAGTCTATTGTTTCAGATAGAGATCCGAGATTCACTTCGAGGTTCTGGGGTTGTTTGCATAGTGCTCTAGGTAGCCGTTTGCATTTTAGTACTTCTTATCATCTGCAGTCCGATGGACAGTCAGAGCGAGTGATACAAATTCTAGAGGATATGCTTCGTTGTTGTGTGATTGACTTCCACGGTTCTTGGGAGAAGCACCTACCTTCAGTTGAGTTTGCTTACAATAACAGCTATCAGTCTAGTATTCAGATAGCTCCTTATGAGGCTTTGTATGGTAGACGATGTAGGACTCCGATTTGTTGGGCTGAGACGGGTCAGAGATTGTTACCTATGCCGGATTTGCTTAAGGGGACTACCGACAAGGTGAAGTTGATTTGTGACCGCTTGAAAGCAGCTTCCGATCGTCAGAAGTCTTATGCGGATTTGAAGCGAAAAGAGATTGAGTTCTCTGTGGGTGAGAAAGTGTTTTTGATAGTATCTTCGTGGAAGAAGGTGATGAGATTTGGCCTGAAAGGCAAGTTGAGTCCGAGGTTTATTGGTCCGTATGAGATAGTTGAGCGGATTGGGCATGTAGCTTACCATTTGAGGTTGCCTTTTGAGTTAGAGAAGATACATGATGTCTTTCATGTGTCGATGCTTAGGAGATATAGATCAGATCCTTCTCATGTTATGTCTGTTGAGTAGATAGAGTTGAATCCGGATTTGTCTTATAACGAAGAGCCTGTTGAGATACTTGCTTCTGATGGCAAGGTGTTGCGTGGCAAGACCATAGAGTTGGTCAAGGTGTTGTGGATACATAGAGGTGTGGAAGAGGTCACGTGGGAGAGGAAATGTAACCCCCTTAGCCCGGTCTAGACGGTTGACCCGAACTACGAAGATTACACGGGGAAAACTAAAGTCAACCCGAAAGTCAACCTTGATTAACGACCCTTTTTTTTTCTTTTTAAATCTTGTCTAGATGCACATTAACCTTAATTGTGATCATACAAACAACATATTGAAAGATCACAAACATCAGAGATCGAACAGGGACCCAATTGAACAGATTGCAACTTTAGGGACCAAATTGCAAATTCTGATAAATTAAGGGATTTATCCCAAATTAAAGTTACCATCTTGAAATTAGTCAGGTTTCATGCTTCTCTGTGAAATTTCAGCTCAAAAGGACATCCACAGCTCATGCAATTGATCAACATGATTCAGGACTAAAACGTAAACAAAGCAAAACATATAAAGATACTTTTAACTGAATTTAACGGTCAGGTATCGATACACCTGATGTACGCGGGGAAGGCAGTAACCAACCTCGAGCAACGGTATCGATACGATATCCCCTGTACCGATACGGCATTCAAACTTTACCCAGATGAGTATCGATACCCCCACAACCGTACCGATACGCCTGGGCAGAAAAGAGCATATTTGGCTCAGGCGTATCGATACGCGAGCCCGAGTACCGATACCCCTGTCTGAAATCGACTTGAAATTCGTACCATTCATGCTTCAAACCTCAGATTAACATCACCAAATCATACCACATAGATATACAACATGCAGGGATCATAAATGCATCAACAATTCAACTCATAACCATCACACATGAAAAGCCCCAATTTAAATGACATGCTTCCTACTTAAGCTACCTTTCATGCATAAACCTTCATAGCCAAGCATATAAGAGATCAAACCAAAAACCAACAACCACAGCAACATTTAACATACTTAGGGAGTCTTAAACACCTCCCAAAACATATACATTGGTCCCCCATTGCCAAATCGACCAAAAGCTAAAATGTTTAACAAAACCTTCCATACATTGAGCTTTACTTGAACTTGTGTGCTTGCCTCCTCTTGCTGCCCTCAATGCACTCTAATGCTCTGCATTATTGAATCAAGAAAACGAGAGAGCGTAAGCCAAAGCTTAGTGAGGAGCGCTCTTTAAAAACCATTCAATAATGCATTTAAAACCATTTGTAATTCATGCTTGTAAACAACCTTTACACATGCTCAAAGCGTACTTTAAATCAAGCAATAACATGCTTCCACATTTCATTTAAACTAGCATCTCATGCTTCAACATAAACATCAAATCATGCATCTCATGCATCTCATGTACAAAACATGTCATATTGGCTCAAGTGATACATTTCATTTATGAAATCAAGTTCAACAACTTTCCCCAAGGACTTTTAAACACCTTGGACCCCAAGGACTTTTAAACACCTTGGCCATGGACTTTTAAACACCATGAATGGACCACACAAGGACTTTTAACCACCTTTGTGTCCGTAGCTTGAAATACCCCAAGGACTTTTAAACACCTTGGCCCCAAGGACTTTTAAACACCTTGGCCCCATGGACTTTTAACCACCATGGAAAGGAGCACCTAAGGACTTTTAACCACCTTAGTGTCCGCAACAAGATTCATCCAAGGACTTTTAACCACCTTGATGATCTTAGATAACAAGGCTCACTCAAGGACTTTTAACCACCTTAGTGACCTTCACTTTTACAAACCATCACTTGCCAATACACACTTTATACATCATGTAGTCCACTATTTTAAAGCATTTAAATCAAGCCATTTCATCATGCATTTCAAAGCATTAAATCATCATTTAACAACGCATAAAAAACAAGGCACTCTTACCTAGAGACACCTTCAACACATGGCTTAAAACATCAGCATAAATCATGCTAAAACATCAGCAATTAACATGCTCAAACATGCTTTCCAAAACAGTAGCAAATCATGCAAAATCATCATTTCACATTTCATCAAAACATGGCCACCACTTAAAGAGAGTAATCCGAAAACTTACACTTGAGCTTAGCAAAGTTGTTTAGACTTAAACTAAGCTCCCAAAACCTTCAACCTTTGGTTTAAAAGCTGAAAAATCCATTTTCACTCACCGATTACCAAACAAGCCTAGCCAACAAGCTTTCCAAGCTTCCGAAACCTTCCGAAAACACCTCCAAAACTCAAGGATCAACCTCCCCTGTTTCAAGCACATAAAAACAGAACATTAATGCATCCTTATGCATTAAAACACCAGCAACATCAACACAACTTGCTGCTCATCACAAATCTAACAATTTGGCTACCAAACACAACCGAAATCATCTCCAAACACTTCCAAAACTTAACCCAGCCAAGATCCATCACTTCTAACCATTTTTATACATCAACTAACATGCAAAAAGATCACAACCACGTCCTTATACCTCCAGGTATAACAGATCACCAAAAACACTCCAAAAACAACCAAAAACTCAAGCCAACCTTAGGAAATTCAACCTATCCGGGATTGCATTGATTAAACCTCAACTTCTAATCATTTTAGCATTCATTTAACATCATTTTAACACCTCAAAACCTTGCTTAAACAGATCACACGAAATTTTTACCAAAATCACCAAATCTTGCATTTTAGCCAAAAATCAAGATCTCAATTGAAAAGCCTTTAATAAAACATGAATCAAGGATTGAGAACTTAGGAATTTCAGTAAAGAACTGATAGTTTAGAGGAGAAGGACGTTCTTACCTCCAAACTCGAATTTCTCCCTTTTAGAGCCAAAATGCTTGATGAAACAATTTGCAAATTGAGAGGTTTTGATGATGAGATGATTAGGAATCAAATGAGAGTTGAAATGAGAGATGTAGATGTCAAAATCAGAGAAAGAAATCTGAGGAAATCTTGTTTGGGTAGAGAGAAAATGAGAGAAAAGAGAATTTGAGAGAAAATAGAAAAAATTAGTTAAGATTTGGTTAAAATGATTTCCCTCTCTTTTCTTAATCTTTAAAATTAGATTTTAGACTTAAAATATCTTAGAAAAATCTGGAGAAATCCTTTTTGGAATAATAGCTCCTTAAAGATTCAAAGTTTCAATCCTTTATAAAACTGTCCCGCAACTTTCAAAAATTACATTTTGGTCACTAGCCAAAATGTCAACCTTCCGAACCTCATTTTCCAAAATTGATTTCACAGTTCACTTTTATATATTAAAAGATGATTTTAGAATATTTTTTCCATATTTTTAATGCAACCCGAACTAGGTTTTCCTAAATTCCCTCTTATATATTCGATCAGCACTTTGACTAAACCGGTCAACGCCAAAACTTCTGAGCCCAAAACCGGGGCGTTACAACTCTCCCCCCCCTTAAGAAATTTCGTCCTCGAAATTTACCTGAAGGAAAGAGATAAGGAAACTGCTTCAGCATATCCTCCTTTCGCTCCCACGTGGCTTCCTCAACACCGCGATGCTTCCACAGCACCTTCACCAACTCAATGGTCTTGCCACGAAGAACCTTGCTATCTGAATCCAGAATCTTCACCGGTTCCTCATCATAGGTCAAATCCGGATTCAATTCCACCTCCTCCACAGGCAACACATGCGAAGGATCAGATCGATACCTCCGGAGCATAGAAACATGGAACACATCATGAATCTTCTCCAGCTCCTGAGGTAACCTCAACTGATACGCAATAGGACCAACACGCTCAACAACCTCATACGGTCCAATGTATCTAGGGCTCAGCTTACCCTTCCGCCCAAACCTCATCACCTTCTTCCAAGGCGAAACCTTCAGGAACACGCGATCACCCACCGCAAACTCTATCTCCCTACGCTTCAAATCCGCGTAAGACTTCTGCCGATCAGAAGCAGCCTTCAACCTCTCACATATGAGCTTCACTTTCTCAGTGGTACCTTTCAACAAAGCAGGCATCGAAACCAACTTTTGACCAGTTTCAGCCCAACACAGAGGAGTCCTACACCTCCTCCCATACAGAGCCTCATAAGGTGCCATCTGTATACTTGCCTGAAAACTGTTGTTGTAAGCGAACTCAACCAAAGGCAGATGCTTCTCCCAAGAACCTTGGAACTCTATCACGCAACATCTCAACATATCCTCCAAGATCTGAATAACTCGCTCAGACTGGCCATCCGACTGAGGATGATAGGATGTACTGAAATGCAACCTTGTACCCAGAGCTTGATGCAAACACTGCCAAAAACGCGATGTGAACCTCGGATCCCTATCCGACACGATCGACTTAGGCACACCATGCAACCTCACAACCTCAGCAACGTACAGCTCTGCCAGCTTATCCAAGGAAAACGTAGTATGCACAGGCAAGAAATGTGCACACTTCGTCAGGCGATCCACAATCACCCAAACAGAATTCTTCTTCGACGGAGACAAAGGCAAACCAGATACAAAATCCATGGTAACCCTCTCCCACTTCCATTCAGGGATTTTCAACGGTTGCAACAAACCAGAAGGAACCTGATGTTCAGCCTTAACTCGCTGACACACCAAACACTTGCTCACGAACTCTGCCACATCCTTCTTCAAGCCCACCCAATAGTACTCATCACGAAGATCGCGATACATCTTTGTACTACCAGGATGCATAGCAAAAGGACTACTATGACCTTCAGCTAGAATAGCATGCCTCAACTCAGCATCTGCAGGCACTACTATCCGATTACCAAAACACAACACCCCATCCTCATTAAAACAGAAATCCGAAGGTCTACCCTCCGCGATATCCTGAACATGAGACACCAAGGAATCATCCAACAACTGCTTATCCTTGATCAACTGAACCAACGAAGGTTTCACCTGCAACTCAGCAACAAGACCACCATCCTGCGATATACTCAAGCTAGCAAACATAGCTCTCAGCTCAACAGCTACCTTTCTACTCAAGGCATCCGCAACAACATTGGCCTTTCCAGGATGATACTCTATCGTCAGATCATAATCCTTGAGCAACTCCAACCAACGTCGCTGCCTGAGATTCAACTCCTTCTGAGACATCAGATACCTCAAACTCTTGTGATCCGTGTACACAGTACACTTCTCACCATACAGATAATGCCTCCAGATCTTCAGAGCAAAAACCACTGCAGCCAACTCAATATCATGCGTAGGATAATTGCGCTCATGCACCTTCAACTGCCGCGACGCATAAGCCCCAACCTTACCCTCTTGCATCAGCACACACCCCAAACCAACATAGGATGCATCACTGTAGACTACAAACTCTTTCCCTGATTCAGGCTGAATCAAGATAGGAGCTTGCGTCAAAGCCAACTTCAGCTTCTCAAAAGCTTGTTGTCTCGCTTCTGTCCACTCATACCTAACATCTTTCTGCAGCAACTTCGTCAAAGGAGCAGCAATCTTGGAAAAACCATCCACAAACCTTCGGTAGTATCCTGCCAAACCAAGGAAACTACGAACCTCCTGAACAGACTTAGGAACTTTCCAGTTCATCACCGCTTCAATCTTCTGAGGATCAACACGAATCCCCTCAGCTGAGACCACATGCCCAAGAAAAACAACCTCTCTAAGCCAAAACTCACACTTGCTCAACTTAGCATAAAGCTGATTCTCCAACAAAGCTTGCAACACAATCCTCAAATGCTCTTCGTGCTCTTCCTCAGTACGCGAGTACACAAGGATATCATCAATGAACACCACGACAAACTTGTCCAGGTATTCATGAAAAACACGATTCATCATGTCCATGAAAGCAGCAGGAGCATTTGTCAAACCAAACGGCATCACAAGGAACTCATAATGCCCATACCTTGTCCTGAAAGCTGTCTTAGGCACATCCACATCCTTCACCTTCAATTGATAATACCCTGACCTCAAGTCAATCTTAGAGAACACAGCAGCTCCCCGAAATTGATCAAAGAGATCATCAATACTCGGCAAAGGATACCGATTCTTGATAGTCAACTTGTTCAGCTGACGGTAATCAATGCACATCCTCATCGTGCCATCTTTCTTCTTCACAAACAAGACAGGAGCACCCCAAGGCGAAACACTCGGCCGGATGAACCCACGATCAAGCAACTCTTGCAACTGCGTCTTCAGCTCCTTCAGCTCCTTAGGTGCCATTCTATAGGGAGTAATGGACACAGGAGTGGTATTCTCATACAGCTCAATACCAAACTCCACCTCGCGATTAGGAGGTAAACCAGGCAACTCCTCAGGAAAAACATCAGGAAACTCCTTCACAACCCTGATATCCTGCACCCTCAGCTCCTTCGAACTAGGATTCATCACAAAAGCCAGAAAAGCTTCACAACCTTGCCTCAGCATCCTGCTCGCCTCCAAGGTAGAAACAACATTGACAAGAAACTTCACATTCTCACCAACCACCACCACTTCATAATCATCCGCAAGCCTAAGCGAAACCCGCTTATTCTCACAATCCACAACAGCACGATGCTCAGCAAGCCAATCCATACCAAGGATCACATCAAAACCATAAAAGGGCAACTCCATAAGATCAACAAGAAAGACATGCCCTTGAACAACCAAAGGACACCTTTTATAAAGCTTACGAGTCACAACAGTTTCACCAAAAGAACTAGTGACTCTAACACCAACATCCAAAAACTCAACAGGCAAACCAAGCAACTCAGCATGCTCACGAAGAATGTATGAATGCGTAGATCCAGAATCAATCAAAGAAAGCAATGACAAGGATTGCAAAGTAAAGGTACCTGCAATCACATCTGCATCATTCCTTCCTTCGCGCTGAGCATACACCCTCGCTTGGCCTCCACCCTCAGGTTGAATAGCCACAACATAAGCTACACCGCGCCCACCTTCCTCTCGTCTCTGAAAATTACCACGGCCGCGCCCACGACCTCTCTGCGGTGCTGCAACAACAGGAGCACGCTCTTGACCACCAGCCATCCTCGGACAATCGCGTCTCAGATGATCAGCTGAACCACAGTTCCAGCACTCATAACCAGCTGCTATCACAGGAGCTTGCACCTCCCTCCCAGCACGAGGACAGTCATGCTTCAAGTGACCACGGGAACCACAAATCCAACAAGCACTAGGGTCAGCTCTAGCATTGCTACCCCTAGCAGGTGCACCTCCACCTCTCTTAGACGAGGACTGAAACCTCTGATCACGCCCTCTCTTGTTCCGTCCACCGGAACTATACTCAGCAGCTCTCTTTCCAGAACTAGCTCCAGCACCCTTAGCAGACAAACTCAGGTTCATCTCAATGTCCTTGGACCGACTAACCAGCACATCGAAATCATTGTACTCAGCAGCTAACATATAGGTCTTAACCTCCGTCACCAAACCATAACGGAACCTTTCGCACCTTTCGCGCTCATCAGGTACCAACTCAGGTGCATACTGGCTAAGACGTACAAACTGTACCTCATACTCAGCCACACTCATGTTCCCTTGGGTCAGAGACATGAATTCACGCTTCTTTTCATCCAGATATCTAACTCCCAGATATCTCCTCTTGAACGCATGCTGAAAGAACGTCCAAGTAACATCAGCATCAGCCATCCCAGAGATTGTGGTCGTCCACCACGTATAAGCATCACCTTGCAGCAGTGACACCACACATCCCAGCTTCTGCACATCAGTGCAACTCATTTGTCCCAAGACACGCTTGGTACTCTCCAACCACGCTTCAGACCTCTCAGCTGACATACCCCTAAACTCAGTCCCACCAAGACTGCGCAAACGTTCCAAGGGTAGTCTAGCACCAGCATCTCCTTGATGCCCAGCTCCTTGAGCTCCAGCTACTGCTGCTCGAAACGCACCCGCAATAGCTTGTACAAGCACAGACATGTCAGGTATCGCTTGCCCCTGACCAGCTTCAGGTCCTGCAGCTCCAGCACCAGCTGCCTCAGCTCCAGCTCCAGCTCTTTCCCTCTCCGCACCACCACCACCAGGTGGAGGAGGAGGTATCACAGCACTACCAGTGTGCTCATCATTCACATTCCCTTCCGGGGTCGTAGCTCTCGCGCTACTCCTTAACTCTCTACGTGGTGCCATACTTTACCATGCATAACAATACAAAATAAAACAAGTCAGGACCAGCAAGGTAAGCAAATTCCAAGTATTCAAGCTCAATCTCCTTCAAAAACAACATCATCTCTTTAGCTTTTGTTTGGCAATGGGTACCCTCATCATGCATCATCACAACATGCATCACATACACATCATCATATCATATCACTAAACATGCTTTCACCCAACAAGCATACAAACCAAACCATGCTTCAATCATGCATACACACATTCCCAATTACTCGAGAACTCAGCTCTGATACCACCAAATGTAACCCCCTTAGCCCGGTCTAGACGGTTGACCCGAACTACGAAGATTACACGGGGAAAACCAAAGTCAACCCGAAAGTCAACCTTGATTAACGACCCTTTTTTTCTTTTTAAATCTTGTCTAGATGCACATTAACCTTAATTGTGATCATACAAACAACATATTGAAAGATCACAAACATCAGAGATCGAACAGGGACCCAATTGAACAGATTGCAACTTTAGGGACCAAATTGCAAATTCTGATAAATTAAGGGATTTATCCCAAATTAAAGTTACCATCTTGAAATTAGTCAGGTTTCATGCTTCTCTGTGAAATTTCAGCTCAAAAGGACATCCACAGCTCATGCAATTGATCAACATGATTCAGGACTAAAACGTAAACAAAGCAAAACATATAAAGATACTTTTAACTGAATTTAACGGTCAGGTATCGATACACCTGATGTCGTATCGATACGCGGGGAAGGCAGTAACCAACCTCGAGCAACGGTATCGATACGATATCCCCTGTACCGATACGGCATTCAAACTTTACCCAGATGAGTATCGATACCCCCACAACCGTACCGATACGCCTGGGCAGAAAAGAGCATATTTGGCTCAGGCGTATCGATACGCGAGCCCGAGTACCGATACCCCTGTCTGAAATCGACTTGAAATTCGTACCATTCATGCTTCAAACCTCAGATTAACATCACCAAATCATACCACATAGATATACAACATGCAGGGATCATAAATGCATCAACAATTCAACTCATAACCATCACACATGAAAAGCCCCAATTTAAATGACATGCTTCCTACTTAAGCTACCTTTCATGCATAAACCTTCATAGCCAAGCATATAAGAGATCAAACCAAAAACCAACAACCACAGCAACATTTAACATACTTAGGGAGTCTTAAACACCTCCCAAAACATATACATTGGTCCCCCATTGCCAAATCGACCAAAAGCTAAAATGTTTAACAAAACCTTCCATACATTGAGCTTTACTTGAACTTGTGTGCTTGCCTCCTCTTGCTGCCCTCAATGCACTCTAATGCTCTGCATTATTGAATCAAGAAAACGAGAGAGCGTAAGCCAAAGCTTAGTGAGGAGCGCTCTTTAAAAACCATTCAATAATGCATTTAAAACCATTTGTAATTCATGCTTGTAAACAACCTTTACACATGCTCAAAGCGTACTTTAAATCAAGCAATAACATGCTTCCACATTTCATTTAAACTAGCATCTCATGCTTCAACATAAACATCAAATCATGCATCTCATGCATCTCATGTACAAAACATGTCATATTGGCTCAAGTGATACATTTCATTTATGAAATCAAGTTCAACAACTTTCCCCAAGGACTTTTAAACACCTTGGACCCCAAGGACTTTTAAACACCTTGGCCATGGACTTTTAAACACCATGAATGGACCACACAAGGACTTTTAACCACCTTTGTGTCCGTAGCTTGAAATACCCCAAGGACTTTTAAACACCTTGGCCCCAAGGACTTTTAAACACCTTGGCCCCATGGACTTTTAACCACCATGGAAAGGAGCACCTAAGGACTTTTAACCACCTTAGTGTCCGCAACAAGATTCATCCAAGGACTTTTAACCACCTTGATTATCTTAGATAACAAGGCTCACTCAAGGACTTTTAACCACCTTAGTGACCTTCACTTTTACAAACCATCACTTGCCAATACACACTTTATACATCATGTAGTCCACTGTTTTAAAGCATTTAAATCAAGCCATTTCATCATGCATTTCAAAGCATTAAATCATCATTTAACAACGCATAAAAAACAAGGCACTCTTACCTAGAGACACCTTCAACACATGGCTTAAAACATCAGCATAAATCATGCTAAAACATCAGCAATTAACATGCTCAAACATGCTTTCCAAAACAGTAGCAAATCATGCAAAATCATCATTTCACATTTCATCAAAACATGGCCACCACTTAAAGAGAGTAATCCGAAAACTTACACTTGAGCTTAGCAAAGTTGTTTAGACTTAAACTAAGCTCCCAAAACCTTCAACCTTTGGTTTAAAAGCTGAAAAATCCATTTTCACTCACCGATTACCAAACAAGCCTAGCCAACAAGCTTTCCAAGCTTCCGAAACCTTCCGAAAACACCTCCAAAACTCAAGGATCAACCTCCCCTGTTTCAAGCACATAAAAACAGAACATTAATGCATCCTTATGCATTAAAACACCAGCAACATCAACACAACTTGCTGCTCATCACAAATCTAACAATTTGGCTACCAAACACAACCGAAATCATCTCCAAACACTTCCAAAACTTAACCCAGCCAAGATCCATCACTTCTAACCATTTTTATACATCAACTAACATGCAAAAAGATCACAACCACGTCCTTATACCTCCAGGTATAACAGATCACCAAAAACACTCCAAAAACAACCAAAAACTCAAGCCAACCTTAGGAAATTCAACCTATCCGGGATTGCATTGATTAAACCTCAACTTCTAATCATTTTAGCATTCATTTAACATCATTTTAACACCTCAAAACCTTGCTTAAACAGATCACACGAAATTTTTACCAAAATCACCAAATCTTGCATTTTAGCCAAAAATCAAGATCTCAATTGAAAAGCCTTTAATAAAACATGAATCAAGGATTGAGAACTTAGGAATTTCAGTAAAGAACTGATAGTTTAGAGGAGAAGGACGTTCTTACCTCCAAACTCGAATTTCTCCCTTTTAGAGCCAAAATGCTTGATGAAACAATTTGCAAATTGAGAGGTTTTGATGATGAGATGATTAGGAATCAAATGAGAGTTGAAATGAGAGATGTAGATGTCAAAATCAGAGAAAGAAATCTGAGGAAATCTTGTTTGGGTAGAGAGAAAATGAGAGAAAAGAGAATTTGAGAGAAAATAGAAAAAATTAGTTAAGATTTGGTTAAAATGATTTCTCTCTCTTTTCTTAATCTTTAAAATCAGATTTTAGACTTAAAATATCTTAGAAAAATCTGGAGAAATCCTTTTTGGAATAATAGCTCCTTAAAGATTCAAAGTTTCAATCCTTTATAAAACTGTCCCGCAACTTTCAAAAATTACATTTTGGTCACTAGCCAAAATGTCAACCTTCCGAACCTCATTTTCCAAAATTGATTTCACAGTTCACTTTTATATATTAAAAGATGATTTTAGAATATTTTTTCCATATTTTTAATGCAACCCGAACTAGGTTTTCCTAAATTCCCTCTTATATATTCGATCAGCACTTTGACTAAACCGGTCAACGCCAAAACTTCTGAGCCCAAAACCGGGGCGTTACAGGAAAGTTGATATGCTTGAGCAGTTCCAATACTTGTTTCCGTCAGGTAATTTCGGGGACGAAATTCCTTAAGTGGGGGAGAGTTGTAACACTCGGGTTTAGGGGTCGGGTGAAAATAATATTTAAATAATATTTTGGGTCTCGGTTTTCTATTTAAAAATAATGATGTACTATTTGGACCTCGTGATTTCAAAGAAAACATTTTTGTATGGGACTAAATTGAATTGTTTTACATCTTCCATGGAAATTGTGAAAAGTGGGATTTGCCATCTCATTAATGGCAAATTCGTAAATAGTGAGACTTCTTTTAAAAACCCTTTTAATTAAAAGATGACATTGTCTTCCTCCTCTCATTTTCCATTTGAACGACAAAGGGGAGGGTTTTCTCTAAATCACTATCCCATCACCTTGCTTCTCCATTTTAGATCGGATTTGAAAGGTAACTACATTTCCAACTTGTCCTCAACTTCCTCTCTTCAAAAGTACAAGTAGTTTTCATTTTCATCCAAGTTTTAGAATTTGAATCTCCTTGAGGATTTGAATAAAAATGATGGCTTTATTGTTTTTGACTTAAAGTTTTGATTTAAAAGTGTTAGATATGAAGTCTATGAACCAAATGGTCCAACATATGTAAATTTTACAAGGTTTTATACACATTTCCGGATTTGTGTTTAATGTGGGGTTTTTGAAGGGTTTTAGAGTGGTTTTTTGGGTTGTTTTAGGTTGCAATTTGTGGGCTAAGGTTAGTACTATAGTTGGGGTTGTTTTGGAATCATTTAGAGGTATTAAAAGTGTTGAAAACATGAGTTTTGGTTGAGGTCTATTGGCTGCTCGAGTTTGGTAATTTTGGGGGTTATTCATGGCTTGAATTGTTGTGTTTGACGTTTGAATAGTATTCTGGATTAGCTACTTTGATGTTTGAGCTGATTTGAGGTTGTTTGGATTGTGTTGAGATTGTTTAGAGACAAGGACGTGTGTTGGTGAAGCCTCGGGATTGTATCCGGAAGCTTGAAGGTGTTGCTTGCTTGATAGTTGAGCTTGGAAGTGAAGGTGAGTAGTTAATGTTTTCAAAGTGGTTTTTAAGTGTTTGGTTCAAGCATGTGGACTAGGTTGGGCTTGGTAGACCCACCTAGAGTTAGGATTAGAGTGGTAGCCTAATCCTAAGCTTTAATTAGAGACATTGGTTGAACTTTTAATTGATGTTTATGCCTCGTGATGTCTTGTGTTATGATGATTATGTATAATGTGTTATACATGTATGTTGAGGCATGGTTGTGATGCATTGTGATATACATGTGGAATGTTCATGATTGTGATCATGGTGAGTACGTGCTAAGCACGGAAGTGTTATGATATGATGTGGTTTTGGTTTAATGTTGGCACTAGTATGCTTGAGTACAAATGATCGATCATTAGGATGTTAGTGTGCACACAAGAGTCAAATGCGCGCGTGGTCTTGATGATGGTAGTCATCAAGATGGAGTACGGGTTTGCCCGGAAATTCTTCTTATATATTGTGATAGTCGGTGATGAGTGTAATCCCATCGACGGGGCGTGAGGATGAGTGAAATCCCCTCCGCGAGAACGGTGATGAGTATAATCCCGCCGTGAGGTAAAGTTGTTGTTGGATGTGAGTTCCAACGTGTTTATCCGCGTATTCGAGTCATAGCTAGGTGCCAATATGAATTGATATGTGTATCAATGTGATTCTCTTATGGATGGATATATGTGTTTACATATGATGTGGATTTGAGCTTGTTGAGCATGACATACTATTGAATAATTGTTCATGCATCATGTACATTTTGGCTCATGAGAATCGAAGGTACGAACATGCATTTACCTTGGTTTAGATCGTGATTGGACCCTGCATTGTCGAGGTTTGTTTTAATGAGCTTACCCTCACTAAGCTTTATGCTTACGCTCTCTCTTGTTCGGCAATGCAGATCCTTAGTTCATGGGTTGCTAGCGCAAGTGGAGGGCCTTCAAGTGTTCTTGTTGGCATTTGAGTTTATCAAGTATGAATTTTAAGTTATGAACATGTAATGGTTAAGCAATGGGATTTGTGCTTTTGTTGGTGGTCTAGGAGCATGTTTAGACTCCTTCTTATGTTGTTTTTGTGTGGCTTGTTGATGTCATGTTTGGATTGTAAAACCATGTCTTATTTGCTTACCATGTATGTTGGCCATGTGCCTTTTGAGGATGCCTAAGTGTATGGTTGTTGAAGCATGAACCCTTAAGTGCTTATATGTCATCTTTTGATCAAATGCATGAATTCCTTAGTTAAATGTTGATTGTTCATGTTGGGTGCCTCGTATGATTAGATTTGGTTGATAAGTGTTGTATGTATGATTGGGTGTGATTAGAGAGGTCTCAAAATGTATTTAGAGTTGAGTTTCGTGTCGTTTTGCTGCATTTTAGTGCCTTGCAGAGCAGGGCGTATCGATACGCCTAAGGGCCGTATCGATACGGTCCTACGCTTTGGGACACAGTGTTGGCTAGAGGTACCGATACACGAGGGTGTATCGATACACCCAAAGCTCACTGGAATTCTGAGATTTTCAGGAGACTTTGGCGTATCGGTACGGGTCTTTGGCGTATCAGTACGGTCTTATCTCGTTGACCACGAGATGTTGACTGAGAAGGGCGTATCGATACGCCCAAGGACTGTATCGATACGATCTTCCTGTGTTGACTGGTGGACGTTGACCTTGGTCAAGGCGTATCGATACCCTTGTCAGGTGTATCGATACGACCTGCTTAAAAAGATAAAATGGGTTGTTTGACTCGTTGTGTTGGGTTCGGTTGTGTTTCTTTCTTGTTGTTTTCCGCTGCCATGATCACTTAAGTAACGATATGCCTTTAGACATGATTAAATTAAAAGAAATTTTCTAGGGTTGTTAACTGAGGTGGGACCTTAACGGGTTTCTCTTCGGTTTTCCCTGTGTAGCCTACTCGGACCGGTCGAACGTCCAGACCAGGACGAGGGGGTTACAAATTTTTAAAGGGTCCAAAATGAAATTAAAAATTTTGAAGGGGTCATACTAAGATTTTATTAACTTTAAAGGAATTATAAAGGTAATTTTACTTTTTTTTTCTAAAAAATCTAATACTATTCTTATTGAATTTTTTTACGAAGACCAAACACCTTAAACATCCCTTAGTTCTGCCCATGTACCCAAACAAACAAAATGGGAGAACAAGGTTAAAGGCAGATAGATAAATTGTTTGGTATGATATGAAAACTCTCTAACCATATTCATCGAAAACATTAATGTTTTCGACCAGGATAATACTGTTGAATCTTCTTCGAAAATTTTATGAATGATGTTTCAAATTTTTATTCCACATTGTATATATTAAATAAATTATATTATAATTATAAACACTATATATGTCTAACATTAAATTTATAATTATGAGTAAAAAATTATAGTAATTATTATTATAAACAACAACAAATTATAACATGATAATATTATAAGCAAAATATGTATGAATTTATTTATGATATGTTTTAGATTTTTGGTGTCCTTATTTTTAAAGGAATATTAATGATGAATTTATTATAATTTAATTTTAAAGGAAGTCCTCTAGAATATATTTGTGGAGTTTGTGATGCTTTTTGATGAAACATACATTGGATTTGTGTTCAGGTGGCCAAAAAGGAGTAAAGTGAAAATTTTGAAGCCTAACGGTCATCAAAAGCCTTTAGAAGATTTAGGGTTATTTTGGAAAAATGAGAATTTTTGGTTTTAAAAGAATTAGGTTTAGACTGTTTTTTTTAATATGCTGGTGTGATGTAAGGGTATCATCTGTTCAACTTTCTAGATCTTTTCAAAGACGATACACACAGCATGCATTATTGGTACTCAAACCCGGATCCCAAGGGATGATAATTTAAAATATTAACAAAATAAAATATTAGACACGGAAAATATAACGAAATAGCTATTTTAATAAAAAAAATTAGGCACCTAAAACAAAAAATATATAATTTTGACACTTATTTTGTATTAAAGTCTTTAAATAACAATAATATATATAAAAAATTAAATTACAAAATTGTTAAAGAGTATAAAGTTACTAAAAATCTGTTACTTTTCTATCGTTGTCAGTTGATTATTTTTAAAATATGATTATTCAAATAAATTTTATAAAATTATATTTTCAATTCGGGGAATTAGTATATTAATATTTTAGTTTGGATTTATATCCAATATATTGGTGGTGGATAGTGGTGAGCGTTCGATCGAGTCGAGTCGAGTCAAAATTTAAGTTGGCACGTCATATTTTACAACTCAAATTTATTTGAAATTTTTTCGAGTCGAGTCAAGTTTTCGAGTTCCTATAAAAATTTAATTGTAGTTATTTATCATGTTATAATACAATTTGATGCTAACTTAACATATTTCTCTAATTATATAAGATATGCATATATATATATGTGTTTCATTATATTTTTTATATTGATATATATACATATATATATATATATATATCAATTCACTAATTACTAAGAAATTTGAGTTTTTCAAGTTATTCGTATTTCTATTTTACAACTAAAACTTAACATATTTCTCTAATCATATAAGATATGCATATATATATAGGATAAATTTTCTATACACAGGCGGTGGAAACTGAAAGTTTCCACAAGCGCCTTAATTTTAGGTTATAGGGAGTTAGTTTAGGGTATAGGGTTTAGGGGTTTAGGTGTGGAGGGTTAGAATTTAGGGATAGTTGTTTCAATTTAAGGTTTAGAGTTATAATTTAGGGTTTATAGGTTAAAACCTAAATCCTCACCATATTACCCTAAAAAGTAAACCCTAACCTATAAACCCTAAATTATAACCCTAAACCTTAAATTGAAACAATTATTTCTAAATTCTAAGCCTCTACACCTAAACCCCTAAACCCTATACCCTAAACTAACTCCCTAAACACTAAAAATAAGGCGCTTGTGGAAACTTTAAGTTTCCACCGCCAGTGTATAGGATATTAATCCATATATATATATATATATATATATTTCATTATATATATATATATATATATATATTAGGAAAAATTGAAGGGCTCGACTATAAATTAAAAATCAATTCACTAATTACTAAGAAATTTAAGTTTTTCGAGTTATTCGTATTTCTATTTTACAACTCAAACTTAACATATTTCTCTAATCATATAAGATATGCATATATATATGTTTCATTATATATTTTTATATTGATATATATATCAGGAAAAATTGAAGGGCTCGACTATAAATTAAAAATCAATTCACTAATTACTAAGAAATTTGAGTTTTTCGAGTTATTCGTATTTCTATTTTACAACTCAAACTTTATTTGGAAATTTTTCGAGTCGAGTTTTGCACATCCCTAACGGTGTATATTTTTAGTTTCCATAAGCGCCTCAGTTTTAGGGTTTAGGAACTTAATTTAGGATGTAAGAGTTTAAGAATTTCTGAGTAATGGTTAGAATTTAGAGGTCAAGATTAAGATTTAGAATAATTTTTTGAGAATTTAAATTTTAACTTATAAACCTTAAATTTCATTTACAAACACTAAATTTTAAACTACTAAACATGAGTACATAGAAATAATCTTAAATTCTTTAAACTCTAAAATAATTATCCTTTTAGTTTTATAAAATTGCTCAAAAAGTTCAGCAATAGTAGTTTTAGATATGAATAATAAAATTCTAGTGAGAATCCAACGCATCATTCATAGCCCACAAAAGCAAAAGAAAATCTATTGCCAAGGCCCATCTTCAATACCCGGCATTAATGGCTTCTGCAGGGTTTTAGATCCTAATAGGGTTTCTTTAGCTTCTCTTAAACGAGCATGGATTTAACGTAATCCAAATATCTCCAAAGCAAAAAGAAGTGGAGTCGATGGAGGATGATTTTGGTGATTTGTATGCGGACGTTCAAGTCCAAGCTAGCGCAGCTATCGGCGGATTGCACGTTGAACCGGAAGAGAACAGCCCTAGCGATGCCTCCAAAAGCACCGAGGCGGATTCAGCTATGGATGATAGTGACAGCGAGGACGATTTGAACATTGTCTTGAACGATGATGATTGCCAGAAGTTTCCGGTCACCGGTCACGGTGGTGGCTATGACGAGAATGAAAATGGCGATTTTGGGGCGGAGATTTCAAGGCGGGTTGAACCGGTTAGTGATGGGTCGGAGCTGAATCCTAGTGGAAATGGTGTAGAAAGAGGGAGTGGGACTAAAATTGAGCTTCATTCACACTTCAAGGTAGTTTGGCATTGTTTATTTTTGTTTTGTTTCCGTTTTATGTATATGTTAGCATTAATTTATCTTTAATTAATGTAAAACTACAGCCATTCATGTTTTGCATTGCATTGATTCATTTATTTTGTAGTATGCGAGACCTCATGGATCATCATTTCCATGTAATACAAGGGTTAATGGACTTACTGGTATGTCCTCATCATTATCTTCTATGTCAAGAAGAGGTGATCGGGAAGATGATGTTTACGACCAAAAGATGGTTGTTTCCATGAAATCATTGCCACATCAATTTGGATATGGGTTTTCCCTTCCATGGTATAGGTCAGTGGATTCCTTTTTATCTTTGATTACATTTCAACCTTAATCTTCTATAGGTTTCTTTTGTGTATTATGTATAGAAAAATGAACTGTCTAAGCTGCGTGATTAAAATTAATGTCATCCAGAGCTTTTTAGGTATTATTCTTTCTTGTAAATACTATTCCTTGATGTTCCATATCCCGCCCCACCTTAATTTCTTTCAGTACAATATTGGATGTAAATATTGATGCATTTGAGGGGAAACCTTGGAGGCGTCCTGGTGCGGATATAACAGATTTCTTCAATTTTGGATTCAATGAGGATAGTTGGAAAGAATACTGTAACTCCCTGGTGAGTAAATTATTGTTGTGCTAATCGCCTTTACCATATTTCACCTTGTGGAATAACTAATTTCTTCTGTTATTTGAATATGGTTCTTACTATTTCATGCTATAATGCTACTATTGTTTAGCTGTATGATTTTTCTTAATAGCTCCTGCTTAAAAAGACCCCTTATTGAGTTATTTAACAGGAAAAATTTCGGCAACAGTTGTCCAGGCAGGCTAGGATTCCTTCTCATTATTCTTCAAAATTTGACCAGGTTGGTTATTTTAATCTTCATGGTAGTCTTTTTTTGTTTTTAGGAATGAATTGTAAAACTGTCTCAATTATCTGATATTTCCAACATTTTTATATGGCAATAGGCTGATGAAGCTGTGGCTGGTCATGAGAGAGTAACTCGAGAAGCCATGATCGAGGATGCAGCCAAAGTTGACTTGTCATTAAAATGTACTGATAGAGGAGAGATGCTCTTGCAATTGGTATGCCTAAAGCTGCAGTATCTGATAAGATCTTTATACTCTTTGTTTCATGTGTGTTGTTTCATTCTTTAGTGGCTTATTATTTCAGCCAAAAGGAAGAGCAATTCAAGTTGAAGACAGCATCAACGAACGTCAACCATCCATGGATATAAGACGTCCACGTTTTCAAGATTCTGATGTTATTATACAGGTCTGCTATTACTCCAGTCTTTATATGCACAATTCTTACGTATTGTAACCTTTGTATCATTTTCAATTCCATGGGTTGGCTCCAGATACCTGTGCAGGATTCCACTGTGGATTCATCCAACTCTGAAAAGGAGGAACTAGGTCATGGTAGCAAGTCTGAAGTGTCGGAATCTGGGAAGTTGGATCAGGATGATAGAGATGTTTGCTTTTCTGTTAGTGCTGGCAGTGATGAACTGAAAGGAGAGCATTATGCAAGGGTCATAAATGTGTCCACATCTTCTTTGGGGAGGTCTGAATCATTTACTATTTTAAACAGTACTTTTTCCTCAATTGAGTTCTCTACATGCTTGATTTGTCCTGCATATCCCTTGTTGGAGCTTTTGGTTCTAACATCGGTGTATTTTTTATTGGCCTGGTTTCAAGTATTAGAGTTAAAGGGTTCTCTGGCCCCAACAAAAGAAAAGAAAAAGTGGGATTCCATACAAAAAGATACTAGTACTTGTTTGACACTTGCAAACAAGGTTTAATGTCGGCATATTTAGTATATTTACAGCTGGTATTTCAAACATCATCTGCATGCATCAGCTTCTGATGCATAGGCTGCATAGTCATACCAGGTTTTTAGTGATTATTTTTTAGTAAGCTTTTCTCGTTTTTATTATTTAAATCACCAACAGCCTAAAGTTCTTGTTCTAATCTGATTAGGTCGCTGCCAGCATCTAATCAAACTTCACTAGAGACTGGTGATCACAGCAAGGTAAACGCCTCTGATACAAATGGAAAATGCCATCCAAATATGGAATTTGGCATTTCAGAAGGAACAGCTGAAGCAATGAAATCAAAAAATAAGGGAAATGAAGTGGCTTTCAGAAATACCCACCAACCAGATGCCTGCATTCCTGAAACTGAACCATCACTTGACAATCGAAGTCATTTTAGCCCCTCATTTTCCTTTTCAGAAGACAATTCTGAAGAAATATTTGAAGACAGTGTTCGTGCTGCTTCTGTTGAAACCCAAAGTCCATTAAGAAGGGAAACACTAGGTTCTGGAACTGGATTACAGAAGTCAGTTGATAATAAGAGCTCCAGAAGTAATAACCACAAAACAAAACCAGATGATAGAGAAAAAAATTCAGTACGCACAATTCCCTTGAGAGACAAGCAAAAGAATGAGAGTTGGAGACACCAGCATTATGTGAAAGAGAGGATCTTGGTCGAAAGTGATGATGAGTATGACACTTATCGATTATCAGATGCAGAGGGTGATTGGAAAAGATGTCGAAGACATGGAAATCCCACTGAAGAAAAATGGAATCATCGCCGTGGTAGGCCTTACGGTATTATCAACCAGAAGATATACCCTGAAAACTGTTGCGAAGCTTCTCATTTATCAAATGCAAGAGAACTCTGTTATAAAGATTACCCATCTGTTTACCATGACAAACGAAAAGAAAGTTCGTTGTACTACAGGGATAAAGAACCTTATGTTAACCGCAGTAAAAGGTTTACTGACAGCCATCTTCCTGCTTTTGACAGAAAAGCTTATCTGCACTTTAGAGAGGATTCGGATCAGTTTGCTAGAAAAAACTGGAACGAGGAGTTTTATCATGAAAGACAAGCCTACATAGCTAAAGAAGATGACATGGATGGGTTTTTGTATCGTGGACGAAGGCGTCCTGCTCGGAAGAGTCCAGTTCCTCGCACTTATGAAGAATCTGGGAGTTTAATCTCGAGTTATTCCCCTGCTTCTGCAGAAAGGGATATTCAATGGAGAAGGGGAAATAGCAGACTCCAATTTCGAAAGAAAACTGATCATGGTGATTTTCCATTAGATTGTAAGCATGAAGATGAGTGGTTAAAACACAAGTATGACACATCTATTTCATTCTCACATTCTGAAAGGGGTATGATTGAACCATATGAGAGGTGCAGACCACCAATCAGGAGAGAAGTGAAAGTTTCTGGCAGAAAAGGTAGATATGTTGACCGTGCCTATTTCCATTTGGATAGATCAGGGCCTACTGAAAGTGAAGATGAGTATCAGACACATACACACAGTAGATCTCTGGCCTTGGCAACTGACAGAGAACTGTCTGCACATAATGGACGAAGGTGGTTTAATACTGTACCATCAAGAAATGAGGAATATGACTCCAATCCAATTGACAGATGCCATAGACATCAGAGATTAGTATATCACGAGGAAGACCCAGACGGTGCTTGGTTCAGTTCCTATAATTATACCGAAGACTATGATTTACAAAATGATAATCAAGTTCAGTCACGGGGGAGAGGTCGTAGTAAGCGATCTAGAGTACTACACTGGAGAGAGGATAAATTATTTGTAAATGATAGATTGTTTGCTCAAGGGGTGCCTTTTTCTTGTGAAAAATCTTCTAAGCATGACTTAATTCACGCTAGGCATAGATCACTCAGGGAAGAGATGCTTCTTAATGATTCAATGTTGGAGCATCATGGTTATGAAATGGTAAGTGAAGGAAGTACTGTCACTTGTCATAAAAGAAAATCTTTTTTTAGGTATAGAGGTGAGCATGAGCAGGAGGTCCTGAAGGACAGGGACCAAGCGGACTTGATTGTTGGGGAAGGAAAGGTAAAGTTGGGGAAACTGAGGTCAAAAAAATCTTGTATCATTTGTACTTGTATATATGAGTGTTCTATTTGTGCCGGCCAAATCTTTTTTTTCTTCTAATAATGATCTTATTTCATCTTTTCTTTTGATCTTCTTATCTGTAATTCTCTTCCTTCAGTTGCCTTTAATTCTAGGTGAAGTGCTTGAATACAGGTTAATTTATTTTAGAATAAGTACCTTCTTCATTAGCTGATAATAATGTTAAGCTTTTACTTTCAAAACTAGTATACTTTAGCTTCTTTGGACACAGCTACAGATTCTTCTGGCCTTTTTCAGTTCAAGTGTTTATTTGTCAAAAATGATTTGTCACTATTTGCAGAAAATTGACAGTTCCTAATTCTTTTAGTGTTCACTGCATTACTTGCATTCTTATATTCATAGGCTAATCATGGTTGGTATCAGTTTCTTCCTAGATTGCGTTATTGAACATGGTATATAAACATCTGATTTCTCATTTCATCTGACCTTAGCTTCCTATTCTCTAGATATACGTAAATTTGATAAATTATAATCTGTGACATTTCCATATGATAATACCTTCTGCAGTCTTCTGGGAGACACACAGATAGTAGAAGCACAGTATGCAATGGAAGGCTCAAAAAGACGCTCTCGGAATATCCTATGGAGCAGAAATCTGTTAGGGAATTTAATGACTCATTTGGAAGCAAAGCAGTTAATATGGATGGAAGAAGGAATAATGAGAAACAGTTTGGTAAGTTTTCAGTTACAGAGTACAACAAAGATTTGGATATTGAGGAGGGTCAGATTATAAATGAAGAGCAAAGTATTGAGGACACCAATCTGGAAAAGGAAAATGCTTCCGAGACTAGGATGCAAAGTAACAAGGTGAAGGTGAAAACATTGCCTGTTAACAATGCATCTGAGAAGAATAGAGCTGTGGGTGAATGTGAAAACAAACGGATACTGGAGACACTAGCAAAGATGGAGAAAAGAAGGGAACGGTTTAAGGATCCACTCACAATAAAACATGAACCAGACAAGACCTCTGCTCCCCAAGTTGAATTGGTAGTCCAGACTAATGAATCAAAGAAACAGAGGCCTGCTCGAAAGAGGCAGTGGGCTGTAAGTTAGCAATTGTATAGTTTACTTCATACAATCTTACCGGAACGGTACAGTCTCCTAAGGTTTTCTTGGAAATGACCTGTGTGCGGATTTCAGGCCAAGCAAGGTGTTCGTTTTCCTTTCCGAGGTTCAAGTACTGTCAATGGTACGCCCCTCTAAAGTTCACAATCGTCATTGTTTCTTCCTTATACTACAACATTGAGTGCAAAAATAACCTTGAGTAAATTTTGAAGTTTTGTGATTGTTCCAAACTGCATATGATTCTTTATGGTCATGATGATAGCATTACTGTATTAAGATATAAGGTGATTCATCGCCAATAATGTTAAGGAGTTAATAGTTTTCATCAAGCATTTTAATGAATTCTAAAAGCTTTGGTTAATTCTTATTCATATCTTGTGTTGAGAAATTTTAATCTGTTTTTACTGGATATAGCTTCTATTTAGTAATTATAAGCAGGATTTTGCAGATGACAGTGTATGTTCTTGTGAGCTTGGAATCTCTACCGTGTTAGATGCCATCAAAGAACTAGGGGAAGACATTCATATACGAGAAATCATTAAATAATCAAATAAACAAATTCTAACGTAAATTTAGATCAAATTTAACTTGGTCATTTTAGAATGGGTTGTTATCAGTTTAAGTTTGATTTGTGTTGAGTTGGGTTTGAATTGGATTTCTTTTTTGGTCGGGTTAATATCATATTGGTTGATTTTTGGGGCCAGGTCAATATCAGATAGGTTGATTTTTTAGTTCGGGTTAATATCGAATCGATCAATTTTTGGTTTGTGTCAATATTGGATCGATTGATTTTCGGGTTGGGTTTATCAGATTGACCAGTTTTCAGTTTGGGTCAATATCAGATGGGTCGATTTTCAATTCTAGTCAATCTTTGGATTTTCGAGTCAATTCGGGTTGAGTTGGATATGTGTCCAATCGAGTATATATAAATTTATTGTTATATTATTGTAAAAATTATGTTTTTTGTTTGTCAATCTTAAAATTTAGGCTCAATTTCAACTCTTAATTGCTTAATGTTTCGAGTTCAACAATCATTAAAAGATGACAATTTAACCTAAACTTACCCTATAAAGTTTTACATAAATCTAAGAGGATAAAATTTGATTTTAGAATGAGATCAGGTAGAAATCATTTAATAAAAAAATAAATTTATCATATTTATTTATTTATTAAAATTAATTTGGATATAATTTAACTTTTGAAGATTTAATTGGATATTTCAATTTTTTACTTGTATATTTAATTAATCCCAAAAATTAATAAAATATAAAATCAAATAAACAATTAAAAAGTAAAAAATAACTTTGGATATATAGTTTTAAGGGTGAAATTTACCCACTAAAATATTTTTAAAACCTACTACAAAGTACAAGAAATTAAAAATTTTCAAAAAAATATTAGAGTTGACCCACTATATGAAATTCTTAGTTTCGTCACTGTTTGGTTTATCGTATTTCTAACAACAACAACAACAATTATTATTATTATTATTATTATTATTATTATTATTATTATTATTATTATTATTATTATTAGGCTTAATACAACTTTTCCCCCTAAACTATACCTGTTTTCCCAACTTGCCCCCTAAACTTCATTTTGCCCATTTTTTCGCCTAAACTTTTCAGTGTTACCCATATTCCCCCAAAAACTGACGTCGTTAAAAAAAGTACGAGAACCAATCACAAGCCGCCACATCGCCTCTTTATTTCTGATTTCTTATTTTCTAAATATTAAAGATAAAATACAGAAAATAAAAAAGAAATTAATATAATAATAATAAAATAATAATTTCACCCCCCCCCCACGGATTCTTCAATGCTACCCTAAGTCATGGTCGTCGTTCGTTCCTGGAAAACTTGCACGAGGAACACGACGACGAAACCGACGAAATCCCCGAAGAAATCCCTGAATCTTCTTCCAACAATTCCAGGGCTTTCACTAGATTCCTCTCTTGCAACCTCTCTTTCACCAACCGAATCAAATCCTCCGGTGGTCCACCGCAATCGATATAAGCCATCAAAACACCGGCTGAGAGTGTAGCAACGACCGCTGCAACATCCTCGCCACAAGAATTCAAAGTGAACGACGAGATTTCTCCAACCAACTTGCCATCACCGTCGACAACAGCGACTGAAGTTTGCATCTCAAGGGACTGAGTCACTCTTTCCACCCAATATTGCTTGTATGATCAATGAAATTCAGATCCCTTGGCAAGTTTGAAAATGTGTGAAACAGATCTAGAAAAAATAAGATAAAAGAATGATTTTTCAACCAAAAAAAATGGGATAAAAATCAGATTTTGGAATACCCAAACTCACCATTTGAGTAACAAGAGGATAATCAGAAGCACTGAGATTAATAAACCAATCCCAATCTCCACCTTCTTTCAACAAAATTGCAGCAGCGTGAAGCGTGTTAGCAACCATAGTAGGACCTCTATAAGTAACCAAATTAGCTTTCACGATCATCCGAACATTCCCAAATTTGTTAAACAGTTGATGATCTTTCACATACTTCTCCAGATCGAGCCTCTCTTCGGAGCTAGCTTCCCGGTCGAGATGAACCACGTACTGATTTAAAGGATGGTAAAGGGCTAAAAGGGTCCTTCTCAGCATCCGGCCGTCGCCGGCGGAGCCCGAAATGAGGTAAGCGAAGCGGGGAGGTAGAGGGAGAGTGGAGACAGGGATGGGTTTGAGTTGGTTCTCAATGAAAGGGGAGGAGTCGCCGATTACGGCGGAGGGATAGTAGAAGAAAAGGGGAGGAGTCGCCGATTACGGCGGATGGGTTTGAGTTGGTTCTCAATGAAAGGGGAGGAATCCATGGGGGGGGGGGGGTGAAATTATTATTTTATTATTATTATATTAATTTCTTTTTTATTTTCTGTATTTTATCTTTAATATTTAGAAAATAAGAAATCAGAAATAAAGAGGCGACGTGGCGGCTTGTGATTGGTTCTCGTGTTTTTTTTAACGGCGTCAGTTTTTGGGGGAATATGGGTAACGCTGAAAAGTTTAAGGGGAAAAAGTGGGCAAAATGAAGTTTAGGGGGCAAGTTGGGAAAACGGGTATAGTTTAGGGGGAAAAAGTTGTATTAAGCCTTATTATTATTATGATTATGATTATGATTATTATTATTATTATTATTATTATTATTATTATTATTATTATTATTACTCGTTCATTCTGACTCAATTATCGAGTCAAAACCAGGTTGATGTTTAGTTCAAATCGAATTTGAGCAAATTAAATCGAGTTGATTACCAACATCTTTTGCAGTCACCCTATACATCAATGAATTCGTCTAGTGTCCTCTAGCAATTTGTCGGTTTAGATTTTTTTTTTCTAACCTCTTTAAAACTCACGCAATTAAACAAAAAATTCACATTTTTTTGGTGTTGAGAGCTTTCTCGACTTTGAAGGTTTTAAGGTGTTTGTTCGAAAATTTAAACAATGAGAAATATTATTTTGAGAAGGCGAACAACATACCTCAAAACTAGCCTCATCAGATAGTCATTGAAGGAGATCAAAATATTAGCACGTCAAACCTCCAGATGAATTTTTGTAATTTTGAGTAGCTTTTTGAAAAATCAATTCAAGAAGAAGTGAGTGAAATGTGAATGTTTTTGTACCGATCTTGTCATGAATAATGATCGATGACAAGCGACGATTGATTGTCAATGAAAATTAAAAAGTTCAATGCCTAAAATTGAAACATTTTAAAGTTTAGTGGCAAAGTCATACATTATTTTAAAGTCTAATGCGTAAACGACGCCGTTTTGAGTAATTAATAAGTAACTCCAAAATGGTGTCTTTTCGGCTACACCATCATATTGATGGTATTGTGATCAATGTCACTGTGCCATTTCGAGTTAACGACCCAATTGTATGATTAAAGTCAAAACTAAAGTTTAGTGTTATAATTGATACAAGTGAAAGTTCAATGGTATGAACAATACACTACTTAAAGTTCAATGATATTTGGTGTAGTTTAACTTTAAGTTTAATTAAGGGTAAACTATATAAATGGTCGCCGAACTTTTATGACACTTTTATTTTGGATATCAAATTTTTAAAACTTGTGTTATAGTCACTGAACTTTTAGTTCCCTTTCAATATGATGCGTTAGAAGCGCCCTAAAAATTTGGTGACCATTTATGTAGTTTACCCTTGAATTTAAATGAATTTTTACTAATCTTTAGCCTTAATTTTATACCCTATTAAAACTCTTAACTAATTGGAGACGAAGAATTGGTCAGAGTTGTCGTTGGTGTGAGTTTTGGGACAAAGGTGAGAAGAAATAAAAAATTGGTTAGAAGATGGACTAAATAGTATAATATTTAAATGTTGCGACTCGATTTTTTAAAAGTAGGAGCAAATTAAATTAATGTGTAAATGTTCATGATTAAATATGTTATTATGTCAATTTTTAATTGTCACACCATCTATCGTTATTTTTTTTAAAAGGAAAAAGAGTCTTCTTGTGACTTTCGTTAACTCTAATGATTGTTTTGTAACTTTTCATAATTAGAAAACATAGCAAAAAATGTCTTATAGTTGGAGGATTATTTGGGTAGTTTACCCTTATTTTTATTTTTCATTTTATGTTTTAACTTATAACAACAAAGATTTATATCCAATACACTGGCGGTGGAAATTTTTAATTTCTATAAGCGCCTTAATTTTAGGGTTTAGGGCCTTAGTTTAGGGTGTAAGGTGTAGGAGTTTAGAATTTAGGTACAATAGTTAGAATTTAGGGTTAGAATTTAAGGTTTAGATGTTAGGGTTTAGGCTTTAGGGTAATATGTTGAGGAATTAGGTTTTGAACCTATAAACCCTAAATTCTAACCCTAAACACTAAATTCCAAACTATTAAACTTAAATCCCTTAATTTTACACCCTAAACTAAATCTCTAAACCCTAAAACTAAGGTGCTTGTGGAAACTTTTAGTTTCCACAGCCAGTGTATCAAATAATTATCCTAACAACAATTGGTTGAACTTGATGCACTGCTAGTAGAGTTTTTTCTTTCCACAAGTGGGCATCAAATGATGTCACATGTTGTTCTAGGGAACTAAACCCTACACACTAAAAATCAAACCCTGCATTTTAAACAATAACCTTAAAAGATAACCATAAACCCTAAACTCTAACTCTAAACTCTAAAAATACATCGCTTATAGAAAGCGCTAGTGCAACAAATCATTTTCCTTAGTCTTATAGAATAAATGGGAAATTACAAAAAGAGTATACAAAAATTAAAATAGACTAATCATATTAGCCGGTCATTTTTTCTAAAACTATCAAATTGCACGAACTAGCAACTAAATAATAAAGTAAGATCATACAACGAAAGAGTTAAAAAAAAACACAAACAACTTGTAAAAAATGATAAGTACAAACAAATAGCATTGAATGATAAGAATCATCAAGATTAACATAAAAATGCATATAGTAATGATGGCATGTTGATAAACTAATTTCTATCACAACTCAACCGTTACATGTTTAGAAAGATTGCGAGTGTCTATCAATATAACAGAACCAACCCGAAGCACGAGGGTCTAACGTAGGGCTAGATTATCAAAATAACTAAATAAACGTCAATTGGAGAGATAACACTAAATCCAATACCGAAAAAAAAGCGTACAACAAAAATAGACCAAAATACATTCTATATGACCAGACAAAAACATTCACCATTTTTTTACAAAAATAGAATACTAATTAAATAAAAGAGTTACATTTTGATACACAGCCCGTGTATTTTTTTACACAACTATTCTTTAAAATCTAAAACTTAAAACCCTAACCTTAACACTCTAAATTATAAACCTTAAACTCTAACTATAAGTACTAAATAATTCTAACCTCTAAACTAAACTCATAACCCCTAAATTTGACAAACATATGTCAATTTTTCTCTCAAACAAAATCAATAAAATAACTCAAATATGCAAATCAAACACGACGAAATTAAATTTTGTATAAATATCGAAACTAAATTTATTAGTATATCAATTTTATTAATTAATACGTCACATACTTTTATTTTTTTAACGAAAAAGAATCTTCTTGTAACTTCTGACACAAAAAAAAAACATCACATAGTCGTTAAACATATATAATTGGTCAAACAGTGGTTAAAACCTAAACAAACAAACAAACGAAAGGCTATAAGAAATTGTCCTTTGAACCAGTCAATTGTAGGGAATGATCCAAAACATATTATCCTGTTCATAAAGTACAACTCAGCGATTCTTCCGGTTATGGTTCCTAGTTTTGTGGTCGGCTTAGCATAATTTCCCCTGCTACGTGACCTGTCATATCGGTTCTGAACTATGTAAATCTATATATGTGCAAAAATTTAAACTAATTACAAATCATCACACGTTTAGTATTTTGGAGAAAAACTTTGAATCACGGCGTCAAATTATTATTACTTTTCTCTAATTAAATTAAATTAATTAAAATACATATTTAAAAATAGATTATTTTAGAATCTTTTATAAAAAATATATTCTATAGGAATTACTCGTCATTTCTATTTAATATTTTAAATCAATAAACGATAAATAACACATGATATTCTTAAAAATATCTGATCTTTAATTAAATTAAATAAATTAAGAGATAAATAATAAATAAAAATAAATCCTTATAAATCACAATTTGAAAATTTTACATCCTACAAAAGTCTCTACTGATCGATTAACACCTCCGAGATTCAATAATATAATTATAAAGCTCAAAAGTTCAATCAATGACAATGAAATTTTAGTATTCTCACACTTGTTAGAAACCCTTAAAAATAAGGTCACGTAATTCAGTGACGGTGTGGTGAATTAAATATATTTTTTAATAATTAATTAAATAATTATATTTTAATACACAAATTGTGTAAAAATTATAGTACACAAGCCTTCTTCAAAATTTAAATTTCTAATTCTAAAACTTTAAACCTCTAAACTCTAAATCTAACCGGTTTGCGTAAACTTACACAACTGCTTGTGTATCAATTTTTTCCCTTAACTAAACTATTAACAAGTGAAGTAACATGATATCATTAATAGTGTAGTGCGTTAAATATATCATATATCTTGAAAAAAAATCATATATATGGTTACCAAAACTCATATTTCTTGAAAAAAAATTATATATATGGTTACCAAAACTCAGATTAATCAAACCAGCAAGCAGTTGATCTAGTTGAATTAGATACTAGATCTTATCAATAAGGCCATATGTTTGAGTTTTGACGTTGTAAATGGAATAAATTGAATTGAACGGATCATTTATATAATGAGTCTTTGTAATACCTGATCTAGATCAAACAACCAATAGATTAAATACAGATAGTATATAATTTATTGAATTCATGGTAAAATGAGTATTGATAGTTAATCGAGGAACCCTAAAAATCTCTGGGATCGACAACCACATTCCCAAGTTCACCCGTCATCCCAAGCTGGTCTTCACCATTCACCTTCTTAAAGTACCATAGATCATCGATCCTTGATTTGGACAATGCATGGGGGACATGTTCCAGAAGCGGATCCGACACTCCCAACTCGGTTATTACCATCTTGCAATTCTTCATGTCTTGACCCAATCTCAATGCGAAACTCCATGCAGCTTTCATCAGCTCCCCGACCCTCTCTCCTTCTCCATGGATCCCATACAGAAAAAAGAAACCAAATGGTCTCTCAAGCGAACAATCACACATCGGAATCTTGAGACAAGGGAGGATCTTGTCTCTCGCATGGCTTACAATCCCATGAAAAAGCTTAAAGGGATAATGGGGTTTCTTCATATGAATCTTGTAAGCTTCACATGAGTTCCATATGCTGAACATGGCCCAAGAAGGTGGAATCGTGCTGATAATATCTCCATCTTTCTCTTTACTGTGTAAACCCATCCATTTTTCTTGTTTGAAATAAGAAACCCATGTCCCAAGGCTGAGCTTTTCCTTGAGAATTGCATCAATGTCGGCGAGATACAAGTCTTTGGATTTGAGCTTGTGATTATACAAAGTGTTTGCTTGGCTTATATTCAGCTTCTCCACTTTGATTTCTTCAGACAGACCCTCCATTGAAAAACCCACCGGTTGAACAAATATGACCAATGAGCTTAAGTTTCTGTAATTGCATTTGGCAGTGAAGAGATTTCTAGAGGCCACATTGTTCTTCTCTGTTGCTAGGAAAGTGTAGTGTGCTCCATTGTTTATCAGCCATTCTTCCATTGCTCTCACAAGCTTCAATCCGATCCCCATTCGCCTACAAATCATATACACTATATGTTACTTCTTAGTTGCCAAAATAGCGACCTAAATACTACAACAGTTAATTTGTAGCTTCTGTTTTTAGACACATTATCATCTAATTGCACTGAGAACATAATCTGCGACTTAACACTTGCAGTGAATATCTGTTCAAATGCATCCAAAAGAGAAGAAAAGGGACCTTTTTATGCAAATTTAAAAGATGATAAATGGTTTTGTTTCCCTAGAAATGTGATTGAACAGTGACTTTACATTGGAATTGTACTGGAAACTGGAAAGGGAAAGGACTGGGGGAGAACATTTATATGTGTATATACCGATGTGTTGGAGATACTCGAAGGCCTAGAATGCAACCCAACTTCAAATCCGTGCTTCCAAACCTAGTCCCGACATGCTTGATGCAACCTCGGATAACTCCGACAAGCTCCCCATTTTCTCGCAGCTCGGCTACCTGTAGGCCATTTTTGAAGCATACCAGTCTTTCATGCATGCAGATAAATCATAATTATATAGGAAAGGAGTAACAATCACACTCACCAGCATGAGATGAAGTGGAAAGAACCGAATCCTACACAAAGGGTCACCCGTCATGTTTGTGAAAATGGAGGTCCCCTTATTATTAGACCCTAACCCTATCTCACAGTTCTTCTCAAGCTTCCCCACCAATTCACTGTCTTTGACATAGTCGAACTCCCTAACGAGAACCCGATCTCGGATACTGTCAACCATCGGGCTAAGTCGGGAAATGATGGTTTTTTTTTTCAATCAAAGACTGTACTTTTCTTGAAATTCACCTCGGTTACAGTCTTGTATATATAGTGCATAACTGTTTTAGCTTTCAAACCCTAGCATGATGATCAAGTTGTATGGAAAGTTGATGCACCTGTTGAGGATATAATTTAGCGACGAGTTTGAAAGGAAAAAAGAAAAAGGAAAAGCAGCAGCAGGTGGCAGCGTTTTCAGAGAGTCGTTTTCTTATTAAGCAAGGACAATAAGTGGTAAAACGATCTACATGGCCTGCACCACAAAAATGGAACAATAGTGTCACAATGTGATTCTATGAATCTTTGTAATCATTCACATGTTTTTGTATATATGTTTCCCATGTCATTCTCCCCCCAACCAATTTCTCCCGTTGTTTATTTTCGAGGGACAGCTCAACGCTCAATCAATTGCACTTTTTTCTTTTCCCTATCCCGACAAACAAAAAATTCACCAGACCACTGAACATTAAGTTTAATATCAATTATATTATTGAACTTAAGCTTCCATTGTACCACTAAGATCTCTCCACATCATTGCACATGAACCACTAAGATCCGTCTACGTCATCGATTTTAATGACCTAATAACAAAATTAAAATTTAAAATAAAGTTTAGTACTAAAACACTATCGATTTTTAATCTAGTGATATTCAATTTTTGCTGGCAAAATGAAGCCTTACATCCAAATCTAGAGCATCTGTTCTCAATCAACGCCTGCCTTAGCCAGGGTCACTATTAGCATCGCAAAAAATATAAACTAGTCGGACCTCAATTGATCAAGATATACAAGGAGGATCGTATATTAATTATATCTTATATTTATTCTATATAATTTAGAGTTCTAAATAGAGATAATTAGAGTTAAAATCTTTCTATGCATTTATATATATTATCATTATATAAACGATACGTAAGTCTACATATTAGAATGAACCTTTGATAATCAATTTAATCTACCTAAACTCACTAAGATAATTGTAACCGTGCACTTCCTCAAAAAAAAAAAACAATTGTAACTATGCACTTACTCTTGTCAACATTGGGAGAACGGAAGTTTGGATTGAACTAAATTCTTGCTGAATCTGAAATTTAAGAAAGGATTAGAAATCATTTTTTTTAAAAAAGTATAAATTTAAAAAAGAAAGCAACAAAGATAAAATAACTCTTCAAGTATATTTTGGCTTGGTAACCTAGACGAGAGCTTTAAGTCAGGATTGATGGACGTGTAACCTTCAAGGATGTTTGTCTTGGCAACATATACGAGAGAGGAGAACACCTCAACAAACTTTTGCACAAAGATATATATATATATATATATATTTTTTTTTTGATGAATTGTATAGTGTATATTATAAAAAAAGTGTCTACTTATAGGCTTTAAAACCCCTAAAAATATAAAACGTAATTAGTAACTTTTACATTAATGCAAGATATGCTTGAAGGAAAAGTGATGATTTTTAATTAGACACAAAAATAAATCTTATTTGAACATATAGTACCGCATTAAACATTCTTTTAAAATAGAAATATCATACTTCATATTAAATATTTTAAAAGTTAATTTATAAATAGCGAGTTTAAAGAATAAAAACAAAACCAGAAGAGTTTAGAACACTTATCTGCAACGTGTTACAGACACAGATGCAAAGTTCTAGACTCCTTTACATAAGTTAAATCTACCAATTGTAATCCAATAAGTTCCCCTAGATAATCAGATATATATATATATATAATATATATATGTACACACACACACAGTACTAAAATGAAGTAATTGCTAATCATTTCGATATGTCTTTCACTGTCTGCAACAGCTTTTTTCTTTCTTAACTGAAAACGATACGTTAAATCTTGTTTTCCTTTTTATCCTTTGTTGAAGCCTCCAAAAGAGAACCCCACAGTGCTAAAGTCCGACTCATTCAAATGTTGTAATGCATTTTGTTGTTTCTGCACTTCATATATTCGCTCTTATATTTGTATTTCAAATGGCAGAACCCTAACCCATGTGAACAAGAATATACATGCATCATGCATGTATGAACCATCATCAATCATGCAGATATGTCTATACATTGTTGTTTCCTTTATGTGATTTGCCAGTTTCATATCACATCCAAAACCTGTTGGTTCAAAACTAGTCTTGGAGTTTATAAGTTTGCCTTTCCAAGTGGTTCAATCTCCATGGAGGAAATGTGGATTCTCTATGCAATATACATGGAACTTTAATTTTTTCTTTTTTTTTTTTGTTTTGGAACAGATGTATCCTCTTTGTTTGTTTTACAGTTCAGGCGCGGTTAATTTTTTTTTAGGATTTATAGTTTTCATCACAACCCCGTTTCTGAAGTTCGAACTTGATTTTGAACATTAAAACTGTAATGTGTTTTTTTTTATTTACTAGATTTTGCTACACTTGCCATGTAAAATATTTTACATAGAAAATAAATTTATAGAAATTAATTCAACAAATGATCACATGTGAAGTAATAAAGTATTTGTATATGGAAGTATGAAAAGATTAAACAATCCGCATAATAATATTATCATCTAGAAAAAAGGATTTTTAGTTATTTAAACAATTGAATTGATACTCAATTAACCGACGTTAACTCAATCATTAGTCTTATGAAAATAGAAATAAAGAGTAAATCTATTATATTTTTTTTGAAAGGTAGTTAAGCTTTTTATTGCTATGGAAACCGAAAATTGTTTGTATTGTTATAGGCCTCATTAAAAAACCTCCCCAAGACCTAGTTGGAGGAAAAAGAGTGCACTATAAACAATACCAATTAGGGAAACAAAGTGCCCTTTACAATACAGGACTAGAAAATTCCGTAACCATTTCACTAAGGTTACTTCATGTACGGTTCCAGCAGTTCACTATTTCATGGTGAGCTCCCATCCGCTAGACTTTGCAAATGCTCAAAAAACAGTTACCCGAATCATTCCTTGTGATAAGTTGGCTCAGCGTTTTTACTTGCCTTGGTCACCTTTCATCTTTGAATAACTTCATCACTCCATACCTGCAGACCAGTGTGCAAGATGACTTTTTTTGCTAACTTGTGGGCTAACATGTTTGATTCTCTAAAAGTAAAATTCAGTTGCCAACTATATTTAGTTAGCATGCCTTTGCACTCGCGAACAATTGCAGCGAACGGACCTGGAGCCTTGCTTGGATCCGTGATCCAATTCACACTCAATTGGCTATTCGATTCTATAACTAGATTATGAGACGTACACCATCTGGTAGTTTTAAAAATTGTACCTGCTTCAAGTATGGCCCTTAGCTCTGCTCCTGTGACTTCCATCACTCCTAGGGGCTTGACAAACGACAGTAAAATCTTTCCTGTATGGTCTCGAAGGGCTCCCCCTACACCGGCTAGCCCGACACTCCCTTGCACCGCGGCATCTATATTGAACTTAAGCCACCCCATTCGAGGCGCAACCCTAAACCCTAAACTCTAAACCCTAAACCCTAAACCCTAAACTCTATACAATGAATTATTAACGATTTATTAGTTTTACTTTATTTTTTGAAGTGAATGTGACATTTTATAACAAAAATAATAAAAATGTGTTTGTAATTATGAACTTAATCGAAAATGATAAAAATAATTATGACATTGTTGGTTCAACACACTTGAATATTGTTGATTTTTTCAAAACTTCTTTGGGAATAATTAATCTTTTAATTTACTGGTTTACGGGAATAAATTTTATGTCAATTTACTTTATTAACATTGTGGTTGCTATGTTTTAAATTTTCCTAAACACACACACACACACACATATATATATATATATATATATATATATATATATATATATATATATATATATATTTGCTCGGCAATGCAGTTTTTATTAATAAGATAAAATCAACACCTATATTGTATGCCTCATTAAAAACCTCCCTAAATTTATATGGAGGAAAAAAGTACACACAATGAGGTACAAGACAGACTCGAATTATCTCCACATCTATATATTTTAAATATTTTCGTACTGATAATATGTTGTGAAATTATAAAATTTGTAATTTGTAGTACGAACAAGAGAAACGAGAAACACAATGCAAAAATTACGGTATGAAAAGAAAGAATGGACATTCAATTGCTTGTATTTTATGTTTGTACAAAGTCATTATTTATAGTGTTGTAATTAGAGATGGACGCAAGACTTTAGACTTTAGGTTAGAGGGGGGAATTTATAAAAATTTAGGGGAGGGCAAAAATAAATTTTCAATAGAAAATACATAGCAAAATTTTAAAAAAAATTTAAATCATATAAGAACTTCAAATTTTTAAAAGGGGTGACCGCCCTTCCAGTCCCCCTTCGGTTCATCCTGGTTATAATCATAAAAAAATGTGTAAGGAGGTGAAACATCAAAGAACATGTAAAATAAAAGGTGAAGGCTGGTGGAAGATGAAAGGTGAAAGATTATCATAATGGACATCAACATTCAGTAGTATTATTAACAAAGAATAATCTCTCAATACATTAAAAAAAATCTCACATTCATAATGCATAGAATCACACTCAAATTTCATACCTCCGTGTCCCCTGACAAATTTATCCAAATATTTCTTATTTTAAAATTTTTACACGAAATAACCTTATTCAAAAATTATTTGATGAAAAATTCTTCATTTCAAACTCGTAAGATTAAAGTACTTTATTCGAAGCATTTTTAAAATGCGCTGTTAACTAGACACAATATATATATATATTTAATTATACATATATAAAATAAAAATATAATGTTAATAGAAGTCGCGTTCTACATCTCATCAAATATTTTTTTGAGAGGTAATTTCGTTAAAAAGTTTAAAATACAATATTTGGGTAAAATAACCATGTCCCTACAATGCTAATATATATAGAGAGGGCGCGCGCAAATTAAAGCCATGTTGGGAGATGATGATCATGAAGTGATAAGCATATAGATAAAAATATAATTTAATTCTCACAAAATTACCAATTTGGCCTCGGAACTCTTAGACTCCGTTTGGCCGCGTTTCTCATTTAATTTTTGGAGAAACGTCACCGAAGTTGAATTTTTACCCGGATTTTATGTTGCATTTGGTTTTAAAAATGGCTTTTTGAGAAGTCAGAACTTTCAGCTTTTCCTCAAACATGACTTTTCCACCGAAATCAGTCTGATCAGTTTTGCTGAACGAAGCCTTAATAAAATTATGATACGTTATTTATAGTTTCAATCAATAAAAATATATATTCGTTAATTTTATTTTCATGTCATATTTTTATTAAGTGAATTTTTATTCATATTTACTGTAAATTAAATTTAAAAATAATTTTTTATCAAATGAAGATTTACTTGATAAAAAATAACATAAAAATATTAATAAATTGAGTGATTTTTATTAATTGGACGAATAAATAACGTGATAAAAACAGTTTATGATATAATTTTTTCACAAAGATAGTTTAAGGGGTTGGGCCCTAAGAAATAAGAATTAAAAAAAAACTTTTTAGTTTTTTCTTTAAATATACGTTGATTTCCTATTTTTTTAAAGATTCACATTAAATATTAAAATATTTAAATAATTTTAATTAAAACCTCTAAATATTTCATTTGCCCCTTCAATTTTTTCGGTTTAATGGACGATTAATATCATTATAAATTTAAATATCATAAATTAAATCTGTAACCCCCTCGTCCCGGTCTGGCCGGATGGTCGGTCCGAGTGGGCCACACGGGAAAAACCGAGTAAAAATCCGTTAAGGTTCCCCTCGGTTAGCAACCATATTTTTTTTTCTTTTTATTTTAATCTTGTCTAAAGGATTATTAAGTCCTATGTGCTTCACAACAGCGGAAAATATTTAAAGGAAGTCACATTCGAACCACAACCATACACAACAGTCCATTTTTTATGCTTACAGGGCAGACCGTATCGGTACCCTAACTAGGGGTATCGATACGCCCTGACCAGGTCAACCCAAGGAGTCAACTCCGGGGAGACCGTATCGATACAGCCCTTAAGCGTATCGATACGACCTTCTCGGTCAAACCCTCTTGGTCAACGGAGTAGACCCGTATCGATACTCGGGAATCCCGTATCGGTACGCACTACTCGTTCCCACTTCTCCAAATTCCAGTAACTTTGGAGGGTATCGATACCCTTAGGGTATCGGTACGCCAAGCAAAAATCGTGGCATTTGGGCAAGGCCGTATCGATACGGCCCTTAGGCGTATCGATACGCCCTGCTCTGCAATTCCACAATCTTCAACTTGGTGACCTCAAACACAACTCTAGATGCATATTTGGACTCCCCTAAGCTCATACAACCATTCACACATCAAGACTACAACCGAGATTTAACTTCCAAGGCAGTGAATCTACAAGGATCATACGAATCAAGGTTTCATGCAATTTCACAAAAGATACATACTTAGCAAGCATAAGGCACCATAGGCCACCGACATACATGTTTAGGCATATTCAAATAAGCAACATAACAGGCATAAACCGCAATCCATGAAACAAAAGCACAACACAACTACGAGTTTAACATGCTCAAACACAAATTTCCTAAGGAGTTTGACCCCAACTCTTACAACTCTATACCTCATTGTCTAGGCATTATTACAAAAGCAAGCCATACTTAAACTTGCTTGAGAACTCCAAAAGCTCCTCCCTCGCCCGCTCGCCTCCCGAACTCTAATGATCTGCACGTTGGAAACAAAAAGAGCATAAGCCAACTAGCTTAGTGAGAGAGGCTCTACAATTCACAACATGCAGTTTTTCCAAAACACGATTTATATGCAAGAAAGCAATGGAATGCACAAGGGTCTATCTCAACCACAACACTTGGTTTGCACAAGCACAACCAACATACACGTACGGTGGGACTACACATCACCGTTTCGACTAGTGGGTTTCCAATGGGACTACACATCAAAGTACTACCCTACTAGTCACTACTGGTGGGACTACACATCACCGTAGTTTAGACCACCATCACGTGAGGCACGAACTCAACACGACTACAACATTAACAACTTAAAATGCATTCAATGATCACAACGTATACACAATCAACATATCACAACAACATGAGAGTAGAGGGACTTACACACGGGTTTAGGTGACCTCTCAAGGTTCCACCCAAACCCCAAAAGAATCCATATCGAGCTCAATGTAAAAACCAATAAATCTACTCACCTTTGCTACCCAAAAGAAGATCGAAGACCAAGCTCAAGACTCCGAAATCCCTGAATTTGTCCCCGAAGCTTCACCAACCAAATTTCTCGTTTCTAAACATTCCAACACCAAGTAAACAATCCCAAATCAGTCCATAATCCAAAATAATCAACCCGGATTACCTACCAAGCACAAGACTTCAAATTTTTCCATTGAAACAACTCAAAATCCATAATCCCGAGCAGCCCCTAAACACCCCTCAAAACCAATGTTTCCAAACCTTAAATTACTCTCTAAAGTCTCCAAAACAGCCCTCACATATAGCCTATCCATTGACCCTCTCATTTCCACCTAAAACACCCCCATATCACAACCCAAAACCTCCCAAAAACCCCATTCCGGGAAAACACTCAAAACCTTGTAAAAATCAATTTTATTGGACCTTTTAGGTTGTATACTACTTATAGAACTTCATCAAATCAAAAACTTAAGTCAAAGGCTACAAAGGTAACATTTTTAATCAAAAATCCCCCAATCTCCCAATCTCAAAACATGTGTAAAAATGAAAACAAAAGGTATCAACTTGTAGAGAATAATGAGGGTAAGTCAAAAACGAAATTACCTTTGCAAAACCCTTCAAAACGAGCAAGCTATTGGATGGAATAGTATCCAAGGGGGAGATGGGCTCTTTTCACGTTGGAGAGAAAATGAATAGGGAAGAAGATGACTTTCAAAACATTATTTTAGGTTTATTTGAAATTAAAAGACTAAAGACCCAAATGCCCTTAATGAATTTGGGGAATTACAATGGATGACATCCATGCCCAATTGGGCTTGTTTAGAAAAATGGCCCAATTAAATTTCTACTTGTCTTAAAACCCGGGGCCCAAACCTTTATTTTATTATTTAAATTTTTGGAACCTAAACCCGAACCATTATTAAATTATTATTTTCACCCGACCCCCGAACCCGGGTGTTACAACTCTCCCCTACTTAAGGAATTTCGTCCTCAAAATTACCTGACGGAAACAAATACGGAAACTGCTCAAGCATGTCAGCTTTCCTCTCCCACGTGGCTTCCTCCACACCTCTATGTCTCCATAAGACTTTGACCAACTCTATAGTCTTGCCACGCAACACCTTGCTATCAGAAGCAAGTATCTCAACTGGTTCCTCATTGTAAGACAAGTCCGGATTTAACTCTATTTCTTCCACTGACATAACATGGGACGAATCCGATCTATACCTCCTAAGCATCGACATATGAAATACATCATGAATCTTCTCTAGCTCAACTGGGAGTCTCAATCTATATGCAACCGGACCAATTCTCTCAACTATCTCATAAGGCCCTATGTACCTTGGGCTCAACTTGCCCTTCCTCCCAAACCTCATCACCTTCTTCCAAGGTGAGACCTTCAAGAACACTTTATCCCCCACGGAGTATTCTACCTCCTTCCTCTTTAAGTCGGCATAGGACTTTTGTCGATCTGAAGCTGCTTTCAAGCGATCACATATCAACTTCACCTTCTCGATGGTTCCTTTAAGCAATTCGGGCATCGGCACAAGTTTCTGTCCGGCCTCGGCCCAACAAATCGGGGTCTTACACTTCCTACCATACAAGGCCTCATAGGGGGCCATCTGAATGCTCGACTGAAAGCTGTTGTTATACGCGAACTCCACTAATGGTAGGTGTTTCTCCCATGACCCCTGAAAGTCAATGATACAACACCTCAACATGTCCTCCAATATCTGAATTACCCTCTCAGACTGCCCATCTGTCTGCGGATGATACGAAGTTCTGAAGTTCAGCCAAGTGCCCAAGGCTCGATGCAAACACTCCCAGAATCTAGAGGTAAATCTCGGATCTCGATCTGACACAATCGACTTCGGTACTCCATGTAGTCTCACAATCTCACGAATATACAATTCGGCCAACTTGTCTAATGTATAGGTAGTATGAACCGGTATGAATTGAGCACACTTGGTGAATCTATCTACAATCACCCACACTGAATTTTTCTTCGAAGTAGTCATCGGAAGTCCTGACACAAAGTCCATAGTGATACGCTCCCACCTCCACTCTGGAATTTTCAATGGTTGCAACAACCCTGAGGGAAACTGGTGCTCAGCCTTGACCCTCTGACAAACCATGCATCTATTTACGAACTCGGCTACATCCTTTTTCAAACCAATCCAATAATACTCTTCCTTCAATCCTCGATACATCTTCGTGCTACCCGGATGCATAGCAAAAGGACTATTGTGAGCCTCACTCAAGATCGTACACCTCAACTCGGCATCCTCCGGAACCACTATCCTATCCTTGAAACATAGGATCCCATTCTCTCCAAAACAATACTCGGTGGGCCTATCTTCGGCTATGTCTTGCACGTGAGGTGCCAAAGATTCATCTCGCAACTGCTTCTCACGAATCAACTGAACCAATGATGGCTTAACCTGAAGCTCGGCTACCAACCCACCATCCGTTGACACACTCAACCTTGCAAACATTGCTCGTAACTCAACGGCCACCTTCCTACTCAAGGCATCGGCCACCACATTTGCCTTGCCCGGATGATACTCTATGGTAAGGTCATAATCCTTAAGGAGCTCTAACCACCTTCGTTGCCTAAGATTCAACTCCCTCTGGGACATCAAATATTTCAAACTCTTGTGGTCGGTGTACACGGTGCACTTCTCACCATAAAGATGATGTCTCCAAATTTTCAACGCGAACACCACTGCAGCCAACTCTATGTCATGTGTGGGGTAATTCTTCTCATGAACCTTCAACTGTCGGGAAGCATATGCCACTACCTTACCTTCTTGCATAAGCACACAACCTAGCCCCACGTAAGATGCATCACTGTAAATCACAAACTCTCTCCCCGGCTCAGGCTAAATCAAAATAGGGGCTTCGGTCAAAGCTTTCTTCAACTTCTCAAACGCCTCTTGTCTTGCATCTGACCATTCATACGAGACATTTTTCTGTAGCAACTTAGTCAACGGAGCCGCTATTCTTGAGAACCCCTCAACAAACCTTCTATAGTACCCCGCCAAACCTAGGAAACTGCGAATTTCCGTCACTGATTTCGGTTGCTTCCAACTCACAATGGCATCAATCTTCTTGGGATCTACACTAATCCCACTAGCTGAGATCACGTGACCTAGGAAGACCACCTCCCTAATCCAAAACTCACACTTACTTAGCTTGGCATACAACTGATTCTCAAGTAGGGTCTGAAGTACTAACCTTAAATGTCCATCGTGCTCCTCTTCGGTCCTAGAGTACACTAGGATGTCATCAATAAACACTACCACAAACCTGTCCAAGAACTCATGAAACACTCGGTTCATCATATCCATAAAGGCTGCTGGAGCATTGGTCAACCCAAAAGGCATCACCAAAAACTCATAATGCCCGTAACGTGTACGGAAAGCTGTCTTCGATATGTCCACATCCTTTACCTTTAACTGATAATACCCAAACCTTAAGTCAATCTTTGAAAACACGGAAGCACCCCTCAACTGGTCTAGCAAGTCATCTATCCTTGGCAAGGGATATTTGTTTTTCACCGTCACCTTATTCAACTGTCTATAGTCTATGCACATTCTCATGCTACCATCCTTCTTTTTCACAAACAAAACCGGAGCACCCCACGGGGAAACACTAGGCCTAATAAAGCCTCTGTCTGTCAACTCCTGAAGCTGTGTCTTCAACTCTTTCAACTCTTTCGGTGCCATTCTATACGGAGCAATCGACACCGGTGCGGAATCATAATAGGTCTTAATAGCAAACTCAACTGCTCTATCTGGAGGCAAACCTGGTAGTTCTTCCGGAAAAACACTCGGAAAGTCACACATAGTCCTGATGTCCTGAGGTCTCACCTCACTCATATCCGGGTTCATTACGTAAGCCAAGTAAGCCTGACACCCTGAACTCAACAACCTCTGAGCTTCCAAAGCCGAAACTACGTTGGACAAAAACTTGACATTCTCCCCAACTACCACAACCTCAAAGTCATCGGTAAGCCTCAAAGAGACCGTCTTAGTCTCGAAGTCAACCCTAGCTCTGTGCTCTACAAGCCAATCCATGCCTAAGATCACATCAAAACCATAAAAGGGTAGCTCCATCATGTCGACCGGAAATACGTGGCCCTGAATCATCAAGGGACACCTCCTATACACTTTCCTAACTACCACGGTATCACCAAAAGAGTTAGTGACATTTACCCCTACCTCTAGCCAATCACAAGGTAATCCTAATGACTTTGCATGCTCGCCAAAAATATACGAATGCGTTGACCCCGAATCTATTAGAGAAAGAAAACTCAAAGACTGTAATGTGAAATTACCTGCAATGACATCAGTGTCATTCCCAGCCTCTCGCTGAGCGTACACTCTAGCCGGTCCTCCTCCCTCGGGCTGGACTGCTACCACATGAGCCAAGTTCCTCTGACCCTCATTCCTCGGCTGGAAGTTCCCACGGCCGCACCCACGACCTTTCTGATGCTCAAAACCTCTCGCTGGAGCCGGTCCTCCTCTAACTGGGTGTGGACAATCACGCCTCAAATGGTCTTGGGAGCTACAGTTCCAACACGCCCCAAACATACCCATACACTCACCTGGGTGGCGTCTCCCGCACCTAGTGCACTCCGGAATGTGCCCAACGGCCCCTTGGCCCTGACGGCCCTGACCATGGTTACCACCCCTAGGCCTTGTATCCGGCTGGTACCTCCTATCCCTATGCCTCTTGGCATGGTCTCTATCCCAGTTCGCATGTCTCTTCCAGGAGTCAGACCCACCAGCACGTGCTCTAGAGCTTAGGTTTTGCTCTACATCCTTAGCCCTAGAAACCAAGACATCGAACTCAGTGTAGTCGGAGGCCAACATGTAGGTCTTCACATCAGTAGTCAACCCATATCTGAAACGCTCACATCGCTCCTTCTCATCCGGAATCAACTCTGGCGCGTACTGGCTCAACCTCACAAACTGGATCTCATACTCGGACACGGTCCTATTGCCTTGAACCAAAGCCATGGACTCCCTTTTCTTTTCATCCAAGTACCGAACCCCGAGGTACTTCCTCTTGAAGGCATTCTTGAAAAACTCCCATGTGACATCCGCCTCGGCCATACCAGAAATAACAGTGGTCCACCAAGTATAAGCGTCTCCCTGAAGTAATGAGACGATGCATCCCAACTTACGGGCATCCGAACACTCCATCTGACCCAAGATGCGAGTAGTGCTCTTAAGCCACCCTTCCGAACCTTCCGGAGACAACCCACGAAACTCAACTGCCCCCAAATTACGAAGCCTCTCTAGGGGTAATCCTGTCCCCGCACCCTGAGGTGGTGCTGCAGCTTGCATTCCGGCCAAAGCTGTCTGAAAAGCTCCGACTATAGTCTGAATCAAATGAGCCACATCTGGACCTGCCTGACCTTGGCCCGCTTGAGCCCCATTACCTCCCACATTAGCCTCAGCCTGAGGCCCATTACCATCACCTCCGACGTTCCCTCCATTACCATCGGAAGCATTAAGAGCAGGAGGCACGTTCTCGGGTGCCTGGCCACCTGCCCTAGGCCGTCCCCTCGGTCTCACCATAGCAATTAAAGTAATCTAAAACAACAAACACACAACAACAAAGAAACGTTAGGTTAGCAAGGGGCAAAGGACTCCGGTTCTCAAGCTCTTTAAACCAAAACAATTTTCCCTTTTTAATTTGACAACAACGCCTAACAATGGGGACTCGAACCAACACTCAAACAACAGCAAGATCACTATAGCATGCATTCATACACCGTGCTAGAGACAAAATTTAGACACACATTGCAAGACACTTACAATACCTTAACTCACCTTACTTACCTGCCCGAGGTCTCAGAAACCTCAGGCTCTGATACCAATAAATCTAACCCCCTCGTCCTGGTCTGGCCGGATGGCCGGTCCGAGTGGGCCACACGGTGAAAACTGAGTGAAAACCCGTTAAGGTTCCCCCTCGGTTAGCAACCCTATTTTTTTCTTTTTATATTAATCTTGTCTAAAGGATTATTAAGTCCTATGTGCTTCACAACAGCGGAAAATATTTAAAGGAAGTCACATTCGAACCACAACCATACACAACAATCCATTTTTTAAGCTTACAGGGCAGACCGTATCGGTACCCTAACTAGGGGTATCGATACGCCCTGACCAGGTCAACCCAAGGAGTCAACTCCGGGGAGACCGTATCGATACAACCCTTAAGCGTATCGATACGACCTTCTCGGTCAAACCCTCTTGGTCAACGGAGTAGACCCGTATCGATACTCGGGAATCCCGTATCGGTACGCACTACTCGTTCCACTTCTCCAAATTCCAGTAACTTTGGAGGGTATCGATACCCTTAGGGTATCGGTACGCCAAGCAAAAACTATGGCATTTGGGCAAGGCCGTATCGATACGGCCCTTAGGCGTATCGATACGGCCCTTAGGCGTATCGATACGCCCTGCTCTGCAATTCCACAATCTTCAACTTGGTGACCTCAAACACAACTCTAGATGCATATTTGGACTCCCCTAAGCTCATACAACCATTCACACATCAAGACTACAACCGAGATTTAACTTCCAAGGCAGTGAATCTACAAGGATCATACGAATCAAGGTTTCATGCAATTTCACAAAAGATACATACTTAGCAAGCATAAGGCACCATAGGTCACCGACATACATGTTTAGGCATATTCAAATAAGCAACATAACAGGCATAAACCGCAATCCATGAAACAAAAGCACAACACAACTACGAGTTTAACATGCTCAAACACAAATTTCCTAAGGAGTTTGACCCCAACTCCTACAACTCTATACCCCATTGTCTAGGCATTATTACAAAAGCAAACCATACTTAAACTTGCTTGAGAACTCCAAAAGCTCCTCCCTCGCCCGCTCGCCTCCCGAACTCTAACGATCTGCACGTTGGAAACAAAAAGAGCATAAGCCAACTAGCTTAGTGAGAGAGGCTCTACAATTCACAACATGCAGTTTTTCCAAAACACGATTTATATGCAAGAAAGCAATGGAATGCACAAGGGTCTATCTCAACCACAACACTTGGTTTGCACAAGCACAACCAACATACACGTACGGTGGGACTACACATCACCGTTTCGACTAGTGGGTTTCCAATGGGACTACACATCAAAGTACTACCCTACTAGTCACTACCGGTGGGACTACACATCACCGTAGTTTAGACCACCATCACGTGAGGCACGAACTCAACACGACTACAACATTAACAACTTAAAATGCATTCAATGATCACAACATATACACAATCAACATATCACAACAACATGAGAGTAGAGGGACTTACACACGGGTTTAGGTGACCTCTCAAGGTTCCACCCAAACCCCAAAAGAATCCATATCGAGCTCAATGTAAAAACCAATAAATCTACTCACCTTTGCTACCCAAAAGAAGATCGAAGACCAAGCTCAAGACTCCGAAATCCCCGAATTTGTCCCCGAAGCTTCACCAACCAAATTTCTCGTTTCTAAACATTCCAACACCAAGTAAACAATCCCAAATCAGTCCATAATCCAAAATAATCAACCCGGATTACCTACCAAGCACAAGACTTCAATTTTTTCCATTGTAAAAACTCAAAATCCATAATCCCGAGCAGCCCCTAAACACCCCTCAAAACCAATGTTTCCAAACCTTAAATTACTCTCTAAAGTCTCCAAAACAGCCCTCACATATAGCCTATCCATTGGCCCTCTCGTTTCCACCTAAAACACCCCCATATCACAACCCAAAACCTCCCAAAAACCCCATTCCGGGAATACACCCAAAACCTTGTAAAAATCAATAAATCAATTTTATTGGACCTTTTAGGTTGTATACTACTTATAGAACTTCATCAAATCAAAAACTTAAGTCAAAGGCTACAAAGATAACATTTTTAATCAAAAATCCCCCAATCTCCCAATCTCAAAACATGTGTAAAAATGAAAACAAAAGGTATCAACTTGTAGAGAATAATGAGGGTAAGTCAAAAACGAAATTACCTTTGCAAAACCCTTCAAAACGAGCAAGCTATTGGATGGAATAGTATCCAAGGGGGAGATGGGCTCTTTTCACGTTGGAGAGAAAATGAATAGGGAAGAAGATGACTTTCAAAACATTATTTTAGGTTTATTTGAAATTAAAAGACTAAAGACCCAAATGCCCTTAATGAATTTGGGGAATTACAATGGATGACATCCATGCCCAATTGGGCTTGTTTAGAAAAATGGCCCAATTAAATTTCTACTTGTCTTAAAACCCGGGACCAAAACCTTTATTTTATTATTTAAATTTTTGAAACCTAAACCCGAACCATTATTAAATTATTATTTTCACCCGACCCCCGAACCCGGGTGTTACAAAATCTTAATGTTTAACTTAGCTTGGCTTAGAGAAGTCTTGAAAATTATTTTTACCTTCAGGTAATATTATTTATGATAAATACTCCTATTTATCATCTAAGAGATAAAATAGAATGAGATAGTCTCATTTGAAATATAGCTCTCCAAATACGTCCAAAATTTTAGTTTCCATCATTAAATAATTCACCTTAATTGTTGCATATTTAGAGACCTTAATGATAAAACAACTTTTACATGTGCCAAAAATGGTCGATAAATTCTAAATTACAACCTATCATACCAAATTCGCATTAGTTTCAAATAGCAAACAGAAGTAGCAGTTGTAACTGAGGATTCATTTGTACATTTTGACAGATTAGTTCTGTTGATTGGTTGGACGGACGTGCTCTTGAACGGAGGAGAGTCATGGCTCAGACGCTGGTGAGGAAGCGCTCCTACAGGGGAGATGAAGAAAGTGTTGGTTTTTCCTTCTTGATTGTGTAGTCCCTTCTCCTATTTGGAGGTGCATGAACCTTAAGCAGGTATCGGGTTCGAGGTGTTGTGTATGCAGAAAATTTTCGCCAACCAAAATCAAGTGTGCGACGCAGGTCGGTCTGAATTAGTCAGGACAAAACCCTGAAAGCCGGAAGGCAAAAAAAAAGTGTTAATAATTCAAGAGAATAATAAATAATAAAATAAATATTAAATTTATTATTATAACAAACAAAATAAAACAACTACAAATAAAGTTGAAGAATAATCAAACAAATAAAACCATGCATTTAGATCATCGCTTTGCTACTGTTATACTTGAATTTGTTTGTAATGCTTTTTTCACGTGATCCACTAAATACCAACACGTAACTTCTCCCATATTTCCTTTATGGCAAGTAATAATAAATTGTCAAGGAATTAAAAATAATATAATTAAATAAAGTAATTGAAAATAAACCTTAAATTAAATTTAGTAGAAACGAGTTGAGACTTGAATACTCTTGTGGTGATCAACTGTAGTAGCACGTTGCAGAGATTAGGATCTGTAACCTTACCTTCCTCTATCACTGAAAATACTTTAAAAAATCACATAGTAAAAATAGTAGAAAATCTTTGTATTTTGTCATTGTTAAAACTAGTACGTCTGAATGCTATTTATAGGGGTAAAAGTTTTATTAGAACTAAAAACTTGTGAATTATCTGAATTTTATTTAAAATAAAATTTATTAATTAAATAACATTATCAAAATAATATATGAATTAAAAGATAATATTTTATTATTTTAATTTCAGAATATTCACAAAAATAATAGGTCGGTCCTGACTATTTTTTAGCTCGGGGCGAAATTAAAAAAAAATAGGCCCCTAATTTAAATTTTTTAAGAAATATGTAATATAAAATTTTTATTTATTAAATTAAACAAACAATAATTCATTACGATCTTAAAAATATCAAATATATTTAAGCATACAAATACTTATAACAATAGCACCTGTGAAATGGGAAGATCCTCGATCGAAATATTTATATACTAAATCCGCAACACCGCGGTGATTAAACTTTAAAACAATAGCACTGTAAACATATGAAAAAGATAATAAGCATTTGAATTACATCTTAAAAAACTACCAAATATTAAAAGATTCAAGCTTATTAAACAAAAATAAGAAAACAATCTTAACTATAATTTAGAAATATATAAAAATAAGAAAAAAATAGAAACATGATCTTACCAAAAATTTTAAGAACAAGTTTCAATAGGATTCAAGCACCATGATTCATGATAAGCAATTGTAATTTTGTGTTTGTGAAAAATTTAAAAAATTAAAAAGTGAATAATAATATTCAGATGAGTTGCAAAATATAGAAGAGAAGAAAAGAGATGTAGGTTAATTATACTTGAATTTTCTCCACCCAATGAGTATTAAAGAGAAAAAAATGACGTTAAAAAATTCTTCATTGATTTGAAAAATATGGAATAGGATAAATTGATGGTGGTGAGAATTGAGAAGACGGTAGTTTAACAATCTAGTTGGATTTTCTTTTGGATTTTGGGAAAGATATATTTAATGAGTGTTTCATGGGATATATTATACTAATTTTTTTTAAAAAAATTATGGGCCCTGGGCGGGTGCCCCTGCTGCCCCGGCCCTGGGTCGGCCCTGCTTATCCTTTTATTTGAGGGGTAAACTACATAAATGACCACCATACTATTAAAAAGTCGCGATTTGACCACCTTACTTTTTTTCGAAGCAATTAAACCACCATACTATTAAATTAGATGCAATTTGACCACCAGCCGTTAGAGGTTAACGAAAGGGTGACGTGGCAGTTAAAAAAATAAAGGTATAATTATATAGTTAGTCCTCGTTACTTATACACTCTATTAATTTGATTCTAATCTTAATTTAATAAAATAAATTAATTATTTGATTATTTGGTGACACGTGTCACCAAATTATTGGAGGATTTTAATTATTTTAATTTAATATAATTAATTAATTCCCCCTCCAATCAGGTTGTGACATGTGTCACCAAATAATCAAATAATTAATTTATTTTATTAAATTAAAATTAGGATCAAATTAATAGAGTGTATAAGTAACGAGGACCAATTGTATAATTATACTTTTATTTTTTTAACTGCCACGTCACCCTTCTATTAATCTTTAACGGCTGGTGGTCAAATTGCATCCAATTTAATAGTATGGAGGTTTAATTGATTCGAGAAAAAGTAAGGTGATCAAATCGCGACTTTTCTAATAGTATGGTGGTCATTTATGTAGTTTACCCTTATTTGAGATATTAAAAATGCTACATTTAAGAAAAAATATCTCGTAATGGGTTAAAATATCTACAAACTCACAAAGGGCCCAACTAATTCGAGCATTCATGTTACCCATATCATATCAACTTAAGTTATTTAATAAAAACCAAATAGAGTCTTGTATATAAACATATCCTACACTTGGTAACCCATCAATATGGGATATAAGCTTTTCTCTTTTCCTTAAGTCAATTCACAATTAGCCTACTTTGAGCATCAAATTTTTATTCATCACTCACCCGTTTTGAGCGTATGTGTTGAGTGGATAATGATATGATATGAGCCAAGAGGGGGGTGAATTGGATTTTTTTAACTTTTGGTGATGGAGTGGAAAATTAAAATTGATAGACAAGATGATTTAGAGTGGTTCAAGTTCCAATCGAACTCTACATCCACTACCTTAGCTTCACTAAGGATTTTCCAACAATCCACTAATTGTTCTTCCCCTTTTCTAGGCTAAGGAGGTAACAGTTACAAAACCGGTCAAATTTTCTACCCAAAATTTGATCCAATCCTCACACAACAATACAAAGAAGATGAAGGCTAAAACAAGTATCTCTCAATACGAAATGTAGCCCAATTACAAGCACTCAACCCAATTGAATAGATAAAAATGAAAATTACAACTTCACAATTGGGGTTACAAGAAATAATGGGATTTTGGCACAAATGCTTGGCTTTGATGTTTGGATGTTTCTTTTTAGATCAATAGTTCTTGCTAAAGCTTTTAGAGGTCCCTTTTATACCTTCTCGTTGAATTCTAGCCGTTGGGATTGTTGCATTCATCAATAGAGCCATTGGGATGTTATCTTCCCTCCATAAATGCAGTCTGCAACCACCCGTTTCGAAATGCCCGATCCTGTTTTGAAATAGGCCAAAAAAGAAAGAGCCGTTGGGGTGTATTAAATAGACCGTACCGAAACGGGCATGATCGTTTCGATACGCTAAGAGCCCGTTTCGAAACTCGTTTCGAAACACTTAGCCACTGTCAAAGTCTGTATCGAAATAGCTTGGAAGTGTTTCGATACGCCTTAACGACCAGTTTAAAATCAGTTAAAAACTTCAACGGTCATATTATTAAAACCATATTTGAATGTCGTTTCGAAACGTTTGAGGTTGTTTTGATACTACCGTATCGAAACGATCAAACCGTTCCAATGTTCTTCATCCATTTGAAACCCGTTTCAAAACAAAGATTAACAGTTCAAAAGTGTTTCGGAACGCCCAATGGCCGTTCCGAAACGGTGACTCGAAAATCACTGTTTTGGCTTCAAAAACACTTAGAAAAGTTTTGACAAGTTGAGTTTTTAACTTAACCATTTTCAGTTAAATATACAGAGAGGTTTGAGGACTTAAAAATTTGTTTTCTCCTTTTCAAATTAGTCCTTAAATTCTTTAGTTTTATCAAAATTAGTTTATCGGTTTCACAATCTCCCCCTTTTTGATATAACAAAACCGAGTTAGAATTTTTAAGAGTTTTGAACTTTTTGAAGACGTTCTAACTCCCCCTCAATTTAAGATGAGTTTTTATGTTTTTGAAAATATTTAAAATTCAAGTTTTAGAACTTAAAAACGACTTAAAACAAATTTTGGCTCTTATTTTTTCTCCTTCTTTTTGTTAGATCAAAAAGAATAATAAACAAGGCCCAAAGAGAAGAAACAAGGTTAAAAGCAATAGACAACATAATATAGATTCATATAATTCAAATATCCAAACATAAAACTTAAACAATAAGGTTCAAAGCTCAATCCCAAACAAAGTAATCAAAGCATAGGTTCATGAAACATAAATAAAATAGAGGTGCAAACTTAATCCTAATATGATAATTTAATATGCGATGCAATAAAAGAAGACCCTAAGCCTCGTCATCGTCACCATCAACATCCGAGGAATCATCATCGTTCCTAGCTTGAGAGCGACGAAAGGTCATCCATTGACCATAGAAGGTAGAGAATGACAAGTCCATTGATTGATGTTGATTCTCAAGGGAGGTGAGACGATTCTCCATGGATTGCAAACGATTATTAATAGCACCAAGACCCGACTCCATTATGTTGAAACGTTCGGTTAGGAAAGCCATAAGAGCTTCATTGTTGGGACCCGGAGCTTGAGGTTGTGGTTCAACTTGAGGAGGAGGGGCATGTTGATCAACTCGTTCCCATTGGCCAAGATTGTTGTAATGGAAACCGGACTTGTGGAGAGAAGCTTCACCAATCTTTCGCTTACGGGGTTTCGGAGAGCCATATGAGCAATCAAAATTGAGCATGCCAAAGATATAGCTCAAAACAGTCCCATAAGTGAAGGATTTGAGAGCATCGGTTTCACGAAGCTTCACATTGTTGACCATTTCGGCGAACATAATCTTGACAAGATTTGGGCGTTCTCCACGACGAAAGCACTCAAGCCAAAAATAATCAACTTGGCGAATATGAGCGAATTTACCTCCGGAGGGGCGAATAAACCACGAGATCATCAAGTGTAGGAACCGATCATGAGCATCCAAGGAAAGCACGGAACCAGTGTGAGCATCAAAATGGGTCTCATTCTCGATGCCTTCATTCTTAAGGCCAAGAGTAGTCTCTAAAAAGGGTATGTCGATGACGAACCTCTTCCCCAAGAGGAAGGACTCAATGCCAATAACTTCGGAGTGATCTTCATTATCAACAAGCTGGGCATTTGAGTAGAAGATGAGAACCATGTGCTTGTAGACAATATCCGGTATGTTCAAGAAAGCCATGAAGTTCCATTCTTGTAGATGCTCTAGATAGCGGAAAGCGAAACGTTCGGAATCAAGGAATGAGACATCAACAACACGTTCCCGACGAACGAAAATCTTCTTGACATAAGTGAAACACTCCCTCATCTCTGTAATCCGAAGACTTTTGAGAAAAAGTTGGGTGAGATTAGGACGAATAGAGGAATTATTAGCAGCTTCACTCGCTTGACCCGTCTTACGTTTCTTGTTAGCGTTTTCCATTGAAAAAATCCTAAAAACATAAAGCAAGCAATTTTAAAATTAAAGTGTATGCATGAATATACTCAATTCAATTCAATAACAAATCCCATTTAGGTTTAAAAAGATTTTAGAAAAATATGTAAGAGGAAAACAACTTTTGAAAAACTGAAAAAAATACGAGCGAAAAATAATATATTCGAACAAAAAATTTTAAGTTTTTGAATTTTTTTTACAAGTTTTGAAAAACCCAAGAGGTAAAACATATAAACTATACAAAATTGAGATTTTCTAACCTAAAAATCGAATTAAATCAAAGGAAAAAGAAAAAAAGTAGAAAATATACCTTAGATGGGGATTTGGATGAGTGAATGGAAAATCTTGCACAAGATTGATGAGACTTGCTTAGACTTGAGTTTGAGTGAAAAAGCCCTCAAGATTTGATGAAAAACAATGAGGTTTAGAGGGTTTTATAGGGAAAATTGGGTTAGGGTTTTTAGGGTTTTTGAAGAGGTTTAAATTAAAGTGAATTTTATCATTAAAAGCCCTCTTTAAAGCTGTCCGCATACCCGTTTCAGAACAGGCACGATTGTTCCGAAACGTGGGTATCAAAACGTTGACTGGCGTTTCGAATCTGGTTGACTGTTCCGATACGGCATTGACCGTATCGAATCCCATATGTTGACCCATATCGAAACACGTTTCGATACACTCCTTGGCAGTGGCAAAATCGTTTCGAAACCCTTTTAAGGCGTTTCGAAACACCCTACTCTGAGATCACTCCTTTAAGCACCCATATCGAAACAATTGAACCCGTTTCAATACACCTAGGCTTGGAAGTGCAGATGAGGCTCTAATTTTGCAGAAAAATAGATTTCATGAAGTTATATATGCATAAATGTCATGAATGAGCAGGAAAGACATGTATAAACAAAAACATACTCCCCCTAACTAATAGCATGGATGAAATTAGGAGTAAGAACACATAAACATGGCATTTTCAAGAAATCAAGCAATTTAAGCACAAAAGGGTTCTAAAAGGTCAAGAAAGGCTAGTTAGACCTAACTCTCTCCTAAAGGACCAAAAACGCTCTTTATCCAAAGGCTTTGTAAAAATTTCTGCTAGTTGGTTTAAGGTGTCAACGTACTCTATAACAACATCTTCCTTAAGGACATGATCTCTAATAAAATGATGTCTTATCTCTATATGTTTAGTTCTAGAGTGTTGGATGTGATTTTTAGTTAAGCATATGACACTAGTGTTATCACACTTAAGGGGCATGGTTTCAACTTTAATACCATAATCTAAGAGTTGTTGCTTCATCCAAAGGACTTGAGCACTAGGGGTGGGCAAAAAACCCGATTACCCGGTCTTGGTCCTAGACTCGGTCGGACCCGGTAGATTTTTACCCGGAATTGGTTCTGGTGGGACCGAGACTGGATCCAAAAATTAGGTCCCGGTTGCAACCGGGACCGGGATTGGATCCTGCTTTTTTGGACCCGGTACCCGGTGGGTACCCAATGGGACCGGGTACCCGGTACTGGTCTGGTACTGAATGACGTTGAAGAGGTTGAAAATAACTGAAGGCGCTCCTTTTTTTTCTCTTTATGTATGAATATTATGAGTATGACTCATTTTAAGACTTTAACCTTCAAGCCTACGATATTCTGACTTTGTTATTTAATATTATTATTGATGGTTGGAATTTTTCCCCTACTGCTCAAAGTTTTTTAATAATAGACTAATTAACTGGGTACTTGGTATTGGTACCAGTTCCTACTAGTACCGGGACCGGTTCCTGAAATCTTGGACCCGGTCTAACCAGAACCGGGACTAGTTCTAGTTTCAGGAACCGGTGGTTACCGGGATTGGGACCAATTCTAGACAAATTGGTCGGGTACCCGGTCTTGCCAACCCCTATTGAGCACAACAACTCCCTAAGGATATGTACTCGACTTCGGTGGTAGATAAGGCTACACTATTTTAATTCTTTGAGAACCAAGATATGAGCATACTACCTAAGAATTGACATGTTCCTGAAGTACTCTTTCTATCGATTTTACACCCCCTATAATCCGCATCCGAATAAGCATGAAGGTTGAAGGTTGAGTCTCTAGGGTACCAAAGACCTAAACAAGGGGTATCTCTAAGGTACCTAAAGATTCTCTTAACGGCTATAAGGTGAGACTCTCTAGAACTAGCTTGAAACCTAGCACACAAGCAAACACTAAACAAAATATCCGGTCTACTTGCGGTAAGGTAAAGCAAATATCCAATCATAGAACGATAAAGCTTAGAGTCAACACACTTACCTCCTTCATCTTTGTCAAGCTTTGTAGATGAGCTCATAGGTGTGGCTTGAGGCTTTGCATTCTCCAAGCCAAACTTCTTGAGCATATCCTTGATGTACTTTGCTTGATTGATGAAGGTGCCATCATTCCTTTGCTTGATTTGGAGTCCCAAAAAGAATGAGAGCTCCCTCATCATGCTCATCTCGAATTCACCTTGCATTAACTTAGCAAACTCTTTGCAATAACACTCATTAGTAGATCCAAAAATAATATCATCAACATATATTTGTACTACTAATATGTCATTTTTATACCTTTTTATGAAGAGTGTAGTGTCCACCTTAACTTTTTCAAAACCTTTTTCAATCAAAAAGTTTGAAAGTCTTTCATACCAAGCTCTAGGAGCTTGTTTTAAACCATAAAGTGCTTTAGTTAGTTTGAAAACATGATTTGGAAATTTAGAATCTTCAAAACCCGGTGGTTGTTCCACATACACTTCCTCATTTATAAAACCATTTAAAAATGCGCTTTTAACATCCATTTGAAAAGCTTGAAATCATGATAACATGCATATGCAAGCAACATCCTAATGACCTCCATTCTAGCTACGGATGCATAGGTTTCATCAAAATCTATTCCCCCTTCTTGAGTGTAACCTTGTGCAACTAATCTAGCTTTTATTTCTCACAATGTTACCACTCTCATCTAGTTTGTTCCTAAATACCCATTAGTTCCTATAGTAGATTGATTACTAGGCCTTTCAACTAATGTCAAAACATTACTTCTCTCAAATTGATTTAACTCTTCTTGCATAGCCATAATCCAAAAGTCATCTTTTAATGCTTCTTTAATGTTCTTAGGTTCTATGCATGAGATAAAAGCAACATGATTCATGACTTTAAAAGAAGATCTAGTAGTTACCCCCTTGGATGAATCACCCAAGATTTCACCACCTTTGACATAGTTGTACTCCCTTGGGTAGCCCACTTCCTTCTCCTCAAGAGCCAAATCCTTCAAAGCTTCAAGAGGTGGATCTTGTGTATCCTCTTCTTTTGTTGGAATCTCATCCTCCTTTGAAGTTTGTCCTCCATTAAAGGCATCAAGGATTCCTACATCATCATCATCACAAGAATCCTTCCTCGGAAGGAGGTTATCATCGAATACAACATGAATAGACTCTTATACTACTAAAGTTCTCTTATTAAATACACGATAGGCTTTAGAGTTTAAGGAATAACCTAAGAAAATAGCTTCATCACTTTTAGCATCAAATTTACCTAAGTTATCTTTTCCATTGTTTAAAACAAAACACTTGCAACCAAATGAATGAAAATAACTAATGTTAGGCTTTTTAGATTTTAAAATCTCATATTGTGTTTTCTTTAAAAGTGGCATAATCATTACTCGGTTTACAATGCAGCAAGCGGTGTTTGTGGCTTCCGCCCAAAAATATTTAGGTAAATTGTTTTCACAAAGCATGGTTCTAGCCATTTCTTGTAAAGTTCTATTTTTCCTCTCAACTACCCCATTTTGTTGAGGAGTTCGGGGAGCTGAAAAATTGTGGCTAATACCTTTTTCATTTAAAAACTCTTCAAAACCAAGATTTTGAAATTCGGTTACATGATCACTTCTAATATGAGAAATTCTAAGTTCAAGATCATTTTGAGTTAATTTTGAAAATGTGATGAATTTTTCTAAAGCCTCGTCTTTAGTACTTAAAAATAGAACCCAAGTAAATCTAGAATAGTCATCAACAAGTACAAATGCATAAGATTTACCACCCAAGCTCATAGTTCTAATAGGCCCAAATAAATCCATGTGAATTAGTTGTAAACACCTACTTGTAGAAACATCATTAATGGATCTAAAGGATGACTTATGTTGTTTACCCTTAGAGGATGCATCACAAATTTTGTCATTTGAGAACATAATTTTGGGTAAACCTCTAACTAGATCTAGGGAAACCAAATTTTCTAAAACACTAATGCTAGCATGTCCTAGTTTCCTATGCCATAACCATGCATCATTTTCATTTTGTGCAACAAAGCATGCATGTGATGTATGAATGTCATCTAAATGCACCATGTATATATTACCTATGTGATGACCAATGAGCATAATATTATTTGATTTAATGTCAACAATTTTGCACCCATTTTTATCAAATAAGACATTAAACCCTTTGTCACATAATTGACTTATGCTCAATAGATTATGTTTTAGACCATCGACATATAAAACATTTTCAATGAGAATAGTAGAGTGATTACCTATGGATCCAATACCTTTAATGTGGCCTTTGGAGTTGTCACCAAATGTCACTACTCCTCCACTTTTTAGCTTTAAGTCCATGAATCGACTCTTGTCTCCGGTCATATGCCTCGAGCATCCACTATCAAGGTACCATGAATTTTGACTTTGTTCTTTGGCCTTGTAGCAATGCTCCCCCTACAAACAAAAATATTAAACTTTGGATTTTGGTACCCAAATCATTTTGGGTCCACGTGTGTTAGCTCCCAAAAGCTTGGTTCCCTTAGGAATCCAAGGTGACATAACAACAACATTATTAGATTTGACGAGTTCCTTAGGAACCCATACACTCCTAATCTTTTTAGTTCTATTATGTCTATGGAAACCACTTTGTTTGTAGTTATATGTCTTTCTCCTAGGTTGATTTGTTTTAGATGATTCACCTTTTTCATGTTTCACATTACCAACATTCTTGAAAGACTCATTGAGCTTGTTAAGCTCATCTAACACCTTTTGGTGTTTACTATTGCATTGAGAAATAAGATTATTTAGGTCTACATTTTCATCTTGAAAGAATTTAAGCTCATCTTGTAAACCTAATATCTTTTTCTCAAATTTTAAGTTAGCTTGAGAAAGTGAGTCATTTTTAGCATCTAATTCGGAAATAGTCCTTTTATTTCTAATGACTGACTCTTTGTACTTCTCAACTAACTCATCATATACCTCTTGTAACTCATCATAAGCATCATGCAATTCATCAAATATAAATTCAAAAGATGATGAGTTAGAGGTTACCATGGAGGAATCCTCCTCAAGTGCCATGAGGCAAAGGTTGGCCACTTCGTGTTCGTCATCCTCGGATGACTCCTCGTCACTCCAAGTAGCAAGCTTGGATTTGAGCTTCTTCTTCTTCTCAAAGCCCTTCTTCTTGAGTTGAGGGCATTCCGAACGAATGTGACCGGGTTTTTTTGCACTCGAAGCAAATGATTTGATCCATCTCTTCTTTGTTTTTGGTTTTGAAGTCCATTTTTCTTTGCATCTTCCTTCCTCGGTTGGACCTCATAAATCGTGAGAACCTTTTGGCTATCATAGACAATTCTTCTAGGTCTTCCTCCTCACTAGAAGTGCTCTCCTCATGTAATGAAGCTTTGAGAGCCACTCATATCTTCTTCTTCTTATCAACCTCTAGCTTCTCTACTCTTCTTTCTTCCTTATTCTTTTCATCTTCCCTTCCTTGCTTCATTATCTCGTGAGTTAGGAGAGAACCCACTAGCTCATCAAGCTTGCGTGTCTTCAAATTTTTGGCCTCAATGATGGCGGTTCTCTTCCCATCCCAAGACTCGGGAAGTGAGTAGAGTAGCTTTCGGACTAGTTTGTCTTCCGGGATTATCTCTTCAAAGCCCTTAAGCCTGTTGACGATTGTTGAGAAGCGATCAACCATATTGGACACGGTTTCGTCGGGCTCCATTTTGAAATTCTCATAGCTAAGATTGAGAATTCCAATCTTGGTCTCCTTCACATCACTTGTTCATTCATTAGTGGTCTCTAGTGTATCCCACACTTCCTTGACACTTTCAATGGAGGAGACTTTGGAGTAGATGTCGGGACCGAAAGAGCAAAACAACATGTGAAGAGCTTTATCATTGATTTGAATCTTCTTTCTCTCTTTTTCACTCATCCCAATTTTCTTCTTTAGCACCAATCTTCCTTCTTCGTCTCTCTTCAATGGAACATATGGACCATCTTCAATGGCATCCCAAACTAGATAATCGTTGGATTTGATGAAGTGGCACATTCAGTTCTTCCAAAATGGATAGTTATCACCGTTGAAGAAAGGCAGTTTTGTGGTTGATTGAGACTCGTACATGCTTGACCCGAAGGTAGATGTCATGGCTTGATTTTTTGATGATCACACTCTTCCTAGGAACTCCTTTTGTGGTTGTTAATCCTTCAAAGAGGTAGGCTCTGATACCAATTGTTGAGTGGATCAATGATATGATATAAGTTAAGAGGGGGTGAATTGGATTTTTTGAACTTTTGGTGGTGGTGTGGAAAATTAAAATTGATGGACAAGATGATTTAGAGTGGTTCAAGTTCCAAACGAACTCTACATCAACTACCTTAGCTTCACTAAGGATTTTCCAACAATCCACTAATTGTTCTTCCCCTTTTCTAGGCTAAGGAGGTAACCGTTACAAAACCGGTCAAATTTTCTACCCAAAATTTGACCCAATCCTCACACAACAATACAAAGAAGATGAAGGCTAAAACAAGTATCTCTCAATACAAAATGTAGCCCAATTACAAGCACTCAACCCAATTGAATAGATAAGAATGAAAATTACAACTTCACAATTGGGGTTACAAGAAATAATGAGATTTTGGCACAAATGCTTGGCTTTGATGTTTGGATGTTTCTTTTTAGATCAATAGTTCTTCTTGAATCTTTTAGATGTCCCTTTTATACATTCTCATTGAATTCTAGCAGTTGGGGTTGTTGCATTCATCAATAGAGCCGTTGAGATGTTATCTTCCCTCCATAAATGCAGTCTGCAACCACCTGTTTCGAAACGCCCGATCATGTTTCGAAACAGACCAAAAAAGAAAGAGTCGTTGAGGTGTATTAAATAGACTGTACCGAAATGAGCATGATCGTTTCGACACGCTAAGAGCCCGTTTCGAAACACTTAGCCACTGTCAAAGTCTGTATCGAAACGGCTTGGAAGCGTTTCGATACGCCTTAACAACCAATTTAAAATCAGTTAAAAACTTCAACGGTCATATTATTAAAACCAGGCTTGAATGTCGTTTCGAAACGTTTGAAGTTGTTTTGATACTACCGTATCGAAACGGGTCAAATCGTTCTGATGTTCTTCATCCATTTTGAAACCAGTTTCGAAATAGAGGTTAACAATTTCAAAAGTGTTCCGGAACGCCCAATGGCCGTTCCGAAATGGTGACTCGAAAACCATTGTTTTGGCTTCAAAAACAGTTAGAAAAATTTTGACAAGTTGAGTTTTTAACTTAACCATTTTCCTTTAAATATATAGAGAGGTTTGAGGACTTAAAAATTTGTTTTCTCTTTTTCAAATTAGTCCTTAAATTCTTTAGTTATATCAAAATTAGTTTATCAGTTTCATAGTATGGAATATCGTTGTAAAGGTCTCATGGAGTAGAATATGAAGAAGTAATTTCATTATTCGAATTTCCACCTTTACCCATAGAAAATATGCCTCAAAGTTTCCACTTTATCATATTTTTTTCCAACAACCCCCATATGAATGAAATTGATTTAATCAAAAATATTTTGACTCAATGCGGTGATAGATTCTACGATCAATAGTTGCATAGGATATGTAGGTGTCCACCCTTTAACACTCCCTTGTGAAAGTATATTTACTTTACTGGCTAACTAGTAGACATGATGTCCTTGAACTGTTCTTCTGTTTGTGTAAACGATTGTAATACTTGTATTTTGTCCGAGTTACATATATATACTATAAATAAAGCCCAAATAGTATTAAATAAAATAGTCCATAAATCCTAAAAATCCATTATATAATGTCCATATATATAAAATGTCAACTTTTTACATCTCAAACCCCTAAAAGCCCAACTCAGGCCCAATGTACAAATTTCACTCTCATTTTCACCCAACAAACACACAAAGAAACACAAATCTGATCTGAAGTTAAAATTTTTCTCCCAATCTATGCCACGTGGCGTCTTCCCATTAGCCAACAACCCCTTCACTTGGATCAAACCCCCTGATGATTTCATTTTTGAGGTCACTCGCCACTCACTTATAAAAGAGGAGAGAGACTTGTGATAGAGAGAGTGATACCTCAGGAATCCAAACGTCGCCGAAAGTTGAACTGCCTGGAGCTGCCGTGGAGAGCTGATCGATCGCCGAAATTACTGCCGAAAAAGAGGAGAAGTGGCCGAAAACTCAGTGGTAATCTCTTCATTCGAACTTTAGTTTTTGATCTGCAAAAAAATAAAGAAACATATTAGCTTAATTAAAAAACAAAATAAAGGAGGATGAAAAGGGTTAAAGTTGGAATACTTATCTCGTCGGCTGGAGGAGGATGTTGCCATGGTCGGAGTCGAAGATAGGGGTGGTTCGGGTAGATTTTAAGCCTAGATTTGGGGAAGAACGGGCGTTTCTATTGAAACAATATTAGATTTAAGGTTCTAGGGTTTTAAATTAGGTTTTTATGGTTGTTTTCAATTTTCGGCGGTGGTTGAACGGTGGCCGGTTGAAAGAATGCATGGACAGAGAAGGGAAGAAGACAATCGAAAGTGGAGGTCAGATTTCGGGTACGAAGGTCAGTGAACGGCAGAGTACGATCTAAAGGCGGACGATGGTCGGTAAGGCTCACGGTGCTCAGGAAACACCCAAACTCGACCGGTGAGGGTGAACTCGGATCAAACTTAGAAAAAAAATGAAGAACAAAATATGAACTTGAGCGAAAAATGGGCTTTTGATCCGTTTGGATCTATGTTTTTGGAAAAGTGGTGTTTGTGGATGAGAGGATTTGGGTGAGAGAGAGTGAGTGAGGAGAGAGAGCAGAAATGAAAAAAATTGAGTTAACTTGGTTTAGGGGAGCTTTATACTGAGTCCAAAACTGCGTCGTTTTAGTCCGGGTTTGGGAGACCCGCGAAAGTCAGTCGGATCGGATAGGAGATCCGCGTCCCTTCAACCGGATCTTCACGTTTTTGTCCTCTAGTTTCCAGTGTATTATAATTTGGTCCTTTTCTTAAATAAAATCAAGAATTAAGAGTTTTAAATTCTTTTTAATTAGGTCCTATTTTTTAATTACTTTATTTAATTTTAATTGTTAATTTATATTGCTTGTTGCATGATTTTTTAAGGAAAGCATGTAGTATAATTGTTTAGATCATTTAATTATGTAATTCGTAATCACTAGAGCCTAAACCTAGGTTCTGTAATTAATTTTAATAATCATGATAGGTGAGATAATTATAGAAAATAAATGATTATCAAATGGACACTTTGAAGCCCTAAGTTGGTTAGTGTCTCATTGTAATGAAATGTTAACTAAGGGGGCTTTTTAGTGGAATATTTGATATTTCATTCTAACCTAGAATATGACAATTCATTTAGTTAATTAAACTAAAATTGAAATTAAGATAGGAATTAAACAATTAGATTCACTAATTAATTAGGAAAATCATTAATTTAGGGCCCAATATGGATAGTGCCAAATTGTTTGGGTGTTAGCACATAAGCCCTAAACTTGGTAATATTAAAAGTTTTCTTAACCAATTTAATTAATCGGAGACTTTTAGGTTAGAACTTAAAATGAACCAGACAATAATTGGACATGCATTAAATCTTTTGTTTTGAGGTACATTTTGAATATAAATTAAAGTGTCCTAATGTACTTGGACGTTTCAAAACATATATTCGCCCAAAATGCATTTTCTTACAAGAGGATATTCTCATTTGAAATGGAATTCATTTAACAATTAAAGATTTAATTAAATTCAGATTAATGTTCGAAATGCCAAAATGCCACGTGGAATTAATAAGGTACTGATAACGGGCGTTTGTAGGGGTGCTAACCCTACCCTACATGCAACCGACACCTGAACCCGAATTTTATTAAGAGAATCTCTTGTCCGCTTTTTATTGTGTCCGGTCTACCAAAGTGACCGATGGCAACTCCAAAACAATTTTTTAAGAAAATAAAGGAAATTTGATTAAGATTGGAAAAATCCTTAATTTCGAGGATCAAATTAAAATGAGAAACCTTGATTTCTAAAACCCTAATCGTTAGACTATTTTTCCACAAACGGGTTTTAAAAAACGGTCGCGACAACGATGATATACTTTGCACAATTATTTGCTTAGAAAGAATATTAGTTCTCATGGGTATGTCCATGTAGTCGTGGACATCTCCTGGTTGTACAAGAGTTTGTGAGAACTATGTCCAATAGTCTTCTTGAAGCCCCACTTCACTCTCACATAGGTGACTTATGTTGTTCGGCTCACCGAAACACACAATGGTCATAAAAAGTTTTGTTTAGCCTATTTCACTTTTGATCACTGTTAACATCATAGGAACGAACTTGGGAGAAGAACCCCAACAGTGATCACGCAGGTCTGTGCAAGTAGGTTGTCCCTTTGAACCTAGATCTTGGGATCTCCAGTCAACTAGTTAGGGTTTTCCTTCACATAGCGCCTTAAAATTTCCTGGGCTTTAGTCACATTCCTTTCGAATTTTTTTAACTTGATCTAAATTTAACCCTTTAGTTAGAATATCTACAACATTATCCTTTTATATTACAAAATCTATAGAGATAACTTTATTTGAGACCCGTTGTCTAATGGTATTATGTCGATGACGCATATGTCTTGACTTACCATTATACATAAAGCTATGTGCTCAACCAATTTTCGCTTGGTCATCACAATATATACATATTGTTGGAACATGCTTTGTCCATTCAGGAATATCCTCCAAGAAATTTTGAAGCCATTCGGCTTCTTCTCCAGACATGTCTAGAACTACAAACTCATATTCTATTATGGACATGGTGATAACCATTTTGTAAAACCTAATTTGATTTTGATATAACAAAGTGTCTAAGGACCTTTTGTAAAAGTAAATAAATTTTTAAGTATTTCAAAGTCTCACAAATTGACAAGTAAATTTGAACCAAAACTATTTCTAAGTCAAATAAATTGTTCAATTTTTTTTTCTTCTAAGTGTCATAGCCCAATCTCTACTTTTACGCTAAGGCGTATCGATACGCTATAGCCGTATCGATACGGTTTTTAGGTTCTGGAATTTTAATCGACAAAAGCGTACCGATACGGTTATACTCGTATCAATATGATATTTTATCTGGGCTTAACTTTCAGGCATAGCATACCGATATGGTAGTCCCCGTATCGATACGGTTTGATCTGATTCGATAAATATTTGCATTTAAAGTTTTTGATCGTTGCTTGTCAGTTATGATTTCAACAAATTTCAAACGGTTGTTAGACCGTATCGATACACCCATATAGCGTATTGATACACTTTTTGCTAGAGTTTCCCTCAAGATTCCAATGAGAAAAATCTGTATTGATACGGTCTTATAGTATCGATACAGTCTTATAATATCGATACGCCCATCTTTTTACACTATACACGTACCAATACGGTCTTATAGTATCGATATGCCCATCTTTTTGCACTACACCCGTATTGATACGCCCTTATAGCGTATCGGTATGACATCTTAAATGTGCACAACGACCCTTTTTATTTTGAGACAGTTATTGTTGCGTGTAAAAGAGTCTATCGCAATTGTAGTGCAAGTGTACATGACGCAAGTAGTAAAGTGATACGAAGTATCGGATATCGTCTCCACAGGGATTGGGCTTAATAGCTTCACCTAAATTCACTGCACGAAGTAAAAGAAATATTTGAGAGTTGTTGTCACGAAAATATAAAAGAAAAACGTAAATAAAAAGATTGAGATATCAAGATAGAGAGAAGGGGCTGGTATTGAATTGCTCAGTAGTGCAGGTATTGGATTGCTTAGGATCTCCAGTTCTGTCGTCGCTCTCGTCGCCGACAGCACCTGTCGCGGCGGCTGTCCGTTAGCTGTCGCGGCAGCAGACACACCAACTCCGTACTTCAAGCTTGGCAAGAATCCCAGATCTGCCTTGGCCTATCCCTAGGTCCAAGTCTGTCGATGATCACGTCTTTGATGATACCTCCCGGCGTGAATCAAAGGATGAACACCGATGTGTATGAATTCTTCCTTAGCCACTTAACCTTGCCCTATCCCTAGGCACAAGATAGTTCAACTATAAACTAGAGAACTTGCTCTTATCTCTTTCGTATACTTAACTCTCCCGATGCTAAGTAAATGGATAACCTCACAATGCTCTCCCGATGCTCTTGCAAGATATTAAAACCAAAATAAGAGAACTTGAAGTTTATTTTATTGAACTTGGAAAATCCTAAAACAAAACAACCCTTGCAACTACTTTACAAAACAACCCGTAGCCCTAGGGGGAATTTAGAACATGTCGGTGACGGGTAAACGGCAGGGGTTTTTGGTTTCAGTTCTGGGGTTATCGGTTTTCTCCTAGGTTAAATCTATGCCCTTATATAAGCTTTGGGCTCAAGTTATCTAAGGTAACAAGGATTACAACTTTAATTAAAAGTAAGATTCTAATAAAGACTAAATCTCTAAGGATTCCTACTTTGCAGCCGCCATCCTTGTTTCTAGGAATTTCCTCTCCTTGAGCTTTGGCTTGACATATCTTTTGATTCGGGGCTTGGAAAAATATTTGGCTTTCACACGACAGACGAGCAAATTTTTCTCTATCTATCGAGGTCCACTTTACTTTTCCTCTTCATAAGTCTACTGTCACCATGCTGTCACGACAGGTCCATGGCAGCTTCGTCTTCTTCGTCTGCTTGTCCAGTTAAGCTCTCCTGCTTCTCTGCCCTGCGCCTGCCTTCAACATCTACTATGGCAGATACCTGCAAAAATAGCCATATTTTAGTAGAATCCGTGCTTTTAATCCTTTTGTGATGTTTTACTGAAAACTAACCTAAATGCAATGCAATGATTCTTGAATGTAGCAGAAATATGGGTTAAAAAGGGTGTAAATAATAGAACTTTTACACACTCAACAGTTATCAATACCTTTGTTCGAGTACTGATATGGTAGGTTGTAGAAGTGCATTTATTGCGAGAAAAATGAAGCCCAACGGCTCCATTGATGATCTCAACCACCAGAACGGCTAGAAATCAATGCAAGAGTATATAAACAAGCCTCTAAAGCCTCAACAACAACTATTGAACAAATTTGCAACAATCCAAGAACATATCCAAACCCTAGAGCTCATAAAGTCAAATTCTTGTACCCCACTTGTGTAATCTTCCATTGTATTATCTTGTTTCAAGTTTGGGGAGTATTTAAGTGTAATTGGGCAATCTATCAACCTTGTGAGAGGCATTTTTCAGATTGTCAATCTTCTTTGTATTTGAGAGAGTCTTTTGGGTCAATCTTTGGGTAGTAAGATTGACCGATTGTATAGGTTACCTCCTTAGCCTAGAAAAGGGGAAGAACATCTAGTGGAGATTTTTGAAAATCCTTAGTGGGAGTTAATGTAGTGGATGTAGAGCTTGTTAGAAGCTTGAACCACTATAATTTGCCTTGTTCTTCATTTTTCAATTTCCAATTTGCTCCATCCAAATTTAAAAAGCCAATTCACCTCCTTTGGCCAAATCACATTCTTTTGATCCACTCAACAATTGGTATCAGAGCTTACCTCTTTGAAGGCTTCACATCTACAAGAGAAGATCCTAGGAGAGTGTTGATCAACATCTAATCTAAACTATAGCATCTACCTCTGAGCCTAGCATGTACGAGTCACAATCCATCACTAAACCACTATTCCTCAATGGGGATAACTATCCCTTTTAGAAAAACCGAATGAGGCTCTTCATAAATCCAACAACTATGTCCTTTGGGACGTAGTGGAAGACAAACCGACAATTCCTATGAAAAGAGATGATGAAGGGAGACTTGTTCCGAAGACCAAGGTAGAGATGGCCGATGAAGATCGAAGAAAACTACAAGTAAACGACAAGTCTCTACATATGTTGTTTTGTGCACTTGGACCCAACATGTATGCCAAAATGCCATCACGCACAAGTGCAAAGGAGGTGTGAGACAAGTTAGAGACCACATACGAAGGCACCAACGACGTAAAGGAGACCAAGAATGGGATCCTCAACTTAAGTTATGAGAACTTCAAGATGAAACCGGATGAGAGCATCTCCAAGATGTTCGATCGGTTCTCAGTTATAGTAAATGGTCTTAAGGGCTTCGGTGAAATCATTCTCAAAGATAAACTTGTCCGGGAGCTACTCTACTCTCTTCCTGAATTATAGGATGGGAAGTGAACCGCAATCATCGAGGCTAAGAACTTGAAGAATTTGAAGCTCGATAAGTTGGTAGGATCTCTCCTTACTCATGAGATCATGAAGCAAGGAAGAGAAGAAGAAAAGAAAAGAGAAGAAAGAAGAGTAGAGAAGCAAGATGTGGAGAAGAAGAAACAAGGGATTTCTATCAAAGCCTCACTACTACAAGAGGAGAGCAATTCAAGCGAAGAAGATGAATTTTAAGAATTGGCTATGATAGCCAAAAGATTCTCTCAGTTCATAAATTCCAACCGGGGAAGAAAGTTCCAAAGAAGGAGAGAAGTCAAGAACAAGAGCAAAGAAGAAGAAAAAGATCAACTCATTTGTTATGAGTGCAAGAAACTGGACCAAATTCGATCAGATTGCCATCAACTCAAGAAGAAGGGTTCGATAAGAAGAAGAAGAAAAAGGCTCACGTTGCTACTTGGTGCGATGAGGAATCATCATCCGATGGAGAAGAGCACGAAGTAGCAAATCTTTGCCTCATGGCCATTGATAACGATCCTAAGGTAAACCTCAACTCATCTAGCTTTGATTTTACATTTGATGAGCTTCAAGAAGCTTATGATGAGCTACAAGAGGTTTATGACGAATTGGTTGAAAATATAAAGAATCGGTTTTGAAAAACAAAAAGTTGATTTCCGATTTAAAAGCCCAAAAATTATTCTTTATCCAAAACCAATTCGGAACTTGAAGAGAAGATTTTGGTTTTAAAATATGATTTAAAATATTTTTAAGATGAAAATGTTGATTTAAAAAATCTTCTCTCCAAAGTTCATGATGATCACCACAAGGTGGTGAATGAGCTTAAAGCTTCTCTAAACGTAGTTGTGAGTTCAAGTTTTGAAAAAGGAAGTTCTTAATAACCTATGTGAAGAGGAACTTTAATGGCTAGAAACGAAGAAGCTCTCAAAAGCATCTTAAATCTAAAATGATTAGAAGTGTATGTGTTCCTAAGGAACTTGTAATCTCTAATAATATAAATGCTATTTCTTCTTGGATTCCTAAGTAACCAAGTATTTGAGAGCTAACTCACATGGACCCAAGATGGTTTGGGTACCAAAAATCAAGAACTAATTTTTGTTTGTAGGGGGAGCATTGCTACAAGGGCAAAGCTTCAAGTCAAAACACTAGGTACCTTGATAGTGGATGCTCAAGACATATGACCGATGACAAGAGTAGATTCATGGAGCTCAAGCCAAAGAGTGGTGGAGTAGTAACATTTGATGACAACTCCAAAGGCCACATTGAGGGTATTGATTCTATTGGTAATCTCTTATCTATTCTCATTGAAGATGTCTTGTTTGTCAATGGTCTTAAGCATAACTTGTTGAGCATTAGTCAATTGTGCGATAAAAGGGTTTAATGTTCATTTTGATGATAATGGATGTAAAATTGTGAACATTAAAACAAATGAAATAATGCTCATTGGTCATCGCATAGGTAACATTTACATGGTGCATCTAGATGACATACATACATCCCATGCATGTTTGGTTGCTAGTGATGAAAATGATGCATGGTTGTGGCATAGGAAACTAGTACATGCTAGCATAAGTGTATTAGAGAAATTAGTTTCCCAAAATCTAGTTAGAGGTTTACCTAAGCTAAAATTCTCATTAGACAAAATTTGAGATGCATGTGCTAAGGGTAAACAAAAACGTACCTCATTTAAATCCATTAATGATGTTTCAACTAGTAGGGTTTTACAATTGATCCATATGGATCTCTTTGGTCCTATTAGGACAACTAGATTGGGTGGAAAATCATATGCTTATGTTTTAGTTGATGATTTCTCTAGATATACTTGGGCTCTCTTTTTAAGTACAAAAGATGAGGCTTTAGAAAAATTCATCACATTTTCAAAAGTTACTCAAAATGACCTAGGTCAAAACATAACTCATATTAGAAGTGACCATGGAACGAAATTTCAAAACCTAGGTTTTGAGGATTTTTGTAACTCTAATGGTATTAGCCACAATTTTTCCGCACCTCGCACTCCTCAACAAAATGAGGTAGTTGAGAGGAAAAATCGTACATTAGAAGAAATGGCTAGAACCATGCTTTGTGAAAACAATTTACCTAAGTATTTTTCGGCGAAAGTTACAAACACTGCTTGTTATATCATAAATTGTGTAATGATTAGGCCAATTTTTAAAGAAAACTCCTTATGAGATTTTAAAGTCAAAGAAGCCTAACATTAGCTATTTTCATTCTTTTGAATGCATGTGTTTTGTTTTAAATAATGGAAAAGATCATTTAGGTAAATTTGATGCAAAAAGTGATGAAGTAAATTTTCTTGGTTACTCTTTAAATTTTAAAGCCTATCGATTTTTTAACGAAAGAACCTTAGTTGTAGAATAGTCTATACATGTGGTTTTCGATGATAACCTCCTTCCGAGGAAGGATTCTTGTGATGATGATAATGTAGGGATCATTGAAGCCATTGATGGTGGGGAATCATCAAAGGTGGATGAGTTTTCAACCAAGGAAGAAACACAAGATCCTCCCATTGAAGCTTTAGAGGACATGACAATTTGAGAGGAGTAAAGTATGGACATTAGTTGATAGACCTAGTAATAAATCTACTATAGGAACTAAATGTGTAACACCAAAAATTTCCCCCGAAATTAGAAACCTTAAATTTGTTAAAATCCCTAATTCTTAAACCTAATTTTGGGAATTTAAATTTGAAATCCTAATTGAATTTCAGTTTTAATTGTGAATTTCGAAACTATGGTGACCCTTCTGTTATGCGGGTTAAGTAGAGACACTTATGGGGTAATTTACCCATTTGTTCAGGGTATTTAAACCCATTTTCATCCCTAATCAACTTTTCTATTTCCCTCACATTTTCAGCCGCTCCGTCCTCTCTTTGTTTCATCGATAACCCCAAAAGAAACCCCCACCATTTTTCGATTTGGCTCCGGTCAAAGGCTTGTCGGTGTATGTTTGACAATCTGAGGCCATTATCTTGTTCCCCGTTGCCGCGCAAACAAAACCCCTCCGTTAATCCACCTTTGTCGACCATCAGTTTCCTAGAAACATTACAAAAACCCCTCGGTTCCCTTCGAAATTCGCCTCATTGCCGCCATTTTCCCTCTTTTTCCGTTCGATTTCAGTTCGTGTCGATGTGGCCTTGTTTTGTTTACCTTGTTGATACGTGTGTGTTTTGGTCGGAAAATGACCATTTGTGGTCATCGGGGGGGGGGGGGGGGGGGTCGTCGACGATGGCGCCGTCAAGGGTAATAAACCTTAGGGTTTCGGGTGCTAAAGGGAGATATGGGTTTGGGCCGTGCGCTGTGAGTGTATTGGGTCAAGCCCAATAGTGGCCTACATGTGAGAAGGGCGAACCGACTTAAGGGGCAGACCAGTCTAATGGACCTAGGTTAACCAAACTAAGCTAGCCTTTGAACCGAACCGTGTAAACCGAACCATGAACTGAACCGCTGACCCGCGGTTAACTTGACCAGTTGACTGTTAACCAGTTTACCGTTGACCATTGACTTTTTCGGTCAAAGTTAGCTTTATGTTTTTCGACGTCCTGATTCCAAATCTGCTTTTCGTTTTCTCAAATTCGAACCCGAAAGACCATTATGATGTTTACATTTAATTGTATTTAATATATTAAGAATTATGTATATCGAAAATTAAATCGAATTATTCTTGTGTTAAGGCAACGATGATTCGGACACTGAGATTCTTCCTCCTTCTCTACCTGGGCAACCTCATGTTGCTCAATCTTTGGGATCTGCTCGTGAGTTTAATTAATATTGTTCGGTATTATTTTTATCAGTGACGCGGCGTAGTAGTAGTGAACTTATGTAGTGCTTACTATCGTATGTGTTGATTCTGTCCGACCTAGTGCTAGAGCTGAGCGTGGGAGACGTCATCACCGACATTGAGCTTTTAGATGTCTGAGGTGTGTTCTTTAATGTGCTATATGTGTTACAGTGCTATGTATGTATACATGATTGATGGTCTGATTTGTGATTATGTCATGATCTGTTTGTTGTATGGTTATGACCTGTTCTATTGATTTGCTGTGTATGACATGATTAGTATGATGGTATGCCATGCAACATGTATTAGAATCATATTGTTTAATATCAGACTATGTGAACATGCATTTCGTTAATAAACAAGAATGCATTCAGATTCAGAAAATAAGATAACATGTCATATCATTAGGTTGGGAAATTGTACGGGGAAGTTAGCGGTTTCTTCCTTCGGGTCGAAGCCTGTTCAGACTAGTGGTTCCACCCTTCAGGCTGAGTTCCATTTCGGATGGTGACGATGTAGAGAGTGGTTCTGGGGAACCTTACTCTTCAGACGGTGATGTAGATGGGTGCATGTCATGTTATCTTATACATCATTTTCATATATATCTGTTTATTGGGATGTCTATTTGATTGAGTATGATGATCAGATATTCTGCTGTATGACTCTGTTTGCACTGTAGAGGCACACTGAGCTTTATAGCTGACTTCCCCTTAGTTTCTATTTCAGATACTCAGACTTAGGCTGTGGTACTTAGAGGACCTCGTTTTTCAGATATATTACGTATTATCAGTATGGATTATTTGACTTGTGAACTTTATATATTATTATTGGATTTATGTATAAATTCGGACTCATACATTTTATTTGGGAATTTACTGTTTTTATCATGCATGACTATTTCTGAATATTTTTATCACTTTTCAGGATATTAATATATGACTATGTTTTATGTAATTGAAATTACTATGGTGTTTAATGTGATGTTACTAATTATTATGAATATGACGTTTCAAACATAATAACTTTACTTGAGAGACAAGTTTCAAACCTGACTTCCTATATTCGACCCATTTCTTCTGGGCCGGGTTTAGGGGGTTACAAAATGGGTTTTTAAAAAGAAACTAGATGAGAATGGTAACATAGTGAAAAACAAGGTTAGACTTGTTGCTCAAGGTTACACTCAAGAAGAAGGAATTGATTTTGATGAAACATATGCACCCGTAGCTAGAATGGAAGCAATTAGGATGCTTCTTGCATTTGCAGGTTATCATGATTTCAAGCTTTTTCAAATGGATGTTAAAAGCACATTTTTAAGTGGTTTTATTAATGAAGAAGTGTATGTAGAACAACCATCGGGTTTTGAAGATCCAACTTTTCTAAACCATGTTTTCAAATTAACAAAAGCTTTATATGGTTTGAAACAAGCTCCTAGAGCTTGGTATGAAAGGCTTTCAAATTTTTTGGTTGAAAAAGGTTTTGAAAAAGGCAAGGTAGATACTACACTTTTCATTAAAAGAAATGGAAATGGTATATTAGTAGTTCAAATTTATGTTGATGATATTATATTTGGTTCTACTCGTGAATTTTATTGCCAAGAATTTTCTAAGATGATGCAAGGTGAGTTTGAGATAAGCATGATGTGGGAGCTTTCATTTTTCTTGGGCTCCAAATCAAGCAAATGAATGATGTCATCTTCATCAAACAAGCTAAGTACATCAAGGATATGCTCAAGAAGTTTGGCTTGGAGAATGTAAAGCCTCAAGCCACTCAAATGAGCTCATCAATTAAGCCTGACAAAGATGAATGAGGTAAGTGTGTTAATTCTAAGCTTTATCGTTCAATGATTGGCTCTTTGCTTTACCTTACCGCAAGTAAACCATATATCATGTTTAATGTTTTCTTGTGTGCTAGTTTTCAAGCTAGCCCTAGAGAATCACACCTTGTAGCCATTAAGAGAATCTTTAGATACCTTAGAGACACACCTTGTTTAGGCCTTTGGTATCTTAAAGACTTTTCCTTTAGCCTACATGCTTATTTCGATGCGAATTATGGGGGTTGTAAGATAGATAGAAAAAGTACCTCCGACACTTGCTTATTCCTAGGTAGTATGCTCATATCTTGGTTCTCTAAGAAACAAAATAGTGTAGCATTATCTACCACCGAAGCGGAATATATATCGGTTGAAAGTTGTTGTGCTCAAGTCCTTTGGATGAAGCAACAACTTCTAGACTATGGAATTGATGTAGGTACCATATCCCTTAAGTGTGACAACACTAGTGCCATATGTCTCACTAAGAATCCCATCCAACATTCTATAACCAAGCACATAGAGATAAGACATGTAACACCCCAACATGTCATGTTAAAAGTAAAGGGAATGAAAAAAAAAATTAATTCTTACGGCTGTGGGGGTCTTGAACCCATGACCCATTACTTACTAAGCTCAATCCTCTACCAATTGAGCTAAAGTATTTCTGGGATTTAAATTACACTAGCCTTGTTTTAAGTTTGTTTGGTTCGGTTATAACCAAATATTAAAAAAAATGGTAAGAACCTATCAACTACCCTCATTTATTTTATTGGTCTGTTCAAGAAATGTGAGAACCAGAAGGTTCTAAACCTTTCCCTCAACTACCACCGTTCACCGTCCCGATTTAAGCCACCGTCGCGCCGTGCCTCGCACCGCCACCCTCGAACGGACCGCCTCGACGTCCTGAGCCAAACGCCCATAACCACTCGCGCAGCTGCCGTTCCGATCGCCGGCCATGGTGTTTCAATGGTTCGTCAAACCAGGGTTAAAGACCCTCTCAGTTTTTCGTCGATTCCGGCCACCTCTGTCACCGTTGGGGCGCGTCGACGGTTCGAGTGTGTTCAGCATATCGTGGGGAGAAAAACCTGACCGACCGATCGCGTGTCCGTCGCCGTTTGGTGGGTCGTCGGAGCTACGCCGATTATAGCGTTGCCGCTTCGTTTTGGTAAGAAATGGTATGCAAGTATCTTGGTATTTGAAATGTTATGGGACATCCAGTCCGGATTCGAATGCAACCGAATGTAGTATCATGAGTCAACCGGTATAACTCGGAACTAAGGTAATACACTACTACCTCTTGAATGCTTTATGAGCATGTTGGTATGTGTTAATGCATGCATAAAAATGATGATAAGTACTGTTAATTTTGCTCAAGTCAAACCGAATATGGAAACGAGTATGATATTCTTGGATAAGATTAAAAATGCTCGAACGAGAAAGTTAATAAACGTAAGGATCCAGAGTTTAATAAATGACTAATCAGCTACTCTTCAAATTCGATTGTCAGTGTCAAATGATCAAATGTTAAAGATATTCGGATATAAGATTACGAAAACGCCCTCAAAGGTTGAAGCATGACTTACGTACGTAAATCACTCCTGATATTAATGTAAGGTTGGAAGTTTCTCCGCATAGAATATATGTTTGACTTTCCGTGGAAAACATTGTGGTGAAATATGAAAGCAACCGTTCAGATATATGATACAGTTAGATGCATCAGAGGCGTTGGTTAGTATTGCAAGGTTGGAATATGTTAGTTCGATTGGTTTGGAGGCTCGATAAACTTCTGAAAAATCCTAATTACTGTGAATCATAAATTCCTCATGATCGAGCTAAGTTACAAAATCACCCCTGATAATTAAATGACCAAAATGCCCTCGTTGGCCAAAGTAATCAAAATAGCCCTGAACGTATCTGATACTGTAAAAGATCTTGACATAGAAATCTCTGAATGTTTGGTTGGAAAATTTGATGAGCAAACAGAATTACCGAGCCATTTGTTTATACCTTGTTGGTATAAATTACCGAAATGCCTGTGTATGATAAAATGTCTATAATGCCCTTGTAGGCTTAAATGAGTAAATCACTCATGATATGCCTAAACTCCCAAAAAAATCTTGATGTATCATCTCCCGAATATCTAGTTTGAACCGTTAGTATAAACCCTTCTTTTAATAGGGGCCTTGTTTCAAAGATCAGTACAACTGTCAAAAGTTAATGTGATCTCTTCCGTAAATGTCAAGTATCTCCAAGGAAATAAACTATTCCACCTAGTGTGTTCCATGTGTTCTACACAACTGTTTTTGCATACTGTGTTACATGTTATAATACCGATTATGTGCACATGATAGAATACTTGAACTCACATGAACATGACATGTTTATAATTAAACATGACCGTACTGTATTTTTGATATATGCATATGTACATGATATGATCAACATGCTATATGGATAATGTATTAATAAAAATACAGCTATTGATTAACCGAACCGTTACATAGATTGTTACTGGGGGTACTTGGGATAGAATATGAAGTGACCGTAGGTTCAGCTCTGATCCCGTTGGTAATTCCTTTACCGTTACAGGTTCCTATGCTTCGGCTAGGGTAATTCCTCACCGTTACTGTTACAGGTTCCTATGCTTCGGCTAGGGTAATTCCTCACCGTTACTGTTACAGGTTCCTATGCTTCGGCTAGGGTAATTCCTCACCGTTACTGTTACAGGTTCCTATGCTTCGGCTAGGGTAATTCCTCACCGTTACTGTTACAGGTTCCTATGCTTCGGCTAGGGTAATTCCTCACCGTTACTGTTACAGGTTCCTATGCTTCGGCTAGGGTAATTCCTCACCGTTACTGTTACAAGTTCCTATGCTTCGGCTAGGGTAATTCCTCACCGTTACTGTTACAGGTTCCTATGCTTCGGCTAGGGTAATTCCTCACCGTTACTGTTACAGGTTCCTATGCTTCGGCTAGGGTAATTCCTCACCGTTACTGTTACAGGTTCCTATGCTTCGGTTAGGGTAATTCCTCACCGTTACTGTTACAGGTTCCTATGCTTCGGCTAGGGTAATTCCTCACTGTTACTGTTACAGGTTCCTATGCTTCGGCTAGGGTAATACCTACCATACCGTACCGTACCGTTCCTAAGGTATTCCCTTAGGTTGGCACCTATGCCCATTGGGCACTGGTTAATGCCTTTGACGCAGTTTTGGGGAACTGCCTCTTGGAGTATGGTTGGAGGGTAGAGAAAAGATTAAACCGAACCGTACTGTTACTTGAACTTTATGTTTTTGAGATAGAAATGTATATTATATTGTTGTTGTACATGTTATACTTGCACTGTTGGAACACACTGAGCTTTCTAGCTCACGCCCCAAATTCTTTCCCCTTTCAGATATTTTGGATAGGCCACCCCGTAGCCGACACTTGGAGGATCGACACATTTGGTATTCTTTTTGAATTTAATGTTTCTATCCACCGTTTGTATTTTCAGGGTGACATGTGCCTATATTTTGTTATGTATGGTATTAAACTATAAGTATTTTGTTATGCTAACTGATACTTATTTTGTAACTATCATATGATGGGTTTATTTAAGAAATCATGGCTGCTTATATTATTTATGAAGTCTATGTTGTGAATGATTTTGAAAAGTATTACTGCTTGACGTATTAAACAGGTTTAGTTAACTTGATGGATTTCACTAAGTTCTGTCGTTATGCTGCCGAAATTAACGCTTAGTTTGCAAACATGTTTTCCATTTGAGTTTTAAACCTTAATGTGCCTTACTAGACTTGGTCATTCCGCATAGGCCGGTCTAGGGGGTTACAAGACACCATTTCATTAGGGACCATGTCCTCAAGAATGATGTTGTTCTAGAATATGTTGATACCTCAAACCAACTAGCAGATATTTTTACAAAGCCATTAGACAAAGAGTATTTTTGGACTCTTAGGAGAGAGTTAGGTCTAACTAGCCTATCTTGATCTTTTAGAGCCCTTAAGTGTCAAAATTTTGCTTGAATTTGAATGATGATCTTGTTTATGCAATTTTTCCTCTTAATGCATCTATGCTTGTTGCTAGTGGGAGTATGTATTTGTTTTAGTCCATATATCTTGCTCATGTATCATTCACATGCATTTAGGGTCGTTCAAAGTTGGATTTTTAGACTTTTTCTTGTCCAAAATACATTTTTCGGTAAAAAGGTATCGATACGAGTCATTGTGTATCGATACGGGTTGCTTAATGAGCGTTGCTACAATTTTAACTGTATCGATACAGTATGAAAACCGTACTGGTATGATAGATCGATACGCCATGTCAGCATATTGATACGGTAAGCCGTTGGAGTTTAAATGGGGAATTAAATGGGTGTTTCACTTTAATTAAAACACAAACCCTTTTTCTCTCAAAACCCTACCCGGTTTTCATCTATAAAAATCTCCTCAAACCCTTGATTTTTCACACCAAACTCAAAATTCTTTGAGGGTTTTTCATCAACACATCAAGGCTAAGCTTTGCTAGTAATTTGGGGCATTGTCATCTCTTCATTCATTCATTCTCCATAACTCAAGGCATAAACCCTTTTCTTTTCTTTTTAATTTTTGTTTTAAGTTTTTTTTATAGATTTTAACTTGTTTTGTGTAAAATATATATACTTAATATGGGTTTTGAAGTTTTTGTAAAAAAAATTAAAATCTGATTATTTTTTATTCGAATATAAAAATATATTGTATATTTTTCAAATCTGTTTTTCAAATATCTTTTTACCAAAATTTATTTTTATACTTGTACATAATTTTAACTTATAAAATATAGTATTTTTATCATACCTTGAATTATTTGAATGTTCATTGGATCGAATATGATAATAATTGAATACATTGTTTTCGAATGTTGTTGATGTTTTTCAAGATATTATGGCACCTAAAAAGAGACAAAGGAAAGATTTGGCTTCTAGTTCATCCAATCCCAATTTGGACAATGAGAGTATTACTAAACCGAACATTGGTTTTATTCTTCAAAATAGTTTTCAATCCCCTTCGGCTATGGCCCATTATAAACAATACCAAGCTTTTCCAATCCAAGATGAAAGAGTTATTTCAATCCTCTTTCTTAACTCCGAACGTTTTAAGTTCAAATATCTTGGGTTGTTACAACAATGGAAGTTTATAACCTTTCTAAGTGTTCCCCCAATTTTGTACCGAAATCTCGTTTTGATTTTCTTTGCTAATGCCCGTTGCATCCATGATCAAGCAAGAGAAAGTATAATTGCCATTGAATCCTATCTTATAGGCAAAAAGTTTCGAATTGATCAAAATGATTTATGCAATGTTTTGGGTTTGAAAACTTGGGAATTGATGATGAACACTCCTTGGGACATTTTCAACTTGGCTCCGTCACCGTCCTTGATGCCCATGACCGTATCCTCCATCTCAACATCTCTTGGTGGATCCGTCTTTCTGGTGGGAAATTCTCTACCATTCGCCAAATGGATGCTTTTTTGGCTCTGATGTTTCGGAAAGGGTAAGCGACCAAATCTTTACCAAATTATGTTTGTCGACTTGGTTTATCTTGTCCATCACCGTCACACCGATCAAGTCAAGTCCTTTTTCTATGGAACGACTTTGAGCATCTTGTTCCACTCCTTGGAGATCGATTGTTCCCATGATGCCGCTGAGCCTCTAGGCAAGATGATCGACGAACACTCTTTTACTCGTGCTCACTTTGAGTACATTGGTCATGAGTGGGTTCGTGTTGCTCGCTCTCCTCCTCAAGAATATCAACCTCCTCCAATCACTCCACAAGGTCCACAAGTCCAACAAGCTCTAATCTTCCATGGATGGACTCATGGCGTATCTAAATGAGCAATTCACATCTTTAGGGACTAATATTGCTTCTTTAGATATGAACATAAATGTCATTTTTGTGGCCATTGATTCTTGTTTTACATCATTGGAGGATCGAGTCATGGCCTTTGAACAATAACAAACTTCTATGGATGTCTCTCTCACCACCTTCTATGGTGCTTGGCTCAATCGTACTCAGAAATCTCAAGCCAACCATGATGATGAAGATAAAGAGGACGAGGATGAAGATAATGGGGACGAGTAGTTTTGAGCATATCATCCCATTACATATTATATTAGGATTTCTTTTTTATGCACCTTTATGTTAGAAACCCTATGCTTTGATTTTGTTCTTAGGATTAAGTTTGGATTTAAGTTTGAAGTTATTTTGAACTATTATTGCTTTGGATTTTAATTTGAATTTTAATGTTATTATGTTGCTTTAATTATGCTTTGCTTATACCTTGTGCTTAATTTTTTTTTTTTATCTTATCTATATCCTTAAATGTTTGCATTGATTTTGATCTAACAAAAAGGGGGAGAAGTGTAAAACATAAATTTTTGAAAACCAATCTTAATTTAAGGGGAGTCAACTTTTCAAAGTTTTCAAAATACTTAAAAATTTATTTTGGTTTTGTTATATCAAAAGCGGAAGATTGTGAAACCTAATTTGATTTTGATATAACAAAGTGTCTAAGGACCTTTTTGTAAAAGTAAATAAATTTTTAAGTATTTCAAAGTCTCACAAATTGACAAGCAAATTTGAACCAAAACAATTTCTAAGTCAAATAAATTGTTCAAACAAAATTTTTCTAAGTGTCATAGCCCAATCTCTACTTGTACGCTAAGGCATATCGATACACTATAGTCATATAGATACGATTTTTAGGTTCTGGAATTTTAATCGAAAAAAGCGTGTCGATACATTTATACCCGTATTGATACAATATTTTATATAGGCTTAACTTTAAAGCATAGCGTACCGATATAGTAGTCCCCGTATCGATATAGTTTGATCTGATTCGATAAATCTTTGCATTTAAAGTTTTTGATTGTTGCTTATCAGTTATGATTTCAGCAAATTTCAAGCGGTCGTTAGACCGTATCGATACGCCCATATAACGTATCGATACACTTTTTGCTAGAGTTTTTCTTAGGATTCCAGTGAGCAAAATCTGTATCGATACGCCCCTCTTTTTACACTATATCCATACCGATACGCCCTTATAGCCTATCGACACGCCCTCTTAAATGTGCACAATGGTTCTTTCTATTTTGAGACAGGTATCGATACTCTTGTTCGAGTACCGATACGGTAGGTTGCAGAAGTGCATTTATTGCGGGAAAAATAAAGCCCAGCGGCTCCATTGATAATCTCAACCACCAGAATGGCTAGAAATCAATACAATGGTATATAAACAAGCCTCTAAAGCCTCAACAACTATTGAACAAATTTGCAACAATCCAAGCACATATCCAAACCTTAGAGCTCATAAAGTCAGATTTTTGTACCCCACTTGTGTAATCTTCCATTGTATTATCTTGTTTCAAGTTTGGGGAGTGTTTAAGTGTAATTGGGTAATCCATCAACCTTGTGAGAGGCATTTTTCATATTGTCAATCTGCTTTGTATTTGAAAGTGTCTTTTGGGTCAATCTTTGGGTAGTAAGATTGACCGATTGTAAAGGTTACCTCCTTAGACTAGGAAATGGGAAGAACATCTAGTGGAGATTTTTGAAAATCCTTAGTGGAAGCTAAGGTAGTAGGTGTAGAGCTTGTTAGAAGCTTGAACCACTATAATTTGTCTTGTTCTTCATTTTTCAATTTCCAATTTGCTCCCTCCAAATTTAAAAAGCCAATTCACCCCCTCTTGGCCAAATCACATTCTTTTGATCCACTCAACACGTTTGTCTTGATGATTTCCATCCATTTGTGCCTTTGATATATTGAATATCGGATATCCAACAGGCATCGACGTATCTTTCTAAATAGTAGAATTTCTGAAATAATGCAATCCATAAGTTTGTGTACATCTAAGATATCTCAATACCCTCACAATCTCTTTCCAGTGGTTTTCACTTGGATTGCTTGTGAATCTACTTAAGCTACTCACATTAAAAGTAATATCTAGTCTAGTGCAGCTCATGAGGTACATTAGACTGCCTATGACCCTGTCATACTCCACTTGGTCAACATATTAACCTTCATTCCTGGACAAATCTTGACTTGTGTCTAATGTAGTCCTGGCTATACCAGAATCATCATTGCTAAATTTTTCAAGAATTTGTCCACATTGTGTGACTATATAAGACCTTCATGTGACCGTTTGATTTGGATGTCCAAAATTGTATTGTCTAGTCTCATATCTTTTATGTCAAATCTTGAATTTAACATGTCATTGGTACGTTTTACCATTTCATTATTTCTTACAACAATGAGTATTTCATCAACATAAAGACATAGAATAATGTATTCAATGTCGGTAATTTTGACATATACATATTTGTCACACTCATTCATCTTGAAGTCATTTGTCATCATGACACTATCAAACTTCTCATGTCAGTATTTTGGTGATGAGGTTGTTACCTTTGCAAGATACCCCACATTTTTAAGTATTTGTAGGAAGAGTTTATTCCATTCCATAACTCATACAGTGTCTTTAATTTTGAGGAACCTTATTTAAAGGGTAATTAGCTCATAGAACAGCTCCCCCACATGTTAGGCATATTTTTGAAGTTTTAGTTCTTTTCATAAGTCATCTCCAAAATTATAGTACCAACATTACTCATATAGAATTTCTCCTCTTCTTATGAAAATTGAAGCATTTCCTATGAAATTTGCTTATTGAACACTTCTCTCTTTTTATCTCAGATAAAACCGTTTACGATTTATTTTCTTTTAAGTCCCTTTTGACTTTCATTACGTTTGCCTTGGAAATATTTTTCATAGCAATATTCACTTTGACAATATTTGAAAGTGGTAACAACATTTACATTATCCTCTCTAACAATATAACGATTATCCTTCAAATATTTGACTAAGTTTATTATGGTCAAATCAGAAAGAGAATATTATGAAATCTGTTAAACGTTAGGAATTTAGCCAAAGACTAAACCAAAAACATAAACATAATTTTCAACTTTTGTTAGACGTCAGGAAATTAGTAAACTAAAAATCAGAAACGAAAGTACACATGGTCTAATAGAAAAAACAATAATGAACGGTGCACTATGTAGGTAACTTATGAAAAGAGAGGTGGTGCACTAGGCACGCTTAAATATCCGGTCTTTCAAAGAACCAATCCTAGACATGTACTTTCATGTTGTTTTTCAATCATCCGTTTATGAATTTCATTCTCTGATGCTTAAAAAAGTTGGGTTAGCTTTTCAAATGACTAACGCCTGAACGGATTCACTTATAATAATTCTTTTTACGAGGATATCAGGAGTGATTAGTTAAAGTCATTGCCTTTGATTCTCAACAATTTGGAATCAATCAATACAAAATTAGGAATTTGATAACTAAAAATTTCTTAGCATCGACATCCTCTATTTTGCACTTACGATCCAACGCCCTCACTATTCTTTAGCAATTTTTAAAAATTGCGCACTTCATAATGTGCATCATACTAGTCTTTAAGAATTTAGTTTTGACATAGAAAATAAAGTTTTTCTATGCTTTTATTAAAGACCTCGGTTAAAATCAATGCTCTAAATTCTGTTGAACAAAATCAATAATCAATGTTTCTTTCGATGACAATTTCTGTTAGAACATATTTGTCCACAACAAAACTTAAATAAACTAAATTTATTCAAATTACCTCTTGTTTGAGGAAGATATCAAGTAAATCCATTAAAACGGCAGAAATTAAATCTCGAAACGAATTATTTACGACATCTCAGCTTACTAAGCGATAATGATTTCATTGATTCTTGTTTGGAAAAGATGATCCAGTAAAACCGTTGGAACGATAGGAATTAAATCGTAAAACAAATTGTTTACAAGATCTTAGTTCCCAAACAGATCATCTTCGTCTTGATATCTTGTTCGTCTCTATAAAATTTCTCAAAGAAAATTATTAGTACGAAAATAAAATCCACAATATTCCCAAAACACAAGTAATAATAATTATATATTTAATAATTATCATACAAGACACAAAATATTTCTTTTCGTGTCATATTTAACATTTCATATTAAAAAGCCAAAAAATAATAAGATAGTAAAACCATGAATATTACGATAATAATATTATATTTAATCACTTGTGGAATTCTATGATAATTCATATATCATTCCATTACGTAAATTCTTACAATTCACCGCGGCAATTAACCCACGATTACGGGATAAATACTCCATCGTGGTAATCTATTTGCATTGGATTAAAACTCAAATCTATCTTAAGATTGTTACAAAAGAAAGACGTTAATAATCTAATAAAATAGTAAATAATAAAATAAATACCAAATTTATTATTATAACGAACAAAATAAAATAACTACAAATAAAGCTGAAGAATAATCGAACGAATAAAACCATACATTCGGATCATCGCTTCGCTAATGCTATACTTGAATCTTTTCGTATGGCTTCTCCCACATAATCCACTAAATAGCAACACGCAACTTCTCACATATTTCTTTTACTGCAACTGATAATAAATTGCCAAAGAATTAAAAATAATAGAATCTAATGAAGTAATTGAAAATAAACCTTAAATTAGATTTAGTAAAAACGAGTTGAGGCCTCTGAGATCATGAACTGTAACCTTGTCTACCTCTATCTCCAAAAATCACAGAGTGAAAATAGTAAAAAATTTATGTGTTTTTTCATTGTTAAACTTAATCGGTCTAAATGCTATATATAAGGGTAAGAATTTCATTAAAAATAAAACTTGTAAATTATCTGAATTTTATTTAAAATAAAATTTATTTATTAAATAGCATTATCAAAATAATATTTAAATTAAAAGATAATATTTTATCATTTATCCTTTTATTTGAGATATTAAAAAATACTACATTTAAGGTATTATATCAGTTTAAGTTATTTGATGACTACCAAGTAGTCTTGTATATAAACATATCTCACATTTAGTAACACATCAATATGAGATATAAACTTTTTCCTTTTTTCTTAACTCAATTCACAATTAGCCTACTTTGAGCATTAATTTCTCATTCATCACTCACCCGTTTTGAGCATATGAATTTCATTATTCGAATTTCCACCTTTATTCATAGAAAATGTGCCTCAAACTTTCCACTTTATCATATTTTTTCCAACAGTGAGGTCACATGTCTACAGGAAAACAAGTGTCCTTAGCTTGGGTGCATCATCATGTGGTCTGGGATAGCGTTCACGTATCGAATTCATAGAAGATTGTAATTGAATGCTCGTGTGATCGTGGTTCGCTGGTATGTTTGCATATTAAATTCACATAGTTTTATAAATGGGTATTCGCGTGGTTATAACTCGTTGGTATAAAAAATTGTAATAAAAATCAACAGCTTTAATGTTCAGATTAAAATTTTAAATTTAGATTTATTGTTTACTTTAATATTAGAATATAACCAGCGTTATGCTACAAACAAATGATTAAGTGTGATGTTTTTTATTGGTATCTAATTGATTACAAAGTAAGTATATGTTTTTATGTTTTTTAATTTTTTTGATAAGATATACTTTACAGATAAAATTATTCGAATCTACTCTTAAAATAAACATAATTTTTTTCCATTCAAAAAACTCGTTGGATAAGAAGAATATAGGTCACTGAACTTTGTTAAAAAACGGTAACCAAATTTTCAAATATTATAAAATAACAATTAAAGTTTATATTTTGTAACAATACTTAACGTGGCTGTTATAAAATTTTGTATAATAACACGTTTAATACTTTATATTTACACATTCAATCACGTTAGTCCTAATTCAAAAAAATTCACTAAACTTAACCATTTTTATTTACACATTCTTTAATTTGGTGCTTAAAGCAAAATTTCCCAATACAAATGATGAACATGAGCTTGAAAAAATAGTCGAGGGTGAGAAAAGAAAAGGAGAATTCAAACTCCAAATTGACAAAACGGAGTTTCAGTAACATGAATGCCGAGGGAAGTGGTTCTGAAGTTTGCAAAAGCAGTGATGCTGCAGCTGCACCCGATGATGCCTCGTAATCTCCCATGCCTAGCGTGAAGATACATTGTTGAGTTTGCCTAGAACAGACTGCAGGTGAATGTGTTTGTTTGTAGTATGAACTATGAACCATTAGAGTTCTTATGACCCCAAGTCTCATTTCATCTGACTTTGCTAATGTTCTAAGTAGATGATAGGATGCTTGTTTTTCTTAGTACCTTCCTCTTGCAAAATAGATTGATAATTTATGTTATAAATAGAAACATGTGTTTCATTTTGATGTGCATTCGATTCAGACAACTGACTTGTTGAATTATCTTCTATCATTTTTTTACCCCCAATGCTGTTATGGAACCACTTTGTTAATGCATATTGTGTTCATAAACTTTCTTTATGGAACCAGTTTGCAAAATAGACTATGAATATGTGAAGTTTAGGCAATGATTCCGAATCTCATAAACTTTCTTTTTGGTAAATAGTAAAACTCAAAATAGTGTGGCCATTGTAAAACTGCTGCAGCTTGGTAAACCCTCATCCCAAGGTTATCAGTATTGTTGTGTTTGCTTTCATTTTTTTGGTTTAACCGAATCTAAATCGGCTTAATATGGGAGCAACTCTTTCAATTCAGTTTTTTCCATTTACAATACCAGAATTCAAACTCTTGATCTTGTTTAAAGGACGTAACTGATTGTTGGTTTTACTTTAAAATTTCATACTTTTATTTAATTTGTTTGCAAATAAAAGTTCTATCAGAAAAAAATGTACAGTAAAAATAGGGCAGTTTTGCTGTGAGGCGGTTAATATACGGCTAATATATGGCGTGACTGGTTAAACATAAAAAACTAGGTAAAATTACTTATTTTCTTGATAAGAGTATCAACATATCCAGTAAAATTACATATTTTGTTGATACTTTTAAGTAAATTACTTATTTTGTTGATACTTTCGAAAGTATCTATATTTTTCTAAAAGTATCGATACTTTTTTAAAAAGTAATGTAACCGGTTGCAATATGGCTCGAAAGTATCGATACTTTTAAAAAAAGTATCAACAAAAAGTATCGATACTTTTTAAAAAGCAATGTAACCATTTGCAATGTGGCTCGAAAGTATCGATACTTTTAAAAAAGTATCAATAAAAAGTATCATTTTAAAAAAGTATAGATACTTTCGAAAGTATCACAAAAATAAGTAATTTACTCAAAAGTATCAACAAAATAAGTAATTTACTCAAAAAGTATAGATACTTTCCAAGGCCCCATCAGCTTAAAATAAGTAATTTACTAGATATGTTGATATTCTTATCAACAAAATAGGTAATTTTACCTATTTTATTATCGTCGGATTTTCAAGGCTCCATCAGCTTAAACTTTAATAACAAAATAGATAAAGCGCTGCCGAATATGTTGATACTCTTATCAACAAAATAAGTAATTTTACCGATTTTGTTATCGTGTGATTTCTAAGGCCCCGTCAGCTTAAACTTTAATAAAATAATAGGCGCTGCCTAATATGTTGATACTTTTATCAAGAAAATAAGTAATTTTACCTATTTTGTTATGTTTGTGTCGATACCTACCGATAACTTAAGTTTGTCGGTTATCAATTTTTTTTAATATTTTTTCATGTTTTCTACCGGATACATTATTTTAAATCAACATATCCGGATATCCGGTATCGCTTTACCTATTTTATTATTTATCTTACAATATTTTCGATAACGCCGTTTCTTAGTCGTATATTAATCCGCCTTTCATTAAAATTTTCCTAAAAATACCCTTTTTGAGTTGCAGACATGACTTCAAAGAATCTGAGTGTCTTTCATATTACTCAAACCAGTCATATTTCAGTGGCATCAATGGCTAACTTTGGAATTTTCCTAAAAATTAATTTAATATAAAAATTTTCCTAAAAATTAATTTAATTAAATGTGTAAATATAAAAAATTAAATATACTATTATACAAAGTTTAATAACAACCACGTTTAAATACTTAACCACGGAGTTATCATTTTGTTAAAATACAGTTTAATTATCACTCTGTAACATTTTAACAAATAAACTTTATCTAAAATATATTTATATTTTTTCTTTAACTTTTTTATTAAACATGCAAACTCGCTCATCGACTACTTATAGGATAAAAAAGTAATAGAATAACGTGGATAAAAATATAAGAAATCAAAATAAAAAATAGTTAAAACTTTAGGAATAATATATTACAGATTGATTCACAAGCCATTGAATTAAAAACTTAGTAATTATATATTTCAAGCTGGTATAATATATTACAGATTGATTCTGATTCACTTTAGATTCAAATAAATGTCTTTGATAGGTTTCTTACTCCTTGTTCAACTAATCCTGCAAAGCCAGAACAGGTCAACCCAGATCCTGGCAGCCAGAACTACGAACCACCCATGAAAACAGCACCATGTCCACTAGATTTCATGAACTTCTTGAACAAAAGAACCAAGATTGCAATGGTAAGTCCAACAGCAGCCCATGTAAAAAAGCGGTCCTCCGCAGATCTTTGAACCCTCATCTCCGGCCTCCGCAACGGCTGATCACTTGGCTCTCTGGAAGTCGCAGGAATCTCTCCCACTTCTGCCCCCATCGTCATTTCAGCATTGCCTGGATTAGCATTGGCCTGAGCCAGCGGCTCTTCTTCAACGGCCCTATCATGTACTGTTGGATTCAGTGGTCCATTCTCAGCAACCATAGTAACTGAATCCTGCTGATTAGCCTGAGCTTCTCCATCGCCGTTGGTTGGGTGTTCTTCCGAGGCCTGTGAAGGGCTGAGTTGAGGAACAGGGGGAGCCTTGCTTAACATATATTCGTGAATCTGTGCCACAAAAATTTTCGTTAACAGAGAACCAAAATAATAATATTCAGGTGTAATTTATGTAAAACATACCTCATCGATAAGCTTTTGCCGCTCAGGAGTCCCAAATTTAGGTGGAGCTTCACGGGATTTGATGGCAAGGGCATGTCGTTCTTCCTTCTTATAATCTAGCGAACCTAAGGCACCATTTGGGCTTGTGGGCATGAAAGCAATCAGTGCCACTAGAGCAGTCCTCACTATCAACACCAACAGCAAGATTAGCCAGTTTTTATCTTAATCTTGTTTTTCATTAAAATTGGGGGAAATGTAATCCTTACTATAAGGCCACCCTATCCAACTTTGAGGCATTAAAATGTGTTTCAGTCATCTCATAAGGGATTAAAATACATGTTATTTCTCAGATTTCATTAACTTAAAGACAATAAAAAGTATCAGCCCTTAAATAAAGAATCACACAAAACCTTTTGGTTCCAATCCAAAATACCGGGGTGGGGTGGGGTGGGGGGGGGGACTCAGATTAAGAACATGCCAGAATGATGAAATAGAAAACAGTACTAATGTATCTATATCGGTTTAAATTTTTGGAATGGTCAGAGAAATGGTTGCTTCTCAGCTAGGTCAGCTGATCATTCAAACAAAGTAGGAAGGAACTAAACAGGTAAGACCACAGATCGACTAGGAGAACTAAAAGTCCAAAATGTATGTGTTCTTGTTTCGCTTTTATTTGCCTATAAGTAAAATACAAATGAGATTCAGATCAAGAAAAAATGATACTGGAGAGATCTTGTGGCATTGCCTAATGGTGTTGGAGACACTTTCACTGTTCTATTTCTGGAGAGGTTTGGTATTGGTAGTCAATGAACAGGACACTTAGAGCTGAGATTTAAACAGTGAAGAGATTTACTAAGATTGATAAATGAAGGTATGTTTTCTGTAGCAACACTTTTCAAATAACCAGTGAATCCGGATCTTATGAACCAAAAGAGAAATATATCATCAATTCACTAGTTGCCAATAAGATTTTTGTGAAAGCTTTTTAAGAGCTTCATCAACATTACAACATGCAACTACTTTTCATCATACTCAATATCCAGATTTCATATGCAATTTATATCTAAATTATGCGTTTGTATTCAAGAGACATGAATACTAACCACTCCAAGATGGCTGCCAATGCTCTGGGTGATGATTCGATATACTTAAGCAGATTTTAGTTTGGGTTTCGAAACGCCCGTTTGGCTGAAATGTAGATAGGCAAAGAAACTTGTTACAACATCAAATTCGATAAATACCAACACAAAAATTATGAACATATGTTTATATGTATATATAAAGCTTACAGTCAGCAACATAAATGAAGGGGGCTTAAATGGATACTCAGCAGGCAATTGGATCCTTCCATGATAAATCCCTCCTTCAAATTCAGAATCCCTCGGACCCCTGATTGCAAATTGCCATTCAAATATATTCTCCTGAAAACCAATCCAAAAGAAAAGAAAACCTAATTTATCATGAAGATCCACAGTAATTTCATAAATCAACGAACAATTCGCCTCTTAATTGGACAGCAAACCAAAAAAATCTCAAAATCATCAAATAAATCCACGTTCCATCCAGGACCTGAATTATCAAATCGGAACTTAAAAAAAGCCCTAAAATCTTGAAATTTGAGGGGGGGGGGGGGGGGGGGGGAACAGACCTCGAGAGGGAGGCTCGTGAAATCATCAGAAGGATTGGATTGCGTCTCCTTAACCTCTTGTAATATCCTCTTCACCGCCGGATTCTTGAGGTTGTACTTGTCTTCAGCCATTGGATGACGATCTGATCGAATAGCAACCCACCACAGCCGCCGCCGCTACCACCTCCGTTCCGATCAGCTTACTAACCTCTCCCGTGTATTAAATAAGTATTTCGAGTGTTTAAAATGAAAGTAGAAACAGAGGCAAAAGGAGATTATTTATTTATTTATGGGTAACTAACACGAATGTCACTCAATTATGGGTAAGGTTATATTTGAGCCACTTAATTATTAAAAGTTATGTTTGGGTCACTCAATTATGGGTAAAGTTACATTTGAGTCACCCAATTATTAAAGGCTACATTTGGATCACTTAATTATGGGTAAGATCACATTTGAGTCACCCTTCATATTTAAAAAAAAGTATATCAATTTATGTATTAGATTAATTAATGATTTCGAATGAAGTATTTTAATGTTAACAATGGTATACAAGTGATTTGGAAGAAAAAATGACTAAATTAATGTACTTTTTTAAATATGAAGGATGACCAAAACGTAATCTTACCCATAATTGAGTGACCCAAATGTAACCTTTGATAATTGGGTGACCCAAATGTAATCTTAGCCATAATTAAGTGGCTTAAATGTAACTTTTAATAATTAAGTGACCCAAATATAATCTTATTCATAATTGAGTGACCTTTATTGTAGTTTACCCTTTAATAAATGGCGAGAAAGAGAGGGGAAAGGAGAGCTCGGTGCTGAGTTGTTAACTCGACGCGTGTGATGGTGTTTGACGACGTGGCATCATATTATTGGATGGTAGGAAAGGGCTTTTGTCCCTGTTGTTTCGGTAACTTCAATTTTCTTTTATTTAAAATTATTTAATGAATTTCAAAAAGTATACACTAAACTATTAAAACTGTTTTACTTTTAAGTCACTATACTATTTTTTTGCAATTAGGATCACTAATGTTAAGGTTTTTTTTTTATTTTGGTCACTAATTATTAGGGGTGTATAAAACTTAACTCGACTGAAAAAATGAATTATTTTGCTCGACTCATAATTTTATAAAATTGACTCAAAAAGGTTTTAAATAAAGTTTAAATTATAAAACGGAAATTCGAATAACTCGAATTTTTTAGTAATCAGCGGATCATTTTTCAAGTTCGAGTTGAGTCTCTCAATTTTACATGATATATATCATACAAAACTCAACTAGTTTTACACTAATCCATGATCATTGGATGAGTGAAATGGATGGATGAGATTAGAAGTAGAATATGCGAAGATTGTCACTTTGAAAATAAAAGTAAAAGAGTTAATCTCATTTATCTATTTCACCCATTTAATGACCATGAATTAGTGTAAAACTAGTTGAGTTGTACATAGTGTAAGTAGATTCTAACCCATATACATACACACGTGTGTGAAAATATGAAGAAATATATGTGTTTGTATATGATTATAGAAAACCGTTTAAATTAGAACTAATAGTACCATAACATTATAAATGTTTACAATTAACTTTGAACAGAAACTCGAACAACTCAACTCGAAAAAAAATTCAAATAAAATTTGAGTTATAAATATGACTCTTTAACTCGACTAACTCAAAAATTTTGAACTTGACTCGATCCGATAAAATACCTAACCGTACTAATCGTTAAATTTTCTTCAAATTTAACGAAAATATAACATACGTCGGTGTAATAACATTTTTAAACCTTAAAATTTATACACTTTATCAATTAATTTTAATTCAAAATAACTCTTCACATATTTAGACCAAACTCCAAATTTATCATCCTCTGTCTTCCTCTGCAACACTCTCTCTTTTTCATTTCCTTCCCTCTCTTCATTGATTCTTAATCTCCTCTAACAAAAGATATAGTATAAAAATGTCCCTAACATTTGACTGAATAGTCATTTTAGTCCCTATTCTTTTTTAACCAATTTAACCTTTAACGTTTTATTTCAGGTAAAATGGCCTCTTTGCGGATAAAAACTATCAGTCAACTGACGATAAACAACTTGAAATAATGTGATAAATCTACATGACAATGCACGTCGTGGGTGTCATATAGACAAATATGTCGACTTTACATAATAACACATTAGTCAAAAAATATTTTTATAAAATTGTACAAAATATAATTTTTTTTCTTCTGACGTGTTATTTTATCAAGTCATTTTAAGTTGTTTATTGTCAATTGACTAACAATTTTGATCCGTAAAGGGGTCATTTTGACCCAAAATAAAACGTTGAAGGTTAAATTAATTTAAAAAAAAAGAATAAGGACCAAAATGACTATTCAGTCAACGTTAAGGGCATTTTTAAGCTTTATGCCCTAATAAAATGAAGTGATTTTTTTAATCCATGAACAAAGCTCGACAAAAGATTCATCATTCCAATATTGAAAATTATAAAAAAAAAATAACTGGTATCAATATATATATATATATATAAGATCGAGTTAAATAATATAAAAAGTTTCTAAGTTTTATACGATTTTTGGATCGTTAGATGAGTAAAACGGATGAATGAGATTACTAGTAAATATGTGAAAATTATCAGTTGGAGAAAAAAAGTAAAGAGTTAATCTTAGTCATTTACTTCCTTCATACAACGATCTAAAAAACTTGTAAAACTTAAAAGCTTTTACACTGTATAAGTGGATCATATATATATATTGGGTAAACTACACCATTGACCACCGAACTAATTAGGGATTCCTATTTTGACCATCGAACTAACAAACTCGTCAATCAGACCACCAAACTTATTAAATTAACCTATTTTGACCACCGACGTTAAAAAATAATAGAGGACTGGCGGAGGGATGACATGGCAATTAACGAAGTTTTATAAAATTACACATTTAATCATTGCTATTTACACATTCTTTCAATTTAGTCCTAATTTTTAATTAATAAAATAAATTAATTATTTAATTAAGTGATGATACATGTCAACACCTTATTGGAGGACTTTAATTATTTATATTTGATTTTATAAATTTATTTTCCTCCTCCAATCAAGTGGTGACACGTGTCACCACTTGGTTGAAGGAAAATTAAGCAAATTTGGAAGAATGAGGCTGGGGTGGATCAAACATAGGACATGCGGGTTTCAAACCCACACCTTTACCACTGCACGAAGCCTCTCTCAATGGCATGAATTGCGCCATTTAATATATATGTTATAATGCAGTAAATATTAGGGAAAAAGTAAAAATGGTTGAAAGGGGATTCGAACTTAGACCACTTGGGATGTGTATAATCACGCAAACATTCGATACAAAGAAAAGAAATTCCATTAAACTATTCGAATATTTTTTATTTTTCATATTTAAATTAAATCGAATATTTGATTTAAATATTTTAAATCAAAGATTTTAAAAATATTTTGTTCTTTTTCATAATTTAAATATTCAACTTAATTTAAATACTTTAAAATTTTGATTTAAAATATTCAAATATTTTAACAAATATTTTTTAAATTGGAAAAGCAAAATTTGTATTAAATCGAATATTTATTAAAATCGAATATTTGTATTAAAATTTGTAATAAAATGGAAAATTTGTAATAAATTTTATTAAAATTTTAATAAACATTTTTTAAACTGGAAAAGTAAAATTTGTATTAAATCAATTATTTTAAAGTATTTAAATTAAATCGAATATTTAATGTATGAAAAAGGAAAAAATATTTTAAAATATTCGATTTAAAATATTTAAATCAAGTATTCGAATTAATTTAAATATGAAAAAGAAAAATATTAGAAAGTTTTAAATCGAATGTTTGTGTGATTATACACATCTCAAGTGGTCTAGGTTCAAATCCCCTTTCAATCATTTTTATTTTTCCCTTAACATTTACTGCATTATATAACACACACACACACACACACACACACACACACACACACACATATATATATATATATATATATATATATATATATATATATATATATATATATATATATATATATATTAAATGTCGCAATTTATGCTATTGAGAGTGGCTTGGTGTAGTGGTAAAGGTGTGGGTTTGAAACCTACATGTTTTAGGTTCAATCCACCCTAGCCCTATTCTTTCAATTTACCTTAATTTTCCTTCAACCAAGTGGTGACACGTGTCATCACTTGATTGGAGGAGGAAAATAAATTTATAAAATTAAGATTAAATTGAAAGAATGTGTAAATAGCAAGGATTAAATGTGTAATTTTATAAAAGTTCGTTAACTGCCACGTCATCCCTCCGTCACTCTACCGTTAAATTTTTAACAGCGGTGGTCAAAATAGGTTAATTTAATAAGTTCGATGGCCTGATTGACGAGTTCGTTAGTTCGGTGGTCAAAATAAAAATCTCCAATTAGTTCAGTGGTCAATAGTGTAGTTTACCCATATATATTTATCATAACTTTAGATGTAAGGGGAAATTGGGGTTTGTGAGGGAAAGGGCAGATGGTCCCTTCCAGCAACCGGAAACCAATATGTCAGGAGCCTTTACTTTTATTTTGTTCGAGTTATTTGGAGTCTAATTACATTTGGTTCAAATTCGAGTCAGTTTAGATTTGGTTTTATTTCAGTTTAGGTCGATTCAAATATGACTATTTTAATTTGGGTCTATGGTTATTCGAGTCAGGTATCGGGTCGGTTGGTCGGGTCAATAGGAGATCAGTCAGTTTTAATTGGGTTTCAGGTCGAGTTAGATTTTAACACCCCTATATGACTTTATAAAGCTTATATATTTAGCTTTTTGGTGAGTGTGAGACAATTTACATCAAATCTTTCTATATTTCTTTTAACATCTTTTCATTATTTCGGGTGCCTTCAGTTCGGGTGAAATCGATTCGGTTTATTTCGGTTCAACTAGAATTTGAGTCAGTTTCAGTTCAGTTCGATTTATTTCAGTCTTCAGGTCGATATCAGGTCTCGAGTCGGGTACAACGGTTTGGGTCTCGGGCCAAGTTTGTCTGGTCTACTTCGAATGACTAGTCCTGCATACGACAACCATGATTAGAATAGAATAAAAACACAATGATAATGACCAGATTCATTCGAAAATAGTTTGGTGATCAAAATAAATTGTTTTAATAGTTTGACGACTAATGTTGAAGTTTACCCATTTCAAAATTAACTTTAGGCTTGAAAGGACCAATAAGGCCGTCTAAAATTAACTTTGGATCAATAAGGACCAATATGGCCGGCTAAAATGTAATGGCGAGAAGCCATTATTTTTTATTTAAATGGGTTGGGTCAAAAATCAAAATAATTTAAATTATTTTAAAAAACGACACACACATATGTATTATTAATGCTTGAACTCAAGTCTCATAAAATGATGAACATCTATTTTTACCACCATTATACATCTGTTTCATGACTGTTTTAACCATGTATATTTAGGATTTGTTGTTCTTTTCTAATAAGACGATATTTAAAATTTGGATATAAATTATTATTATTATTATTAAAAAACTAGAAGTTAAGTTTCATTAGAAAAGAAGGCAATATACAAACAAGGATAATATATTCTAAATATAAAATCTCAACAGATGTGAAGAAACAGAATACAAAATCTCCCCTTGAATATAATTTTCATTTTTTAATAGAAAAACACCGAGCAACGAATATCAATAGTTTCTCTATCTCTATTCAAATTAGACATCATATTAATGTAAGAGTGAAGATCAAGTAAATCAAGATGAAAAACGTGTCAAAAAAATATATGAAAGTAAAAAGAAAAAAATCAAAACAAAGATGATATTTATTTAGATCTAGATCAAAAGAAAATAAAGTAGAAAAAGAAAGGACACGACACTATGAAGTCGTCTAAGACGTCACTTTTTTAAAAAATAAAAAATATTTTACAAAGAAAAATAGATTTTTTATCTAATTTTTTAAATAACAAATCATTATTTTAAATGTAAAGGGTATTCTTCACAAGTTTTCTGCTGCAACTCTAATAATCGCAGTTAGAGAATGAAATGTAAAGGGTTGGAAAGTTAGAGAATGAAATGAAGAACAAAAGGGAAAAAAGAAATGAAAAGAGAATGGGGTAATGAGTAATGACAAAAGGTGGAGAAATGATAAAATGATCAGAACCGAGACACCTCACCTCCCATCAAACTCAGGCCCCTCTCACACGAGATAGAGGAAAAAACAACCTCTATAATGCAAGAATATACTATAAATCCACCCATTAGATTATCACCATCCCAAAAGTTAATGCTCACTTAAACAGCGTTTAATAAACTAACACCCAAAGATTTACGGTTGCGGATATAACATATATCATTGCGATCATTGTGAGTGTTGCTGTCATGATTTTTTTTAATTCGTACAACTTATAGTAAAACATAATATTTATGATTATAGTTATTTAAAGTCACTTTTAATGATATTTATATTATACATTAAGAGATTATTGAAATCAAAGGACTAAATTAAATAAAAATTAAAGTTTGCACTCTAAATAAAAAAAATCAAGGATTAAATTAACAAATCTAAAAGGTGGCACGAGTGAAATTGAAATTAACATATCCCCTTTTTTAAAAAAATACGCGGGTTATATTCGGGTTTACTCCTACACGAAACCAAAGTATAAAACATAGTATTTTTCTAGTTTCATTTCAACATTTATTTCTTTCAAAAAAATTTAGAGCACTCTGAAATATTCTCCCCAACTCTCCTCTAAATCCAAAAAAGGCGTGATGATCACCGTCCATTGGTGATGACGACGAACACTTATCTCTTCTGAACCTAGATATAGGGTCTGTTTTTCTAGACAACCAAATTAAATGTCCAAATCGACTAAGTGACTTTTGGTTTTTTATCGTCTCAAATGAAAGCCAAGATTGCTCATCTTCCTCAACGAACAGGCGAGATTTTCATCTACAATTTTTAAGTTAATGCGTTTATTTTCTGGTTAGTCCAAGTTGTTGCTATTATTTAGGTGTCTAGTTGTTGCAGTTCTATTTTTAGAAGGATAGTGTTTTGTGTTTAGCAGAACATGATCATGTTACCATATTTTTAGGAGTTAAAACACTTTTTTTATTTTGTTAAGATTTATTTTTCTGTCTTGGAGAATGCCTATAAAAGGTTGTCAGTTTATCGAATGAGAATGACTTGAGCATCTCTTCTTCTCCTATTTTTGAATTACTTTCTTTCTTCAACAGTGCTATACGAGCTAGGTTAATCACATTTGTGAGCGTGAAACACTAAATGGTCACATAATCCAATTTTGTGCATGCAGCCATCCCACATTTTGATGGTCCCAATTTTTTGCGGTCGAAAGTGTATTGGTCAGTTGTTGAATTTGGAATTCAAGTGCCAACAACAAGCACAACTCTGACAGAAAACCAGAGAACAGACCTTGAAGCTAGAAAGCTCAAGGACCTGAAGGCAAAAAAATATTTGTTTCAAGCTATTGATCGTCCCATCTTAGAAACTATTATTTGCAAAGATACTTCTAAGGATATTTGGGATTCCATGAAAAAAAATATGAAGGCTCTAACAGAGTGAAGCGAGCGCAACTCCAAACCTTGAGGAAAGAATTTGAGATGCTAAGCATGAAGGATGGAGAATCTATAACTAGCTATTATGCTAGAATAATGGACATCAACAACAAGATGCGCTTTATTGGGGAGAAGATGAATGATGTTATCATTGTAGAGAAAATTTTGCGCAGTTCAATTATGTTGTTTGCTCAATTGAAGAGTCAAAAGACATAGATGCACTCTCTATTGATGAACTACAAAGTTCCTTATTGGTTCATGAAGTCGAACAACAGTTCAACGACAGAGCAGCAAGCTTTAAAGGCCTTATGTACTCTTATTTCAAAGGAAGAGGACGAGGGCGAGGCAAGTATAGAGGAAGGGGAATTTGAGGTAATGTAGATGGCAACATGCAAGTTAAAACTGATATTGTTGGTCAGCATCAGAATCAATGGAGAGGACGTACACAACAAGTTGATAAGTCAATGGTAGAGTGCTTCCGCTGTCACAAACGTGGTCATTACTAATATGAATGATATACAAAATTGCCCAATATCAAAGAAAATGGAATGGAGTCAAATTTTGCAGAAAAGCAAGAGGATGAAACGTTGTTGATGACAATTTAAAATAATGATTGGTATGTCCATACAAGATGCAATAATCACGTGTGTGGAAGTAAGTTTTCTTTTTCTTGCTTAAATACAAAACTTCGTTCCACTACTAATGTTATAGGCAAAGGGGATATCAAAATTAAAATCAAGAATGGTTTTATAGAAACAATTTCTAATGTTCTGTATGTTCCAAATTTGAAAAGTAACTTGTTCAACCTTGTTTATTTGTTGAAATGAAGGATGCTTCATAGCTTTGGCATTTTAGATATGGGAATCTGAGTTTTGGTGGACTAAGAACACTGCAACAAAAAATATTTTGTGACAAGCCTTCCTCAAATATCCATTCCTTCTCAAATCTGTGAAGAATGTGTCGTTGCCAAACAACATCACACTCAATTTCCAAAGGGGGAAGTCATGGAGAGCAAAAGGTGTAGTTCATTCAGACATTTGTGGTCCAATAAACCCGACATCTAATGGAGGTAAAAGATATTTAATTACCTTCGTCGATGATTTTTCTAAAAAGCTTGGGTTTACTTTTTTTCAGGAAAAATTTGAAGCATTTTTTGCATGTAAGAAATTCAAAGCTCTTGTAGAAAATGAAGCAAGGAAAACTATTCAGACTCATCTCACAGACCGTGGAGGTGAATATGGTTCAAAAGAGTTTGAAGTATTTTGTACAGAGCATGACATTAGACGAGAGTTAACTGCTGCCTATATACCACAGCAAAATGGTGCGTCAGAGAGTAAGAACAAAACCATCCTCAACATGGTGAGAGGCTTATTGGCAAGAGAAAGAATTCCAAAAACTTTTTGGCCAGAAGTTGTAAACTGGAGTGTTCACATTCTGAATTGAAGTCCAACGTTTGCTATTCAAAATACGACTCTAGAAGAGACTTGGAGTGGGAGACTGTAACACCCCTTCCCGGCCCGGTCGAGAACCGAGTCGAAAAGTGCTACCGATGTACAATACGATGATCGGTGCGATAAATTTCAATCCATAAACAACATATAATCAATGTTATACTTATAGAACATTATCGAATATAGTCTTAGTCCAGTTTACCCAATATAAAACAATAATTAATCATTTATGACCATTTCTTAACTATTACGAGTTTTAGGAACTAAACTATAGATATGATAATTTAGAGGTCTCTTAATGCAAATGATTATGCCACGACGAAATTCAATACCACAACAACAAGAATGTAAATTTTCAGGTTATTCGGAGTTCATTTAACCATCGAATTAAGTCACCCAAAATTTAGGGATCAATCTGTGAACAATGTAAACTTTCAATCTATGTCTTTTAACTAACTTAACTGACACCGTATCGAAACACTTTGATGCCGTTTCAAAACGGGTGTACGATAATTTAGCCTAGGTAGATTCTTCCCATACCCCGTATCGATATAGGTAAGCCATGTTTCGGTACTGGTTGACTTTCGTTGACCTTGTTTATTGACTCGTTCCGATACAGGTTAGTCACGTATCGAAATAAGCTTTGACAGTAGCAAATCGTATCGAAACGGCTCTAAACCATATCGAAACACCCTGTTTCTTAGGTTTGTTTATGCTTAACCGTATCGACACGCCATTACCTTGTACCGATACGGCCTGACTTGAAATGATAGATTTTTTCTGGTTTTTAATCGAATTGACCTATCAAACGATGTTCAAATGCAACGAAAATTTACACAAAACATTTCAATGCTATAAGCTACTGGCATGCCAAATTTCATGATCATTCGAATACGTTTACTAGGTTTTCACCTATGTGAGCCACATATTCTATTTTTTTTGTCAATTTTTAACATCACCAAAAGTCATTTTAGACCTTTAACAATATTTCAACCCTTACACATTATAAACATACCAAAATGGGCATAAAAAACTAGTTTAACTACTTTTCCACCTTCATAGGAGTTTATAAGAGCAAAATATATTACTTTAGGCTTGTAGTGACTTGTCTTGCCTCGACTTTTCGATGTTCAACCACGACGAACTTTCAACCTGAAATGCATGGAAGATGAATGCATTAGGCATACATTGCCTAGTGAGGTAGTCATATACAATGTAAATATAAATGAGTGATACATGTACATATACTCATGCTTAATAATATGAATGTTATGCTCCAATATGCAATATTTAACATATCATATTCATTATTAACCCTTGGATTGAATCAAGATAATAGATACGCGAATTCCTACTCCTCGCCAAATCAATAAATTGTCTAGTCCCTCCGCCTCGCCAATATGACCAATAACATAACACATCCGTCCGCCTCGCCAAATCAATATAGGTCGTAGCCTTAGGACCGTAGTCCACCCGTACACTGAGCTCATGAATTCTATGGCATGCCAATTGTATCCAATGTCCATCCAAATCCAAGGTTTCAGTGACACTATCAATATTCATTATTAAATGATAAGTACTCAATGATCAATATCTTCAAATTACTATCATTAGACAATGTTTTCAATATTAATGTTCTATGATCATAACCATTACTATAACAATATCTTATAATCTCACTATCAATATTAATGTTCTATGATCATAACCATTACTATAACATTATCTTATAATCTCACTATCAATATTAATGACCGATGATCCATTTGCAATGTTTCATTAACAATAATCATGTCGATAACAATGCACGATGATGATGTCAATATCTATGTCCGATGTTCATTACCAAACTTACGATGATTACCAATGTGTCCGTTTAACAATCTGATGCAATATTCTTAAAGGAAATGTTAGCTATTTGATTAAAATCAACAACAACAATTTCTGGAAGGCTCCTCGCCTAATCCCGAAACTCCGACTACACTCACCTTGATATTCGATGCTCTTACGGCTCTCGAATGACAACGCCCCTGTTTTTAGCTTTCGATGGAGATGGCGAAACCTCTTTCTCCACTTCTTGAGCTAGGTTAATCAACAGGATTGTGTTAGAATCTATAATACAATATCGTAATCAATATAGCGACATCAAAATCAATATCTACAATCAATATAGGTAATAACTATGAATTATCCATGGATATCCAAAAACCTAGCTTAGAAATACTCTTCAATCTTCCATGGATTTTCAACAATAGCTTAGGGGATTTAGCTTACCCGATTACTAGCAACGTTTCAATAATAAGAAAGTGATGAAAAAACAAGCTTGAGCTTGGACTCCAATGGAGGTGCTAGCTTATGAGGAAGAAGAAGATGATAGCTATATTGAGGTGTTTACTTGGATAAGTCTCGGGTAAGTTTTTCCCATCCCTTTCTCTTATGCTTTTTAATACTAAAGATTTCTTTCAATTGAAGGAAAGTCATCATATTATCCCACGTATGGGAGATTTTAATTGAGGAGGGGCTAATCACAAGGTTAGTCCCTTAACTTTTAATTCACTATAGATTTGCTCTCAAATTTCCCAACAGCTATAATTTAGTCACTATAAAGCTTTTAATGAATTCAATAAGACCCATATTTGATAGTTTAACTCAATTAGAGTCCAATATCAATTAATTAACAATCCGATACAATATTTAGACCGCATTGATATAAGATTTCTGAACACCGGAACCCAATTCATACTAGATCAGATTTTGGAGTGTTACAACTCTCCCCCTTAAGAAAATTCGTCCTAGAATTTTACCTGAACCGAAGATATGTGGATATTGCTTCCTCACGATCTCCTCCGGTTCCCAGGTAGCCTTCTCAATGGCGTGGCTCCTCCAGAGCACTTTAACTAATGACACATATTTGTTGCGAAGTCTCTTGACTTTCTTTGCAAGAATCTGGACTGGTTCTTCTTCGTAGGACAAATTTGGTTGAATTTCCATAGATTCAGGTTCGATAATGTGTGAGGGATCAGAAGGGTACTTCCGAAGCATCTATACATGGAAGACATCATGAATCTTACTCAGTTTTGAGGGCAATTGTAATCGATATGCCACAGGGCCAACTCTTTCAAAATGACTTCAAAGGGTCCAATGAATCGGGGACTCAATTTTCCCTTCATGCCAAACCTCAAAACTTTCTTCCACGGTGATACTTTAAGAAAGGTTTTTTCACCAACTTCATACTCAATGTCTCTTCTTTTGAGATCGGCATAGGCCTTATGCCAGTCAAAGGCAACTTTCAAGCGATCGTGAATGATGGTAACCCGTTCTTTAGTCTCCCGAAGTAAGTCAGGGCCCAACATTTTGCCTTCACCAAGTTCAGACCAACACAATGGAGTTCGGCATCGTCTACCATGAAATGCCTCATACGGAGCCATCTGGATTGAAGCCTGATAGTTGTTATTGTAGGCAAACTCAATAAGGGGTAGGGATTTCTCCCAAGTTCCACCAAAGTCGATATGCATGCTCGAAGCATATCTTCCAAGATCTGTATAGGAGTGTTCAACAGCAACACAAATTTTCAAGGATTCAAAGGATGAGTCTTTCAATAGTTACCTGAATTACCCTTTCTAAGTGGCCATCATATTAAGGGTGAAAGGCAGTACTAAGATTAACCTTGGTACTCAAAGCTCCTTGTAAGGCTCTCTAGAACCGAGATGCAAAACGAGGATCTCAATCAGAGATAATAGACTTGGGTACTCCATGGAGTCGGATCACTTCCTTGATGTACAAGTCAGCTAATTTAGGAAGACCGTAGTCCATTCTAGCCGGTATGAAATGAGCTGACTTGGTAAACCGATCTACAATGACCCATATAGCATCACGTTTCGCGGGAGTTAAAGGTAAACCGCTAACAAAATCTATAGTGATCTTCTCCCACTTTCATTGCGGCGGGTCAATAGGTTGCAACAATCCGGTAGGAGCACGGTGTTCTGCTTTAACACGTTGACACGTGAAGCACTTGAATATGTAATCAACTATGGCCTGCTTCATGCCCGACCACTAATAGAGTTCACAAAGGGTCCTTATACATCTTCACGGACCCAGGGTGAACATAAAAAGAACTTGAATGAGCTTCAGAGAGGATGTCAATGCGAAGAGATTCTTCATTAGGTACGCAGATCTAGTCATGGAAACACAAGAGCCCCTCAGGATTAATTATGAAGTCGGGATTTTCTGATAACTTAGAGACACTGGATTGAAGCTCAGGGTCTTGCTCTTGCAAAACCTTGATTCGTGAAATAATGGTAGAATGAACTTGAAGTTCAGCTACAAGACAATGATGCTTCTGAAGTCGAAAGTGAGCATTAATTGCCTGAGGGGCTACAAAATAACGACATTATAAGAGTCAATGTGTCATCTGATTCATATAACTCTATATTCATTGTCAATACTTACCAGACAAAGGTTTGCGGCTGAGTGCATCAGCTACAATGTTGGCCTTGCCTGGATGATAATCGATGACAAGATCGTAATCTTTAAGGAGTTCCATCCACCTTCTTTGTCGGAGATTTAACTCTTTTTGGGTCAATAGGTACTTAAGGCTTTTATGGTCAGTGAAGAGATAACATTTTTCTCTATAGAGATAATGTCGCCCGATTTTTAATGCAAAGACAACTGCAACCAACTCAAGGTCATGAGTAGGGTAATTCATCTCGTGTGGTTTAAGTTGTCTCGAAGCATAAGTGACGACCTTGACTTCTTGCATCAATACACATCCTAACCCGAAATGCGATGCATCACTATAAACTGTGTAGTCTTTTCCAGACTCATGTTGGGTCAGGACTAGTGCATGGATCAAGACTTGTTTTAACTAATCAAAACTCCGTTGTTGATCCTCAGTCCAAACAAAAGGAGCTTCCTTCCTTAACAACTTAGTAAAAGGAGTGGCTATCATAGATAACCCTTTTACAAATCTTCTATAATATCCAGCAAGCCCCAAAAAGCTTCTGACTTCCCCAATATTCTTCGATGGATGCCAATCTACAATAGCTTGAATTTTCTTCGGGTCCACTTGAATACCCGAGGCCGACACAATATGTCCAAAGAATGTAACTTCGGTGAGTCAAAACTCACACTTAGAGAATTTTGCGTACAACTGCTTCTCCCGTAAGGTTTGAAGCACAATGCGAAGATGATCTCAGTGTTCCGTAATATTCTTGGAATAGATTAATATGTCATCTATGAACACCACTATGAATTTATCAAGATAGGGTCTAAAGACTCGATTCATCAAATCCATACAAGCTACCGGTGCATTGGTTAACCCAAAGGGCATCACCAAGAATTCGTAGTGTCCATATCTCGTACGGAAGACAGTCTTTGATACATCACATTCTTTACCTCTCATTTGGTAATATCATGACCTCGGATCAATCTTGGGAAACACAGAGGCATCTTTTAGTTGATCAAACATGTCATCTATTCTGGGCAATGGATACTTGTTCTTTATGGTCACTTTGTTTAACTGTCTATAATCAATACATAATCGCATGGATCCATATTTCTTCTTTACAAAGAGAACCGGAGCTCCCCAAGGTGAAGAGCTCGGTTGAATAAAGCCTTTACTTAACAATTCTTAAATTTGAGCTTTTAACTCTTTTAATTCAATGACTGCCATTCAATATGGTGCAATGGAAACTGGAGTAGTCCCAGGTTGTACCTCAATGCCAAACTCCACTTCGTAGGTTGGGGGTAATCCTGGAAGTTCACTAGGAAAAACATCAGGAAACTCACATACAATGTCAATGTCCCGTAATTGAGATTCGTCTTTGGCTTTTAACGTTAGAGTACACAATGAAGGATTCCTCGCATTCATCAAAACGACACCTTCCTTGCTAAGACCCTAAATGTACAACTTCCTCTTACAACAATCTACCCAGGCTTGATGCTCACTAAGACAATCTAGACCTAGGATAACATCGAACTCATGGATCGATAAAGCCAACAGATTGGCCGAGAAAGGAATTCCTTAGATCATTAAAAGACAGTTCTTACATACTACCCTCACAGTGACACAATCTCCTAAGGGATTGGTTACAGAGATTCTCGATATTATTGGCTCAGAAGACATGCTATACTTCTTGATTATTATAGTACTTATAAAAGAGTAAGTAGAACCGAGATCAACCAATGCATATAAGGGATGCGAATATAACTCAATGGTACTTGTAATGACATCAGGCTCGTCCTCCTCTTCCCTGCTCCTCACATGATACGTCTAAGTAGAGGCTTTAGTGTCTTGCTTGTTGAATGGTTTCCTCGAACCACTCGATCTTCCAAAGGTTCCCGATGATCCTTGCTTTGACCCCTTACCTCGGAAAGATTGAGCAGGAGAGGCAACAATAGTCGGAGTAACTGTAGACTTGGTTGCATTCAGTGGACAATCACGAATGAAGTGACCTTGCTCACCACAGTAATAACAGGCTCCAGTCTGCTTACGGAATTGACCCGTTGAGTGCTTATTTTGAAAATGGTTGTAAACTGGATATTGGATGTTTCGATTCGATCCTCCGGTGATATCAATAGATGCTGCCTTAGCAAAGGACCGAGTCACAAATTGAGGCCTATCAATATTTCCAGAGCAGGAGGGTTGCGGATAAACATTCTGCTTAGGGCCTTGATATTTTCCTTTCTTGTTCCACTTGGGAGGTCGAGAGTCATCCTCAAACCTCTTCTTAGATTTACCGGACCCACCGGTCCGTTGAGCTCTCTGCGCAGCTTTAGTGGCCTTAACTCGGTTCACTAGATCTTGAAAATCAACAATGCTCGGTGCAATAAACATAGGGCGTAATTTGTCATTGAGCTCTACAATGAACATTCAACATTTCTCTTCCCCCTTCTTAATATATTCAACACTGTATCTACAGTACTTAAAGAAGTCGTGGATGTACTACTCAATCGGTCGTCCGCCTTGCTTGAGATGGAGAAAAATACTCCGCCTTTCAGCAAAATAGAACTCACTAATATACTTCTTACGAAATTCTTTAAGAAAGAACTCCCAGGTTACAACATTCTCGGAGACTGTCAAAGTAGTAGACTGCCACCAATGAAGTGCCTCGTCAGCCAGTAACACAAGGGCACACTCGAGTTTGTGCTCATCGAGCACTGCAATTGTTTGTTCAAGATCCGAAAGGTGTTATCCAAACAATACTCGACAATTTCAGGATTATCATCGTCCTGACCGGTAAAGGTATAAGCTCGATACTAATATAACTTACTGATAGGAGCTCGAGTATGTTGGACAGCGAGAGCAATAGGTTGAATAACTTGCTTAGCCCTCATTGCAGTCATAAACTGCTTGAACATATCAAACATGTTTTTGTAACATTTAGCCTGAGCGGTAGGTGCTACAAGCTCAGCATTCTGAACAAGAGGGTTCTGAGGATTCGGAGGATTCAGAGGGTCTCCTCCTTTTATCTCCTCACCATGAGTCGAGGAGCTGGTGGCAAGCTCGTCAATATGAGCTTCGTTAGTTTGAGACATATCTAAATTACAAAGAGATCGGATTAGTTGACAAGTCACAATATACATAATATATAACTCCTAGGTGGCAAAGTAACATAAAAACAATGCAATAAGCTTCGGTTTCTTCCTAGAATCGACTAAACTCTAGCTCTAATACCACAAATATAACACCCCCTTCCCGGCCTGGTCGAGAACCGAGTCGGAAAGTGCTACCGATGTACAATACGATGATCGGTGCGATAAATTTCAATCCATAAACAACATATAATCAATGTTATACTTATAGAGCATTATCGAATATAGTCTTAGTCCAGTTTACCCAATATGAAACAGTAATAAATCATTTAGACCATTTCTTAACTATTACGAGTTTTAGGGACTAAACTGTAAATCTGATAATTTAGAGGTTTCTTAATGCAAATGATTATGCCACAATGAAATTCAATACCAGAACAACAAATATGTGATTTTCAAGTTATTCGGAGTTCATTTAACCATCAAATTAAGTCACCGAAAATTTAGGGATCAATCTATGAACAATGTAAACCTTCAATCTATGTCTTTTAACTAACTTAACTGGTACCATATCGAAACACTCTGATGTCGTTTCGAAACGACTGTAAGATAAATTAGCCTAGGTTGATTCTGCCCATACCCCGTATCGATATATGTAAGCCTTGTTTCGGTACGGGTTGACTTTCGTTGACCTTGACTATTGACATGTTCCGATACAGGTTAGGCACTTATCGAAACAAGCCTTGAAAGTAGAAAATCATATCAAAACGGCTCTAAACCGTATCAATACACCCCGTTTCTTAGGTCTATTTATGCTTAACCATATTAATACGCCATTACCCTGTATCGATACGGCATGACCTGAAATGACAGATTTTTGCTGGTTTTTAATCGAATTGACCTATCGAACGATGTTCAAATGCAACGAAAATTTACACACAACATTTCAATGCTATAAGCTACTCGCATGCAAAATTTCATGATCATTCGAATATTTTTACTAGGTTTTCACCTATGTGAACCATATATGCTATTTTTGTCAATTTTCAACATCACCAAAAGTCATTTTTAGGCCTTTAACAACATTTCAACCCTTACACATTATAAGCATACCAAAATGGGCACAAAAGACTAGTTCAACTACTTTTCCACCTTCCTAGGAGTTTATAAGAGCAAAATACATTACTTTAGGCTTGTAGCGACTTGTTTTGCCTCGACTTATTGATGTTCAACCACGACGAACTTTCAACCTGAAATGCATGGAAGATGAATGCATTAGGCATACATTGCCTAGTGAGGTAGTCATATACAATGTAAATATGAATGAGTGATACATTTACACATACTGATGCTTAATAATATCAATGTTATGCTCCAATATGAAATATTTAACATATCATATTCATTACTAACCCTTGGATTGAATCAAGATAATGGATACACGAATTCCTACGCTTCGCCAAATCAATAAATGGTTTAGTCCCTCTGCCTTGCCAATATAACCAATAACATAACATATCCCTTCGCCTCGCCAAATCAATATAGGTCGTAGCCTTAGGATCGTAGTCCACCCGTACACTGAGCTCATGAATTCTATGGCATGCCAATTGTATCCAATGTCCATCCAAATCCAAGGTTTTAGTGACACTATCAATATTCATTATTAAATGACAATTTCTCAATGATCAATATCTCCAAATTACTATCATTAAACAATGTTTTCAATATCAATGTTCTATGATCATAACCATTACTATAACAATATCTCCTAATCTCACTATCAATATTAATGACCGATGATCCATTTGTAATGTTTCATTAACAATAACCATGTCGATAACAATGAACGATGATGATGTCAATATCTATATCCGACGTTCATTACCAAACTTACCGATGCTTCCCAATGTGTCTATTTAACAATCTGATGCAATATTCTTAAAGGAAATGTTAGCTATTTGATCAAAAATCAACAACAACAATTTCAGGAAAGCTCCTCGCCTAATCCCGAAACTCCAACTATACTCACCTTGATATCTGATGCTCTTACGGATCTCAGATGACAACGCCCTTATTTCTAGCTTCCGATGGAGATGGCGAAACCTCTTTCTCCACTTCTTGAGCTAGGTTAATCAACATGATTGTGTTAGAATCAATATCACAATACCGTAATCAATATAACGACATCAAATTCAATATCTATAATTGATATAAGTAATAGCTATGAATTATCCACAAATATCTAAAAACCTAGCTTAGAAATACTCTTTAATATTCTATAGATTTTCAACAATAGCTTGGGGGATTTAGCTTACCCGATTACTAGCAATGTTTCAATAATAAGAAAGTGATGAAAAACCAAGATTGAGCTTGGAATCCAATGGAGGTGCTAGCTTATGAGGAAGAAGAAGATGATAGCTATATTGAGGTGTTTGCTTGGATAAGTCTCGGGTAAGTTTTTCCCATCCCTTTTTCTTATGCTTTTTAATACTAAAGGTTTCCTTCAATTGAAGGAAAGTCATCAGATTACCCCACGCATGGGGGATTTTAATTGAGGAAGAGCTAATCCCAAGATTAGTCCCTCAACTGTTAATTTCCTATAGATTTGCTCTCAAATTTCCCAATAGCTATAATTTAGTCACTGTAAAGATTTTAATGAATTTAATAAGACCCGCACTCGATAGTTTAACTCAATTAGAGTCCAATATCAATTAATTATCAAGCTGATACAATATTTAGACCGTATCGATATAAGATTTCCGAAGACCGGAACCCAATTCCGACTAGACCGAATTTTGAGGTGTTACAGAGACAACCATCAGTAGATCATTTTAGAATATTTGGGTGTATATCATATGCTCATGTTCCAAATGAGAATTGAATGAATTTAGATGAAAAATTAAAGAAATGTTTCTTTCTTGGATTAGGTGAAACATCCAAAGCTTATAAATTGTTCAATCTTCTAACACAAAAGATTGTAGTCAGCAGAGAGGTAACTTTCGACGAAGATAGCACATGGGACTGGTGTAGACAGCAGTCTACCCATGCGTTTTATGATAATGATTTTGAACACCATCAAACTTCGGCACCAGCAGTACCCGAAGATTTACCATCAACAACTTCACCTATTGTCATAGAAGCTTAAACACAATCTCACCGTCGCGCTATTAGAAGACCAACTTGGATGGAAGATTATGAGGTGACTGGAATTTCAGATCCAATTACTCATTTTGCTTTGTTTTCAAATTGTAATCCTACAATTTTTGAGGATGCTGTCAAAGAAGAAAAATGGCGCAATGCAATGAATGATGAAATTGATGTTATTGAAAGAAATGATACTTGAGAATTGATAGATCTACTGCATCGATGTACAACCATTGGCGTGAAATGGGTGTTTAAAACAAAGTTGAAACAAAATGGTGAAGTGGACAAGTTTAAAGCTCGTTTGGTAGCTAAAGGTTACAAGCAACAATATGGCATTGACTATACATAAGTTTTTTTCTCCAGTTGCAAGACATGATACGATTCGATGTTGGTTGCCTTAGCTGCACAAAATTCCTGGAGCATTTTTTAGCTAGATGTCAAATCAGCTTTCCTGCACGGATACTTGGAAGAGCAGGTACTAGTTGAACAACCCTTGGTTTTGTGAAACATGGAAATGAGCATAAAGTCTACAAGTTAAAGTAGGTTCTTTATGGAATAAAACAAGCCCCTCGTGCTTGGTATAGTCGTATTGAGTCTTATTTGATCAAGGTTGGTTTCCTCTAAATGTCAATACGAACCTACACTTTTGTTACCTCCTCAAAAGTACTGATTTTTATGCTTATTTTACATTGATTTTTCTTGCCTTTCAGTACATTTAGTTGCATTTAATTGTTAAAAATCATGTATTTGCATAAGGAGTTAGGATTTGTGTCTATGCTAGTGTGAAGGGTTGTTTTGTTGGAAATATTGCAGGCTTGTCATAGCAGTTGGCAGAGGAGAGCAGCGCAGGAAGGAATGTTAGGGAGAATGTCGAGATGTTGTTGGCACAGATGGACCAAACATTGCCAAATCAATGGATGTAAAAAAAGAGGAATTTGATGCCCGACCAAGTAGCTATTGAACCCGTGAAAATAGGACCATATCAGGTTGCGAGAAAATAGTAATTGGATCAAACTCTGAAAAAAATAGCGGAAAAATAGTGCCAAGATTGGTTGGCAGAATGATGCTAAGCTTGGTTGGCGAAGCAGTGATGAAAGATGACGCAAGCCCTAACTTGATCAGCTCACATTTAAACTTTGGATAAAATGATCACATCTCTTATCCCTTGAGCATTCAAAATTTAAACTCAAGAACTTATCATAGGTCTTCCTTGCACGTCTATTTAAAGAACGATCAAGCAAGCATTTGAGTGTCGATTGGGACATTGAAAGATCCATCGACAACCAGCTACACCAAGGAAACGTGGTTCGACCAGCTTGACCGAGAGCCTAGACCTTGAAGGGCTGCATCGAGAGACCCCTTCTCGCCCATTCTCTTTGTTTAGCTGTTTATATTTTCTTTTAAATGATGATGTGTTTGCAAAAATTTGAAGGTTTTTTGGTTGATACCCTCACCTTGAACTAATTTAATAGTTGGTGGGGGATGTTTGCATTGAACATTGTTTTTATGTTTAGTTTTAAATAATGAAAATTCTTTGGCATTGTTTTCCCTATCTGGCATGCTCTTCAATGTTTTATAAAAACTATGTCAAGCGAAAGCTGACATTGTTATCTTATTGAACCTTAATATCTTAACAAACTTAGGGGGTAACGATCTCTTTCCAGATATTAAGGCAAGATGCTTCGAAAGAAGATGTTCAAGTAGATGAGCTTACTTCTGAAGTGAATCTACCCCTTAGGAGTATAGATTGAGAATTAATCAAATTGATTTATGAAAAAACATCACGATAGAAATATAAGGGTTTTTACATGGTTAATTTCGGGCATTGACCATCGAAAGAGGCAATGCCAAGGCACTACATTATTAAAGGTTGTCATGGCATGAATAGCGTCAAAACCAGGCATCCCTTGCCAACACTCATTACTCATTTGACACTCTCCTTGCCAACATTGTTTTATTTTATTTTTCTTTTCCTTTAAATCATTTTCAACTAACTCCCAAATCAAACAACACTTTTCCCTTGACAAGTAAAAGTTCAAAGCATCCAACTCTTGACCAAACCTTGTAGAGACGATACTCAACTCACTACTAAATTACTTACAGACCGTGTATACTTGCACACAAAAGACTCTCACTTGGCACTGTTTCCATACATTTCCAATACATTTTCCACCCTTTTTTCCAAGCACTCAGAGAAGTCTACAAGTTTTTGGCGTCGTTGCCGGAGATTGTAACGGAGTTTATTGTTTTGATTTTTACTTGTTTTGATTTTTATTTATTTTTATTAATTTTATTTAGTTTATGAACAGGAGCAACACTGCAAGGGTAGAGCTTGAAGCACGATCTTGAAATTGAGAAAACCCTATGCAGACTATGGAGGGAACGTCAAGAGATGGTGCGACATTTGATTGTCGAGTTAGGAAAAAACCAACCCATCAGAGAACACCTAGCATCCACCATAGATGATTTGATCCCATGACCAATTAGTTTAGATGTAAATATGTCTAACTTTGAGCTTAAACCGATAATGATTCAATTGTTATTGAATGTAGGACAATTTGATGGATCATCTATCGGAGACCCAAGACAACATTTGAAACAATTCATGGAAGTTTGTCAACTATTTCAACAACCTGGAGTGAATGAAGAAACAATAAAGCTGAGGTTATTCTCTTTTTCTCTGAGAGATAGAGCTAAATTATGGTTAAATTCATTGCCACCTAGTTCAGTCACTACATGGGCAGATTTATGCCAGAAGTTTTTTCTATGATTCTAGCTACCTAAACTTAATGCCAAGCCGAGGAATGAAATCACGACATTTAGGCAGGCTAATGAAGAGACTCTATATGATGCATGGGAGAGTTTCAAGGACATGTTGAGAAAATGCCCATGCATGGATTTCCTACTTGGACCCATATGGAGATCTTTTATACCGGACTCAATGCTCATGTCAGGACCATTGTATATGCCTCGTTAAATGGTTCGTTGCTAGACAAGAAATACACAGAGGCATATGGCATATTTGAAAGGATTGCCACCAATGATCTCCAATATCCTACCACCAAATTGGGAGTTACAACTAGAGTAGTTGGAAAGTTGGAACTTGATGCACTTTCATCAATAAATGCTCAAATTGCCAACCTCACTAATATAGTGAATACAATGCAAAAGCCTACTACTGTCCGAGAGGTAAAGGCACTTGAACATTTTCGCACTATTTGCAGTGATGACCATATTACGAAGGAATGCCCTGCAAACATTGTGTCGACATATTTTTTGGCAACTTAAACGGCAATAACAGCTCGTACTCCAATGTATATAATGTGGGGTGGCAACAACACCCGAACTTTTCATGGTCAAACCAGAGAGGTAACCGATTTAATGCCCAGTGTCAGAACGACATTGCACTGCCACGGTTCAACCAGAATTTGATGCCACAGAGAGCACATAATCATTTACCTCTAGTTGAAAGATCATTTGATGAGAACACCCTAAAGGATTATATGGAGCATAACGATACAAATGTCCAGATTCTAGTTGCATCCATGAGGAACTTGGAAATTCAGATAGGACACATTGTCAGCGCACTTAATGTCAAACCTCCAAGGAATCTGCCAAGTGATACAGAGTATGCTCGAAAAACAGGGAGAGAACAAAGCCAAGTTGTCACTCTTCGAAGTGGCAAACCAATCGAGAATGAAACGTCTGCCATGTAGTTGGTTGTTTGCCAGAAATAGAAATTACTGCCAGTAGACGAACCCAAGGAAGCTAAGAATAGGGAGGCAAGAACTAGTGATGCCAGACCACAATCTAATGCCAACACCACCTCAGAAAAACCAGTGGAGCCATCATTTGCCAACCCTACCTTGGTAAAACAAGCATGTGTTACTGTTGACATTTTCTAAGATCTTAATTGTGCAGATGAACCTGAGAAATGCCAAGCTGTCAAGATAATGGAATCTATCTTCGATAAGGACATGGCACAGCTTTTTCAGGGCACTGATGATGATGTCAAACCACTATCTGATGCCAGACAGAAAACGAGTACCATACCACAGACAGATGCTAGACAACAATCTGATGCCAGCACCACCTTGGTAAAACAAGCAGGTATTACTGTTGACATTTTCAAAGCTCTTAAGTGTGTAGATGAAATTGAAGAATGCCATGCAATTGAGATAATGGAATCCATTTCTGATGAGAACAAGGCATTGAATTATCAAGGAATGAAAGTTGATGCCATAGAACAAGAGTACGACAACAAAACAAGTGAGCAACAGAGAAGATCAATTCTGATTAGGATAGATATCATGAAGCGAGGTGTGCTTAGATGGCTAGTTATAGGAAGGAGACGTGGATTCCAAATTACTGAGATTGAAGAGTCGAAGTAGAAAAATTTTGCCGCAACAATAATGCCAGAGATGTTGCGGCAAGAAATCGAAGATTTAATGAAGATTTCTACAGAAATTCTGGAACAGGGTGAGAATGCCTATGCCTCGATATCAAAGGAGAAAAGAGTAGCAAAGCCTAAGCACTATTGGGGTGCTGAGTTCGATCAAAGGTTCTTGAGACCTTCAGCAAAGAGATACTTTAGTTTTCTAAGATGATTGCTCAAAGCCACCATGGCAAAGTGTTCTCTTTCATTGTGCAATCAAGAGTTCATCATACTCAAAGGGAAGCAATTCTTTGACTTTCTATGTTGGTTATTCAAAAAAAGGATTGCCAGAGCCTACCACCCACCAACCAAGGGCCAAATATTGAAACACAATTTGGATGGCACTAAAAAAAATGCCAAGGAGGTTGACCTCCTGGTAGAGGTTCCGTGATTATCATCATCATTGTTTGATTTTTGCATATATTAGGCTAGATGTTTTTTTCTTCCAGTATTTTTCATTTATTATTATTTTCTTTTAATTTTGATTTTTCCTTTTGTCGCGTTAAAAGGTTTTTTCTTTGAGTATGTGCAGATTTAGTGTGCCAGGAAGACTTCCAGGCAAGACTTGGCATGAGACGATGGCAGGTTGGAAGAATTTTGCGTGCCAGGCAGAATGTCAGCATAGAAGCTTTGCATGCGACATATTAGAATTATGAAAGAAGAGATTTACCCTAGCTTGATTAAATTCAGCCCATGAAGTGAGATTATTTTCTTTGAACTCAACCCTACCCTCCCAACTTGGATTAAGTTGAAATTTAAATTCAACTTAAACACCTTATCACTCCACTCTTTAAACCTATCTTATCACTTACAACCTTATCACATCACTCTTATCACTTAACCCCTTATAAAATCAAATCTTTTTCTTTTTCATCATTATCCCCATTAAATTCGACTACTTTATTAAATCCCATTAAACACTCAACCCTTTATTTTCCACCTATCCTAGCCGTTCAAAGAAACATAACCCTTTTCATTTCTCTTTTTTTTTATCAAGCAAGGAACCAAGATTCATCTTTTCTCTTCTTCTTCCTTTGTCCAACACGCCCAAATCTTCATCACGTTTCAATGGCTTATTCATCAACCCCCTTTAAAATCTTTTTCAACGAGGAGATCCAAAAAAGCATGAAGAAAATTTCGCCTCAAGATCCTTTTGCTATGAGAAGCACTTTGACCTCAAGGGCGAGGCAACCGTTGGATTTCCTTTCGATTTCATGGCGATAGTCAACCAACACAAATATGAGCTATTTTGCCAACAAAAAAGGGAGGTTTATGCGAATATTGTTCGGGAGTTTTTCGCCCACTTGACCATTAAGGCTAACATGTTCTTGATGATACGATGTACATGGGTTCGTTTTGATGATGGTTATATTAATGCCATGATCAAATTAGGAGATGTGGAGGATGCACATTTGGAGTATGCCAAGACCATGATCGCTGCCAAGAGAAAGAAGTTGTTGGCAGATTTGTATGAACCTGGCACGACATGGATCGTGTCGCCAAGGGACATACAAGAGATTGACACTGAAATATCAACCGAAGGGGGGGAACCACTTTCTAAAGGCAAATCAGATGCCAATCGCCCATAATGAAACGATGTCAGAGGAACGGCTGACATCACTGCACTCGATCAAGGTTGGTCGAAAGATCAATTTTGGCAGAAGCATTATCGAGGAGACTTATAAATGTGCTGGTAAGCCTAATGTTAGTTTGTTATTCCCATTATTGATTTCTAACATTTTCATGAGTCATGGTGTGCCCAAGATTGATTCGGACAAAGGCCAAGAAATTAAGGGCACCAAATTCACGATGGCTCTATGGAGTCAACTTACTGCCACCGAGTCCAACGACAAAGGAAAGGGAAAAGCAACCATGCCAACGCCAAAACCCAAAGGGCCAAAGGCAGAATCTGACGCTCTCATGCCAGCTGAGTCGATGACATTGCTTTCTAAAATCCACCATCGTCAGGAGATCATTCTCTAAAAATTGGAGAAAGAAGAGGATCAGAATGTCAAGCTCTTCCAGTATACTCATCCCAGCTGTAATACCCATATTTTGTTTGGGGATAGTACTACATTAGTTAATTCTATATAAATAAGGTCATAAATAAATAAATACAATAAATCCCTTAATTAAATAAATAATAGTCCAAAAGTCACTCCAAGTCCATTTACATATATATAAAAATCCAAAGCCCAATGTAAAAGCCCAAATCTTTTTTTAGATCTGGCTACAGCTCATTTCCCGCCTATTTTTATATATCCAATCCAAACAAATGCAAAAATATCTGATAACTAAATTTCCCGCACAAACAAGTCCACGAGGCACTCAGCCATTGGCCCGATCATGATTCACGCGGATCAAGCCTATGGTGACTTCATCCTTCTGACCCACCTATAAATAAAAAGAGAGACACTTTATGTCAGATCATTAATTACCCACTATAATTACTTACCATTTAATAATAATAATAATAATAATAATAATAATAATAATAATAATAATAATAATAATAATAATAATAATAACAAAATACTAGATAATAATGAGGAGAGAGAGATTACCCCTCGGGAACTAAACCGACATGGAAGCCAAAGGTTGCCAGAGAAGGCCGAACGGACGCCGAAGAATCGCCAGAGGAGATTAACGGTCGCTAGGAATTTCATTAGTCACCGGAGAAGCCGCTGGAATCGCCATAACTGCCGTCACTGAGGTAAAAATCCCCTTTGGTCTCCTTATTTTCCTGCAAGAAACCCAAAAACATTTTAGATGGAACCGAAAATAGTAAAAAATAGTAAAACAAATGAATTTTGGATGGTGTTTATCTTTAAATTGGTGATCGGAATCTTATACGTGGTGGTCAAGGAGAGTTTTAGGCACGGTCAGAGTTGAAGAGGGCTTGAGATTGGGTAGATATAGGTTTAGATTCGTGGAAGTTCGGGTTTTTCTGACGAAATGGGTTAGTTTTTAAGGTTTAGGATCAAATTTGAGGAAGTTTTAGTTCTAATGGTGGCCGACCGATGATCGGAATAGTGATCAAAGCAGTAATAGGCGTCGCCTGCAGCGGCCGACAAATGACCAAAGGTGATCAATGAGCGGCGGCTGAAGATCAAATGAAAAATAATGAAGAACAAGGTTTCGTTTTCGTGATGAACTTGAGGTTTGATCCATTTTTTTGGTTCAATTCTCGATTTTCGTTGTTTATAGTCAGAGAAAAATTGAGAGAGGGAGTTGAAGAAAGAGAGGAGATGGGTGTGAAATGAACGTTTCGAATCAGAATAAAGCTTTTATAGTCCGAGTTAAACGGCACCGTTCTCTTGCTGGGTTAACTCAACCCGCGAACCCGAGCTGGGTCGGGTAGGAAGGGTTTGTGCCCTTCTTTTGGGCTTTCATGTTTTGTGCTGAAAATTTTGTTTTTCCTTCAATCCAGTCCTTAATTCGAATAAAATTAGAAGTTTAAGTTTAAATTCTTTCAATTACGTCCTTAATTATATTTTTAGTTTAAATTTAATTGTTTTAATTTACATGTATGTATGCATATTTTTAAAATTGGGCATGTAATATGCTTGCTTAGGTGAATAATTCACTTAGTGTAAATAATTAGAGCCTTTAAACTTAGGTTCTTTAATTAAAGGCTTAATACACTTTTCCCCCTAAACTTTACCTGTTTTCCCAACTTGCCCCCTAAAGTTCATTTTGAAAACTTTTGCCCCCTAACATTTTTGTCGTTACCCATATTGCCCCCTACTGTTAAAAAGTATGTCTTTAACCAATTAGAACGCGCCACATCATTTTTCTTAATTTTTAAATAAAAAATAAAATAAATATATTAAAATATTTATTAATTTATTTATATTTTTCAAAATACCCAAAACACCCCATCTTCATCCTCCCATCATCTTGTTTCCCAAATCCCCAATTTTATACCAGAAAACCCCACAATAACAAACTCCCCAAATCCTAAATAAAACACTCTCCGTATTCAAAGCAATTCATGACTTCTTCTCGTCTTTCAACAAAAAAATCATGACTTCTGCTCGAACATTAGATCGGGGTAAATATGAACAACCAAATTATATTTGTCATACTTGGAAAAAGGAATCTCAAATACTATATCAGTAAAAAAAGCATCACTATCCATCCACCAAATCCACTCGACTTCAAGATGAGACAACATTAAACTCCTAATTAAAGGCAATTTCGCCCAATACCCAGTAGGCTCCCCGTCTAAATGAGCCATATTATAAACAATTTCAATCTCATGAAGCCTATAATAATCAATCTTATTCTTTATTGGTTTCAACAAATAATGATCTCCAATAGCATTATTACATGGGTTAGGGGCCGACCCAGTAACGAGTAAGATTCGAGCTTTTCCATTAACAAAAGTAGAGAATTCATGGTTTTCTGAAAGCCAAACCTTACGCTGCTAATCCCAGTCTGATATCATGAGTTCGATTAGGTTTTGACTAAAAGCTTCTGCTTCGGAGCTTCCCAAATTGCCAAGGCCGATTGTGCCCCGTAGAACGAGTATAATCACAAAGCCGTAAAGGATTGTGATTTTAATGTTGTTAAAGGTCTTGTAGATATGAGAGATCTAATTGAGAAGTTAAAACTAAAATATTGAGAAGTTATTATTGGGTTTTCTGGTATAAAATTGGAGAATTGGGGAAGAAGATGATAATAGGATGAACATGGGGTGTTTTGGTTATTTGGAAAATATAATTAAATAAATAAATATTTTAAATTATTTAATTTATTTTTTATTTAAAAATTTAAATATAAAGAAAAAATAATGTGGCTCGTTTTGATTGGTCAAGACAGTTTTTTAACCGTAGGGGGCAATATGGGTAACGACGAAAACGTTATGGGGAAAAGTGGTCAAAATGAACATTAGGGGACAAGTTGAGAAAACAAGTAAAGTTTAAGGGGGAAAATGTATTAAGCCTTAATTAAATTAAATAATCAAAATAGAAAGATAATTGTAGAAAACAAATGAATATTAAATAGAAACATTAATATTCTAAGTTGATTAGTGTCCTAATGTAATGAGATGTTAGTTAAGAGAATATTTTAGTTGAATATTTAATATTTCATTTGAACTTAGAATAATGAAATCACATAGTTAATTTAATTAAAATAAAATATTAGGAATATAATTAATTTAGGGCCTAATATGGATAGTGCCCAATTGTTTTGGTGTTACCACAAAAACCCTAAACTTGATAATATTCATAGTTTTTAATTAATTTAATCAATTAGAGCCTTAATTAGGTTTGAACTTAAAATTGACAAGAATATAAATGGTCATGCATTAAAACCTTTTGTGTTGAGATACATTTTGAATATAAATTGAAGTATCCTAAAGTAACTGGATGTCTCAAAGCTTATATCAACTTAAAATGTATTTTCTTACAAAAGGATATCTTCATTCGAAATAAAATTCACTTAACAATTAAAAATTTAATTAAATTCAAATTATTGCTTGAAATGCCAATATGACACGTGAAATTAATAAGGTACCAATAACGGGCGTTTGCGGGGTGCTAATCCTTCCTCACACGTAATCGACTTCCGAACCTAAATTTTAATAAAAAAGTATCTATGGTTTGTTTTTATGGTGTCCGGTCTACCAAAGTGACCGGTGGCGACTCCAAATTGGTTTTTAAGAATAAATAAAGGGAAACTCAATTAAAAATGAAAAATCCTAATTTTTAGAATTAAATAAATTAAAATTTATAAAAATCCTAATTTCAAAAAAAGAATCAATCGTCAGGCTATTTTTACTCTCGTTTTAAAAAATATGGCCGGGACAGCTTGGCGACTCTACCGGTGACAAAAAATTGAAAGTCATGCATAATTAATAAAATTCACATGACATTTTGGAATTTTGAGCAATAATTTGAATTTAATTTTTTTCCAAGAATTGTTGATGAATTTTCAGGAAAAATGGAGGTAGTTTTTGGTATGTTATATATGTCATTCATGCATAAACCCTCGACCCAGGTTTTTTCACCCTTAAGTGGGACAAAGGCAATATCCGACGTGATGCTCTACAACTCCGAGTTCAGATTTTCGTTTTCTTTCGGTATACTAACCTTATGCATCGTGGGGCCCACACCTCCGTTATAAGAGACCTATACTGCCAAATTTATGTCTTATTGTCGTAATAGACAGTAATGATAGTTCAGAAACCTAGAGTCTAGAACAAAGCCCACATTTTGTTCTTAGAAACCTATCCCGCTAGAGCCAGACAGGAACCTAGGACATGTGCTGCTGATTTAAATACTTTTCTCTGGTTATTTTCTTTGCTAAATATATCATGTTTTCCTACGTTTGAATTTTGTTTATTTGCTTTTCATATTAATTCACAATACTAACACGAGTTTCTTTTTATTTTTCTTGTTTTGTTTTGTTGTTTTAAATGAATCTTGTCATATGGCATTTATTTTGGCATCGGTTTGAGAGCCAGTTAATTTGGAAGTGTTCAGGATGTCTAGAGGGTTTAAAATAGGAAAAGACAATACGACGGTCTGGACTTGATTAGAGCAGACACAACACGAGAAAAGAGACAACCTTAGTAAGGATGACATGTCACAGATGAAGAGTCAAGCCAAGTTAAACACTAATCAGAATGTCTGTTTGTCAGAAGTCAAAGCAATATGGGATCAGTGGGAAAATGACATGAAAGAGTTATTCAGAAAAGAATTTGGAGATATAGCTTTATTGTTGAGTGTGAAAATAGATCAATAATTGCTTAGGGCAATGGCACAATTTTGGAATCACGCATATAATTGTTTCACCTTTGGCCGAGTAGACATGACACCTACACTCGAGGAATACAAGGTGCTGATTAATTGCCCTAGAATTCAAAGTGGTAAGATCTACACTAGACCCAACAACAACTCAGGATTCAAGAAGAAATTGATGCCGATTACGAGAGAGACAAATGAGTGGTTGGACGGGAAGATGGCCAATAGTGATAGTACTTACCAAAATAGGATAAAAAGCGTATCAATTGGAGAGTTCTTAAAGAGTTAATATTGGCAAGTAACGACGAACCAGCTGGGATGAGAAGCCTATTCGCCTTAAGCATATATGGGTTGGTTCTGTTTCCAAGGACTCCGGAGCATATAGATCTGTCAACACTGGGGTTGTTCGAGCGGTTGGAGAAATAAGTAAATCTAGCGCCTGCTATCTTAACTGAAACTTATAGATCACTGACCGCGTGCAAGAAATCAGGGGAAAGAAGATTTTGGGGATGTGCACAGTTTCCTGAGATTTGGTTTAGAGGTCATAGGTGGAATACTCCTTATAGAGGCATCACGTATCTTGATACATACTCACCGATAGAAGAACATCTAACCAGTTGCCCGTTAGAGAAAAAGAATGAGAAACAATGGGAAGAATATTTCAAGAATATGAAGGATGCCAATGTTGTGTGGAGGGCTCCCTGGTTGAACAAGGGGACAACCTTTTTATATCGATGTGGAGACAGAGATTGGGTTCTGTTACCTGGAATTTAGGGAGGAACAACTTATTGCCCCCTTGTTGGTGTCCAAACAGTTCAGTTCAAGGCAGTTTGTACCACCTACTGCGGGTATGGCAAAATTCAAATATACACACAAGACAAATGACTACAACGAGATAGTAACTTAGACTGCGAAAGAGTGGGAAAGGCTGAGAAGGGTTCAACCGTATCAGGACTTGGAAGTGATGGAAAAATATGAGGAATGGATGACACAAAGGGTAAATGATAATACATTTCAAGAAAGACAGGTGAATGCCAGCTCGTCTACTCAACATGTTAGAGAAGTACCTTCTGCACTGGAAAAACTTAGGCATGATCGAGAGCTAGACTTGAAGAAATATGAGAAAGGAATCAATGACCTTACTGAAGAATTAACCATGGCATAGCTGCAAGTGGATATGCACGAAGGAAAGGGAAAAGTGTTAATGGAGCAAAATAAAAAGATCAGATGTGATCTGAAGGGGCTGCAAGAAATTCATGACAGTTACAAGGCGAAGCAAAAATAAGGGACAAGTAAGGTGGTGAAAAACTTATCAAAGAAATTTGACGCCATGACCAAAGAAAGGGATGACTACAAAAAGATGTACGGGAAGAAGTCTTGGGCAAGCAAGAAATCAAGCAGCAAGGAAAAGAAGAAACTAGAGGAAGAACAAGCCAGAAAATTTGATTTAACAAATCAAGTGTCACAATTAGAGCAGCTGATCATGAAATACCGTAATGAAGACAAAGTCTAGATGGAACAGGAGAAAGAAAGATTGTAGAAAAAAATATTAAAGCTGGAAAATATGGTGCAAGATTTGAAAGAGAAGCTCACAGGATATGAAGGAGCGTTATACCAAGAAAGCGGAGCATGGAAGGACAAATATGAAGCAGCACAACGCACAGTCCAAAAACAGAATGACGAATTGCTAAACTTCAAGAAAAAAAGTTAGGAGCGCTGCTTCATATGTGCAGATATTGTCAAGGCAAGCCACAAGCATGGTGGAACGATCGGACGTCGAGCTGGGGCACAAAGAAGTCATTAGTCGTCTGCTACATGAATTAGTCAATATAGGATTAGGCTAGTAGCTTTCTGTAGAAGAAATTGTCTTTTCCTTGTATTTGGACCTTTGGGCAAATGAATATTTCCAAAAGACTAGTTCTTGAATTCGATGCGTTCTTGCATTCATGCATTCATACATTCATACATACATTCATACATCTTGCATTCAAATATTTCATATTCATCATACATGTTGTTGATGGAGAAGAATTTGCATCCTTGAAGGAAGAAGTTAGCTCAAATCCAAGAAAATGATTTCTCGTCAGTATAGCTTTGGAAACATGAATGATCTGGTGGCTAGAGTGGTCAAGCTTGAAGAATTCCAAGAACAGTTAATTCAAGTTCAGAAAGAAATGATGAAGTATGTGAAGAAGTTTCAAGATGAAACAAAGGGGAAGATTAATGAGCTGATGGGTATGATAATTACCACAACCAAAGAAAATGGTTTGACAGAATAGTCTTTCATGCAAAAAGACATTGAAAATACATATGATAATTGGAACAACGACTTTGTAGCAGAAAATACCATGTCTGATGAAGACCAAGCTATCATCAACCAGTATGAGATAGTTTGCAGTGCTCTAGAATGTCCCACTAAAGTGATATTGGACAAAATTGAGGACTTTCCCTTGAAAATATTATCTTCTCTAGTGAGCAAAGACTCGGATAAAATGGAGCTTCCAATTGGGGAGAATGTAAAATGCAAAAAAGAAGATAAAGATGTCGGTTTTTTTGACGTCTGAATCGTTACCGCATTCAATACAAGATCATCCTTGAACATCAATAATTTCAAAACCTCATCAGTTACTGGTTAATCATGCTTCATGTTCTCAAAAGAGGAAAGTGAAATCGAAGGACTTCTAATTTACTCCTACTCCCTTCACATACCAAGAATTATTTTCCAAGTTGTTACAAGCTCGACTGGTTGCACCATGCTTTTTCAAAACACCATCACCTCTGTACCCAAAATGGATCAAGGAAAAGGATCGTTGTGACTTTCACGCTAGTGTTCAGGGCCATTCCATTGAGAAATGTATAAATTTCAAGCGTAAAATTCAACATCTTCTAGATCTCGGGGTATTGGAGTTTGATATGACAGTTCCAGATCTGAAGATCAATTGTCCATGTATAATCAACCCTGTGAAAATAGATAAGGATCAAAGTAACGAGGATAAGAAGAAGATGTGACTTTCCAAGGGGGCCAGACGCAGAGCGAGATTGGATGAAAGGAAGTGTCTAGAACAATAAAAGCTTCAAGACAAGGCACATCTCGAGGTTTTCCAGGTGCCTACCTCAATCTTACTTCCCTATTTGATACAAGGGAAATATCTCGTCCTTAGGCCGATGAAGGAAATGCCATATTCATTGCTTTTTAATTACAATTCGGATAATGTTTGTGATTTCTACATGGGAGCATCAGGGCACCCTACTAGGAGACGCTGGGCTTTAAAAGAGGAAATAGAGAAGTTGATTGCTAGTGGAACATTGACACAAGAAGTGGTGAAGCAATGAATTGAAAATCGATGGAACAAGTTGTCGCAATAGTTGAAGAGTCGGAGAGAATGAATTTTTAATTTTAGAATGGCCTAAAGTTCGGATGCACAAGATTTTCTTCTTGTCCATGTCCTTCATGTTAGAAGTTGATTGGTTCAAATTTTCTCACATTTTGAGTTTTCTTTTAGAAACGATACATGTAAATAATTTGCTACTTTTGGCTCGAAAGTAGTAGAGATCATTTTCCAGGGGAATATGTCATGTTTGATGGTTTTCGTTTCGATGAAGGGATGTTTTTCATGAATATATGTATATCTCTTCTTATCCTTGTAGGTACCTGGATGCCAATTTCAAGATGTGACACTGATTTCGGTACAAAGATCGTTTGGATGCTATGAAAACGATGAAGTGAAATTTATTTCTTAGTCTACTCTGGTCAACAAAACAAGAAAATGGCAGAGTACTATTGCTTTGATGATGTTCGATGAAAAATCTTTGAAATTCATAAACAGTGAAGTGGACTAGGCGATTTTCACTAAGTAGAGTTGCTTGAAATTGAAGTTCTAAGAGTAGTCCTCTATACCTTAAAAACACAATTAGAGAGAGAAAGAAAAAGAGAAGAAAATGAGTGAAAAAGGAAAAAGAAAGAAAAAGAAAGAAGAAAAAAGGAAAAAAAAGAGAAAAAGAAAGAAGAAAAAATGAGAAAAAGGAGAAAATGAAAAATGAAAAATGAAAAAAAAAGAAAAGGGAGAAAGAAAAAAGGGGAAAAAGAAAAGAAAAGAAAGAGGAAAAAGAGAGAAGAAAAATAAAAGAGAAAGAGGAGAAGAAAAAGAAAGGGCGAGAAATAGTAATCTATCGAATAAATAAGTCTCGGAGCATCCTGATGGAGCTGTAGGGGATGTCTACAAATCTAATAAGGAACTATGCTTCACTTGTCCAATACCCAAGCGTCAGAGATGTATCTTTGAAGGCATGTGTATAGTAATAATATAATAATATCTAGTAACAATCAAAAGCACACACATGCACCTATAGAAGTTTATTCTTAGAATGATATTATTGCAGTTTACTGGTTAAACAAGTCCAGGAAACTTGAACATATTTATGAATGGAAAAGGATGGAGAGAACGGAAAAAGAGTTGCTTTTGATTGGATTGAGCAATACGGTAATCATAGGGTGTGAACCGAGTGATCTGGAAAAATTTCTTGACTCTCCACTACATTCACAAGTTATGCTAATCACGAGAGGGTTGAATCTAGGAAACTCTTGCACTTGATATCCAGGGCATCGTATTATGTTTTCTTTCTTTATTAAGATCCTGATTTTTCTAGGCCTAATAAGGCACCCTCCATTGAAATGATGATCAACAAGCTGACATTTATTTCAAAAACAAAAAGATTCCATTGTATTTCTTCGGAGATAAACTTCAGTATACAAGACCATGGATACAAATGCTCAACTTGACATGGTAAAGATATGGCTGAGTATGGGACGCTCATTTGTTCAACAGTCTTTTGATCAAGAAAGAGGAATCACTCATCAGGGGTCATGGCGAGGACAATGATAAGAATGCATACATTAGAAAGATAAGGGACCTGATGTGTGTTTCTACCCTGGGTTTTTGATTGAGTCTATAGAATAAATTTGAAGAAAATACGGAGACCGATAAAGTTCGGAAACCTGAAGAAAGTGCATGGAATTCAAGAAAGTTCAGAGACTTGGAGATAGTTCAAAGACTTAAAACAAGTTTTTACCATGGAGTTTTGGTTGATTTTTGAAATTAAAGAATGAACCTGAAGAAAGTTCAGGGGCTGGAAGAAAGTTTAGGGACTTGAGGCATTTGTTCGCCCTAAATGATGAAAGAGGGATAACATCTATATGATTAGGCAAGAAATAAAGGGATTATTGGGGCATCATTGTGCTCAAGGGTTCAAAACAGAATAGATAACAGAGGGTACAAAGCTTGAAGGAGTTTGATCACAAAAGAAGTCAAAATATGTTTAAGAAAAGGAGCTCAACAACAAAATCTTGGGGCAAATTTTGGCGGAGCATGAAAACAGTAAAAGCTTAAGGAAATTTTCAAAAAGACCAAGTTGAACAAGACTTGGTAAGAATAATCTAAAGAGATAAGAAGAAGAAAAGGCCCAAAAATAAAACCCTAGGGCAAGGTTTGTTGCAGCATGAAGAAAGTAAGAGCTCAAGGCAAAATGCAAGAAGATCAAGTTAAGCAAGGTTTAACAAGAGGAATCTCAAGAGATGAGATACAAATGCAAATCACGAGAAGGATAAGCTAAGCAAGATTTGGTAAGAACAATTTAAGAAGATGAGGTGCTGCAATAACAGAGGCAGAAAATTCAATAAAAAAGCAAAGAAGATTAGAGTACATGATGCAACAGAAGCAAAAAGCTCAATGAGAAAGAAAAGAAGATCAAAGCCTATCTAAGTGGTCCTCAGTTGACACATTTCATGCATCATATAATTAGGCATCCATAAGATAGGAGCATACTAACTAATGCATTCAAAAACATTTTTGTATATTCTTGCAAAAATTTATAAGAATCAACAAAGAACAGACAAATGTTCCAATCTATAACTTCGATATAGACAAAGTAGATCCAGCAAAGATTAGCAAAGATTTTAATCGCATTTTTTTGAAGCAAAGATTTCAATCTGGTTGAAGAGACAGATCTCAGCAAAGATTTCAATCTGTGTGAAGAGAAGGATCTCAGCAAAGATTTCAACTCGTTTGAAGAGACAGATCTCAGCAAAGACTTCAACCCATTTGAAGAGACAGATCTTAGCAAAGATATCAATTCGTTTGAAGAGGCGGATCTCAGTAAAGATTTCCTAATTGTCTGTACAAGACAAGAAGTGCAATGTAATTTTAAAAGCCTCCAGGTCATCATAAAAGAGTGGGGGAATAGTATCGAGAAAGATATCAACCTTTTGAACTGTCAGTTCCAAGGAAAGGAGGGAACTTAAGATTACCAAGTTGGAAAGTAAGATATATCAACTTCAAGTTCTAATGAGGAAGCTTCACAATTCATTTGGTCACGTATATGAAAGAGATCGATCAACAAAGGAAGAAAAGCAGCTACTCTAAAGATATTAGCGCTCCAAGCTGAAAATTGAGCATATTTCATACCACTTCAAGTTGAATTCTTATTAATTGATGTTATTTCTTTTTGCAGGTTCAATTTTCCCTAGAAGATGAGGTGAATCAGCATTCCAGAGCTCCCAATAAGAAGCGTTCGCCCAGTAGAGATGGAGCTTTTAATGTGAAGAGTTCTCCCAGCAAAGACAGAGCTCCTAATGTGAAGAGTTCTATTTACATATATGAAAATCAAAAGCCCAATGTAAAAGCCCGAATCTTTTATTAGATCTGGCTACAACTCATTTCCTGCCTATTTCTTATATATCCAATTCAAACAAACACAAAATATCTGATAACTATATTTCCTGCCCAAACAAGTCCACGAGGCACTCAAGCATTGGCCCGATCATGATTCACGCGGATCAAGCCTAGGGTGACGTCATCCTTCTGACTCACATATAAATAGAGAGAGAAACTTTATGTTAGATCATTAATTACCCACTATAATTACTTACCATTTAATAATAATAATAATAATAGTAATAGATAATAATGAGGAGAGAGAGTGAGAGAGAGAGTACCCCTCGGGAACTGAACCAGCTTGGAAGCTAAAGGTCGCTGGAGAAGGCCGAATGGACGTCGGTGAACCGCCAGAGGAGATCAACGGTCGCAGAAAAGTTCACCAGTCACCAATGATGCTGTCAGAATTGCCATAATTGTCATCACTGAGGTAAAAATCCCCTTCCGTCTCCTTATTTTCCTCCAAGAAACACCAAAACATTTTAGATCGAATAAAAAAATAAGAAATAGTAAAACGAAAGAATTTCGGATGATGTTTATCTTGAAATTGGTGGTCGGAATCTTATACGCGGTGGTTAGAAAGAGTTTTAGGCACGATCGGAGTTGAAGAGGGCTTGAGATCGAGTAGATTTAGATTTAGATTCGAGGAAGTTCGGGTGTTTCTGATAAAACGAGTTAGTTTTTAGGGTTTAGGATCGAATTTAGGGAAATTTTGGTTCAAATGGTGGCAGGCCGGTTATCAGAGCAGTGGTCGACGTCGCCTGTGGCAGCTGAAAAATGGCCAAAGGTGATCGGTGAGCGGCAACTGAAGATCAAATGAAAAATAATGAAGAATAATGTTTGATTTTCGTGATGAACTTGAGGTTTGATCCATTTTTGGGTTCAATTCTGGGTTTCCTTTGTTTGTGGTTAGAGAAAAATTGAGAGAAAGAGTTGAAGAGAGAGAGAGAAGAGACGAGTGCGAAATGAACAATTCGACTCGGAATAGGGATTTTATAGTCTGAGTTAAATGGCACTGTTTTGGTGTCGGGTTATCTCAACTTGCGAACCCGAGCTGGGTCAGGTAGGAAGGGTTCACGCCATTCTTTTGGGCTTTCATGTTTTGTGCTGAAAATTTTGTTTTTCCTTCAATGGAGTCCTTAATTCGAATACAATAAGAAGTTTAAGTTTAAACTCTTTCAATTACGTCCCTAATTTCATTTTTAGTTTAAATTTAATTGTTTTAATTTACATATATGTATGAATATTTTTAAAATTGGGCATGTAATATGCTTGCTAAGGTGAATAATTCACTTAGTGTAAATAATTAGAGCCTTTAAACTTAGGTTCTTTAATTAAATTAAATAATTAAAATAGAAAGATAATTGTAGAAAATAAATGAATATTAATTGGAAACTTTAATATTCTAAGTTAATTAGTGTCTCATTGTAATGAGATGTTAATTAAGGGAATATTTTAGTTGAATATTTAATATTTCATTTGAACCTAGAATAATGAATTCACATAGTTAATTTAATTAAAATGAAATTAGGTTAGGATTTAGATAGTTAGTGACACTAAATGATTAGGAATATAATTAATTTAGAGTATAGTATGGATAGTGTCCAATTATTTGGGTGTTATCACTTAAACCCTAAAGTTGATAATATTCATACTTTTCTTAATTAATTTAATCAATTGGAGCCTTAATTAGGTTTGAACTTAAACTTGACAAGAATATAAATGGACATGCATTAAAACCTTTTGTGTTGCGATACATTTTGAATATAAATTGAAGTATCCTAAAGTAACTGGATGTCTCAAAGCTTATATTCGCTTAAAATGTAATTTCTTATAAAAGGATATGTCCATTCGAAATAAAATTCAGTTAACAATTAAAGATTTAATTAAATTCAAATTATTGCTCGAAATGTCAATATGCCGCGTGAAATTAATAAGGTGCCGATAACGAGCGTTTGTGGGGTTCTAATCCTTCCCCACACGTAACCGACTCCCGAACCCAAATTTTAATAAAAGAATCTATGGTTTGTTTTTATGGTGTTCAGTATACCAAAGTGGTCGGTGTCAACTCCAAATTGATTTTTAAAAATAAATAAAGGGAAACTCAATTTAAAATGAAAACCCCTAATTTTTAGAATTAAATAAATTAAAATGGATAAAACCTTAATTTCCAAAAAGAATAAATCGTCAGGCTATTTTTACACTTGATTTTAAAAAAAATGGTCACGACACCAAGGATGTTGCCGTCAGGGAGACCCTTGAAAAAGTATCCCCAGATTTCTTGCCAGCCTTCCCTGAATTCCTTGTTGACATCTTTGCCAGCGAAGATGCCATGCCAGCCAGTCTTTAATCATCTCGTACCCCATTTGATGCCATCGTCCCGTTGTCTCCAGTCCATGTTGAATATGTCAGTACTGAATCTCCGATTGAATCAAAGGAAACCAAAGCCAAGTCTGCTGCAATGGCTACCGCACTGGCACAGTCTGATGCCACCGACGCACCTATCGCGTCGGAACCTGTCAAGATTGTGGTGGAAGTCCTCTGTGATGTTGGAGCCTCCAGTACCGCAAAACCAACCATGACAAGAGTAAAACGCAAAGCCTCGAATCGTGAAAGCTTTGTCAAGAGAAAAACTCGAGTCACACGAGAAAAAGTCTCCGAAGGGGAGTCTTCCTCTTCCTAAACTCTTTGTATTTCATTTTGTTGCATTCACATGTTCATGCATTTTATTTTTCTGTTTTTAATTGTATTGTAACACCCGGGTTTGGGGGCCGGGTGAAAATAATAATTAAATAATGGTTCGGGTTTTGGTTCCTAATTTTTAATAATAAAATAATATATTAGGCCTCGGGTTTTGAAAAACGAATAAGTTAAGTTGGACCATTTTCAAGCAAGCCCAAATAGCCATGGGTGTCACCTATTGTGATTTCCTTAATTCATTAAGGGTACTTTAGTCTTTAGCTCCCCAATTTTAAACAAACATAAAAAAATGCCTTTGCTCATCTTCTCCCTCTCACCATTTCTTATTTTTGACATCAAAAGGAGCCCACTTCCCCTTGATACTATTCCATTTCATACCTTGCTTATTGTTGGAGCTTTTACAAAGGTAAGGTCGTTTTTGACTTGCTTTCATCTTCCTCTCTTTGGAAGTACCACTATTTTTCATTTTTACCCATGTTTTTGGATTATGAGTTTTTGGAAGTTTTGATTTAAAAATGGTGCCTTTATTGTTCTTGACTAAATATTTTAATTGATTAATGTTAGATATGTTGTTTAAGAAGCATAGAGTCCAACTTGTATGATTTTTAAAGAGTTTTGCTAAATTTCCCAGATTTAGGTTTTGGAGAGGTTTTGGGGAGGTTTTAAGTTGAGATATGGGGGTGTGTATGTGGAATTATGAGGGCTGATTGATAGGCTATATGTAAGTGTTGTTTTGGAGGCTTTAGGGAGCAATTTAAGGGTTGGAATCATTGGATTTAGGGTGTGCTTAGGGGCTGCTCGGGAATATGGATTTTGGGTTGTTTTCAATGGAAATTGGATGTCTTGTGCTTGGTATGTAATCCGGGTTGACTATTTTGGAATGTGGACTGATTTGGGATTGTTTAATTTGTGTTGGAATGTTTAGAAGCAAGAAATTTGGTTGGTGAAGCTTCGGGGACAAATCTGGGGATTTCAGAGTCTTGAGCTTGGTCTTCGGTCTTCACTTGGGTAACAACGGTGAGTAGGTTTGTTAATCTTTGAATTGTGCACAATATGGAACCCTTTGGGGTTTGGGTGGGACCTTGAGGGTTCACCTAAACCCGAGTGTAAGCCTCTCTACTCCTATGTTTGTTGTGATAGGATGAATGGTTATGTGTTGTGATTATCATGTGCATTTTAAGTTGTTAATGTGTAGTCAAGTTGAAGTCGTGCCTCGCCTGATGGTGGTCTAAACTACGGTGATGTGTAGTCCCACCGGTAGTGACTAGTTGGAAAGTACTTTGATGTGTAGTCCCATTGGAAATATACTAGTCGAAACGGTGATGTGTAGTCCCACCGTGTGTGTATGTTGGTTGTGCTTGCGCAAACCATGTGTTGTTGTTGAGATAGTCACTTCGTGCATCCATTGCTTTACTTGCATATAAAAAGTGTTTTGGAAAACTGCATGTTATGGATTGTAGAGCCTCTCTCACTAAGCTAGTTAGCGTACGCTCTCTTGGTTTCCAACATGCAGATCATTAGAGTTCGGGAGGCAAGCGGGCGAGGGAGGATCTTTGGAGTTCTCAAGCTAGTTCAAGTATGGTTTGCGTTTTGTAATAATGCCTAGACGATGGGGTATAGAGTTTTAGGAGTTGGTGTCGAACTCCTTAGGTGATTGTGTTATTGAGCATGTTAAACTCATGGATGTGTTATGCTTTCATTTCATGGATTGAGGATCATGCCTATCTTATTGCTTAGTTTTATGTGCCTATGTGTGTATGATCTTGGCCTATGAAGGCTCTATGTTTGGTTGTCTTGTGTGGGATGCCTTGTGATTGCTAGCATGTCATCCTTGTGGAATTGCATGAAATCCTTGACTTGTATGGTCCTTGTTAGACTCAATGCCTCATATGCTAATCCTTGGTTGTAGTTTTGATGTATGTATGCTTGAATGAGTCTAGGGAAGTCCCAAAATGCATATAGAGTTGAGTCTTGTTTGGTTTTGCTAGTTTTTGGAGAGTTGCAGTGCAGGGCGTATCGATACGCCTAAGGGCCATATCGATACGGTCTTGCCTGCAGGACTCAGTTTAGGCTGGGCGTATCGATACACGGGGGTGTATCGATACGGTCTCAACTCTCTGGAATTCAGAGGAGTTGGTGGGTTTAGGGCGTATCGATACGGGGTTGTGGCGTATCAGTATGGTTTTACTTTGTTGACCACGAGGTGTTGACCGAGAAGGGCGTATCGATACGCCCAAGGGCGGTATCGATACGGTCTTCCTGAGTTGACTGTAAGGCTTGACCTTGGTCAAGACGTATCGATACCCTCTGTAGGTGTATCGATACGGCCTGCTTAAAAAGGGAAATTTGGGTTGTTTAATTGCATGTCTCGTGGGTCTTGTATCCGTGTTTGTTCGCTGCGCGTCCTATCACATAGGATTTAATAAAGGCATCTAGAAAAGATAAAAAAATAGGGTTGCTAACCGAAGGGGAGCCTTAACGAGTTTCACTTCGGTTTTCCCCGTGTGGCCCACTCGGACCGGTCATCCGGCCAGATCCGGACGAGGGGGTTACATGTATATATGTGTTGTTTTCATGCATTGAGGATAATGTACATCTTGGGTTTGGGAGTGTGTATTACCTCACATTTATGTCATGCCATGCATTCATGTTTACATTTTTGTTGCCATGCCATATATACCATATAGATTAGATGCATACCGAACCATTAAGAAAAATAATTTTTTTCCTCGAATTAATTTTGAAGAAGGTTAACACTTTATTTGGCAAGTTTAATTTGATCTAGATGTCTGTTCGATGAATAAAATTTTAAATCCTTAGTTTGCCATACCAACAGAGTAGTTATGCCAGGACTGCTTGGCAATTGATCTCTAGTTACGGAATTGAACTTTCACTTAACACGTAGTATGCATCTAGTTCCCTAGAAAACTTAGAATTTTTGAAACTAAGCTCAGAAAAGAAAAAAAAAAGAGAAAAAATTTTATTCCAGGGTAAAAAGAAACTAATAAGGCAACAATGTTTGCCAAGGCAATGAAAAAAATAAACTTTTCTCTGCCTAGAGATAATGAATTACTTGGGGCTTCGTGGTTTGCTCCCTCTTAGTTCTCAAGTCAAAAACTTTAGGATATGATTTGAAGAGAAAGCCTAGTAATGTCTTGATTAACGTGAGGATTCGTGGTGTGCTCCTTATTTCTTATGCCAAATAGTATTATGAAGTAAGCTTAAAATATTTCCAGCAAAAACCCTTGACATGAATAAAAGAAAAATTCTAAGTTTAGGTAGTAAATTTGACTAAGGGAGTACAAGGATACTTGAAGCATATTGCCCGCACATCATGAACTTTTCATACCCTTAGACTAGAGTTATATTGCTGAACTTGAATTTACTACATGCTTGGCATTACTACACTAAGATGACTGCGGACAGAACTAGACTTAATTATGCTTGCCAGCACTTGTTGGCATTGTAACCAAAATTTTTCCGAGGTACTATTTTTACAATTTTTGGTTTTATTTTTACTTGCATTACTTGAGGACAAGCAATAACATAGGTGTGGGGGAGTGTTACCTCCTCAAAAGTACTGCTTTTTATGCTTATTTTACATGGCTTTTGCTTGCCATTAAGTACATTTAGTTGTTAAAATCATGCATTTGCATAAGGAGTTAGGATTTGTATTTATGCCAGTGTAAAGGGTTGTTTTGTTGGCAATATTGCAGGCTTGGCATAGCAGTTGAAAGAGCAGAGCAGCGCATGAAGGAAAGCTAGAGAGAATGTCGAGATGTTGTTGGCACATTTAACACACCCTTCTCGGTCTGGTCGAGAACTGGGTCAAAAAGTGTAACCGACGATCAATACAGAAATCGGTGCAATAAAATTTCATTTTATTTTTAACATTTTCAACCACAATGTACAATGACTCGATACTAACAATTAATTTAGTCCAATATACTCAGACAAGCAACGATAAATCATTCAGGGGTTAAACCACAACTATTTTAGGCTACATGGACCAATTTGTAATTCTGACAAAATAAGGGTCCTTAAATGTAATTGATTTTACCATTTCGAAATTCACTACCTTAATGTCATGTCTGCAAAATTTCATTCAATTCGGAGATCATTAACTCATCCAATTTAACCCTACAATATTCAGTGACTAGATTGTAAAACTGACAATCTGTTTAATATGCCCTTAACTAACTTAATTAACCCCGTATCGAAACACCCTAAGCTTTTTCGAAATGGGTGAACGGTGGTCAACTCGCGTTGGCATTACCCTTAGACCGTATCAATACGGGCATGCCCTGTATCGAAACGGGTTGACCTCCTTTGACTTTGACCTTTGACCCGTTTTGATACGCTATAAACATGTACCGAAACATTAGTCACCAGTGACAAAATGTTCCGAAACATCTCAATTCTATTTTGATTCACCCTTAACCTTAGGTTCAATATTGTACACTCGTATCGAAATGCCATCACCCGTTTCGATACGGCCTGACCTGTAATGACAGATTTTTGCTGGTTTTTATTCGAATTAACATATCGAACGATGTCCAAATGCAACGAAACTTTACACACAATATTTCAATGGTATAAACTACTAGCCTGCCAAATTTCATGTTCATATCATTACGTTTGCTATGTTTTTACCTTTTTGAGCTATGTATGGATATTCCATCCATTTTAAACTTCACCAAAAGGCCATTTAGAGCTATATAACATATTACAACTTAGGCAATACACCAACACATCAAAATAGGCACAAATGACCAGTTCCACTACTTTGCCACCTTTCTAGGAGTTTATAAGTCAAAAACACATTACTTGAGGCTTGTAGTGACTTGTCTTGCTTAGCCAAATCCGATCTTCTGATACTCTATCTTTCAACCTGAAATGCATGAGATGAGACATGTTAGGCATACATTGCCTAGTGAGGTAGTCGTAAACAATATGAACAACATTATATCAAATATCAATATGCATAATCTCATGCTTATCAATGTCAAGCTATGCATCAATATACAATGTTTAGGATTTTCATTTCATCATTAATCCTTGGATTGAATCAAGATAGTGGATACGCGAATTCTTACGCCTCGCCAAATCAATGAATGGTCTAATCCCTTCGCCTCGCCAATATGTCCAATATCAATACAAATCCCTCTGCCTTGCCAAATCAATATAGGTCGTAGCCTTAGGACCGTAGTCCACTCGTACACTGAGCTCATGAATTCTATGGCATGCCAATTGTATCCAATGTCTATTCAAATCCAAGGTTCCAATGTTTATATCCATTTCAATAATAAATAGTATTCCAATGTCCGATGATTTCAATATTACCATTGTCCAATGTTCATATCAATGGCTATATCCGATTTTCAATAATAAACTTATCGACACTTACCAAAGTGTCCGATTAACCATCCAATGCAATTTCTTTAACAACAATGTTAGCGATGAAATCTAAATCATTGAATAATGATCCGGGAAGGCCTTTCGCCTAAACCCGAGACTCCGACTACACTTACCTTTACAAATCTGAAGCTTTCAAGGCTCTCAGATAGCAATCCTCTTGTTCCTAGCTTGAGATGGAGACGGTGAAACCTCTTTCTTCACTTATTGAGCTAGAAAATCAATAGAAACTATTAGAATCGATGTTTCGATATCAGAATCAATACAACGATATCAAAATTGATTTCAGACTTCAATATAAACTCTAACAATGGAATATCCATGGATGGTCAAAACCCTAACTCGAGATTAAACTCAATATATCCATAGAATCCAATAACCGATTGAGGATTATAGCTTACTCGATTGATAGCAACGATTCGATATCGATAAAACGAAGAAAAAGTAAAGCTTATAACTCTCTCTAAAGGAGGTGTGTGCTTGAGGGTTGAAGATAAAGAAGATGAAGGTGTTTTCTTCAATTCTCGGGTAAGCTTCTATATTTTTACTTCTTTTGTTTTACAATGTATTTTAAGCTATTTAGCTTTCTTTCACTTGAAGAAAAGCTCCCAGATACTCCACGTAGACCTCAATTTACTTATAATTCTCACCATACCTCGCTTTTGCCTACCAACTTGCATTTTCTCCAATTTAGTCACTATATAGGTTCAATATTATTCGAAAGAGTCCGATAATGATATTTTTAGCTTAATTAGAGTTCGATAGCAATAATTTACTAGTCGGTACAATATTTAGACTTTATCAATGTAGAATTTTCGATCATCGGAACTAAATTCCGACTAGACTGGACTTTAGGGTATTACAACTCTCCCCCTTAAGAAAAATCCGTCCTCGAATTTTACCTGAACCGAAGAGATGCAAATACTGTTGTTTCATGGTCTCTTCAGGTTCCCAAGTGGCTTCCTCAACGATGTGGTTCCTCCAGAGCACTTTAACCAGCAATACTATTTTGTTGCGAAGTCTCTTGACTTCTCTAGCAAGAATTTGAACCGGTTCCTCCTCTTTGGACAGATTTGGTTGAAGTTCCACAGATTCAGTTTCCACAATGTGTGAAGGATCAGAACGATACTTCCAAAGCATTGATACATGAAAAACATCGTGGATCTTACTCATATCTGAGGGTAACATCAATCGATATGCTACGAAGCCAACTCTTTCAATAACTTCAAAGGGTCCAATGAATCGGGGACTCAATTTTCCCTTTTTGCCAAATCTTAAGACTTTCTTCCACGGTGATACCTTGAGAAAAGCTTTCTCACCAACTTCGTACTTAATGTCTCTTCTTTTGAGGTCAGCGTAAGCCTTTTGTCGATCGAAGGGTGCCTTTAAATGATCATGAATTATAGCGACTCGCTCTTCGGTTTATCGAAGCAAGTCAGGGCCTAACATCATGCCCTCACCAAGCTCTGACCAACACAATGGAGTCATGCACCATCTACCATACAATGCTTCATACGGGGCCATTTGAATGGATGCTTGGTAGCTGTTGTTGTAAGCAAACTCAACTAGAGGTAGGGACTTTTCCCAAGTTCCACAAAAGTCGATAATGCATGCCCGAAGCATGTCTTCCAAAATCTGTATAGAAAGGTTCAATGACAATGCAAACTTCTAAGATTTTCAATGGACAGGTTTTTTGATGATTTACCTAAATTACCCTTTTCTGATTGGCCATCGGATTGAGGGTGAAAGGTTGTGCTAAGATTAACTCTAGTGCCCAGAGCTCCTTGTAAGGTTCTAAAAAATCGAGGATCTCGATCGGAGATGATAGACTTAGGCACTCTGTGGAGTCAGATTACTTCCTTAATATACAAGTCAACTAGTTTGGGAAGATCGTAGTCCATTCTGACCAGTATAAAATGAGTTGACTTCGTGAAACGAACTATAATAACCTATATAACATCATGCTTTGCAGGAGTTAACGGTAGACCACTAACAAAATCCATAGTTATCTTTTCCCATTTCCATTTCGCTGGATCGATAGGTTGTAATAATCCAGTAGTAGCACAATGTTCTGCCTTAACACGTTGTCACGTGAGGCACTTAGAAATGAAATCAACTATGGCATGCTTCATGCCCGACCACCAATAGAGTTCACGTAGATCTTTATACATCTTCACTAACCCGGGGTGAACAGAAAAAGTACTCGAATGAGCTTCTGTAAGGATATCGGTGCGAAGAGCTTCATCACTAGGTACATAAACTTGGTTGTGGAAACACAAGAGTCTTTTAGAGTTAATTCCGAAGTGAGGGTTGTCTGATAGTTTAGAGACAATGGTTTAAAGCTCAGGATCTTGCTCGTGCAGACCCTTGATCCGTGAAAAAATGGTAGACTGAACTTGGAGTTCAGCTACAAGACAATGATGCTTCCGTAGTCAAAAGTGAGCGTTAATTGATCAAGGGGCTACAATATAGCAATATTACGATGAGTTAATATACTACACAACACATATTACTCCAACATTTTGTTGTCGATGCTTACCAGGCGAAGGTTTGCGGCTGAGTGCATCAGCTACAACGTTGGCCTTGCCCGGATGGTAATCGGTGACCAGATCGTAATCTTTAAGGAGTTCCATCCACCTCCGTTGCCGAAGGTTCAACTTCTTTTGAGTCAATAAATATTTAAGTCTTTTATGGTCGGTGAAAAGATAACATTTCTCTCCGTAGAGATAATGTCTCTAGATTTTCAATGCGAAAACAACTGCAACCAATTCAAGGTCATGGGTGGGATAATTCATCTCGTGTGGCTTAAGTCGTCTCGAAGTATAGGCAATAATCTTGCCTTCTTGCATCAATACACATCCTAACCCGAGATGCGATGCATCACTATAAACTGTGTAGTCCTTTCCAGACTCGGGTTGGGTTAGGACGGGTGCATGAGTCAACACTTGTTTCAACTGATCAAAACTTCGTTGTAGAACCTCGATCCAAACAAAAGGAGCTTCCTTGCTCAATAATTTGGTCAAAGGAGAAGTTATTATAGAAAATCCTTTTACGAATCTGCGATAATAGCCAGCAAGTCCATGGAAACTTCTGACTTCACCAATATTCTTCGGTGGATGCCATTCAAAAATGGCTTGAATTTTCTTCGGGTCCACTTGAATACCCGAAGCCGGCATGATATGCCCCAGAAAGGCAACTTCAGTGAGCCAGAACTCACACTTAGAGAACTTCGTGTACAACTTCTTCTCTCGCAAGGTCTGAAGTACAATACGGAGATGATCTCAATGTTCCGCTTCATTCTTGAAATAGATCAATATATCATCTATAAACACCACTACGAACTTGTCAAGATAGGGCCGAAAGGCCCGATTCATCAAATCCATAAAAGTGGTTTGTGCATTAGTTAGCCCAAAAGGCATCACCAAGAATTCGTAGTGTCCATATCTTGTACGGAAGGCAGTCTTTGGCACATCAAACTCCTTAACCCTCATTTGATAGTAGCCTGACCTTAAGTCAACCTTTGAAAACACAGAGGCATCTTTTAGTTGATCGAATAGGTCGTCTATTCTAGGTAATGGCTATTTTTTTCTTGATGGTTACTTTATTCAACAATTTCTAGTCGATGCACAATCTCATATAACCATCCTTCTTCTTAACAAAGAGAACCGGAGCTCCCCAGGGTGAAGAGCTCGGTTGAATGAAACCTTTGCTCGATAGGTTTTGGATCTGAGCCTTTAATTCTTTCAACTCCACAGCTACCATCCGATATGGTGCAATGGAAACTGGAGTAGTCCCATGTTGCACCTCGATACAAAATTCCACTTCACGGGTTGGGGGCAATCCCGAAAGTTCACATACAATGTCAATGTCTTGTAATTGTGGCTCACCTTTAGTTTCCAATGACAAAGCATACAATGACGGATTCCTCGCATTCATTAATACAACACTTTCTTTGCCCAAACCCTGAAGGTACAATTTTCTTTTACAACAATCTACCCAGGCTTGGTACTCACTAAGCCAATCTAAGCCTAGGATGACATCAAATTCATGGATCGGTAGAGCCAACAAATTTGTCGTTAAAGGAATCCATTGGATCATTAAGGGACAGTTCATGCACACTACCCTTACGGTGATACAATCTCATAAGGGATTAGTTACATAAATTTTCGATGCTATTGGTTCAAGAAGACATGTTATACTTCTTAACTACAATGGTGCTTATAAAAGATTGAGTAGAACCAGGGTCAATCAATGCATATAAAGGATGCGAATATAACTCAATGGTACCTGCAACAACATCAGGTTCATCATCTTCTTCTCTACTCCTCACATGATACATTTGGGCAAGAGCTTTCAAATCTTGCTTATTAAAGGGTTTCCATGGACCACCTGCTCGCCCAAAAGTTCTCGATGATCCCTGCTTTGATCCTTTACCTCGAAAGGATTGAGCAGGAGAAGCAACAGTAGTTGATGTAGCAATAGATTTAGTTGCATTTGAAGGACAGTCACGTATACAGTGACCATGCTCACCATAATAGTAACAGGATCCAGTCTGCTTACGGTATTGACCCACTGGATGCCTATTCTGACAATAATTGTAGAGAGGGTGCTGATTACCTCGATTCGAACCTCTAGTGCTGTCAATAGACGCGACTTTAGCAAAAAACTGCGTCATAGACTGAGGTCTCTCAATGTTCCAGGAATGGGAGGGATGTGGATAGATATTCTGTTTGGGGCCTTGATATCTCCTTTTCTTATTCCATCTCGGAGGTCGATAATCATCCTTGAATCTTTTCTCGGATTTTCCAAACCCACTAGCTCGTCGAGCTCTCTAAGCAGCTTCAATGGCCTTGACTCGATTCACCAAATCTTGGAAGTTGGTGATACTGAGGGCCGTAAACATGGGTTGTGGCTCATCGCTAAGGCCAGCTATGAACATTCTACACTTGTCTTCTTCCTTCTTTATAAATTTTGCTCCGTATCGGCAATTTTTACAGAAATCATGGATATATTGCTCGATAGGTCGCCCACCCTACCTCAAATGGAAAAAGGTGTTTCGCCTTTCCGCAAGGTAATATTCACTGATGTATTTACTCCAGAACTCTCGGAGAAATAACTCCCAAGTAACCAATTCTTCAGGAGTTGTGAGGATAGTGGTTTCCCACCACATGAGAGCTTCATCAGTCAATAATGCAATAGCACACTTCAACTTGTATCATCCGAACACTGCAGCTGCTTGTTCAAGATACGCAGCGTGTTATCCAGCCAGTATTCGGCAACTTCAGGATTATCATCATCCTATCTGGTAAATGAATAGGCTCGGGGCGAAACCAACTTGTCCATGGTGGCACAGACATACTGGACAACAGTAGGAGTAGGCTGAGCAGATGGTGTTGATTGCATCGCAACCATGAACTGTTTGAACATAGTAATCATAGTATGATATCACTCAGCCTAAGCGGTAGGTGCTGCAGGCTCAGTACCCTGAATAGGAGGGTCCTATGGTTGCGGTGGGTTCTGAGGATTTACTCCCCCAACCTCCTCGCCATTTTTCGAGGAGCCAGTAGCGAGCTCGTCTATATGAGCTTCGTTCGTCTCAGACATATCTATATGAAAGATCGGATTAGTCGACAAGTCTCAATATACGTAATTTAAAACTCCTAGAAGGAAAAGTAACACAATAGCAATGCAATAAACTTTGGTTTAGTCCTAGAATCGACTAAACTCTAGCTCTGATACCACTATTGTAACACCCCCTTCCTGGTCTGGTCGAGAACTGGGTTGGAAAGTGTAACCGACGATCGATACAGAAACCGGTGCAATAAAATTTCATTTTATTTTTAACATTTTCAACCACGTTGTACAAAGACTCGATACTAACAATTAATTTAGTCTAATATACTCAGACAAGCAACGATAAATCATTCAGGGGTTAAACCACAACTATTTTAGGTTACAGGGACCAATTTGTAATTCTGACAAACTAAGGGTCCTTCAATGTAATTGATTTTACCATTTTGAAATTCATTACCTTAATGTCATGTCTGCAAAATTTCATTCAATTCGGAGATCATTAACTCATCCAATTTAACCCTACAATATTCAGTGACTAGATTGTAAAACTGACAATCTGTTTAATAGGCCCTTAACTAACTTAACTAACCTCGTATCGATACACCCTAAGCAGTTTCGAAACGAGTGAATGATGGTCAACTCATGTTGACATTACCCTTAGACCGTATCGATACGGGCATGCCCTGTATCGAAACAGGTTGACCTCATTTGACTTTGACCTTTGACCCATTTCGATACGCTATAAACATGTACCGAAACGTTAGTCACCAGTGACAAAATGTTCCGAAACATCTCAATTCTATTTTGATTCACCCTTAACCCTAGGTTCAATATTGTACACTCGTATCGAAATGCCATTACCCGTTTTGATACGGCCTGACCTATAATGACAGATTTTTGCTGGTTTTTATTCAAATTAACTTATCGAATGATGTCCAAATGCAACAAAACTTTACACACAATATTTCAATGGTATAAACTACTAGTCTGCCAAATTTCATGACCATATGATTACGTTTGCTTTGTTTTTACCTTTTTGAGCTATGTATGGAAATTCCATCCATTATAAACTTCACCAAAAGGCCATTTAGAGCTATATAACATATTACAACTTAGGCAATACACCAACACATCAAAATAGGCACAAATGACTAGTTCCACTACTTTGCCACCTTCCTAAGAGTTTATAAGTCAAAAACAGATTACTTGAGGCTTGTAGTGACTTGTCTTGCTTAGCCAAATCCGATCTTCCAATAATCTATCTTTCAACCTGAAATGCATGAGATGAGACATGTTAGGCATACATTGCCTAGTGAGGTAGTCGTAAACAATATGAACACCATTATATCAAATATCAATATGCATAATCTCATGCTTATCAATGTCAAGCTATGCATCAATATACAATGTTTAGGATTTTCATTTCATCATTAATCCTAGGATTGAATCAAGATAGTGGATACGCGAATTTCTACGCCTAGCCAAATCAATGAATGGTCTAATCCCTCCGCCTTGCCAATATGACCAATATCAATACACATCCCTCTGCCTCGCCAAATCAATATAGGTCGTAGCCTTAGGACCGTAGTCCACTCGTACACTGAGCTCATGAATTCTATGGCATGCCAATTGCATCCAATGTCTATTCAAATCCAAGGTTCCAATGTTCATATCCATTTCAATAATAAATGGTATTCCAATGTCCGATGATTTCAATATTACCAATGACAAACATATATGTATCTCATCTTCAATATATCATAATCCAATGTCAATATCAATATCCAACGATTTCTATACAATAATCCGATGACAATTACTATATCAATGACAATGCACATTGACAATATCAATGGCTATATCCGATGTTCAATAATAAAACTTATCGACACTTACCAAAGTGTCCGATTAGCCACCCAATGCAATTTCTTTAACAACAATGTAAGTGATGAAATCTAAATCATTGAATAATGATCCGAGAAGGCCTTTCGCCTAAACCCGAGACTCCGACTACACTCACCTTTACAAATCCGAAGCTTTCAAGGCACTCAGATAGCAATCCTCTTGTTCCTAGCTTGAGATGGAGACGGTGAAACCTCTTTCTTCACTTCTTGAGCTAGAAAATCAATAGAAACTATTAGAATCAATGTTTTGATATCAGAATCAATACAACGATATCAAAATCGATTTCCGACTTCAATATAAACTCTAACAATGGAATATCCATGGATGGTGAAAACCCTAACTCGAAATTAAACTCAATATATCCATAGAATCCAATAATCGATTGAGGATTATAGCTTACCCGATTGATAGCAACGATTCGATATCGATAAAACGAAGAAAAAGTAAAGCTTATAACTCTCTCCAATGGAGGTATGTGCTTGAGGGTTGAAGATGAAGGTGTTTTCTTCAATTCTCGGGGTAAGCTTTTATATTTTTACTTCTTTTGTTTTACAATGTATTTTAAGCTATTTAGCTTTCCTTCACTTGAAGGAAAGCTCCCAAACACTCCACGTAGACCTTAATTTACTTAAGGAGGGGCTAATCGTAAGATCAGTCTCTCAATTCTCACCGTACCTCGCTTTTGCCTCCCAACTTGTATTTTCTCCAATTTAGTCACTATATAGATTCAATATTATTCAAAAGAGTCCGATAACAATATTTTTAGCTCAATTGGAGTTCGATATCAATAATTTACTAGTCAATACAATATTTAGACTCTATCAATGTAGAATTTCCGATCACCGGAACTAAATTCCGACTAGACCGGATTTTGGGGTGTTACAACATAGATGGACCAAACATTGGCAAAGCATCGGTTGGCAGAAAAGAGGAATTTGATGCCCGGCCAAGTAGTTGTTGAACCTGAGAAAATAGGACTAGATCAGGCTATGAGAAAATAGCAATTGGATAAAACTCCGGAAAATAGTTCTAAGCTTAGTTGGCAGAATGATGCCAAGCTTGGTTGGCAAAGCAGTGACAGCAGATGACCCCAACCCTAACTTGATCAACTGACATTCAGAGTTTGGATAAGATGATCACATCCCTTATCCCTGAGCATTCAAAATTCAAACTCAAGAACTTATCCTATTTCTTCCTTACAGGCCAATTTAAAGAACGATCAAGCAAGCATTTGAGTATCGATTGGGACATTGAAAGATCCATCGACAACTAGTTGCACCAAGGAGACGTAGTTCGACCAGCTTGACCGAGAGTCTGGACCTTGAAGGGCTGCATCGAGAGACCCCTTCTCGCTCATTATCCTTTTTAGTTGTTTTTTTCTTTTAAATGATGACGTGTTTGCAAAACATTGAAGGTTTTTTTTTGTTGATACCCTCACCATGAACTAATTTAATAGTTGGTGGGGGATGTTTGCGTTGAACACTATTTTTATGTTTAGTTTTTAATAATAAAAATGCTTCGGCATTGTTTTCCCTATCTGGAATGTTCTTCAATATTTTATAAAAACTGTAACACCCGGGTTTAGGGGTTAGGTGAAAATAATATTTTAATATTATTTGGGCTCGGTTTTATGATTTAGATAATGGCTCGGGTTTCGTTTTCAAATTAATTGATTTAATGATTGACTATGTTTTGAAATTTAATCCCAAATAGCCATGGATGGTGTGCCCTTGTGAATATCCCATTTCATTAAGGGCAAATTGGTCCTTAGGCCTTTAAATTAAAACAAAACAAAAACACCCATTTCCTATTCATTCTCTTCTTCACCAACGGGAAAACAAGAGCTCTCTACCCAATCTAATATTTCATTCAAAAGCTCCCTCATTTCAACTCCATTTTGAAAGGTAATGATATTTTTGACTTCCCCTCATCTCCCTCTCCATGAAAGTACCTTTTATTTTCATTTTCATGAAGGTTTTAGAAAATTGAAGTTTTGAATACTTTGATTAAAAATGAGATATTTATGTTGTTAAGTGAAATGTTTTGATTTAATATGCTTAGTTATGGTATATAGAGGTCAAATGGTATATCATATGTGAATTTCAAATGATTTTGGGCAATTTTCGGAATTGGGTTACAAGGGGGTTTTTGGAGGGTTTTAAAGTGGGTTTTGGGGTGGTTTAATGTTGGTTTTTGGGGGCTGGTGGTAGTATGATATATGAGGGTCACTTTGGGTGTATTTGATGGTTGTTTGGATGCTTGAAATGGAAGATTTCAGTGGGTTTTAGGGGCTGCTCGGGAATTCTGTTTGGGGCTTGTTTTTGAGTATTGGATGCTTGAAAATGTTGACCCGGGTTAGTTCCGGTGATGAGATATTGATTGTGAATGTTTTGTTTGTGTTTGAGATTGATTAGAATCGAGTTTGGACATCGGTGAAGCATCGGAAGTAAATCCGGAAAGTTGAAGGTGGTTGCTTGTTTGGTCTTTGAGCTTGGGAGCTTAGGTGAGTGGTTAATTGTTTTACTTGGTTTTAAAATGGTTGGTTCGAGTATATGGACTAGGTTGGGCTTGGTAGACCCACCTAGAGTTAGGATTGGGGTGGTAGCCTAATCCTAAGCTTGATCTAGAGCCTTTGGATGAACTCATTTATGTGGTTGTGTATGTCTCGTATGAAATGTGATATGAATGCTTATGTATATTGTGTTATACATGTGAAATGAGATATGACTTGTGATGCTTGAGACATGCATGATGATGGTTGTTGATGAGTACGTCCTAAGCACGAAATTTGGTTAAAATGAGTAATGGGAAATGAGTGAAATATTGGCACTAGTATGCTTGAGTACAAATGATCGATCATTAGGATGTTAGTGTGTACACATGAGTCAAAAGTCGCGCGTGGCCTTGGTGGCGTTGAGTCACCAAGGAGGAGTACGGGTTCGCCCGGAAATTGTATTTAAATATAGTCGATGATGAGTGGAATCCCATCGACGGGGCGTGAGGATGAGTGGAATCCCCTCCGCAAGACCGGTGATGAGTGTAATCCCACCGTGAGGTAATGTGGTTGTTGGATGTGAGATCCAACGTGTCTATCCGCGTATTCGGGTCATAGCTAGGTGCCAATGTTGATTGATATGTGTATCAATGTGTTGAGATATATGAGCTTTATTGGGATGCTTAAATGTGATTACATGTATTGTGAAATTGAGCTCATGATCATGGCATATATATTGAATAGTGCTCATGCATCTTTATCTTGTGGCTTTTGTGGATCCTTGGTAAATATGTGTTTTACCTTGGCTAGACCGTGCTCAGACCCTGCAATGTTGAGGTTTGTTTTTAAGAGCTTACCCTCACTAAGCATCATTGCTTACGCTCTCTTTGTTCGACATTGCAGATCCTTAGTTCGCGGGTTGCTCGAGCAAGTGGAGGGCCTCCAAGTGTGGTTGTTGACTTGAGTACATCAAGTATGACTTTTAAATGTTGAACATGTAATAGTTTGAGCAATGGGACATGGGTTATTTTGATGGATAGTTGTTAGTTGCTTAGGAGCTTGTTTAGACACCTTGTTATCTTGCTTTTGTATGGTTTGTGTTGCCATGTTGAATTGTATCTCATGCCTAAATTGCTTAGTATGAATGTTGGCTTTATGCCTTAGAGGTTGCCCTTATGTTTGAATGTTGTTATATGAATGCATGACTTGTGTTGTTGTGCCTTGGTGTTTAGTTCGTTTTGTTGATGTCGAAGCATGCTTGTATGTTGGGTTGCCTTAAGTTTCATTGCTAGTGTGTTGTTATAGGTTGTGGAGGTGTTTTGGGGCACCCTTGTGCCTTAAAACAGCCAAAACTAGTCTGCATGTAGGGGGCGTTTCGAAACGGGCCACTCTGTTTCGATACGGTCCCTTTGCATTTGGCCAGCCGTTTCGGAACGGATAGGGGTTGTTTCGGTACGTTTTTGCTACTGGAATTTTGAGAAATTGACGAGATATAGGCGTACCGAAACGGGTCCTTGGTGTTTCGAAACGGTCAAATCTCGTTGACCACGAGAAGTTGACCGTTAGGGTCGTTTCGATACGGGTCACCCCTGTTTCGAAACGGTCACCCTATGGTTGACCCTGGCCCGTTGACTAAGTCAAGGCGTATCGGAACACCCTAAGGGCGTTTCGATACGGCCTGTTGTAAAGGGCTAAAATTAGCTGTTTAATGTATCGTTTGGTTGGTCGATGTTAAATTGTTTGCATTTTCCGCTGTTGTGCTTCACATAGGATTTAATTATGCCTATAGACAAGATAAAGTAAAAAGGAAATTTTCTGGGTCGTTAACCGAGGGGGAACCTTAACGGGTTTCGCTTCGGTTTTCCCCGTGTGGCCCACTCGGACCGGTTATCCGACCAGACCGGGACGAGGGGGTTACAAAAACTATGCCAAGAGAAAGTTGGCATTGTTGGCTTATTGAACCTTAATATCTCAATAGACTTAGGGGCAACGATCTGTTGCCAGATACTAAGGCGAGATGCTTCTAAAGAAGATGTTCAAGTAGATGAACTTACTTCTTAAATAAATCTACCCCTTAGGAGTATAAATTGGGACTTAATTTGATTTATGAAAAAAAAACATCACTATAGAAATATAGGGGGTTTTACATGGTTAATTTCGGGCATTGACCATCAAAAGAGGCATTGCCAACTTTGAATCTGCTCGTTAAATTATGTCAAGGCATTGCATTATTAAAGGCTGGCATGACATGAATAGCGTGAAAACCAGGCATCCCTTGCCAATGCCCATCACTCATTTGACACTCTCCTTGCCAATGTTGTTTTATTTTATTTTTCTTTTCTTTTAAATCATTTTCAAACAACTCCCAAATCGAACAACACTTTTCACTTGACAAGTAAACGTTCAAAGCATTCAACTCTTGACCAATCCCTATGGAGACGATACTCAACTCACTACTATATTACTTGCAGACCGTGTATACTTACACGCAAAGGACTCTTACTTGGCTTTGTTTCCATACATTTCCAATACATTTTCCACCCTTTTGCCAAGCACTCACAGAAATCTACAACTTTTTAGCAAGATTGGTGATAGAAAAATTCTAATTATTTGTTTGTATGTTGATGATCTCATATTTACTGGTAATTATGATACCATGTTTCAAGAATTTAAAAAATTCATGATGGATGAATTTGAAATGTCCAATCTTGGATTAATGCATTACTTTCTTGGCATAGAAGTGATACAATGAAGTGTTGGAATTTTCATATCTTAAAAGAAGTATGTCGAGGAAATTTTAGACATGTTCAAGATGAAAGAGTGTAATGCTGTAAACACTCTAGTCGATCCTAGTTTAAAGCTTCACAAAGACCTTGAAGGGAAGGGAGTTGACAACACTTTCTACAAACAAACTGTAGGCAGCTTGATGTATCTTACTGCTACAAGGCCTGACATAATGTATTCAGTGAGTTTAGTAAGTTGATACATGGAGAATCCTTCTAGGATGCATTTGTTAGCTGCCAAGAGAACCTTCGTTATTTGCAAGGAACTAAAAATTTTGGGTTATTTTATAAAAAAAAGGTGTAAAGTCTGATCTGTTGAGGTTCATTGACAGTGACTATGTAGAAGATCAAGATGATCGCAGAAACACTTCTGGTTGTGCTTTTATGTTAGGAACATCTGCAATTTCATGGTCATCCAAGAAACAGTCAATTGCCACTTTGTCAAACACAGAAGCTAAATTTGTTGCAGCAACAACTTGTGCTTGTCAATTAATTTGGCTGATAAGAATACTTGAAGAGTTGAAATTCAAACAATCAGAGGCTACAAGAATATTTTGTGGTAACAACTCAACTGTCAAACTCTCCAAAAATCTCGTACATCATGGGAGATGCAAGCATATTGATGTGAAGTTCTATTTCTTAAGAGATCTCAACAATGATGGTATACTTGAATTTGTTTTCTGTAGAAGTGAAGAACAAATCCCAGACATTTTCACCAAGACTCTCAAGGTGGAATCTTTCAAGAAACTTATAAGATTATTGGGTGTCTACACATTAGATATGGTTGAGAATTTAAACTGAATGTTAGCAAACATCAGTTTAAAGGAGGTTTTTTGTTAAGTTAATGTGTTTATTTTCTGGTTCGTCCAAGTTGTTGCTATTATTTAGGAGTCTAGTTGTTGCAGTTCTATTTTTAGAAAGATGGTGTTTTGTGTTTAGCAAAACATGATCACGTTATCATATTTTTAGGAGTTAAAGCACTTTCTTATTTTGTTAAGATTTATTTTTCTTTTTTGGAGAATGCCTATAAAAAGTTGTCAGTTTATTGAATAAGAATGATTTGAGCATCTCTTTTTCTCCTATTTTTCAAACTTTCTTTCTTCAACAGTGGTTCTTTCTTCCTCCAACAAAAATGGGTGATTCTAGCATTAGGTTACCTTAACAGGTTAATCTTAGGTCTCTTGGAAATACTGGTAGCCGGTACCTACAGAATTTATTACGATACAGTTATCTAATTTGTTATGAGACGGTTACCTAATTTGTTACAGTAATTGTAAGACAAATGGTAGTTACTGAAAATTTTATCATGGTAGTAAAATTTGTAGCTACCTCATCTCGTAAAGGATTACTCTATATTTTACAAAACGAGTAAGGAATTTTGTTCCTACAACATATCGCACCATACCTACCTAATTCGGTACACATTATATAGTAAACAAGGTAACTACCAAATTTTTTACCCCATGTGTCCTAATCTTAAACCAACCCAACTTATGGTAAGGAATTTTTTAGCTACCTCATCTCGTAAAGGATTACCCTATATGCTACAAAACGCGTTAGGAATTTCGTACCTATAACATATCTCATCATACCTACCTAATTCGTTACACAATATATAGTAAAGAAGGTAACTACCGAATTTGTTACCCCATGCGTCCTAAACTTAAACCAACCCAACTTATGGTAAAGAATTTTGTAGCCACCTCATCTCTTAAAGGATTACCCTATATGTTACAAAACACCTAAGAAAATTTGTACCTACAACATATCTCACCTTACCTACCTAGTTCGTTACATAATGTATAGTAAAGAAGGTAACTACCGAATTTGTTACCCCATGTGTCCTAATCTTAAACCAACCCAACTTTTAAAGCATATCGATTCTGTTCATGGCATATTGATACTGTTCATGGCATACTGTCATGGGGTTTTGGTATTGATTTGTTATTCTATTTCTTGAAATTTTTTAAAGCATTTTGACAACAAAATATTGGAAGTGGTGGTGAAGCATATGGAAATAATCAAGACGCTACCATATCTTACAAAATGTAATATCATTGCAAAAAAACATGCGTCATTACATGAGATTAGGTTCTGAAACCAACATAACAAGCAAAAAGTTTAAAGTACGAAAAGTTCCAAACTAGTATCAGCACATTTCATAACAACTAACAAAATGTTTGCCGCAAAACATTAAAACCAACATAACAAACATATTTTAGCATCGGACTCCGGTGGTGGGGTAGTCAAGTGTGGAGAGGGAGCAACTGCCTGAACCGACAATGTGTCCAACTGACCAACAACAACAGAACGAAGTTCCTCCAGTTGAGTTTGCATAGTTATCATACACCTACGAACCTTCTACCTCCATCTGTTTTGCTTCCTCCTTGCTCACACACCTACGAACAAAATACAACTTTTTATTAACGGTTATCATACCATATTATTTATTAACATGTCTCCCTCCGTGTTAAACAAACATTTTTTCCTACATATGTGACATTTTTAACGATTAGTACCGATATTACTTATAAATGCCGATATCGTTTACTTGTTCGATGTCTTTCATTTTATTTCAATATCTGTACTACTACTACAATATCGATATTTCTATCTATTAGTACCGATGTAACTTATCCATATCGATACCATTTTACCAATAGATGTCATTCAAATTATTTCAATATTTATACTACTACTGGAATACCGATATTTCATCCTATTAGTATCGATATCACATGTCAATACCGATATCATTTTTCTATTTTGTGCCATTCCAAATACTCTCAGCATCGGTATATGAAGAACAATACCGATGCTACTTTCCTAGAACCGTGTCTCAACCTCCGCATTCGTAACAAAAAACACCAAACCTAATCTTTAAACTATGGAAATTGATGTGTTTCGATATAATAAGTAAACCCTATTAAACTCCTTATCTTAATCCCTCAAAATCATTATTAAACCCTCATTTTCCCCAAAACCTTAATAATTTTTCATACACATTTTTCATCTCCAATTTGAATAACACGGAATCTTAAACATTATTAACCTGAATTTAAGAGATAACAACAGCCTAACCAACGATTTCCTCTTGCAAGATAAACTAAAATACCAAACGATGAGGGGGAGAGTTTTCGAAAGTTTTCACGAGAGAGGGAGAGGGAAAGTCAGTTTTTTTTTTCGAAATTTTAGGTTCAGTACCGATGCTACTCCAATATGAGGCACTTATACGAAATAGGGAAACCGGTTTACCGGTTTCACCGGGTCCTTATTTTTTTCCTTTTTTCCCATCCAATAGCTGAAATTAATTTGCCCTAGATCTAACGGTAGTGCCGATGCGACCTAAGATTAGCCTAAGATTAAGGGACCTAACGTAGAATCACCCAACAAAAATAGAGGCTTTGCTGGTTTTTGGTTCAATATTAATAGTTATTGATGGATTGACGGGACAAATTCGATTATTATTTAATAGATTTGATTGGATATTTAAACACATTAAGTGAGATGTTGAAAACAGTCATGTCAAAGGACAATCAAAACCTATTCTCCGAAGAAAATTTCATGCGAAAACTTTTGAGGTATTGGAGTTAGAGTTTTATCCTTACAGACACGAACCAATTTGCCTCAGTGGTTAAGGGAACGATTGTCGTTATTAAAGGTCACGAGTTCGAACACTAGCAGCTGCAGCATGGTGATTGAGCATGCATTGTCAAATGATTGAGAGTATATTCAGAACATATACTACTTGTAATCACCTTAGTTTTAAAAAAAAATTTATCCTTATGGAAAATTTGGAAATGGAGATATAATAGATATAACAGAAGCTCAATTAATATTATAGAAATCTTTAAAATAAATTGCAATATTGATGTAGTTCCTCATGTTTTTTTTCATTGTTTTATATGGGATGGGTGTGAAGTTTTTGGGTTTGTTTTGTTTTATTTCGGTGAAGTGAATGTATATGTGTCTATTTTCTCATAGAAAAGAGTATAACTTGGAGTTTGATGGTGTAGGAAAAGAACAAATTCGTTAACATCTTTTTATGTTTCGTCGATAATTTTATGCCACTTATATTAATAATAAAACAAAAATAATTAATGAAATAATAAAAAAATAATTATTAATACATAAAATTCTTAATAAAATTTATAAAAATAATAAATGTTAAAAAAAGACAACACGAAGTCGGCTAAGGAAGTTACTTGATTAAGTGGGTATGTTCCTGCTTCATGGGTGGAATCTCTTTCACTTTCAGGGAGAGCCACCTACAAAACTACAACCACAAAGAGGAATGCACAATTGTGATTGAAAAATGGTAAGTCCCGGAAGTCCGTCAAATCTCATTTTTCGTTTTTGTCTCATTAAACGTCATGGTTCACATAAGCTCATTAGCCACATATTTTTTTCTTTTTTTTTTTGAAAATGAAAAAGGTTATCGTTTTGGAGTGTAATTCTTTAGATGGTGATTGTTGAGAATGTAATCATAGAGAAAAATATTTTATAATATTTGATATAAATTAAGAAATTTTTTTGTCAAAGTGTCTAACGATTATTTAGTTTATTGCAGTGGTTAAGTGTTTGATTCTTTTACAACAGTCCTTTGACCTTTCGTTTTGAATTTTTATTTTCTTTATTTCTTTTACTAATAAGATGATCACATGTATTGTTAATTTATTAAAAATACATTGATTTATTGATTAGAGTATAATTGTTTTAAAAATTCAGTGACTATTAGTGTAGTTTACATTAACTTTTTAATATTTCCATCAATTATTAAGGGAGTCATTATCATTCAAAATGGTCCCTGTATATGAATAAAACCCTCTACTTTTTTTGATGTCCCTATTTATGTCCCACACTAAAAATTAGGTTTAAGGCTAGGATTTATGGATATGATTTAGGAAATTTGGGGCAAGGTGTATTTTTTAAACTGTAAGATTTAGTATTTAGAGTTAAGACTAAAAATTTAATTTTTTTAATATTTTTAGTGTTTTTGAAACAAACGAAAGGACTTCATTAAAAAATGGGAAGCATACAAAATCATCGCGATTGATACCCGAGAAAAAGATGGCCAAAAGGCCGAAACGAACAATGGCTAAACAAGGCCAAAAGCAAGCCCTACACGGAGAGGGTGGAAACAATCGAGAAATAAAAATGAACAAACGGCCATCACAAACCAAAAGGCCAAAATCAGCATATTCGAGGACATGGAAGTCAGATCCGAGAGAGCTCCTTGCTCGGAGATGATTGCCCCGAATCCGACTGCTTGAACTCTAAAGTTCCCACTCCACATCACCGGGGACAACCAATAAAACCGCAAAGGTAGCCCCATAAGGCAAGACATCAAGGCTCGAAAACACGACATACACATCCATCAAACTAACACAAAGGGGCAGCACTCCACGCCAAAACGAATCGTGACACGAAGAACCGCGACAAAGCAAATTAAGCTTTGGGAAATCCAACAAACAGGAGACCACCATAGGATGAAGGAGGGCTTCGGGGTAGGACGTTCGACCACCATGACCGAAGGGGTAGGAGCCGACCGGGGGTGACTCCGGCGAGGGGGCACCGTTGACATTCCTGACCCCTCAACACCCCCTATCTTCGAAGACAACGACCTTTCTCTCGACCCGCCTCCAAAAATTCGTGAGGAACACCGTGAAATGTTGGGAAACCAAGTCTCCATCGACTGGCCACCAGAAACTGCCGGCAACAACCGTAGAGGGGAAGAACAATGATCCGTCTCCAAACACAAGGACCTTGAACGGAAAAGAGGAGCGGTTGCCGACCATAACCTGGGGATGTCGGTACCATCCTGCCGACGGCTCCTCGAGAAAACGAAAGAGGAGGAGGGAGAGCACCAGGGGCTGCTCACGACGTAGGAAAAAAAGAAGAAAAAAAAACTCAAGTTAGGATTTTAAGGATTAGAGGTGGCTAGGGTTCTTTCTCTAAAATTTGAGAGATTTTTTTATGGATATACACCGACTCTTGATATATTTTAGTGTTGGTCAAAAAAAAGAGCACCAAAAAAGGATATATGATTTTTGTCTCAATAGCCCTTAAAAACTTTTAACCTCTTTTATCTATAAACTTTTATTTATTTATGGTTAAATTAGACATTCAAAAGGGAAAAGGAACACACTCTTTAAGTTTAGGCCAACTATTTCTTTTCTTTTTGCCATTTCTATTTTTTTCATTTTCCTTGGAAATTTTTTAAAAAGTTATTTTTAAAAAATATTAATTTTATAGATATGTATTTAAATTTTTTAAAATTGTACGAAATATTAAAATTATAAAAAATAAAGGCTTAATACAAAAAGTGCCCAAATTATATTTTTTAACTAGATCTCTAAAGTTTCAACAGTTATAATTTTAAGTGCTCGACGATTTAAAAAATCATTTCTCAATAAGAACATTATATGTGACATGATTTTTTATTATTATTTAAAAAATAAAAAAATAATATAATATTTAAAAAAACTCAAAATTCCCAAAAATTCCCAAATCACAAATTTTCCAAATTGTCGCCGTTGTCATCACCGAACACCACCACTGCCTTCGTCGAAGGTCGTCGCCCATTTCTCCCAACCACCCATTGCTGGTAACCAACGAGAGGCGTGACAATCGGACAACGAACGCAAATGGTTCTATTCGAACAATGTTAGATTGGGTCACTTACCGACGGTTGCCAACGATGGGTTGTTAGGGGAAATGGGAGGTAGCCTCCGAGGACGGTAGTGATGGTGTCCGACGATGACAACGACGTTATTGTGGATAATTTGTGGTTTTTGGGAACTTTGAAAATTTTTAAGTTTTTTCATATTATATTCTATTTCAATTTTTAATATAATAATAACAAAATAGGTCATGTGTCACGTTTTTATTGGGTAACGATTTTTTTTGAAAGGGAATCAGGCCTCGTTAAAAAATCCCTCTAAACCTAGGTAGGGGAAAAGAGTGCCTTTAATTTTATTTCGAATCTATATAAGGTTACATAGCCATTACCCCGTTTCAATTAGGGGATATATCCGACGAAATTGCAAAAATTACAACAAATCTAGCTCAAACGAGCAAAACACCCTCATGAAAATAACACCACTAGCCTATCCCTTCTTTGGCCAATCGGTCAGCCACCGTATTGCACTGGTTTGGGATCAGACAAACGACCCACCCTCTTTCCAAAATCAGTCCCTTAATTTTGTCAACAATCAAACCCCAAGCAGCCAGCGTTGACTTTCTGCCAGTGACCCAATCTACCGTCAACTCGCAATCCATCTCCACTATCAATCTGCAATTACAAAACCTGGAGGACTCCAAAATCAGCTCAATTCCTCTGTTCAAAGAAATAAGCACTGCAATCGCCATCGGATAAAACTCTATTGCTTCCGAAAAATCCAAATGCCTTCTTGCCATGTGATCCCTCAATGTCCCCCATATACCACAACCATTCCTATCTGCCGCTTCGGCCCCATCAATATTCATCTTCATGAACCCCAAGGGAGGTGGAACCCACTTAAGAACACGTTGTTTATTACTCTTTGTTTTCCATAACCTGTTGGCCAATCTCATATCTGCCATAAGGGAATTGATAGAAATTGCAACATTCGTACCTTTGCTTTTAATCCACCATGCTAGCCTGAATCTTATAAGGAAAAGAAGCTGTGAACCATCCATGATCTTCTCGTTGAATACAATATCGTTGCGCAACAGCCACACCGTCCAGAGCACTGTAAAAGGTACCACTATCCACCAGTTTCCATCTGCCCCGAGGCAAATGTTGCCCCACATTTCCACTAAAGTCTCCAGATTATTTGGAAGCACAGTTGACACGCCTATCAGATTGCAGAAATACATCCAAACCAACCAAACCATTCGACAGTGAATAAAAAGATGATTCATTGTTTCTAAACTTTCACGACAGACCGGGCAAACAGAGATGTTGTTCGAGCAAATACCTCTTTTCCCCAATTCAGCTCTGACATGTATCCTCCCCCATAGTGCTCTCCACATGAATATTTCCACCTTAGGAGGTGCTATCCCAACCCAGATCAGCTTGTCCCATAGTAGGTTCTTCGGTGTGTTGAAATTAAGCATCTTCCTCACTGATTTCGTGGAGAAGCATCCGTCCCCAGACCCGTTCCACATTACCCAATCCTCCTCTGCGAAACTTCCTTTGAAGCTATTTAATTTGGCCATAAGAGTATCCCATTGAGGAATTTCCCATTCAAATAAAGGTCTTCTTAATAAAATGCACCATTCCCAGCTAGACTCGCATTTGCTACCGAAATCCGCGATACAACCAACTTTGTTTATCGCCACTGTGTAAATTCTAGGATATGCTTCCCGAAGAGCTCGACCCTCTAGCTATATGTCTGACCAAAATTTAATTCGCTGCCCATTTCCAACTTGCATCATCAAATTTTCCCGCAAACAACACCCTATCGAATCCTCCTTTTGAACTGATTTCATGATGTCCGCCCAAATCCATGAGACATTTTTCGGATTTTGAGCATGAAGAACCGATCTGTGGTGTTGTTTCGGATTAAAAAAATCCATGAATCGCCTCCAATAACTCTCTGATTCGTTTCCGTATCTCCAATACCACTTCCTGAGCAAGGCTCTGTTCATGGTTGAGATATTATTAATACCTAGTCCACCATGAGATTTCGGACAGCAAACTTTTTTCCAGTCAATCCAATGCACGGACTTCTTATCAGCATCCCCGCCCCAAAGGAACCTGGCCATGAGACTATTAAGTCGGTGTTCGACAGACGAAGGTAATCTGAACAAAGACATGAAGTAAATAGGCAAACTTGATAAAATTGATTTAATAAGCACCAATCCCCCCTATCGACAGCAACTTCGTTTTCCATCCCTCCAACCATCTACGAAATTTTTCCAACACCGGCTCCCACATCGCTAAATTATTCTTCCTCACCCCGAGTGGTAATCCAAGATATTCTGTCGGCAGCGAGCTTGTCGAACATCCAATGTTTTCGGCCCAACTATTTAAATCCTCATGTTGCAAATTAATGCCAAACATCCTGCATTTCTTCAAGTTAAGTTTTAATCCGGACGCAATCTCAAACACTCTTAGTACTCTTTTAACGTTACGCACTTGCCTTTCTTCACCACCACATAAAATCAGTAAGTCATCTGCAAATTGCAGATGAGTTATCTTGGTTTCACCGTCTTTCACTCCAATCGAGAAGCCTGAAAAAAGACCAATGTTCTCCGCTTTTTTAATAGATAGACTCAATGCTTCACCAACAAGGTTGAAGAGCAAGGGAGATAACGAACATCCTTGTCGAAGGCCTCTAGAAATGGAAAAAGCCTCCGTTGGCGCGCCATTCACCAATACCGCAATTGTTGCTGTTGATACACATTTTTTGATCCAATTCCGCCACTTCCTACCGAATCCACATTTCTTTAAAACTAAGAACAAAAACTCCCAATCAATTGTATCGTAAGCCTTTTGAAAATCTATTTTGAAAGCTACACCAGTCCTCCCTTTCCTCCTCATGAAGTCAATAGTTTCATTGGCAATCAGAGAACAGTCCAAAATCTGTCTTCCTTGAATAAAGGCGAACTGGTTTTCCCCAATTATAGAATTCAGCATTATTCGGAGTCTTCGCGCTAGCACCTTTGAGAGCAACTTGTACATCCCTCCCACCAAACTAATGGGTCTAAAATCATCTAGACATTCTGGATTGCTCACCTTCGGGATAAGGGTTATATATGAATGATTTGTGCCCTCTTCCCACGTCTTTCCTTTATAAACATCTTCAAAAAACCTCATAATGTCCATCTTCAATACATTCCAGAACTTTTTAAAAAAATTTAAATTGAAACCACCGGGTCCCGGAGCTTTATTGCCATCCGAGGAGTTAAGGGCGAGCCAAATTTCCTCCTCTGTAAACCCGGATTCTAACTCCCTTGCTTGTACACTGCTAATTCGATTGAAGTCCAAATTTAAATCTTCCAATTTAAGTGTCTTACTAGTGTTGTAAGCTGTTTTAAAATGTCTTCTGACCATCATCCTCAACGAACTTGGATCTTCTATCAACTTGCCATTCTCTTTAAGACCTTTTAAATCGTTCCGTTTCTTCCTAATCGAAGCCACTGCGTGAAAAAAGCGCGTGTTCCTGTCTCCTTCCCCATGCCACTTTACTCTTGACTTTTGAAGCCAGCAACTTTCTTCTATCCTATACTCCTTCCACAACTCCCCTCTCCATTTCATCCATTCCGATTGTAATCTAGCAGTAGACCCTCCCCTTTGAATATGTGTTTCGATCTTGGAGATGATATTTTCTATCCCTTCGATCGACAATTGTTGCTTGTTATTTCTTGATGCTAACCAAGCCTTGGCCGCCCCTTTCGCAGTGCGGAGAACAGCCCCTATTGAGGCCTTCGGCTTCTCAGATTTTCAGCATATGAATTGCTGCCACAATATCATCCCTGAATGCATCCTCCTCCAACCAAAAATTAAAGCATTTAAATGGTTTAACTCCCCACTCAATCTTCCTATCGAATAAAGAGACAGCGTTGTGATCTAACAATGATTTGTCCATCAACTTTTGGGTTAAGTCGGGGTAAATGAGACTGAAATTTTCTAAAATAAGAAAACGATCGAGCCTCACGAAGGTCGGTTCCTCCCTATTATTGCACCAAGTGTAGCTGTCGCCCAGCATAGGTAAATTCAATAAACCTGCTTCGAACACAAACAAATTGAATAATTCCATGATTGTTCGGTTGATTGAGAATCCCCTCTTTTCATCCATACTAAGAAATGCATTGAAGTCACCCCCGATGCACCACGGGATATCCCAATTTTTCAAGAAGTTGAGAACATCATTGAAGAAGGATTCTTTCTCCGGATCGATGCTAGGACCATATACATTCATGAATCCACATTTAACTTTCTTCTGTGTAACATACCCTATTATTGCTGTGAACCTCTGAAAAGTGAAACTGTCACTAACTTGAAGAAACTCCTTTCTCCACATGAGTAGTAATCCGCCAGCGGAAACGATAGCCGGATCGTATATTGAATCAACATCATCCCCCTTCCAAATCTTCTTTAGTAACTGCCGGTCTAGTGATTCAACTTTAGTTTCCTGTATCATAAGAAGCACAAGTTTTTCTTTTCTAATCAACTTGTTGAGTGCTCTGATCTTCTCCCGTTTTCTAATTCCCCTTATATTCCATGTTACGGCTGTAAAATTCATTAAGATAAAGATGAATTAGTACCTTAATGACCTCTCAAATTTTAGTTACCTTTCCTGACTTCCCCTTCCAATTCCATCACTCTCCTTGTCACCGCTTCTTTCCCCCTGTAAATGAAAATTCCAGCAAATTGCTGACCATCCATACCCCTTCGGCTTCTTCGATTGAAGGATCCACTCCCCTGATCGTGTCATTTTTCCCGTTCATCTCCCCAGAAACCCTCGGTTCTTCCAAAGACTCCCTGATTCGTCTTCTTAGCAAGAATCTAGTCTCTTTTTTATTCCTGGAGATGAAACCCGCCTGCTTCTGCACTCTATATTGGCTCTCTTGAAATTTGAAAGAGGATGAGCTGCCATAACTCACTGTTCTATTTCCTTCGAAACTGTCGGGCACCATTTCCCCTTCTTCGCTTGAGATATTAAGGTTGGAAGATAGGGAGGATGACCCCAGATTACCTCCATTTAGGGAATGGGCTGATCTCACATTACCAGCATTTTGTAAAGGTTCATGTTCGTGACAAAATGGGGAACTTGGAAGGGCCTGCTCCGGGCTATTAATTAAAGGGCCTGCCAAGTTGTTCTGGCCCAACCTTTTGGATCCAAGCTCAACCATCGGGGCCACAGTTGAGTCCCCTAACCCGGTCGAATTGACTTGTGGCCTGGAATGGAAGCTATGTGGACCCCCCGACATAATAGGAACGTTGTCCAGGGGCGTTCCAGAATCATGGGAATGGAATGTACCTGCACCTTGGAAACATGAGTTCCTAATGTCATTTAAATCAACTTCGGGTTCCGTGCCATTATCAGACACTGAAACGTCACCGGTACCGTCTTCCGCTTGTTGATCATCCATTTGCTCTTCCGATCTCCGATCCACTCCCTCGTATCCAAATCCTGTAGCTTTATCTTCATTTCCTTCCCCCTCGTCCTCACTTCCCAAGCCAGCCTGAATCTCATCTGGTTCTCCAAAGGATGCCGAAATGTTGTATTTCACCCCTAAAGCTGTTATCATTACCGTCTTCGGGAAAACCCTCCGACTAGGTGTTCTAACCCAGATCCTTGCCACATCAAATCTCTCCTTATGCTCCGTGGGTTTATCCGTCCCGATGAATGTACCCCATTTTTGACCAAGTGATTTGAAGAAATCCATATGCCAACACGCTAAAGGAACTCCTTTCAACAGTACCGACACAAACTGAGAAGGGATACCTTCCACCAGTAATGGAGCCAAGTGTACAAACCAGAACCATAGTGCTTCTTTTTTCGATTCCAACGACACCTTCATATCTTCCTCCGATTGGAACCTAATAATGTGTAATTCTATATCATGAGCCCACCTAGAAATCTTCACCTGGATCCCCTCATGAGCTAGGGCTTGCTGCACAAATCCAACTTCGAAGTTAGGTTTTATAACCCCGACAAGGCATAGATTCATCCATTCCATATTTGATGGCGTAATGTTGATGTCAAGCTCGCTGGTCTCTTGATTCTCTGACGGCATGTCTCCTTGCATCTCCTTTTGTTTGCTTGTTTCATTCCTATTGATTAGTACTTCTTTGTATGACATTCCAGGGACTCTTTCCGCCCATTGTTTAGTTCTAACGTGAACAATATTCCCATCTTCCTTCCGCGCTGCTCCCCCGGAAACTCCTCCCATCCAAAAGGTACCTTTCTTCACCCACCTCTCGTTCCATGTCCTCCTGTTGAGGAAAACCTTGCCCCCCTGGGGTTGGGAAATCTAGCTTCAGTGACCTTAACGATAATCCCATCAATGGGCGTATTATCGAATTTTTCTATTATGCGCTCCATATCACTCATCTTCCCAACTGTTACAAAGGCAAAGGTGCTTTCTCTATACCTGGGTCTGTTGTTGACTTCTGGGATAAAAACCCTAATCACGTTCCCATAGTGGCTCAACAGTTCTTTCAGTGCCGATCGATGTACCCGTTTGCTTAGATTGTCAAAGAAAAGCGTCTTCCACCCATCTATCTCTTTGTCTGCCTCTTTTTCCGAAGACCATCCTCCTCTCGCCGCCGGTTTCCGTCGCGTCTCTTGAGTTCTCCCCTCCTGAGCTCTCCCCTCCATTTTTCCACAATCAAAGTTTTATTAAAGATTAAAAACAAAACAAATATCACGGTAACGGGTTTTTTAAACGGTCGGACACTTAAAATTGTAACGGTTGAAACTTTAGGCACATATTTTTACCAAAAAGTATTTTAGGCACTTAAAATTCAAAAAATTATAATTTGAGCTCTTATTTTTTATTTAAACAAAAAATAAATTTGTATTAAAATAATATTATACTACTTTTTCGTCAATTGATTCAATTTAATAAAAAAAAAGTAAAATTCGAAGGTGGGCAAAAATATGATTAGACCCTTGTATTAATCGGAAAAGATCACCTATAAGATGCAGAGCTTGCAAGGGTTGGACATTTAAGGAGAAAATAGATTGTTTATAGTGAGATAATCTATTTGAAGGAGAAACCATTGAAAAAAAATATGGGTTTGAAGTTTATTGCTCTTGTTTTTGTAGTTGTATTTGCCTACTTCAATGGCCTGAATTATGCAGAAAAAGGTATTGACTTTGTTACATACATGAATTGCATCAAATAATACAATCACTTTTATTTCATAAATTGAATTTGAGGTTTTCATTCAATATCAATGTTATTATGCACCTACAGCTCCGAAATTTAGTTTTATCCAAGAAGCAACCTCTGCTCCGGAAGTCTCATTCTACGACTACATAATCATCGGCGGAGGAACCGCTGGCTGTCCGTTGGCGGCAACGTTGTCAACCGGAGACGCAAACGTTCTGGTCTTGGAAAGAGGGGGTTCGCCGTACACCAACACCACCAAGATAAGGATGAAGAACTTTATCTCCACTCTTACCGACAACTCTCCGGATTCATTCTCCCAAGCATTCGTATCAGAGGACGGAGTTCCCAACAACCGAGCACGTGTCCTCGGCGGCGGGACAGTCATTAACGTCGGGTTTTACGGACGTGCCGAGCCGTCCTTTCTAAAACAAGCAGGTGTGGAGGAAGCAGTGGCAAAAGATTCTTACGCGTGGGTTGAAAAGAAGTTGGTGCACAAGCCGGTTGCGTTTGAGTGGCAATCGGCAGTTAGAAGTGGGTTGCTTGAAGTTGGGGTGTTGCCGGATAATGGATTTACGTATGCCCATATAAATGGGACTAAAACCAGCGGAACTATTTTTGATAGAAATGGGAATCGGCATACTGCTGCTGATTTGCTCGAGTATGCTAATCCAAACAGGATTAAGGTTTACCTGCATGCTGTTGTGCACAAGATTACATTTAGGACTAAAGGTACTCAACATTTTCCTTTCTTTTAATTACTTTAATTGTTGCCTTTCTTAAGTTACGAATCTTTTAAAAATTAATGAAATTTTCTAAAAACAAATGGGGCATTGTTAAAATATTTAGAATTTTTAAAACATGATGGGAATTTTTATAAAAGTCAGTGACCAAATTAAAATTTTAAATTTTTTTGAGGGACTTAAAAGGAAAATCTCCCTGCTCCCATTATCATCGACCCTGCCTTTCTTATCCTCAACTATTCACTTTTTTTTTTTAGTTTAAAAGGCAAATTTTTTTGGTTGCGTTTAGTAATCTAAAAGCATTTTTTAAGTAGGCTATTTAGGGTTGTTTTTAAAATTAATTTTTCTACCCAAACTAAGAAGTTAGATTTTATAGTTTCTTGGTAGAAAAACTAGTTTAAAAATAAAATTATTTTTTTATCTTTATTATTTAATTATAATTTATTGTTAAAATAATGTTTATGCATACATAATTGTAAAATAATATATATTTTATAATATTTATATTGAGAATAAAATTGTTTTATTTGTACTTTAATTTATATTTATTATTAATGTGTAAGTGGTGTGTTCATATATAATCTAGAATGTAATTTATATTTTCAAATTAAATTTTATAAAAAATAATTTTTTCATTATAATTGAAAATGATTTATTTCATATATAAATAATTTTTTTTTAGTTTAAAAGGCAAATCTTTTTGGTTGCGTTTAGTAATCTAAAAGCACTTTTTAAGTAAGCTGTTTTGGGTTGTTTTTAAAATTAATTTTTCCACCCAAACTAAGAAGTTAGATTTTATAGTTTCTTGGTAGAAAAACTAGTTTAAAAATAAAATTATTTTTTTTTGTCTTTATTATTTAATTATAATTTATTGTTAAAATAATGTTTATGCATACATAATTGTAAAATAATATATATTTTATAATATTTATATTGAGAATAAAATTGTTTTATTTGTACTTTAATTTATATTTATTATTAATGTGTAAGTGGTGTGTTCATATATAATCTAGAATGTAATTTATATTTTCAAATTAAATTTTATAAAAAATAATTTTTTCATTATAATTGAAAATGATTTATTTCATAAATCATAACATTAATTAATTTGAACAATCACCCAAATTTACTTTTACTTTTTAATATCATGTCTAAAATAGACATTTTATCTCCTGAAAATCACTTCTTTACTTCAATGACAAACACTAACCATCTTTTCAAAACTACTTTTCAACATCTAGTTTAAAAATCACTTTTTTCACCACACTTTTTAAAAACAATCACAAACTAAGCCTTAGTCTATACTGTGTTTTCATAAAATTAAGTTCAAACAGTGCTTTTATCTTGAAAATCTTGACCACTCTCATAACCTCTTTCCAATTTTGTTGTTAGCGGCTAAATATTAAAAAAAAGATAAAAGTATTTTTTTTAGTCTTCTACGTTTATAATTTTTTTATTAATTTGACCCGACCATAAATATAGATTATTTGAGATTATATTGTGCAATTAAAGATAAGTATTAATTTTTTAAGACTGATGGTTAAATTGAAAGGGAATAAAAAGTTATTTTGTATTCTCTATAGCTCTTATCAATAATAATTAAGCTAAAGGGGTATTTTTGCCCCTGAGTTCAACCCAAAAAATTAATTTTATCTTTTGCCGAAAAACGTACTCAATGTGGCCTCCAGTCCTCGAAATCGATCAAATTAACTCTTTGACCGATGTTGACCTTTACGATGCTGATGTGACAGTTAACGGTGATGACGTGGCGGTCCACGATGCTGACGTAGTGGTCCATGGTGCTGACGTGGCAGTACACGTGGGATAATGACGTAGCACAAAAGGTTGAATTGATTATTTTAAGTGAATTCAAGGGTATAATTGATTTTTTTACCGAATTAAGGGGCATGACTTATTTTAATTGAAAGTTTGATAACTTACTTAATCGTTGAGCTAAAAATATTAATATTTAAATATTCATAAAATATTAAAAAAACAAAAATACGATAATGAATTAAAAAAATAAGTAAAAACATTAAAGTTATAAATATAAAAAGTTATCAATATTAAAAAAATCAAAAATTAAAATATATTTATAAACAATTGGAAAAGTCTTCGACTGTTTCTCGTTATGCTAAGCGTATTATTGTTTCTTGAATATATTTTCAATTGAAACATCATTGTATTAGAGTAGTAATAAAATAAAATATTTCTTTCATTTTTGTACATCAAATATTAATGAGCATCAATTTGATGTAGAAGAGTAAAAGAAAATTTGAGTTTTATTGTTACTTTAATACAATGTTGATTCCATTAAATTTTTTTAACGAATGCTAATACTTAGACTGACGAAGTCAAAGATTTTTTCGATGAAAGTGTTCAATTTTTTAATATTTTATAAATGATTTTTTATTTATTAAGTTTTTATATTAAAGTTTATCATTTTATAATTTCTAATACATTTAAAAATTTTATATAATTTTTATTTTCAGTACTTTTTAGAATATTTTATTTATTTTTATTAACTTTATTGATTTTTATAAAAAAATTGAAGAATATTTCAAATTTTTTTGTGAGAGTCTTCACTTTGAAAAAATATTTATAAACACTTGGAAAAGCCTTCGACTGTTTCTTGTTATGCTAAGCGTACTAATGTTCCTTGAATATATTTTCAATTGAAACATCATTGTATTAAAGTAGTAACAAAACAAAAATTGTCTTTCATTTTTGTACATCAAATATTAATGAGCATCAATTTGATGTAGAAAAGCAAAAGAAAATTTGAGTTTTATTGTTACTCTAATACAATGTTGATTCCACTAAATTTTTTTAACGAATACTAATACTTAGACTGATAAAGTCGAACATTTTTTCGATGAAAGTGTTCAATTTTTTAATGCTTTATAAATAATTTTTCATTTATTAAGTTTTTATATTAACTTTTATCATTTTATAATTTCTAATACATTTTAAATTTTTATATAACGTTTATTTTCACTAATTTTTAGAATATTTTATTTATTTTTATTAACTTTATGGATTTTTATAAAAAAAAATGAAGAATATTTTAAGTTTTTTGTGAGAGTCTTCACTTTTTAAAAAAATTTTATCTCCATTTAATAAAGTTATTTATCCAGTTTTAATATTTTTAAAATTTTAATAATTTCATAAATTCTTATTTTTCAACTTATATATTAAATAAGTTATCAAACTTTTAATTAAAATCAATTATGCTCCTGAACTCGGCAAAAAAATCAATTATGCCCTTGAATTCAGTTAAAATAATCAATTTAGTCACTTCTGTCACGTCATCATCTCATGTGTACTGTCACGTCAGCATTGTGGTCCACCACGTCAGCATCGTGGACTGCCACATCATCACCGCTAACTGTCATGTTAGCATCGTAACGGTCAATGTCGGTCAAGGGTCAATTTGATCGATTTCGCGAACTAGGGGCCACATTGAGTGCGTTTTTCGGCGGTGGGCGAAATTGATTTTTTGGGTCGAACTCAGGGGCAAAAATACCCCTTTAGCCTAATAATTAATAGTAATAAAATCGGTAAACTACAATGGAGGTCACTCAATTATAGGTAAAATTTCATTTGGGTCACCCAATCACTAAAAATTACATTTGGGCCACTTAATTATGGTTAAGGTTACATTTGGGTCACCTAATTATTAAAAGTTACATTTGGGTCACTCAATTATAAGTAAGGTTACATTTGGGTCACCATTCATATTTACAAAAATATATCAAATTATGTATTAGATTAATTAATGATTTCAAATGAAGTACTCTAGTGTTAACGAGGGTATACAAGAGATTTGAAAGAAAAAAGGACTAGATTGATGTATTTTTTAAATATGATGGGTGACCTAGATGTAACCGCACCCATAATTGAGTGACCCAAGTGTAAGTTTTAATAATTGAGTGACACAAATGTAACTTTACCCATAGTTGAGTGATCTAAATATAACTTTTAATAATTAAATAATCTAAATGTAACATTACTCATAATTAAGTGACCTTCATTGCAGTTTACCCTAATAAAATTAAATAGAAGTTAGGACAAACTTACAAAGACCATGATTTTTAAATAGAAAATAGTAATGAATTCAATTTTTACAAAACATAAGTATGATGACTAAATTTTTAAATTTTAAAATAATATAAAGACCCTAAAATATCTAAACCTTGTTTTCTTCAATTCTTTTTCAATTTTAAGCATTTGACGTACAAAGAAGAACCTAGAGGGGTAGATTGAAATTTTCAATTGAAAGGATTTTTATTAAAACTTTTTTATAATAAATTAATTTGTAATCAGGGTAAAATATTTCAAAATAATATTAAATAGTACAAGTACGTAGATAATTATTTATTATTTAATTATTAAAATATTACGTTGATTTTTGTTAAAACTACTATATTTAACTTTCATGAAAAAATTATCTAAAATATTATAATACTTATTTTGTTTATACATAAATTTTGCAAAAAAGTTTACACTTATATACTTTACTATTTATTTTTTTGAAAGCACTTTACTATTTATTTTTAACTTCTCAATATACTTTACTATTTAAACTATAAAATCTAAATTTCTACTCATAAATTTTAAACCTAGACACTAAAATAAACAAACTTGTAAATGTCAAATAATTTTTCATATTGTATTACTGAAATTTAGATTATAAAATAAATAATTTGAAAAAAAAATATTATAATTGAATTAGATTCTATACATAAGTTTTACTAACATACTAAAGGCACCGCACCAATTGCTTCCTTTCGATTAATAAAAATCGATACTTATACAATTCTATTACAATAATTGAATACTTATTTTTTTAGCATTTATAAATTGTTGAGTGGTAGATGGATGTAGACCAAAAGCTGAGGGGGTTATATTCTACGATGCAAATGGAAGAAAGCACACCGCATATTTGAAAAACGAGTCGAACAGCAAGGCTAGCGAGATCGTGTTATCCGCAGGTGCGATTGGCAGCCCACAATTGCTAATGTTGAGCGGCATTGGTCCTGCCGCTCGCCTCCGCTCACTCGGCATCAAAGTGGTGCTGGACCAACCTATGGTTGGCCGAGACATGGCGGATAATCCCTTATACGGCCTTATAATCTCCTACCCAAACTCCATTCCACTGTCACTAGCTACAGTAGCGGGCATCGTCGACAAAATCTACATTGAAACCGTCAATGGTTATGATTTCTCTTCCCTTTCTCTTGGCAGTGGAGCTCCGGCGAATTCAACAACAAATCTAGGGTTTATTCTAGGGAAGTTTAAAGGTCCAACATCAGAGGGTTATCTTGAGCTTAAAAGCACAAATGTCAGTGACAACCCTAATGTAAGGTTTAACTACTACCATGCAGCAGATGACTTGAGGAACTGTGTCCGAGGAATGAAAACGGTTATCGACGTTGTGAATTCCGAATCGTTGTCGAGGTATCGTTTTAGGAACACGACAACACGAGACCTTCTAAAGATGATGGTGGACTTGCCAGTGAACCTGAGACCAAGACATGCCAATGCCACAACATCATTGGAACAGTATTGCATAGACACTGTGATGACGTTTTGGCATTACCATGGAGGATGCCGGATTGGGAAGGTTGTGGACAGGGATTACAAGGTGATTGGAGTGGATAGCCTCAGGGTTATTGATGCTTCTACCTTTGCTTTCTCCCCTGGGACCAATCCTCAAGCCTCAATTATGATGCTTGGAAGGTAATATTGATTTATCAATGAATAAATTTGCATTGCGGAGCGATATATATATACATGGGATAGGATCCACTTGCACAAAATGTAAACCTCATAGTTTTACACGTTTTGTGGATCGTTAGATGGATGATATTAACTCCTTATTTTTTATTCAAGTGATAATCTTCAAATAACCCAACGTTATCTTAGCCATCCATTTCACCCACACAACGATCCGAAAAATGTGTAAAAGCTAAAAACCCTTACAATGTGTAACGGGATCTCTCTATGGGATGGGATCAAGTTACATGGTGTAAAACTCATTTAGTTTTACACCAATCTAGGACCATTGGATGAGTGAAATGTATAGATGAGATTACCAGTAAAAAATGTGAAGATTATCACTTGAGAAAAAAAGATAAGGAAATAATGTGGGCCATTAATTACCATCATCCAACGCTCCAAAAATAGTGTAAAAGTAATTGAGTTTTACACAGTGTAAGTTGATCCTAACCCATATATATTTATATATATATATATATATATATATATGTGAAATAGGATCATTTTACATCCGTAAAACTTGAAAGTTTTACATTTTTTAGACCGTTAGATGAAGGTAAATGAATAAATGAGATTAATAGTAGAAAAAAGTGTAAAAGTAATTGAGTTTTACACAGTGTAAGTGGATCCTAACCCTAAAGTTTTAAACTATTTTTGGACCGTTGGATGAAGGTAAATGAATGAATGAGATTAACAACTGAAAATGTGAAGATAATCACAAAAAATAATGAAATAATCTTTGTTTACTCTCATCCAACGATTCAAAAAAATATAAAAATAATTAAATTTTACAGCTCCTAACCATATATATACATAAAATAACATGTTATCTATCAAATTGTGATCCAGGAGCATTGGGTTGAGGATTCTGCGAAGTAGAAGAAGATGGTCCAATTAAACTTGTTTCATACAATTTCTCTTTAAAAGTAGCTAAAAAGTTGTTCCAAGCAATTTAGAGTTTGTAGGCATGAGGTAATGAGCTGTTGGCCACTTGGCCTTAACTAAATGACACTCCTATATCAAAATACATTTTAAACTTTGTAATCTAAACCCAAAGGTAGTAACCTTACTTAGAGGTTCTTACCTTATATGTTAAATCGACTTATCATGCATTTTCAATATATTTCTGAGTTTCATTCTGATTCAATATATTCCAAGTTTAGTAAATAAAATTGTCTTGTTAAAAATTATATTAATTTAAATCGAGGCCGTTGAAATTATAATTATAATAAGGCTTAAACATCATATAGGTGCCCAAACTATACTCTTTTTTCCAGTTAGGTGCCTAACGTTTGTTTCGGGCCACTTAGGTGCCTAACGTTTCATTCCGTAACCTATTTTAGGTTTTAGTCGTGACGGACGTTAAAATTTTCCGTTAAAGGACATGTGGCATGTTTTTAGATTTTCTGATATTAAAAATAATAAAAAAATAAATTAAATTAATTAAATCCCTTAAACCCATCTTCTTCCCCATCAAACCATCCCTCTCCCTTCCCTTGTTCTTCTTCCCTCTCCTCTTCACCGAGCATATCGGTTTTTGCTACTCGTTCACTCGAGCACATCGGTCGAATCTGAACGAAAAGCAAAAAGGGTTCAAAATCAGCATCGGTACATCACAAATAAATGGAGCTCGGAACTTGGAAATTCTGAACGTGTTCTTACCCTGGATAGTATGGAGTTGGAACCAGCAAAGCATCGCCATAATCTGCTAAAATGAAAGTTAAAAGCTCATTAGCCGCGGTTGCACCAGCAGTTGGAACGATTCTATCAGAGTCGAATTTGGCTCTTCCTCCTCTAATTCGCTCCATGAAACTCGCCATAGCCTGTCGAAAAGATTTTAATCCATGGTAGTCTTGGAACAAAGCATTTTCTCTGAAACCAGGAGCTCCTTTGCCCCAGCTTGACGCTTCATAATGCTCTTCCAAGTATTTCTCCAGCAAATCAAATGAAACATGTACGAGGAACAAGAAAGAATTAGAACAATATTACATGAAAATTATACTGCTTTGCCCTACAGAGCAGTGAAACTTACTTGATTTTCAGCCAGCCCCATCTGTATAACTCTCGATGGGTTGCTTGATTCATTGTAAGGGTTTTCATCATACGCTTTCCAGCCAACAAAATATGGAGAATCTTCTCCATGAGTCTCGGAAACTGCAGCTTTTGATAGTCCAACTCCAGCACCAGGTTTCTCAATCTCAATAGCCATTTTCTAACCTTTTTTTCTCCTACAAAAGAAGGAAGGGATAGAAGTTAGCTTGAGGGCCAAAAACAGATTCAAACTTAAAGGTTTTCTTGGGAGCACCATTTGATATCACAGTGAGTTCACCATCTTTTGCAGATTCAAAGTCAATAGCCATTGAAGCTACTGCTGTTATATCTTCAGAATTTAGAGGCCTACACCGACAAAAGATTCGTATATTGCCTGCAAAAAATAAGAAATTCCAGTTAGGCTCTAAGTTTCCAATCTATTTTGTATATTTTAAATATTCAATCTTTGATTAACCTTTCAATCTTGATTAACCTAGCAGGAAGTGAATGAGTAGCAAAAACTGATGTGCTCGGTGAAGAGGAGAGGGAAGAAGAACAGGGAAGGGGGAGGGATGGTTTGATGGGGAAGAAGATGGGTTTAAGGGATTTAATTAATTTAATTTATTTTTTTATTATTTTTAATATCAGAAAATCTAAAAACATGCCACGTGTCCTTTAACGGAAAATTTTAACGTCCGTCACGTCTAAAACCTAAAATGGGTTACGGAATGAAACGTTAGGCACTTAAGTGGCCCGAAACAAACGTTAGACACCTAACTGGAAAAAAAGGTATAGTTTGGGCACCTATATGACGTTTAAGCCTTATAATAATGAATTCTTTTATTTGGATAAATATAAAGAAACATTTTACAAAGAATTGACATGCCGCTCGAATTCAAGTCACGTTAAAAGAACAACATCATCCTTTTATTATCGGGACCACTCAGTGGATGATTCAGAAATATTTTTAAGGGTGAGCACACGTATTTTAACATCATGTTCGAATTTAATTTGTTTATTATTTAGTGTGTTCAGGTTCGATTCGTTTATCGTTTGCGGACATTTCATTTAACATTTACAAGCATGATGAGAGACTAAGTGTAAATAAGTTAACAATGCTTGTTTACAACGATGTAAATAAATTATCAATGCAAACATTAGTGAATCAGAAAACAACGGTGTAAATAACTTGCACACACTGACTATATGGTGGATCCGCCACTGTGGTTAATACATATATAATTTAAAGTTTGTTTAAAAATTAGAAAACAATGTCTTATGATGCAACTTACAGAGATAGACCTATATAATATCTTCATAATGTGGAGAATTTTATGCAAACATTTGCTCACCCTTATCGTGGGATTGAGTACAATCATGCTAACAATGGGGTCAAGAAAACATATCATTCACGCTAACCATAAAAACATATTAGTCAGTTAAAAATCTCTAAATTACAATTTACCAATCAAAGTGATATATAAGGCTAAAACAAATTTGAAAGAACCCAATTTTTACATATTACGAATTTATATTCAACCAATAAGGGAAAATGAATATATTTGTTAAATTGATTCAAAAAAATTAGTATAAAGAATCATTAATTTATAAAGTCATATTTTTACTTCTACTCTCAATTAATTTAGTCTTTAACTCAAAACTCAAAGCAAAAAAAAGGAAACGATAAACATAAATTGACTAAATATTTAATTATTTTATCCTTATGTATATTGCTACAGTTGTAAGAGAAAGTTTGGACTCTTGAGATCCTGTAGAACAAAATTTAAATAAGAATTAAAATTAATATATTGTTATGAATATTTATCTATGTGGGATGTCTATCATGATGAGAACTTTATCTAAGGAGATTGATTTACTTTATTATTAGGAATATTATCTCCATTAATTAGAGTTCAATGTAATATGTAATTCTTATGCCTATAAATAGATGATTTGATTAAAGCATTCTAGATTCATGCCAATATTATGAATAATATAAATCTTCCTCTTTCTCTCGTCTCTTTGTTCTTTATTCTTGTTATCATTCTTCGTTATTTTATTCACAACAAGTTATCAACACGAGTTCGCTCGAAAGATTTTGGTGTTCTTCGTTTGAATCACAAAGGAGTTACCGAAAAAATTCGATTCTACGTTGAACCGAAGATAAGTTTGTTTCCCTCATTTTTTTATATTATTGATTGCCTTTATCTTGATATTTTAATTTGGTCTTTAATTTTTGAAAAAGCATGGTGGTATGTTTTGAAGGCTTGATTACCTTGGATTTTGAAGCACAATCTCGCTTAATTACCTTGGTTCTTGTTGGTGACTCTCGAAAAAAATTTAAATTTGATATTAGTGACTACATTTATCATATATTCAAATTAGCCTGAAAAATCTAGTATAGTTTGTTTATTTTTATATATTGATACAATGGTTTGGTTAATCATTCTTATTTAAGGTCAGTATAATTCAATGTATTTTTCGTACATTATTTCGTTCTAACACACTACCATGAAAATTCTACATGTATTAAATAATTCAAAGGCAATAGATTTATCCAATCAAAAATGAAAGATTTCCAGCACTTTAACTTTAAGAAAGAGTCGAACCTTGTAACCACATAATTAATGTTTCGACATCTTCACCTTGCCCTATGATTTGTGAGGTGTTTTCCTCTTGAAAGATACATGATATAAGCTGTGTTGTAAAAGGAACAAAAGTCATGACTTTATTGGAGATAAAATCTACAGAGTGTTTGATTGAATATAAAACCTAAAAAGGTAGGTTTTCGATTGTTCATATCGAGATCAATATTTATTATAATGATAAGAATTGATATATTTAACCGCGTTTTGAGTTTTACAAGATATTCTTAAATGGATTGGAAAGAGATATGACATAAAGAGATTATGAGAAGCTGTCTTGGTCATTTGTTATGTCTCCATTGTCCTCGAGAGGAAAACATCGGTAAACTCTACTTTTATTTTTATTCTTCAAACTATTATTATAAAGTGTGATAAATTAGGGCGATTTCGAATCTACAAGAAGACTATTATAAACTCTATATTTTCTCGAAAGCAATAATTCTCATGTGTCGAAAAACTCGACTAATGACTTTTCTCAAGTTCAAGTTACGAAAAATCGTCTTGATCCAAAAGTTTTATGGGAGGCATTCCTTGAAGTGAATGCAAGCATGATGTTTATTCCATGCGATTATTGGATCTGTTTCATTCCCTGAAGTGAATGCAAACATGGTAAATCAATATTCCCTTGAAGTGAATGCAAGCATAATGTTTATTCCATACAATTATTGGATCTATTTCATTCCCTGAAGTGAATGCAAACATGGTAAATCACTATTCAATTGGTAACATAACTTCGATATAATCCAAGTATATTGGCTGGACATCCCGTTCTGCGAGGCTACTGGTCTTAAAGGAGGTTTTTAAAGGACCTTGTGAACTGGTTTAACAATGTCGCGTACGAGGATTAAATCTTTATTCTCTATGACGAGGATACGTTAATAAAAACATATTCCGCTTTTCATGACAAATAATGTTGTCACTAGACACAATATTGTGAAAAAGGTTTCAAAGGCCCAATAGCTCTACTTCATTCCTTGAAGTGAATGTGAGATTATATTATGGAAAGAATAAAAGCCACATTAGAAGTTGTGGTCGTGGTCGAGGCCATGAATATAGACATTGACAATATGATCATTTTAAGAATGTTTATATCTATCAATAGTGAGGTTATAAGGATGACAATGGTGATAAAGATAATTCTAAGGAAGTAAAATTATTTTTATTACCAATGCGATGTTATAAACCATTAGTCTCGTACTTGTCATACGTTGAAAAATCAACAATCAATGAATGACAAAGGAAAGAAAATAAAAGCAAATTTTGTTTGTGAAAATGACGAAGATGATATTAGTCTAACTCATTTGGACGTTGTTGGTCTAACTCATTTGGACATTGTTGATTTCCTTACAACCCTCGAAGGGAATAAATCATCTTTTAATTATTCTCAAAACTTTGAAGATAATTATTTATCTTTTTATTTATTTTGTTTTATGTTTATTTACTTTACACGTTAATTATTTACGATTTATATTTATATTTTTATTTATTTATTTTGCTTAACATGATTACTTATCAAATACAATCTATGGTGACGATTTATACTTAGCAGAAGCATAAGATATATTTTTTTCATTTCAATGCAAGGGATACTGTGAGTACTATATCTCAAAGTACTAAAAATATTGGTGCTCCAGAAGAGCAATAAGTTCTTGAGAGAAAGCACATTATGAAAAGTGCATAATTGCGAATATTGCAATAATTACCGCTAATGGTAATAATATCGTCACCACTAGAAGTGGAAGTTTTAAAAGAGCAATATGAGTGCGCAAAATTTTCCTTTAGGAATTATAGATAACATATGTTATTAATTGGCATTTGAAATAAGCCAATGTGAATATAAGTTCTGGCAGCCAAAAGTCAGTTGAAAGCTCTAGAAGAGCTATATATCTACCAAAAGATAATTTCTATTGAAAGCTCCGAAAGAGCTAAATATATTCTTATTCAGAAGAACAATTTTGATGACCGTACTAGACATGTACGAGTGAAATTGAATCACATGTTATGGTAAACCAAAAGTTTACCAAATTTAGAAATGTATATACACACATGTATATAGTTGGCATGATCGATTAGACCATCCTGATCAATAATGATGCGAAAGTCATTGAGATTTATATGCACATTTATTAAAAGAATATGAAGTTCTTGTGGTGCGTGTTTCTAAAGGAATTGATTAAATTCCGTTTACTGAAAGAACATGAAGTTCTTGCGTTGCTTGTTCTCAAAGGAAATGATTAAGATCTCACTTACCAAAAGAACTTGAAGTTATTGTGCTAAAGTTGAGACTGCATGTCTTGCATATCTGAATGAAATATGAGCCCATTTATCCACAAATGTGAAAAATTTTATATGATTTTAGTAGATGCATCTACATTGTTTTATCAACTTACAACCAGAAGTTTGTGAGATTGATTAGAAAAAAATTCAGATTATGTAATTAGACTACTCGTCTTGTAAAAGCTTGTAGGTTTATATTTTAGGCTATATCAGTTGTTATAAAGCATATTGATTATAAAAAATACGATTTAGCAAAATTTTAATTGGATGTCTCCTCTTTGATAGCTAAACTATAAGAACAAAACATTTATTATTTATATGATATTTTCATATAGCAACACTTATACGCATCAAGCCAACGAGCTATAATAAACTTCCCGTTATAATTGGTTTTTGGTCAGAAGTCATATATTTTCCATTTTTGAATGAAAGATAGTTTGTTGAATTGCTCCACCACAACACACAATACTGGTATATAAAAAAGGGTTGAGAATATATATTGAGCAAGAATCTTATTTTATGTTTAAATTCTTAAACATTAATTGGAGAATCATTTATTAAATGATTTTTCTTAATATCAGGGGGAGATAATTGATGAGTGTAGTAAAGTGCCCCGCAATTGTGCAAGTATACACGTCGCAAGTAATAAAGTGATAAGTATTGAGTATCGTCTCCACATGGATTGAGCTTTGGGCCACTTGCTTAAGTTACTGCACTGTAGAAAATAAAAACACAAATAAGTGACATGAAGAGTTTTATCTAACTAATAAACTAAAGAACAATAAAAATAAAAGATAGATAGGTCAAATAAGAGAGAAGAGTAGGTCGGGTTAAGTTGCGTCGTAGTGTGGAAACTAATTGACTTACCTACATCTTTGAATGCAAGCAACATAATACTGCTTTGGCAGTGACCTAAGTCCCTGCCGCGGCCGCAATGGTTATCTTAGTAAGGTTTTAACGAGACACGTTATTGTAACACCCCAAATTTTTGCCAATTTGAAAATACCTAAATTTTAGAATCCCTAATTTGAAACTCTAAGATTTGGGGTTTTCTAGTTTAAAACCCTAATTTGATTAAAGGGTCAAATTGAACAAAATCAGAAATTTATGGCTTAATTTAGAAATTTTGAGGGGTTATTTTGTAATATGGGTAAAGCTTTGATGCTATTACATAAACCCTAAAATGCTTAGTGACCATACGTGTAATTTACCCATTTATTAGGGTAATTTAAAACCATAAACCTATTTCATTTGGGAAGTTGGACAACCACTCTCCCTCACCCTCTCTCTCAGTCGCCTCTATCTCTTTCCCCCCACCTTCTTTGTCTCCTCTCACTCGCTTTAGTTTGACGAAGGTCCGACTAAGCTCTCGCCGTCGTGCATGGCATGCACGACCACCATCATCGTGACTGTCACCGACCCTCGAGCAAATCCCAACCATCAAATCGTCCTTACCGGTCACCGTTAGCGAGAGATCGGTAAGAAACCGTTCGGTTCTCCTTTGCGCCACCTCTCTCCGTCGTGTACTCCGCCCCTCTCTTTTCCGTGTGTGTCTTTGGGTAAGCCGGAAATCTGAGTTTTTGGTTTAAAATAGTGGTTTTGAGTTATGGGTTGTTGATAAACTCGTTTTCTTCTTCTTGTGGTCGTGAATAACCACTGTGGTCGTCGTGTTGTGTTTCCGGTGAGCCGTTGCCGTCTTTATCGATATGGGTTACAGTGTCGTTCTCGTCGGGATCTGGTGTTGTTGTTGTCGAGCCGTCGCCGCCTTTGGATTCTGTAATCCCTAGAAGCTTTTGCCAGCTGGTGTGAAAGTTTGAGTGTGGAGGTGTCGTCGTTGTTTGGTTGTGCTGCTGCCGACATCACGTCTTTTCCGACGAGTTTGCATCGCCGCCGTTCGTGCATCTGCGCCGTTGCCGTTTTGGGTGCTAGAAACCCTAGTACCAAGTCTGCTGAAATGGTTCCTGGGTTGAGGGTTGTGTGGAGTTTGAATTGAGTTGGGTGGTGAGACCCATGTGAGTAAGTGATATGAGAGCCCAAATATGTGTGTATTCCTGTTAAGCCCGAATCACCAAGCCCAGCTCGGTGTGAGTCCAAATCTGAACTGACATGAGTAACCCGAACCAGTGGATTGAACAGGATCTGAATTTGTGAACCAAACCGAACCTGAATCTGTGAACCGAACCGAACCGATCTGAATAAATTGAACCGGACCGTACCTTGACCCATTAGACCGACTCTACAGTTGACTTTTGATTTTTGACCGACTGAGTTGACCAGTTTTGACCCGTTTGACCAGAATTGACCTTTGACATGTTGGACCAGTTTGACCAGAGTTGACTGTTGACCAGTTTGACCAAGTTTGACTTTGACTTTGACTAGAATTGACCAAGAGTTGACTTTTTCGGGAAATGTTCCTCTTGACCTTTTTCGACGTCCTGAGTCCGTATCCGCTGCCCGTTTTGTCAAATTAGATCCCGAAAGCTTCTTTTTGCTCATTTTAAGTATTGTTATTGGAATCTGATAAGTTATGGATTTCAGAAGTTAATTCGGAATATTCTCAAGTTTAGGTGCCGACTTTGGGATCGTTGGGTTACCTCCAGTTGTTTAGACCGATCATGCACATTTTTCGAGATCTTTACGTGAGTATATCTTCAGTTTAGTTCTTAATGTTTCAGTCGGTGGTTTAGTGTTAGTAATAAATACTAATATAGTATTCATACCTTCGTAGGTCCTGATTCAGCTAGATCTGAGCATGAGATGCGCTTTTCTCGGCATTAGAGCTTCTGTTGCTTAAGGTGTGTCTCTTCCTGTTTTATAAACTTATGTGTTTTTTTCTGTGCTATAAATTTTATGTGCTTTTCTGGATTAATATAAGTAAATGTTTTGTACATTTTGTGTGCATACTCTGTTGTGATTGGGTGAATGTTTTCAGAGATCATGCATAACATGTCATACTGTGATTTATGTGAAATATCAGATTTTCGGAATCGTAAAACATTGGATTTATAGTATTGTGTAACTTGAATTTTCATGATTCAAGTTTCGGATCAGACTCGGATTTTAAAATTTGCATCATATCATTGTGGGTATATGATTTGGGATTTGTTCGGGGAAGTTTAGTGGTTTCACCCTTCGGGATGAATTCCGCTTCGGATCAGTGGTTCCACCCTTTGGGCTGAGTTCCACTTCGGATGGTGACGATGGAGAAAGTAGGTTCTGGGGAACCTTACTTTTCGGTGTATCGGAGATGGGTATTATGATTCATGTGCATCAGACATCATATCATTATGATCCGGTTTTTGTTGTGTTTTCAGAAAAGTTTTTATCATAAAATAAAATATTGTTTGACTTATGTTTTGTTTTCGGTTGCACTTTAGAGACACACTAAGCTCTTTAGCTTACACTCCTTAGTTTTTACTTTTTTCAGATATCTCAGACTCTTTTAGGCGACTCGGTAATAGGAGCTTCTCGCATTTTACTCGGATATTTTTATAATTCAGTATGAACTCTCTTTTAATTATTTCAGACTACTGTTTTGAAATATTTTAGAACATTTATGTAATTCGGACATTGGCACTGTTTTTTTGTTTTTAATTTGGGTATTATTAAATGCATGCATTTATAAGGTTATTTTCAAAAATTTAACCAAATACCGGAATAATGTTTAAACGACTACATTTTATAATAATGAGATCTTATTTAGTTTATTTTCTTGTAATAATAATTTTGTTTTAATTAAGTAAACTTAAAAGATGTTACTTGAGGGGTAAGTTTTCAAACACGACTTCCTAGATTCGACCTATTTCTTCTTGGCCGGATTTAGGGGGTTACAGTCATCTTCATAAACATCCAAGGGAGAGTGTTATGAATATTTATCCATGTAGTTGTCTATCATGACGAGAATTTTATCTAAGGAGATTGATTTACTTTATCATTAGGAATATTATCTCCATTAATTAGAGTTCAATGTAATATGTACTTCTTATGCCTATAAATAGATGATTTGATTAAGGCATTCTAGACTCATGCCAATATTATGAATAATAAAAATCTTCCTCTTTCTCTCGTCTCTTTGTTATTTATTCTTGTTATCATTCTTTGTTATTTTATTCACAACATATACTTCTATATATTGAATAAATGAATAATTTCAGAAATAAAAAAATTACATACCTTTAATCTTGAGAGATCTATGAGTCGTGCACTTTGAAAACCGAGAATTTTGTGTTTGAAAAAGAAAAATGTCAAAACTGAGAATAATAATTGAAATATTCTTTTATTATTTAGTTAGTTTCTGTGTTTTTTTTTATTGATTGATTATTATTTTTTTGACTTTTATGTAGGACTATAAATGAACCAGGCTTAAATGAATTGTTTGTGAATTCCTAAGAAAGAATAAATTACTACTTATGAATATTTTTAGTCAGTTTTTTATTATAATTTATAGGTGGGTTGAGACAAATAAAATTTCAAGATGGCACAAACCAAATTTCAGAGTATGTACAAATAAAATTTTAAAGTGGATACAATAATAAAATAAAAGGGTAAGTGTTGAGTGGATCCTAGAATCGATTTAAGCCAAGAGGGGGTGAATTGAATTTTTAGAAATTTTGGTGGTGGAGTGGAAAATAAAAATTTGCTAGACAAGATATTTAGAGTGGTTCAAGCTCCAATTGAACTCTACATCCACTACATTAGCTTCACTAAGGATTTTTCAACAACTCCACTAGTTGATATCCCCAAAAATTGACTCAATCCTCACTCAAAGATTACAAAGAAGTTTAAGGCTAATAGCTAGTATCTCTCAATACAAATGTAGCTCTTTTAACAAGCACTCAACCCAATTGAACAAATAAGATTGGAAATACAAGATTCTACAATTGGGGTTTACAAGAAAATATGAGATTTTAGCACAATAGCTTGAATTTGATGTTTGGATCTTTCTTTTAGGATCAATAGTTGTTGTTGGTGCTTTTAGAAGTCTCTTTTATATCTTCTCATTGAATTCTAGCCGTTGGGGTTGTTGCCTTCATTATTATAGCCGTTGGGATGTTATCTTTCCTCCATAGATGCAGTCTGCAACTACCCGTTCCGAAACGTCCGATCCTGTTTCGAAACAGACCAAAATAGAAATATCCGTTAGGGTGTAATAAATAGGCCGTACCGAAATGGACACGATCTTTTCGATACGCTAAGAGCCTGTTCTGAAACGTGCTGAAGCCCGTTTCGAAAAAATTTGCCACTGTCAAAACCTGTATCGAAACGGCTTAGAAGCGTTTCGATACGCTTTAACTATATCTTAAAAATTAGTTAAAAAGTTCATCGGTCATATTTTGAAACCAAGTTTGAAATTCGTTTCGAAACGTTTGAGGTCATTTCGATACTGCCGTATCGAAACGGTTCAAACTGTTCTGTTGTTCTTCATCCGTTTCGAAACACAAATAGTTGTTTCGATACACCCGTATCGAAACGGGAAAGCTAGTTCCGAAAAGGCCGTTTCGAAATGGTGACTCGAAAACCATTGTTTTGACTTGGTAAACACTTAGAAAAATTTGAGTAAGCTTAAGTTTTGACTTTGACAATTTTCTTTGAACACGTGGAGATATTTTGAGGACTTAAAATTTTATTTTCTCTTTTTCAATTTAATCCTTAAATCTTTTGTTATATCAAAATCAATTCATTAGTTTTACAGCCTCAGTGACCACTCAATTATTGGTAGAGATCTGTTTTGACCACCTAACTGAATAAATTTAAAATTCGACCACCCAACTATTTAAATAAACTTCAAAACTTTTACAATATTTCACGCAACTATAACTAAATTTAACATCTTGAAGTCAATTATTGAATGACTTGCAATTTTTATTGCAGTGGTTGATTGTTTCACTGAAAAAATTCAAATATTTCCAACCATTATAATAATAACAAAAAATCAATTAAGTTTGTTAAAAATAAAATCTTTCAAACGTATAATATTAAAGTCAATCATAAATTTTAAAAAGTATATTATAAATTATAGATATATCATATATAAAGGTGGTGTGTGAGAATTCCGATACGGTGACCGGAAATGGTTAATGGTAGTGAAGTGGGTAAAAGGAAGGTGATGAGCGGCTAGGGTTTAGAAAAATAACAAAGTTACAGAAAAATGAATATATGAATTTTATTCAACAAGGTATTGAGCCCATTACAAATATTTAATATTTATAGCACACAATGTATAAATAATTAAGCTCAAACAGCTTAACAAACTAATCTAACAGCTTAGTCTAACACGGTGAATGTGATCAATGAAGATTTGATCTTTTTTTTTCTCATTGTTATCGTAGACTTGAGAAATTCAATGCGGAACTAATTTAACTTTTGTTGGTCTCTCTTATGTAACGTTCGTGTAAAATTTTTTGCCTAATAAGATCGCGCCATGCGGCTCTTTTGCCCAAAAAATGATTGAGTTTAATAAAAATAAATAAATAACATGTTGAATCTCTCAAGTTGTATATTTATTCAATCTAACCTTTAAAATTGTTCTTTCTCTTCCTCCGATACAATCTCTGATAAAACCTAATCCCCACCAATCCATCTTCCATCGCCATTTGTGGCTTTATAGAATTATGTATTGGTAAAATATTCATTTTTTGTTGCATGGGATGCTATAAAATCGGTCACAATGACATCATGCTCCATTTTTAGCCAACCTGCATTTGATATCGACAAATTTGATCATATTAATTTATAGTTTGCAGAATAAATCATGAGTTTTGAATGACAGAATTGCAGAGAATTGTTTAGTGATGCTCTATATTTGGCTTTTTCTGTATTCTTCATAAAGAAAGAACCCATATCAAATTTCATTGCAAAACAAGGATCAAAGAAGATTTCTTCAAGATTTAAGAACCTAAAAATTTAACCGAGTTTATTTGCATCGTACAACTTTACATTATTTATAAGTTTGTATGCATTACAAAGTTGTGCAGATTTCTCCCCATTATACTCTGCTACATTGATTCCGAGAAACCATTTTCTTCAGTCATGCTTTTCAATGACTCGTAAACTTGGTACATCGACCGATAACAAGTCCTGTACTGCAACTCAAAAAAGCCAAATTTTGGAACCAATTGTTTCATCCTCAGCCCCTGTTTACAAAGAAAGTAAAATCTGTTGATCGAGATAAATTTGGAAAGCAAAAAGCAGACGTGGTTGTAGGAGAAGCAACAAGGATTCGATCTCAGCGGCCTAGTAATCCATTTTTGAAGTCGATAGTGAAGTGATAATTCTATAAAGCCACAAAGTTCATCATTTCTTCACAAACGACAACAAGATTTCATTGCACTTTCGATTTATCCGCCCAAAACCAATGTACAAGGATGCCATGAGATCTGAGTAACATGAGTCGGATCAAACAGAACTAAAAAAAACAAAATGTGAAATGAGGATGAATGGGAGATTGAGGGTGTTGGTGATAAAGATTATTTGTTGGATACTTAACCTTTTATTTAAGCCATATTTTTTTTTATAAAATTACACATTGAGCGTTCTGATTGGCCCGTGAATTTTTTTAAGGAAAGTTAACGGAGGGGCCAAACATGGTAATGATTTTTAGTTCAAGGGGCAAACCGTCCCAAAAAATATTGTAGGGGCAGTTCGGTATTTTGTGTATACTTCAGGGGTCAAACGAGCCACTAAACCTTTTGATATACCTCATTTTTAAAAGTAGAAAAAAGTTTATTTTTCTGAATAGTCTAAAGGTGATTATAATTAATTATTGTTTATAAAAAGTAGAAAAGTTTTAAAATATACTAAAAATTAAAGAAATTTATATAAAAGATAGAGAAAGGTTACCTTATATATGGTCGGTAAAAATAAAAATAAACCATCGAGGATCATAGCATATTTTAGTAGGAAGAAATTAAAAACTAAATATGAAACCTAAATAACATAAATTCTCTATTTTTTTTTACTATTTATGTACTCAAACTAAAAAATAGAGTTAGAGAATTAAAGATAAGGGTTATTTTTTAAAATTTAGTGTTTATAATTTATAATTTTAAATTTTTAGTGTTCCAAGAAGGAGGAGAGAATTTTTATTGTAAAGGGGTATAACACAATATCCTTTAAATAGTGAATAATCAACCGATACTCTATTAAGCATGACAGGCCTTACAAGATAATGTAATGACAATTCCTAATTTGCCCATTTCAAATCTTTGGGAGATTGCACATGCATATTATTGCTACAAAGTATACAATCCAAGACGATAATAAAAGAAAATAAATTAAAGAAATAACTTTAATCAAATAAGAAGAGAAGAATTCTAAAACGCGAAGAGCAGTTTTTTTAAGACAAATTTCGACCACTCTGCGGTGCTTGAGTTTGGTTGGTCGTTCGTCTCCCAGGATACAACAACAAGAAGATCTTCGACAGAAGCACGAACTGAAGAGATCTCGAACTTAGAGCCTTGTCTTAGCCTATCACCGGTTAAAAGAAAAACGAGAGAGAAAACGTTTTTGGAGTGATTTGAAACTGAAGAGAAGCATTCTTTATATAGGGGAGTGGAGGAGGAAAAATATGGAAGGTAAATATTCCGAATTAGGTCATAGACTTTATATCCGAGAAAAATCGGAAATAATCAATTAATGCCTTATTTAAACGGATATATTCCTTATGAATTGATTTAATACCTTTTAATATCCGATTTAATGAAAGTCACAAATTATTCTATTAAATTCGGAATATTCAAAAAGATATGTTTTATATAAGGAAAATATTTAATTCGAAGTGGGTAAAATATCCGCAAGTTCTAAGTGGAACCCAACCGGTCCGGACATTCGCGTCGCCAACGACGTGCGAGAGCGCCCCAACCCGAATGGGTTCGACAAGCTTTGATTTGCACCCCTGCGCCTGCGCGCGAGGCATAGTATTCATTAAGTCATTCAATGACTCTCAAGTGGGTTGGTGTATTTTCCTTAACACAATTCATAACAACCTCACTTTGAGCATCAATTTCTCATTCATTTCTCAACCGTTTTGAGCATATGAGATATCGTTGTAAAGGTCTCATGAAGTAGAATATAAATTCATAAATTTATCATTCGAACATCCACCTTTACCACTAGTAAATATGGCTCAAAGTTTCCAAATTCTCACATTTTTCCAACAATTATTATTATACGTTAGGTTTGCTTCTTCCCTTCTTATAATCTTGGATGCTCTGTTGACTTACATCACAAGCCACCTATATAGATGAACCTGCGACAAACATCAGATTTTGTATCGAGCTTGTATTTCTTTCCCCGCCAATACATTGATCTTACCAACACATTATTCAGTTTCTTTACGTATCTTTTGTATGGCTCTACCATTTTCAATAGTCTTTCCCGGCCATCTTTAATTTCGGCGTCTCTAATTCCGATACCGGTGGCTACGCTGCAGCCTTCTTTCAACCAAAGCCGCCTAATGGAGACACCTTTTTCGGCAAGCCGGCTGGAAGATTATCCGATGGTCGACTGATCATTGATTTTACCGGTACCCTCTCAATGTTGTATTTCAATTATAAGGTGGTGATTAAACAGATTAGGTTAATCAACCATTTAAAGACTGATTTTCGTGTTGGATATTTTGATTGTTTATTTGAGTTTAAATTGTTTTGAGAATGTACAACTTAATTTAATTTAACTTTGTGTGGGCAGCTAAGAGTTTGGAGTTGTCATACATAAGCTCTTACCTAAATTCACTAGGAAGCATGGTGAATTCTTTTTTGACACCTTAAAACTCAAGTTCCATCACAGTACCCCTTATTGAATATTGAGTAGGGGATGGTATGTAAATGATATTTTTTGGCACTGCATCATGAGGAAGAACATCATTGTTTTGAAATATAGTAGCATATAGATCACCAACGGTTAGAAGATCCCTCTCATCTCTTATTTCAGGCTGAAAATTTTAAATAGTATTTTTGACGAGAGTCTAAACAAAAGTTTTGTGGATCAAGTCGGTCGTTTCTTCATAAACTTGGTCTCCTTTCAATCGATTGCTTTCACTGACCAGATTGTCATTACCAACACAGACTAGTTCATTCATGACCAACTGTTATGAACTTTCCTGAAAATCACTCAAGAAATAAAAGAATTGAAGATAGAAGAAGAAGAAAGATAGGCAGAGTATTTTGGTAACCAATTTGCATTTTCAATGTAAATGTAGAATAAGGACACTTACTGCCATTGAAATATTTTTTTTGTATTTCAGTATGGTTGTTTCTTGTCCCAATACACCGAACGATGATTCATCCTTTTGAAAGTCATCCACCTTACTATCTGCAACTGGGTGACCGATATAGGTGTTGACAATTCAACGAGCACCTGGTGGAGTTTTGTGATTGAGTCCCTCGATTCTTTATTTTTGAGGGATGCCCTGAACGTCAATCCCAATTGTGACGTGCTATATCCTGAAGTGTCCATTGAGTATTATTGTGATTGAGTCCTTCGAAGTGTGTCTACAGAGAAACCAGCAACTGCTCCTTGCGCGCCGTGGTGATCTACATGGTTTAGGAGCAAGGTCGTTTTGGGTTTACAACGCAAGGCTAATGGGCTGCTTTCCGGGCGTTCTGACATATTATCCATCGGCTGAAACCGATTCCGCTGGTTGTGCAAAGAAATGCAATGAATTAGCTCAGCATTTCAACCTCGAGTTGAAGAAGGCACTAGCTCGACTAAGGATTCAGTTTCCTTTGGCTACAGTTGTTTATGTAGACCTCTACTCCATGTATACTGACCCGGACACAAATGGTAACAAAATAAATGAATACCGAATCGACATTATCGTCATGTTTGGCTTAATCAGTACGTATGGTGAATACGATTAGTAACTAATTGCAGGATTTGTACATCCTCTGGTTGCTTGTTGTGGCTATGGGGGTAAGTACAACTATAGCAGATATGCTGAATGTGGAGAAACAATCCATGTTAATGGCACAGACATTTACAGTGGGATCGTGCAAAGACCCATCGGTTCGAGTGAGTTGGGATGGAATCCGCTGCTAATAAATTTGGTTTCGATCGGAGATTTCTCGGATCCACCTATTCCTTTGAAGTTGGCGTGCCCCCTGGCTAAGCATCATACGGTATTGGCTTGACACTGGATTGTAATAATAAAACTAATTATCTTATCTGTAACTATTTAACATGAGATAATTGATTAACAAAAGAGTTTAACTCTCGTGGATCACTCAAATAGTGAAGTTGTAGTTAACGAGAAGTCTCTTTTACTGATCTTATTTGCACTATGAAAGGAAGTCAGCCCCAAGTTCACAAGTGAGAGACCTTGAATCTTTGTATAAATAACAATTGTAACACAGTAAACTCAACTCAGTCGTACATGGACCGAAGATGCTACATTCGAATGTCAGAGTTGAAACCAAACTAATCGGATTTCAAATTTCAATTTAAAACTTAAATTATCATTACTTGTAAGAAATGAAAGACTAAACTGTAAAACAAACAAGGCATAATTATCAATTATTTTTTAGTTTAATCATTGGCTGACTGATTCAGATCAAATTTTACAGACACCGATTATAGGGGCAAAACACCCAACCCAGTATAAACTCAAATCTTCCCCCCAACATCATGGAGTTGCCTGAAACTCCAGCCATATAACACACAGCACCAGGAACAGGCCATAGATTACTCTCTTACTCCAACAATAAGCTGAATACCATAAGCTAAAGCAATCAGAAGAATTGGCTAAAGCCAAGTTCTGGATAGATATCATCATTCAACATCACAAGGCAATACCACAGCTATAAACAAATGCGGTCAACAATTCTGATTACCAGTGCCAAAAGGATGAATTCAGACTCAATGAGAATTCGATATAAGGAACTATCATGCACCAGGTTCAATAGATACTGTTCTGATTCAGGGTTGCATACCACTAACCAGAGCATATTCAACGACAATTCTAGGCTTTATTCCTTAATACTCTACTAAATAAGATCGCTTAATAAGCACAGAATCATAAATCTATCCAATTTTAAAATGGGAATATAAAGAATTGTCAACACTTTAAAAATTCAAAATTTCCTATGATCTTCACCATACTTGAAAATGTCTATAACATTCAAACCATTCTAGAATATTTTTCATAAAAAAGGAAGGCATAAAACTTATACTATGGGAAACCAAATTAATTGACTAATAATCTAACATATCAACGGGAAGAAGAGCAGCCAAAACTCAAACACATGTTCTTGATATTGATAAGCTCACAGCGTCAAATCTCTTCTAACAAAGAGAATCAATAATACCAAATTAAAAATACAACTAAAAGTGAGATATGATTAAACAAAAACAAAAAAAACAATCAATTCCATAGCAAAAACCAAAATTAGAAAACGCTAGTCCAAGCTAGCTCAGTTGCCATTAAAAATTTACTCTTCTCCACTGGCAGATTCTCCGCTCTTCTTGTTGTGCTTCCTTGCATACCTCTGGTTCCTTAAGAACTTTGGATCCATCTATACATCAACGAGGAAACCAACATTTTTTTATTTAAAACGAATTACTAATCATAAATTGAAATTCACTAAAAATCGATTAGAAGATTAAAAAAAAGAATACCCCTTTGGTGGAAGTGTGGCGGTGCCTCTTGGGTTTCTTGATGCCGTTCTTGTGAGCCTTGTAAGATTGGTTGTGAGCGGTGTGATTCTTTGACTTCGCCATTTCTGCACACCCAAATCCAGAATCCAAAAAACCAAAGGAAACAGACAATGTTAATTTGATTTCTAAATAAATTACCCCTTTCAACGCATAAAATTGATCCAAGTTAGTAGCAAAAACCTGAGGGGCTCTGCGGCTCTGACTAGGGTTTTTGGGTGGAGGAAAGAGAAGGAAAAGTTTGGCCCTTTTATTTGTAGAAAGTTTGAAACCCTAATTCTCATTGATGATGAACATGCACGTTTGGGCCTTTTCGGGAGTGGGCTTAAAGCATTAAACTCAAATGTTGGGCTTAATTTTGGACGTTCATAAAGTTATGAGCTCAAAAAAATTGTATTTATGTTTGTTTTAAGTTTATATTCAGGATTGTGTTTTTTAAGAAAAGGATGGAATTTCTAATCATTAATGGCATTGCTCAATACATCGGTCACACAACAATTGGGATGTTATATTAAATTCGAATTGTTTTCGGTGGAATATTGGTGTTGAAGGCCAAGCTGTTGCTTGTGTTGATAGCTGGCAAGTGTTGTTTCCGATTATTTGTTGGCACTTGTAGACCAGGCGGAACAAGCAACTGTTTGATCTGGATTATGTGGAACGTATAGGCCTTATTGAATCGTCTTTACGGTTTATGGTAATGGTGATCGAGGCAGGGGAAGGGACGCGCGTTGTGTATTGTCAAATAAATTCTTTAAACTCAAAAGAAATAATTAAGTAGAGTAGTGAGAGTGGGTCGGATTAAGGAGTTCTCAATATCTATTTGATTTTGATAAGTACCAAGTGATCTGCAAATAATAAAAAAATGGGTTTAAGCGAAATAATTTGAGAAGATTAAAATAAGTAGAGTGAATAAAATAATTGAAATAGATTATGATAAGAATTAGCCTCCAGCTTTGCTTTGTCTCGATTTGTCTTATTCACCTGAAAGGGATGTTACTTCGAGTTCTTGTAGGTTACAGTCTACAAGGCACAACCCTTGTAACTTGTTTTTCTATGGTAAGCTAAATCCCAAGGCCAATCTTTGAAATCTAGTTTTTGTTTGATTAGCTTCGTCAATCGATGCTAATGCAAATTCTTTGCTTAACGCTGAAAAAGCCCATGCTCGGATGATTATCTCGACGATAGTTGTATCTGATCTTAATTTTTCTTAATGGGCCGACGCTAAGTTTGTTCTTAAGGAGTTGATTTCGCTACAAGCCCAATCTCGTCCCTAATGATGGATCAAAATAACATCAACCCGACGTGCACGTTTCAGAATGAAGTAATCATGATGCCTAAAAGAAAGGCCGATTGCCAATTCTATTTTGTTGAAAATCAAGAAAGAAATCGAAGGGGTTGAAGCGCTTTGTCTATTCTCACAAGGTAAATCGAGTTTAGCTTAGCTTTTGGCTAAAAGAGAATTTAACTAATCATAGTTTGCGAAGAAACCATACTTCATTTTTTAGCAATGGGAAGCAAGAGAATAATGAAGAGAAAAGAAATTTAACAAACATCAAAGTAAAATGAGAATAAGAACAATTGATGGTTTGAGTCTCAAACCAAAGAGGTATTTATAGTATCCTAAAACCCTAAAAATACTATTAAAATGATATGAGATAATCCTAAAATATTTAAAATACAAAAGATAAATGCTAAGTAATAATAATTAAATCCCAAAATGTTTAAAATTCAAAAATAAAAGATAAATCCCAAGCTTTGATCCTAATCCCGGGTGATAAGTGATCTGGACGCGGCCGATAAGCTATCGCGCGCTGCTGACGTGGACTTCTAGAAGCCTGTTGATGTGGCGTCGAGTCAGCGCATTCATGCACACTAATCCAGCCATAAATCTAGAAAACTTGCAAAATCCAGCCTTTTCTAGTCTACTTTCTAGCCATCAAGTCCTGCACAGAAAAGCACACAATAGACCACGATTCAACACCGCAAAGCAACCATTTAAGCGTAATTAGCACTAAAATATTGACCAAACTAGATACTCATCAAATTCCCATTCACTTATCCGATGCTTGTCCTCAAGTATCTCAAAATTAAATAAATCTAAGCTCAAGTTCTCATCCTTAATTTCACGAATTCTCAAAGTTTCTGGTATAACTAAGTATCTAAACATGAAAGAAAATAAAGTAGCAAAAGAGAAATGACAAGACTAGAAATAGTTTTAGCAAAAACGACGTTCCAATAACATGTTAACAACAATGATGCAAACCAAGTACCGTCACAAGGAATCGCTCATGTCACTCAAAGTGTTTAAGGGTAGAAAAATCACTCGAGCCAAAACTAATTAAAGCATTACCACATGCTTGTAGTTAAATATAATCTCCACTACTTAGTATGAACATGATGCAAAAATCAAGAGGTCTTAAAAAGGTTGTAACGGGGCTAAGGTTCGGGTAGGATAAAGGCCGAAAAATATGGGTTAAAATTCAAGACAAAAATCATCCCAAAATTCTTATTCGAAACTGTTTTTTTTTTCTTTTTTTCATTCGAATCAAAACTGTGAATTTGCACTGCTTATTCCCCTTCTTTTTTGTTGTGTAGAATCGAATAAATTATGCATTGTATTTTTCTACAATTTTTTTCTGCTACGTATTCGAATCATTTTCTATACTACTGGACTGCACTGTTTGAAACTGCTTTTTTTTTCCTGCAATGTTGATTCGAATCTGTTTTTTTCTTTGAGACAATTTTGTCTTGAAAAAGTGTGACAAATATAATGAAAATAAAAGAAATGGTTTAGGCTAAAAATAAGGTGAAGCAAGAAAAATGTCAATGCTCAAAATTGGCTATCTAAGAGATAAATATACAAAGGGTAGGCTATTTTTTTGGGAAGAGAATGAGGTTATATCATAGTGCCTCTATCACATTTAAGCATCATACTAAAAAAATGTAATCTCGAAAAGTATTTAAACCACAAGTTCTAGAATGCAACTAATTAGCTAGGCACACTCAAAGAAACAAAGAGCAAAAATATGTATACATGCTCATTAGGCTCAAAAGCTCTCATGAATTGTCTTGTGTACATATGTAAGCACCATGCCAATTAACAAAGTAAGGAATGTCATGACAATGGTTATATGAAAAATTCCAAGCATGCCATAACCTATTATGCAACCTAAAGTTTCTAACAAGAAAAATACTAAAGTCATACGTAAACAAAGGGACTAGGTGAAATAAAGGATAACAACAAGTAACTTAAATTAAATAAAATCAAGAGAACAATTAATCGAACAAGCAATTACGAGAATTTAACATGGATTCCCACTCCCCTTACTTTAAGCATGACGTCCCATTATGCAAATAAAAATGAAAGAGAGGGAATGCGAAAACTCTCTGAATTAGTTACGGCCACGACCGCGCCCACGCCCTCGACGAGATGTGCCCGGCCGAAGATAAGAGATGATCTCGACAATGTTTATTTCGATGGAATTGAGCCTCTCATTTACGTCCTATTGTTGGTTGTCATCGTGTGGTGGTCGAGGTATGGGCCTTCGGAGGAAAACACGCAAGTTGCGGGGCGTAATGGTTCCTGGAGGAACAATGTAAGGAGCATCCGGAGTACCCGCAAGCAACCCATTGAGTCCAAGCACCTTAACTCCGATGTGCATACACCATAAAAATTAAATAATAAGAAAAGGAGATGGGATATGGATAAAACATGCTCCATGCTTAATCCTGCACATGTTCGATGTAAAACCGGTTAGCAAGGGATTATCAGATTAACAGAAAAAATTGACAGAAATAAAAATAAGTTAAAAGTTTGAAAGAAGCTAAATAAATAAATAAATAAATAAAATATTTGATTAAAGGAAAATAAATTAAAACAAAAGAAAATAAATGGGTTGCCTCCCATTAAGCGCTTATTTAACGTCATTAGCTTGACGACCTTATTTATGCGATTGACATTTCTAAGCGAATTTCTTCAATTAAACCAACCGGGGCACTCTCATAAAAATGTTTTAATCGTTGCCCATTTACTTTGAAGCAATTCCCCGAATCATCTTGAATTTCGACTACGCCATGTGGAAAAATTTGAACAACGGTGAAAGGCCCGAGCCACTTTGATCGTAGTTTACCTGCAAAAAGTTTGAGTTTAGAATTGAATAGAAAAACTCTTTGACCAACAGAAAAGGATTTAAAAGAAATGTTTCGATCATGAAAATTCTTGGTTTTTTCTTTAAATATACGGGCGCTATCGTAAGCATTTTTCCGAATTTCCTTGAGTTCTTGGATGTGTAATTTGCGTGTTTCACCGATCGCATCTATTTCTACGTTGCATTGTTGAACCGCCCAATACGCGCGATGCTCTAGTTCAACTGGTAAGTAACATGGTTTTTCGAAAACAAGGCGGTATGGCGACATTCCTATGGGGCCTTTATATGTAGTTCGATATGCCCATAATGCATCGGTTAATTTGACACTCCAGTCTTTACGATCCGGTTTCACAATCTTCTCAAGTATTGACTTTATCTCGCGATTCGAAACCTCCGCTTACCCATTAGTTTGCGGATGGTAAGATGTCACAATTCTGTGAGTTACGCCAAACTTCTTCATGAGGGCGTCAATTACTCGATTAATAAAGTGCTTCCCTCTATCGCTTATTATTGCTCATGGTGTGCCATACCTGGAAAAAACAAATTCTTTTAGAAATTTCACTATGATTTTAGCATCAATATTTTTGGTGGCCTTAGCTTCTACCCATTTAGATACATAATCTACAGCTAGAATTATGTAAAAATTCCAAATAAAGAAACAAAAGGACCCATATAATCGATTCCCCAAATATCAAATACTTCACATACATAAATCAAATTAAGTGGCATTTCATTCTTACGACTTAGATTACCTATGCGTTGACATTTTTCACATGATTTACAGAATAAATAAGTGTCATGAAAAAGGTTAGGCCAATAAAAATCCACATTCTAGAATCTTATGTGCAGTTCGTTTGGGTCCAAAATGTCCAGCGCAAGAATAAAAATGGCAAAAGTTAAGGATAGAGTTTACCTCGATTTCAGGAACACATCTCCAAATTACTTGATCTGTGCAATGTTTCCAGAGATATGGATCATCCCAAATAAAAAATCGAGACTCTCGCTTGATGTGACTTACCTCGGAACGACTTAAATCTGATGGAAGTTTTCCCGTGGCTAAATAATTAACCATATCGACAAACCAAGGAATCGTTGATTGTGCCATAAATAAATGTTCTTCAGGGAACTTTTCTTGAATTGGCATATCATGTTGATCAATAGGAATTCGGCTCAAATGGTTTGCGACGAGACTTTCACACCCTTCGTATCCTTGATCTACAGATTAAACTCTTGTAAGAGTAAAATCCAGCGGATCAATCGGGGTTTTGCCTCCTTTTTGTTCAACAAGTACTTCAAAGCTGCATGATCAGAAAACACAGTGATTTTAGTCCCTAAAAGATATGATCTAAATTTCTCAAGCGCAAAAATAATAGCAAATAATTCTTTTTCTATTGTTGAATAATTTCTTTGCGCGAGATCCAATGTTCGTGATGTGTATGCTATAACATGTGGCTCTTTCTCGACTTTCTAACCAAGAACGCCCCCCACACTTGTGTACGATGCATCGCGCATTAGCTCAAATAGTTGTTCCTAATTTGGCGGTTGAATGATGGGTGTCATCACTAATTTTTCTTTCAACACATCGAATGATACTTTGCGCTTTTCGTTGAAATCAAATGTTTGATATTTTTGAAGCAAATTGCATAACGGTTGCGCTATTCTTGAAAAATCTTTGATGAATCTGCGGTAGAACCCTGTGTGACCAAGAAAAGATCGAATATCCTTCATAGTTGTGGGGTAAGGAAATGGGTTTATAATATCAGTTTTAGCTTTGTCTACAACAATTCCATTAGATGAAACTATATGTCCTAATACCAATCCTTTATCAACCATAAAATGACACTTTTCATGATTTAGAACAAGATTGAATTCAAGGTAGCATTTTAAGACATTTGTCAAATTTAATAAACACTCACTAAAAGAATTACCATAGACTGTGTAGTCGTCCGTAAATACCTCAATTCCTTTCTCTAATAGTTAGAGAAAATGCTCACCATACATCATTGGAACGTAGCTAGCGCGTTACAAAGCCCAAAAGGCATTTGGTGATAGGCAAACGTTCCGAAGGGGCATGTAAAGGTCGTTATTTCATGGTCCTTAAGCGCCACCGGTATTTTAAAAAACCTAAAAAGCCATTAAGACAACAATAATGAGATTTACCAGCTAAGCGTTCTATCATTTGATCTATAATTGGTAATGGGAAACGATCTTTTCGAGTTAGGGAGTTCAACTTCCTGTAATCGATGCAGACATGCCAACCATTTTGAACTCGTGTTGGCACCAACTCACCTTCTTTGTTTTTTCACTACCGTTACTCCAGTCTTTTTAGGTACCACGTGAATTGGACTTCCCTAGTCGCTATATGAGATTGGGTAAATCATGTTAGCATCCAGGAGTTTTTGTATTTCCTTTCTTACCACTTCTATCATTGGCTGGTTTAATCGGCATTGTCCTTGCCGTGTTGGGCTTGCACCCTCTTTGATCTTGATCTTATGCATACATGTCGAGGGACTAAGCCCCTTAATATCGGCTATGGTCCATTCGATGGCCTCTTTATGCACACGTAGAACCATCACAAGGTCATCTTCTTATTCTTTAGACAACTTATTGGATATGATTACTGGCAACGTATCCTCTTCCTCCAAAATGCATATTTGAGGTGCTCCGGCAACGTCTTTAGCTCAATATCTGGCGCCTGCAAAATAGAGGGTATAAGTTTAGTACTAGATTGAGTGAGGCGTAGTTCAGAATTTGTGTAGGAAACTTCTTCGAACTCTTCATCTCTAAGTTCCTTGATTTCCTTATCCATTTCATTGACAAAGTGAGAACTGAAAAATTCTTCTATGGAAGGATCAACTATGTCAACTAAGTTTAGACTAGCAATGCTATCAGGATATTTCATTACTTTATAATCATTAAATTTTACGACCTCACCGTCAAATTCCATCGTAAGAATATCGCTTTTTACGTCTATCTTGGTATGTGCAGTACTGAGAAATGGGCGATCGAGGAGTATCTTCGAGGAGGAATTTGTTCGATCGTTTTCCATGTTTATTACGTAGAAATATGCTGGAAATATAGGCTCATTCACCTGAACTAAGACATTCTCGTGTACTCCTTCGGGATATATTATGGATCGATCCGCCAACTACACAGTCACTTTTGTATCTTTTAGAGGTTTAGCAGAAAGTGATTTATATAAAGATAATGGCATAACATTAATTGAAGCGCCCAAATCACACATGGCACGTTTAATACCAGCCTTACCGGTTTTACAAGGGATTGCTAACATACCTTGGTCTTTTAATTTTGGCGGTAACCGTCTTTGAAAAACTGCATATATGTTTTCTCCCAGGTTTACCTTTTCAATCCCAGTCAGTCGCCTTTTATTTGTGCAAAGATCCTTCATGAATTTTGCGTATCGAGACACTTTCTTGATTACTTTCAGAAGTGGGATGTTAATCTCTACTTTCCGAAAGACATCTAAAATCTCCTTCTCTTTGGCTTGTTTGTCGCGTTTTACCAACCTCGAGGGGAAAGGAGGTGGAGTAGCGTAAGGAGATGGTGCAGGGGTCGGATCGGGCATACATTTTTCAGTAGAGGGTGATTTCTTTTTGTCTTCCTTTTCAACGCCTTTAGCTTTAGGTTCGATGATATTACCGCTGCGTAAAGTGATGACATTTACATTCTCTTTCGGGTTTGGTTCTGTCTGAGAATGTAGCTTCCCCTTTGATTCGAGCCTCCCAACCGCCTGGGCCAACTGGGTCATTTGTTTGTCTAATTCTTGTAAATGAGCCTCGGTCTAGTTCTAGAACTTTTCCTGGGATATCGCCAACCGCTCTACGATAGATTCTAATGATGACTTTGTCTGTTGATACAGTTGCTTCTGTTGGTAAGGCCGATTCTGCCTTTGATTCTGCCCATAGCTAAAATTCGGATAGTCCTTCCACCCATGGTTATATGTATTTGCGTTTGGGTTGTAATGCCTTTGGGCAGGAACGACGAAATTCCCTATGGCATTGGCTTGAGCAGCATCGTCTTCTTGAACTAACGGGCATCAGTCCATTGGATGTTCTGGACTTGTACATATCCCGCAAAGCCTACTTGCAATCCTTTTATCTGTGACGAGAGATTGAAAAATATCATCTAATTTGTCAATCCTATTTTCAAGCGAAACTGTACTTACCTCGTGAACCCGTTGAGATGGTTAACTTGAAAGATAAAACCTTTGTGAGTTGGCAGCCATGGTTGATATTAATGTTCTTGTCGCGGTGGGGGTCATGTTGACAAGTGCTCCTCCACTTGCTACGTCAATTACCTTCATATCCATAGGCGTCAGTCCTTCGTAAAGTACTGGATAAATGTTTGTTCAGTCAAACCGTGTTGAGGACAATTAGCGCACAACTTTTTGAAACGCTCTCAGTATTCATATAAGGACTCTGTATCCTTTTGTCGGATACTCATAATGCTCTGTCTTAGCTCGCTCGCCTTAGCCGCTGGAAAGAACCTATCAAGGAATAGGCGAGCCATGTCAGTCCAAGTTGTAACTGAATTAGAAGGAAGATAAAATAGCCAATCTTTGGCAATATCAGCTAGAGAAAATGGAAAGGCACGAAGTTTGATTTGATCTTCAGAAACTCCCTGCGGTTTGTACTAAGGCAAACCATGTGGAACTCTTTTAGGTGCTTGTGAGGGTTTTCACTGGGCAAACCATGGAAAGTAGGTAAAAGATGTATCAACCCCGTTTTATAGTACGAATGGTGTCTCTCCATTCGGAAACGTTATGCACATTGGTTGTTGATCATTTGGTGCCCTAGTGAGTTGTTGGATGGTTTGGTCGTTATCTCCCATTGGAACTTGTTTTTCGTTAGTGTACTCGAAATGTGATTCTACTTCAGATGCTGATTCTAGATCACGTTCCAGACATTGTTGTCGTTCTCTTTGTTTCTTTTCTCGAAGTGTTTGACTGTGTAGTCTTCGGGCATATGCTCCGATCTCCGGAATATAATGCTTGTTCTCGCGGATTCATTTTGGTCATAAATCAAAACAAAACAAATATTAGTAACTTTGCCGAAGTCCCCGGCAACGACGCCAATTTGACAAGCATCGTGTATTGTAAAATAAATTCCTTAAACTCAAAAGAAATAATTAAGTAGAGTAGTGAGAGTAAGGGTCGATCCGTAGGGACTAAGGAGTTCCTAAAATCTATTTGATTTTGATAATTACCAAGTGATCTACAAATAATAAAAAAAAGGGGTCTAAGCGAAATAATTTGAGAATGTTAAAATAAATAAAGTGAAGCTAATAATCGAAATAAATTATGATAAGAATTACCCTCCAGCTTTGCTTCGCCTCGATTTGTCTTGATCACTGAAAGGGATGTTGTTTCGAGTTCTTGCAGGTTATAGTCTACAAGGCCCAACCCTTGTAACTTGCTTTTCTATGGTAAGCTAAATCCCAAGGCCAATCCTTGAAATCTAGTTTTTGTTTGATTAGCTTCGCCAATCGATGCTAATGCAAATTCTCTGCTTAACGCTGGAAAAACCCATGCTCGGATGATTATCTCGATGAGAGTTGTATCCGATCTTGATTTCCCTTAGTGGACCGCCACTAAGTTTGTTCTTAGGGAGTTGATTCCAATACAAGCTCAATCTCGTCCCCAACGATGGATCAAAATAACATCAACTCGATGTGTACTTTTCAGAATGAAGTAATCGTGATGCCTAAAGTAAAGGCCGATTGCCAATCCCATTTTTCCGAAAACCAAGAAAGAAATCGAAGGGGTTGAAGCGCTTTGTCTATTCTCACAAGGTAAATCAGGTTTAGCTTAGCTTTTGGCTAAAAGGGAATTTAGCTAAGCATAGTTTGCGAAGAAACCATACTTTGTTTTTTAGCAAGGGAAAGCAAGAGAATAATGGAGAGAAAAGAAATCTAACAAACTTCAAAGCAAAATGAGAATGAGAACAATTGATGGTTTGAGTCTCACCCCAAAAGGGGTATTTATAGCATCCTAAAACCCTAAAAATATTCTTAAAATGATATGAGATAATGCTAAAATATTTAAAATACAAAAGATAAATGCTAAGTGATAATAATTAAATACCAAAATGTTTAAAATTCAAAAATAAAAGATAAATCCCAAGCTTTGATCCTAATCCCGGTTGATAAGTGCTCTGGATGTGGCCGATAAGATATCACACGCTGCTAACGTGGTCTTCTAGAAGCCTACTGACGTGGCGTCGAGTCAATACATTGATGTCCAAATTCATGCCCACTAATCCAGCCATGAATCTATAAACTTACAAAATCCATCCTTTTCTAGTCTGTTTTCCAGCCATGAAGTCTTGCACAGAAAAGCACACAATAGACCACGATTCAGCACCACAAAGCAACCATTTAAGCGTAATTAGCACTAAAATATTAACCAAACTAGCTACTCATCAGGGACGCGGCTGATCCTTACACCAGCGAGGAACCGTTTTGCTAGGATGTTGTCCTGGAAGCGTTCGCCATATGGCTGGGTTAAATTGAATGTCGATGGAGCCGTTCGCAGTGGTGATGGGTCTGCGGCAGTTGGGGGAGTTGTCCGATCGTATGTTGGTGTTTAGGTGATCGGCTTTAGCCGGAGTATTGTCCGGTGCTCGCCTTTGAATGATGTGGGAAATTGTCGATGGTCTTGGTCACGCTTGGAATTTGGGAGCTCAGCGTGTTGAGCTTGAGTCTAATTGTTTGGAGGCCATTAGAAGTATTGAAAGGTCGGTGACGAATCATGTGGAGAATGCGCTTTTCATCGTAATCCATGAATTTTTACAACATGATTGGGAGGTGTCTTTGAATCATGTGAATCGCAAGTTTAATTTGGGTGTTGATCGACTTGCTACGTCGATGAGAGGTCAGCAAGTTGAAGAGATGATTATCGACCAACCACCATTGTTGGTCCATGATGTGTTGTAGGCTTGCAGCAGGACTTCTTGGGTCCCTAGGCTAGCTTGTGGTGTTTAGGGTTTGTTTCTGTGGCTAGTATCATATATACTTTTTTCTTCCATCAAAATTTAAGAAATTTTTTTAATGAGGTATGTGATGTAGTTTTTTCTTACCAACTAAAAAAATTCGGACGATGTATATAAATTAGAGGCCCAATACACTAATGCGTGTGCAATAATGTTAGGTAACCTATTAACAAAATAATCATGTAAACTATTAAATTGTCTTAGGTTCTGTCGTGCCTCATTCAGCTGAATGCTGATTATCAACATATTCAAAATTGAATTCGCTAGTCTGTTGACAATGCTGATAGCGTCTCTTTCGATCGTTGCATTAAACCGTACATGGTTTAACTTAAAGTTAGCTTAATACCTTCTTGGAATATAAGCGTCTCAACTATCTCTTTTGTACGTGAATCTTCTAGTTTTCGTGCTATTTCAGCTAGCACAAAAAACCGTCATGATCTCGTGTAATTACCTCGATGGCGGCCATTCCTAATGTAGGAAAGAAAGTAAAACGTGACCCAACATACCCTTAACCGATTAAATTAAGAAAGAAATGAAATGTGATTTAAAGTTAGCTTAATACCTTATTGGCGTCTCAATTATCAATTAGGGGTGTTAATGCACGGTTAATCGTACCGGCAAAGCTTATCGGTACGGTTACCGAAAATCTCGGTACGATATTTTGATGAATCGTTATTGTCCCGTTTAAATCAATTACCTCCTAAACAGTTAACCGGTTTATTCAGTACGGTTATTCGGTTAACCATGAACCGTTTTATATATTTATTACTACTAAATTTAATAATTTTAAAAAAATCAACCAAATAAAGTCTTCAATATTTATATTTAAAAAATCCTCAAAGTTTAAAACAATTAAAAGTTTAAAAAAATTATAGTATTAATTACACAAATATTAGTAATAATCTATAATTTATATTAATTACACAATTATTTTATAATCAATAATGTGATATCATTATAATTTAACACCATTGTAGTTTTTTTAAGGAAAAGAATTTTGTTAAAACCCCCTCCGCCGTTTGAGTCAACTTAAATCGAGACAAGAACACCGAAAGAGGAAAAAATATTTCAAATTTATTTCATTTTACGATCACAATAACATGAACACAAGCTCAACAGAGTTGTTCAAGAGCAAATGTAAATAAAACAAAGACACGACAACATGAACCGTAAAAGGAGCTGCAAGATCAAACCAATGCCCCAAGACACAAACTGCCTGCAACCACACTGGAAAACTCAACAAAAACAAAAGGACGCAACACATATCCCACTATATCTCAATACTAGAATAGATGCATGTTCGAATAGACGTACAATACACGTTTGATTATTACTAATAATTTAATATCATTATAAAATATAGTTTAAGTATGATAATTACACATATACTAGTAATAATCAATAATTCAATATTAATATAAAAATAATTTTAAAGTTTCTTATCTATTTTTGGCTAATCGTTTAGCAAAAAATCGTAACTGTTCCCGTCCCGTTTAACCGCTAATTTTACCGGTACAATATTGGAAAATTCAAGGTTAGATCTGAAATAAACAAATAAATAAAAATAAATATGAAAATGGAATAAAGAATAAACGAAATAAATAGATCGAAAACAAGTTTGAAAAATATTAACCAAAAACCAGTTGACTGAGATCTGCATGAACACAGTTTCCTTAAGACAGATTCGACCACTCCTCGGTGCTAGAGTTGTTTGATCGTCGGTCTCCAAAGATACATCAGTAGGATGAATTTTTGCAGCAGCATTACTGGAGAATTCACAAACAAATTTGAGCCTTCGACTATCACCATAAAACTATGCAAGTTTGGGAGAGCAAACGATTTTAATTGTTGTGTAAAATCTGAAAACTACTCTTGTATTTATAGGAGGAAATTAGGGCAAAACATGAGAAAAAAAATTATTTTGACTTTACCCCTAATCAGATAACAGAATGGGCTGCAAGCAAAATTTAAATCTAAAAATATCCCTTAATTTTCGGGATAAATTTGCTATTCAAAACGGAAAAAAATATTCGAGCATGGTAAAATATCCGCATGTCCACATAGAGCCCCAACGGTCCAAACATTCGAGTCACCCACGACGTGCGGGTGCGCCCCAACCCGAATGGGATTGGATTCACACCCGCTTGTACGCGAGGCACAAGTTCATCTCAAGTCATTCAATGACAACATTGGGTGTATGTATATAAACACCTCCCTTTCCTTTTATCCCATCAATGTGGGATTGGGGGTTTCCACTTCCTTTTTCATTTACAACCACCTTACTTTGAGCATCAATTTCTCATTCATTACTCATCCGTTTTGAGCATAAGAGATATCGTTGTAAAGGTCTTACAGAGTAGAATAAGTCTATAATGGAAATTGATTCGAAACTCAGCCTATACTTATTCAAAATAAGGCTCAAAGTTACCATTTTCTTACATTTTCCAACAATCTCCCACATGAATGAAATTGATGCTTTTTATCAAAATATTTTGACTCTATATAGTGATAGCTTCTACGATTGATAGCTGCATATAATAGGTAGGTGAACGCACCCTTGAATCTTCTCTTGTGAAAGTATATTTACTTTACTGGTTGCCCAATAGACGTGTTGTCCTTGAACTGTTCTGTCGTTTGTGTAAACGATGATATACCTCACACAACTACCTCTCTGACAAGAGTATTTGTTCTCACGGTTATGTCCTTATGGCCATGGACATCTTCCTGGTTCTGCAAGAGTTTGAGAGAACTATGCCCCAACAGTCTTGTAACCCTCTCTACCCGGTCTGGGCGAAAGACCGAACCGAACGGGTCACACGGGGAATATTGAAGTAAACCGGGAAATTTACCTCAATAAACGACCCTATTTTTTCATTTATCTTTTCTAGATGCTCTTTAATATCCTAAGTGATAAACTTCGCAGCGGAACAACTTGCAACTCGACCAGACAACGATTAGGGACTCAATTACATGCAAACACATTTTAGGGACCATTTTGTAAATTTACCAAAATATAGAGACTTCTTCACTTTTTATGTTACCAACCTTAATTAGTCACATTACATGCATCTCTATCAAATCTCAGATCAAAACAATCATCCATGCTTATTTAATTGCATCCACACCATTCAGAGACCAAAATGTAAAGAATCAAAACTTAAGAAGATTCCATTAACCAACTTAACAACTTGCGGTTTCGGTACAAGTTGCCCTTTATCGAAAGAGCCGTATTGGAACAGGGTCGAGTATCTCGAAGCTCGGAACCATATAGAAACACCCTCTAAGGTGTTTCGGAACAAGGTATTCCAGTAGCCAAACGTACCGAAATGCCCCTTTATGTTTCGAAACCCCTAGGCCATTTCAGGCACACTGTTTCGATAAAAGCTTAGGTGTACCGAAACACCTAGGCCTATAATGACACTTTTTGCTGGGTTTTGACACTTAAACCTAATCTAAAACATTCCAACACACTTCCAACATATATAAGCATCAATCCTCAAACATTAATGGCATATTTATCATCATAACATGAGCATTTGCATCAAAGGTAATCTATATGCATGCAACCTATTGTCTAACCAAGCAAGATACCAAAATGCAAAGTAAGCATAAATCAAATACCAATGGTCATTTACAAGTCTAAAACAACAAACCAAACTTGCTCAAAAGGGAGTTTACACAAATCTCCCAACAACTCAACAGATCCCCCATTGCCCTTATTACTTTAGTCTAAATCGAAACATGCTTTTTTAAGCAAAGTCTCTTGGAATCCCTTGCTACTTATTGCCTCCAAAACCTCAATTAACTGCATTGGTGGACTAATGAAAGCGTAAGCACACAAGGTTTAGTGGGGAGTGCTAAAAAACAAAACACTATCAATGCATAAAAATCATTTTCCAAAGCCACGTTGAAATCTCACTTCATTTACTTCAAAACATCAATTTTAAACCTTCATGCCTTCAAGCCATGTATTTTCCTTAATCAAAAATCAACATATAAACTTCATGCAAAATGTATTATGAATCCAACAGCAAATCCCTTTGCTAACACCCAATTTAAGCCTTCCCATGTATAGCTACCATATGTAAAGCTTAAAGAGTAAAACATGCATTTACATATTATGCATCATAAACCATTTCATTATACATCATCAATTATATTGGCTTACAAGTGATCATCAACATGCTAATTTCTCATAACAACATCGGATACGCGGATTCACAAGTATTATCCCAACACTTAATACATTCTCACCGATATCTCAAGGTTCACACACGAGAGCTACCCTCCACTGTTGTGACACCCGTGGTGGAGTATTCGGTACACCGTATAAACCCATCAACACCACTCACCGGTAGATGTATAACCTCACTAACGAGAGACAGGACACCATACAATTTCCTCAATCGTTAGGGTACTTGGATGGAGTATTCGGTACACCGTATAAACCCTTCAACATCCAAGGTGACTTGTTTTTAATGCACTCAATCCTATAGCCGGCTAACTATATCCGATATCATTTATAAACCATTTCACAACATCACTTGCCAATATAATTCACATTTAATACATACCTCACTGTTTTCAAAGTATCATTAATAAATCACATTTCCAAGCATTAAACCATGCTTAAAATCACAAGTATAAGTCATATAGTTACAAGGATCACTTACCATGTGCATCCGTCAACATTACAACATTAAAAATAGTAACCACATTCTTATAAACATGCTTTAACAGTAGGCAAAACCATTAATTCAAAACAGTGCATAAATCATCACATAATAGCACAATCGAGAAAGGAAATTCCTTTCATTTACTTCCGAACTTAGTTAAGGATTTAAAGCTTACCACTAAGTTCTCAAATCATCTTTTAAAGCTTTCAAAACTGAAATTCATGTTCTCACTCACCGACAGGCGCAAACTCAACTAGCCAACGCGAATCCAAGCAATCGAAGCTCATGAACCTTCACCGACTGCTTTCGATACATTCTTCATTGTTTATACCACAAAAGAACAGAGGATTAATGCATCACAATGCATTAAAATCTCCAGCAAACAAAGCTACCCCGCTGCTCTGCCCCAAAACACCAAAACGTCTATTCGAAACAACCGAAAACACCTTCGATTACACTACAAACTCAGCCCAGCCAAAAACTATCACTTTCATCCATTTTAAACATCAATTAACATCCAAAATCAATCTAATTACACCCTTATACCTCTAGCAACACCAAATCCATATTAACACCACAAAACCCCCAAATCTAACAATCTAACAATTAGAGATCCAACTCATTTCGAGATTACTATTATAAACCTTTATTTCAACATCATTTAACTTCCAAAACATGATTAAAATCAATCTCAAATCAATCAAAATAGTACCATTATGAAAATCTTGAGAAATCATCTTTCCAAAGTTTGAGTTAGCCATTTTCATCAATTAGATTATAAAACCTTGTTATTAAGCATAATTAGAGAGCCAAAGACTTGAGAATTTTAATAGACAACCTTGATTAGAGAAGAGAAAAGAAAGATCACCTCTAACACAAGCTTTCCCCCTTGATTTGCAATTATTTAGAAGAAATCCTTCAAGAAATCCATAACTAGTTGATGTAGAAATCCATGAGAATCATTTAGAAATCAAAAGTGGATGAAAAGAGATAAATCTCTGGAGATTTTAGTGATGGAAAGATATTTTGGCTGATGGGAAAGTTGAGAGAAAAGTTTAGGAGAAAAGTAGTTATGAAAGAAATTGTTTAGCCTTTTAAAATCCTTTTTAACAAATCCCATTTAACAAATCAATTAATTAAATCATTTAAAAAACAATATCAAGGGAAAAGACTGAGAACACCTTGGTGTAATAGCTCCATAAGGATTCTAAGTTTTGGCCCTCTTCAATTTAGTCATTAAAACGTATTTTGCAATTTTTATAAATTAATCACCATTTTCAAAATACCAATTAAATTAGTCCAATTTCATCAAATTGAACTCTCCAAAACCTTCAAAACATTATTTTAAGATTATAAAATATTTTTCCATATTTTATCTCCCTCAAAAACCATTTATTTCAAATTAATCCCGAAACTAGCATAACTCACCCGAACCTCTTAGCCAAAAATCGGGGCGTTACAAGTCTCCTTGAAGCAGCTCCAATTCACTCTCATATAGGTGACTTATGTTGCTTGGCTCACCAAAGCACACAATGGTCATTAAAAACTCTATTTGAACTATTCCATTTAGTCATTGTTTACATCATAGGAACGAACTTGGGAGAGGAACCCCCACAATGACCGTACATGTCTATGCAATTAGGTTGTCCCTTTGAACCTAGTTCTTGGAATCTCCAATAAGCTAGGTAGGGTTTTTCCTTCACATAGCGCCTTTAACTTTTCATGGGCTTTAGTCTCATTCCTTTCGATGTTTGCTCAACTTGATCTCGATTTAACCCTTTGGTTAGCAGACCCACAACATTATCCTTTGATTTTACATAATCAATAGAGATAACTCCATTTGAAGTCAGTTGTCTAATAGTGTTTTGTCGATGATGTATATGTCTCGACTTACCGTTGTATATAGAATTATGGAATATCCTCAAGAAATTGCCTTAGCCATTCGGCTTCCTCTCCAGACTTATCCAGAGCAACAAACTCATATTCCATTCTGGATCTGGTTATTATCGTTTGTCTTGAGGATTTCCACAGCACGACTTCTCCTCCCAAAGTGAAGACATATCCACTTGTGCCTTTGGCATCTTGAATATTAGATGTCCAACTAGAATCAGAGTATCCTTCTAGAACAACATGATCTCTGGAATAATGCAATCCGTAGTTTCGAGTATATTTGAGATATCTCAATACCTTCACAATTGCTGTCCAGTGGGTTTCACATGGATTGCTTGTGAATTGGCTTAAACTGCTCATAGTAAAAGCAATATCTGGTCTAGTACAGCTCATGAGATACATTAGATTGCATATTCCACTTGGTCAACACTTTGGGTTTTATTCTTGGACAAATTTTGGCATGTGTCTATGGGAGTTTTGGTTATGCCAAAATCATCCTTGCCAAATTTCTAAAGAATCTTGTTTATATAGTGTGAACTGAGTTAATATAAGATCCTCATTTGACTGTTTGATTTGGATGCCCAATGTAACGCCTCGGGTTAGGGCCCGAGAGTTTATCGATGTTAATCTAGGATTAGTCCGGGTTAAAATTAGATTTAAAATGATGATTTTATAAAAGTTACCCCTAATTACGAAAATGCCATTAATGAAGATGGAAAAAGGTTTTTATCTCACTTTTCAAACCAAAAAGAATATCATATCCCTCCTTCCAAAAATAAAAACCCACGACACTAAACCTCTCCCCCAACCCAAACACTGTTCCATCATCTTCCTCAGCGATTTCAAGAGATTTTATCAAGGTAATAACGTTTTTGACTTCTCCTTTTCATCCTCAACATTTTCATGGTCTTAGATTTCCATAAAACCCATTTTTGAGTTGTTTCAAGTGTTCAAAGTTTTAGATTAAAGGTGGAAACTTTGTTGGTTTTTCGTTGAGTTCTTGATTTGTAAAGTTCATGTATGTTATAAACTTGCTTTTAAGCTTAACATATGTTAAAATGGTGAAGTTTTATGAAATCCTGAAATGGGTATTGGTGGGTGAGTTTAGAAGTGAAAATCTTGAGTTTTGAGGTAGTTATGTGAAGGAAAGTTGGGCTGATGGTATAGTTACACTTGGGAGCTATTTTGAAAATGTTTAATGGTGATTTGGATGACGAAATTGATGGGTAAATGTTGGGCTGTGTCCGGGTCCGAAAATGAAGAGTTTGGGTTAGTTCTTGGCTTGGAAATGTAACAAAATTGTCTTAGGTTGTAATCTAATTTGTGGCAGTGATTTTGTGGATGTTTTGATGTGTAATGCACTGTTTTTGGTTGATTAGAAGCAAGGGAAAACGTTGGAGAAGCTTCAGGCTCAATTTCGGGGAACTTGGAGGCTTGATCGATATTTTCGGCTTGTGTTGGGTTTCATCGGTGAGTGGAAGATGTTATGAGATTTTACTTATGTTCAATGAAGGTTTGGGTGGAGTCTTAGAGACTAACTGAGACCCAAGAGTAAGTTCATCTAAACTCGTTTGTTTGGTTGATTTTTGGCTTGTGTGAACATGTGTGTTGTGGTGATGTTTTTGAATTGTTTTTACTCTCCATTTAATGTTGTTGTGTAGTCGTTGTTGGTGTCGAGCCTCGCGTGATGGTTGTTGTTACTATGGTGATGTGTTCTCCCACCGCTAGTGACTAGTAGAAGAGTACGATGATGTGTAGTCCCATCAGAAAACTACTAGTTGAACGGTGATGTGTAGTCCTATCGGGTTTTGGATATGCGTGTGCATACCATGTACTGTGATGACTGTGTTTCATTACGTGTTTCCTTAAATGGTTTTACTATAAATCTAAGATTTATGTTTTAAAAATTGCATTGTTGTGGTGTTTTAGAGCTCCGCTTACTAAGCTTTAAGCTTACGCTCTCTTCTTTTCCAACAATGCAGATCGTTAATGGCTTGTGAGGCAAGTGGGCAAGGGAGGAGTTTCTCGGAGTTCTCGGGTAGCTCAAGTATAGTTTATGTTTTGTAATAATTCTTAGACAATGTGAATATTAGGCTTTTGTATGGAGTTGGTACTCAAACTCTTAAGTTTGTTTTTGTTAAAGTTGTTAGCATGTTTAAATGTTGAAGCATGTCTTGTTATGGCCTTGATACTTTCGATGGATGTTAAGTATGCCTTGTTGCCATATATATATCTTGTTTGATGACTTGAGTTTTGGCTCGTGTTAGAATGTCCTAAATGAATGTTTCTTGCTTGCCTTGAATCATTTGTATGATTATACGTTGCTTAAATACTTGTTAAATGCCTTCGTGTTGAGTCCTTTGTGTTTTTGACAACTAAAAATATGTATGTAGTACAGGGCGTATCGATACGCCTAAGGGCAGTATCGATACAGTCCCTTGTGTTGGACCTTGTTTTGGGCAAGGCGTACCGGTACGCGAGGGCGTATCGATACACAAAATGCTCTCTGGAAATCTAAGAAATTGACGAGATTTTGGCGTATCGGTACGGGTCTTGTGGGTATCGATACGATCTTTTAGTTGACCATGGGAAAGTTGACCGTTAAGGGCGTATCGATACGCACCTTGTGGGTATCGATACGGTCTCCCTAGGGTTGACTTGGGGTCTTGACCAAGTACATGCGTATCGATACGGTCCTTTAGCGTACCAATACGACCTGCTGCAAAATTGGAAAATGGTTATCTAAATTGCCTGTTTGCTTATTTGGCATCTGTGTATGTGTTCCACTGCTTGTCCTCTCACATAGGGTAAAATGAATGCATCTAGAAAAGATAATTAAAGGAAAAAATAGGGTTACTAATCGGAGTGAGGCCTTAGCATGTTTCGCTTCGGTTTTCCCTGTGTAACCCGTTCGGTCCGGTCTGTTGACTAGGCCGGGACGAGGGGGTTACATTTGGTGGTATAAGAGCCTCAGTTACGAGGTCTATCGGGAAGGTAAGTTAGGTAAGTTGGCTTGTTTGGTTTGTTTGCTATTGCAAAATGTATGAAAACATGCTTTAATGATCTTGTTGTCGGTTGAGGTTTAGTCGAGTTTTCCTATTGCTAGGTGTTATTATCGAAAAATGGTTTTGGTTTAAAGAGCTTGAGAACCTGGGTCCTTGCCCTTGCTAACTTATTGTTTTCTTGTTTGTGATGTGTTTGTTGTTTTAGATTTTATCTTCGGTATGGTGAGACCGAGAGGACAACCTAGAGCGGGTGACCTGGCACCCGAGGATGTGCCTCATGTTCCTCCTACTCCCGATGGTAATAGAGCGGGTGGTGAGGGTAATATGCCTCAGGCCGGTGCGAATGCTGGATGTGATGGTAATGGACCTCGGGCCGGTGCAAATGTTGGGGGTAATGGAGCTCAGGCGGGTCAGGGTCAGGCATGTGTGGACATGACTCATTTGATTCAGACTATAGCCGGAGCTTTTTAGAGAACTTTAGCCGGTATGCAAGCTGCAACACCACCTCAGGGTGTAGGGTCTGGTTTACCCATAGAGAGACTCCGTAGTTTGGGCAGAGTTGAGTTCCTTGGTTTGACTCCCGAGGGTTCAGAAGCTTGGCTCGAGAGTACCACACGCATCTTGGGTCAGATGGAGTGCTCAGACACTCGTAAGTTGGGTTGTGTTGTCTCCTTGCTTCAGGGAGATGCGTATGCTTGGTGGACCACTGTTACTTCGGGTATGGCCGAAATGGATGTCACTTGGGAATTCTTTAGAAATGCCTTTAAGAAGAAGTATATCGGAGTCTGATATCAGGATGAGAAGAAGAGAGAGTTTATGACCTTGGTTCAGGGTAGCAAGACGGTGTCAGAGTACGAGGTTCAGTTTGTGAGGTTGAGTCAATATGCTCCCGAGTTGGTTCCCAGTGAGAGGGAACAGTGTGAGCGTTTTCAATATGGGTTGACTAGAGATGTGAAGACTTATATGCTTGCCTCCGAATACACCGAGTTCGATGTTTTGGTCTCTAGGGCCAAGGATATTGAGCAGAACTTAAGCTCCAGTGCTAGTGCTAGTGGGTCTGATTCCGGGAAGAGACATGCGGATTGGGACAGAGATCATGCCAAGAGGCATAGAGATATGAGGTATCAGCCTGATTCGAGGCATAGGGGTGGTAACCATGGACGGGGCCACTAGGGCCAAGGAGCTGTTGTTCACACTCCTGAGTGCACTAGATGCGGGAGACGCCACCAAGGCGAGTGTATGGGTACCTTTGGGGTATGTTGGAACTGTGGTTCCCAAGACCATTTGAGGCGTAACTGTCCACACCCGGCTAGGGGCGGACCGGCTCCAACTAGGGGTTTTGAGCATTAGAGAGGCCGTGGGTGCGGTCCTGGTAACTATCAGCCAAGGAACGATGGTCAGAGGAACTTGGCTCACGTGGTGGCAGTTCAGCCCCAAAGAGTGGAGGACCGACTAGGGTGTATGCACAGCGAGAGGCTGGGAATGACACAGATGTCATTGCAGGTAATTTCTCGTTACAGTCTTTGACTTTGCTTTCTTCGATAGATTCGGGGTCGGCACATTCGTATATTTTGGGTGAACACGCAAGGTCCCTAGGTCTACCGTATGAGTGGTTAGAGGTAGGTGTAAATGTTACTAGTTCCTTTGGTGATTCAGTGGTAGTTAGGAAGATGTATAGGAGGTGTCCCTTGATGATTCAGGGCCATGTGTTTCCGGTTGACATGATGAAGTTACCGTTCTATGGTTTTGATGTGATTTTGGGCATGGATTGGCTCGTAGAGCATAGTGCTAGGGTAGACTTTGAGACCAATAGAGTCTTCTTGAGGGTTACGGATGATTTTGAAGTTGTAGTGGTGGGCGAGAACATTAAGTTCTTGTCCAATGTTGTTTCTGCTTTGGAAGCGCAGAAGTTGATGGATTCGGGTTGTTAGGCTTACTTAGCTTATGTGATGAATCCGAATATGAGTGAGGTTAAACCGCAAGACATCAGAACAGTTTGTGACTTTCCGAGTGTTTTTCCGGAAGAGTTGCCGGGTTTGCTTCTAGATAGAGAAGTTGAGTTTGCAATTGAGACGTATTCAGATTCTGCACCCGTGTCTATTGCTCCGTGTAGAATGACACCAAAAGAGTTGATAGAGTTGAAGACACAACTTCAGGAGTTGTCAAATAGAGGTTTCATTAGGCCTAGTATTTCTCCGTGGGGTGTTCCGATTTTGTTTGTGAAGAAAAAGGATGGCAGTATGAGGATGTGTATAGACTATAGGCAGTTGAACAAGGTAACAGTGAAGAACAAGTACCCTTTGCCTCGGATAGATGACTTGCTTGATCAGTTGAGAGATGCTTCAGTGTTTTCGTAGATTGATTTGAGATCCAGTTACTATCAGTTAAAGGTGAAAAATGTGGACATACCGAAGACAACTTTCCATACACGTTATGGGCACTACGAGTTCTTAGTAATGCCTTTCGGTTTGACTAATGCTCCAGTCGCATTTATAGATATGATGAACCGAGTGTTCCATGAGTTTTTAGACAGGTTTGTGGTAGTGTTCATAAATGATATCTTAGTGTACTCTAGGACCAAGGAAGAGCATGATGAGCATTTTCAGCTAGTACTTCAGACTTTGCTTGAGTAAATGTGAGTTTTGGACTAAGGAGGTAGTCTTCCTAGGCCATGTGATCTCGGCCAATGGGATTAGTGTGGATCCCAAGAATATAGACGCCATACTGAATTGGAAGCAACCGAAGTCAGTGACATAAATCCGTAGTTTCCTAGGCTTGGCAGGGTATTATCGAAGATTTGTCGAAGGATTTTCAAAGATTACGACACCTTTGACTAAATTACTTCAGAAGAATGTTCTGTATGAGTGGTCAGATGCGAGACAACAAGCGTTTGAGAAGTTGAAGAAAGCTTTGACCGAAGCTCCTATTTTGATTCAGCGTGAACCGGGAAAAGAGTTTGTGATTTACAGTGATGCATCATATGTAGGTTTAAGTTGTGTGCTTTTGCAAGAAGGTAAGGCTGTGGCCTATGCTTCGAGACAGTTGAAGGCTCACGAGAAGAACTATCCCACTCATGACATTGAGTTAGCCGCAGTAGTGTTTGCCTTGAAGATTTGGAGACACCATCTTTATGGTGAGAGGTGCACCGTTTATACCAATCACAAGAGTTTGAAATACTTGATGACTCGGAGGGAGTTGAACCTTAGACAATGTAGGTGGTTAGATCTCCTTAAAGATTATGACCTTACGATAGAGTACCATCCGGGTAAGGAAAACGTTGTGGCTGATGCTTTAAGTAGAAAAGTACCAGTTGAGTTGCATGCCATGTTTGCGAGGTTGAGTGTGTCAAGTGATGGTGGTTTGATAGCCGAGTTGCAAGTTAAGCCTTCGTTGGCTCAGTCGACTCGAGAGAAGCAGTTGCAAGATGAGTCTTTGGCACCTCACGTGCAAGATATAGCCGAGGGTAGACCCACAGATTTCTATTTTGGTTAGAACGAGATCCTATGTTTCAAGGATAGGATAGTTGTTCCGGAAGATTCTGAGTTGAGGCGTATTATCTTGAATGAAGCACATAACAGTCCTTTTGCTATGCATCTGGGTAGTACGAAGATGTACCGTGGTTTAAAAGAAGAGTATTACTGGGCTGGGTTGAAGAAGGATGTGGCCGAGTTCGTAAGTAAGTGTATGGTATGTCAGAGAGTTAAAGCCGATCATCAGTTTCCTTCAGGTTTGTTACAGCCGTTGAAGATTTCTGAGTGGAAGTGGGAACGTATCACCATGGACTTTGTGTCGGGTTTACCGTTAACTTCTTCGAAGATGAATTCAGTGTGGGTGAAAGTCGATAGATTTACTAAGTGTGCTCACTTCATACCTGTTCATACTACCTACACTTTAGATAAGTTGGCCGATCTGTACATTAGTGAGATAGTGAGATTGCATGGGGTACCGAAATCGATTGTATCAGACCGAGATCCGAGGTTTACAACTAGATTTTGGGAGTGTTTGCATCGTGCCTTGGGTACTTGGTTGAATTTCAATACTTCGTATCATCCGCAGTCAGATGGTTAGTCAGAGAGAGTGATTCATGTATTGGAGGACATGTTAAGGTGTTGTATTATTGACTTTCAGGGTTCTTGGGAGAAGCACCTACCGTTAGTAGACTTTGCATACAACAACAGTTATCAGGCTAGTATTCAGATGGCACCGTATGAAGCTCTGTATGGTAGGAGGTGTAGAAAACCTATTTGTTGGGCCGAGGCCGGGCAGAAGCTTGTACCTATGCCCCATTTGCTTAAGGGAACTACCGAGAAGGTAAAATTGATATGTGATCGCTTAAAGGCAGCTTCAGATTGACGGAAATCGTATGCCGATTTGAAAAAAAGAATAAGATAGAGTATGTCGTGGGCGAGAAAGTGTTTTTGAAAGTCTCACCTTGGAAGAAGGTGATGAGGTTTGGTAGGAAGGGTAAGTTAAGTCCGCGATTCATTGGGCCTTACGAGGTAGTTGAGAGAATCGATCCCGTTGCTTATAGATTGAGACTCCCGACCGAGTTAGAGAAGATTCACGATGTGTTCCACGTTTCTATGCTTCAAAAGTATAGGTCGGATCCGTCTCATGTAATGCCAGTGGAAGAAATTGAGTTGAACCCCGACTGGCCTTATGATGAAGAACCGGTTGAGATTCTTGCTATGGACAAGAAAGTGTTGCGTACGAGGTCTATCGAGTTAGTCAAGGTTTTGTGGAGACACCGAGGTGCAGAAGAGGCTACTTCGGAGAGAAAGGAGGTCATGGAAAGGCAGTTTTTGTATCTCTTTCCCTCAGGTAATTTCGGAGACGAAATTTCCTTAAGTGGGGGAGAGTTGTAACTCCCCGGGTTAGGGCCCAGGAGTTTATCGGTGTTAATCTAGGAATAGTAGTTATGTAAGAAATTGTTTAGCCTTTAAAAATCCTTTTTATCAAATCACATTTAACAAATCAATTAATTAAATAATTTAAAAAAACAAAATCAAGGGAAAAGGCTGAGAACACATTGGTGTAATAGCTCCCCAAGGATTCTAAGTTTTGGCCCTCTTCAATTTAGTCATTAAAACGTATTTTGCAATTTTTACAAATTAATCACCATTTTCAAAATACCAATCAAATTGAACTCTCCAAAACCTTCAAAACATTATTTTAAGATTATAAAATATTTTTCCATATTTTATCTCCCTCAAAAACCATTTATTTCAAATTAATCCCAAAACTAGCATAACTCGCCTGAACCTCTTAGCCGAAAATCGGGGCGTTACAAGTCTCCTTGAAGCAGCCCCAATTCACTCTCACATAGGTGACTTATGTTGCTTGGCTCACCAAAGCACACAATGGTCATTAAAAACTCTACTTGAACTATTCCATTTAGTCCTTGTTTCCATCATAGGAACGGACTTGGGAGAGGAACCCCCACAATGACCATACAAGTCTATGCAATTAGGTTGTCCCTTTGAACCTAGTTCTTGGAATCTCTAGTAAGCTAGGTAGGGTTTTTCCTTCACATAGAGCCTTTAACTTTTCATGGACATTAGTCTCATTCCTTTCGATGTTTTCTCAACTTGATCTCGATTTAACCCTTTGGTTAGAAGACCCACAACATTATCCTTTGATTTTACATAATCAATAGAGATAACTCCATTTGAGATTAGTTGTCTAACAATGTTTTGTCGATGATGTATATGTCTCGACTTACCGTTGTATATAGAATTCTAGAATATCCTCAAGAAATTGCCTAAGCCATTCGGCTTCCTCTCTAGACTTATCCAGAGCAACAAACTCAGTTTCCATTGTGGATCTGGTTATTATCGTTTGTCTTGAGGATTTTCACGACACGACTCCTCCTCCCAAAGTGAAGACATATCCACTTGTGCCTTTGTTTTCTTGAATGTTAGATATCCAACTAGCATCAGAGTATCCTTCTAGAACAACATGATCTCTGGAATAATGCAATCCGTAGTTTCGAGTATATCTGAGATATCTCGATACCTTTACAATTGCTTTCCAGTGGGTTTCACATGGATTGCTTGTGAATTGGCTTAAACTGCTCATAGTTAAAGCAATATCTGGTCTAGTATAGCTCATGTGATACATTAGGTTGCATATTCCACTTGGTCAACACTTTGGGTTTTATTCTTGGACAAATTTAGGCATGTGTCTATGGGAGTTTTGGCTATGCTAAAATCATCCTTGCCAAATTTCTCAAGAATCTTGTTTATATAGTGTGACTGAGTTAATATGAGACCCTCATTTGACTTTTTGATTTGGATGCCCAATGTAACGCCCCGAGTTAGGGCCTGGGAGTTTATCGGTGTTAATATAGGATTAGTCCGGGTTAAAATTAGATTTAAAATGATGATTGTATAAAAAGTTACCCCTAATTACAAAAATGCCATTAATGAAGATTGAAAAAAGTTTTTATATCATTTTTCAAACCAAAAAGAAAACTATCATCTTCCTCCTTCCAAAAACAAAAACCCACGACACTAAACCCCTCCCTCCAACCCAAACACCGTTCCATCATCTTCCTCAGCGATTTCAAGAGATTTTATGAAGGTAATAACGTTTTGACTTCTCCTCTTCATCCTCAACATTTTCATGGTCTTGGATTTCCAAAAAACCCATTTTTGAGTTGTTTCAAGTGTTTAAAGTTTTAGATTAAAGGTGGAAACTTTGTTGATTTTTCATTGAGTTCTTGATTTGTAAAGTTCATGTATGTTATAAACTTGCTTTTAAGCTTAACATATGTTAAAATGGTGAAGTTTTAATGAAATCCTAAAATGGGTATTGATGGGTGAGTTTAGAAGTGAAAATCTTGAGTTTTGAGGTAGTTATGTGAGGGAAAGTTGGGTTGATGGTATGGTTACACTTGGGGGCTGTTTTGAACATGTTTAATGGTGTTTTGGATGATGAAATTGATGGGCAACTGCTGAGTTGTGTCCGGGTCCGAAAATGAAGAGTTTGGGTTAGTTCTTAGCTTGGAAATGTAGCGAAATTGTCTTGGGTTGTAATATGATTTGTGGCAGTGATTTTGTGGATGTTTTGATGTGTAATGCACTGTTTTTGGCTAATTAGAAGCAAATGAAAATGTTGGAGAAGCTTCGGGCTCAATTCTGGGGAACTTGGAGGCTTGACCGACATTTTCGACTTGTGTTGTGTTTCATCGGTGAGTGGAAACTATTTTGGGATTTTACTTATGTTCAATGAAGGTTTGGGTTTGGGTGGAGTCTTAGAGACTAACCTAGACCCAAGAGTAAGTTCATCTAAACTCGTTTGTTTGGTTGATTTTCGGCTTGCGTGAACATGTGTGTTGTGGTGATGTTTTTGGATTGTTTTTACTCTCCATTTAATGTTGTTGTGTAGTCGTTGTTGGTGTCGAGCCTCACGTGATGGTTGTCGTTACTACGGTGATGTGTAGTCCCACTGGTAGTGACTAGTAGAAGAGTACGGTGATGTGTAGTCCCATCGGAAAACTACTAGTTGAACGGTGATGTATAGTCCCACCGGGTTTTGGTTATGCGTGTGCATACTATGTATTGTGATGATTGTGTTTCATTACGTCTTTCCTTAAATGGTTTTGCTATAAATCTAAGATTTATGTTTTAAAAACTGCATTGTTGTGGTGTTTTAGAGCTCTTCTCACTAATCTTTAAGCTTACGCTCTCTTCTTTTCCAACAATGGAGATCGTTAGTGGCTTGGGAGGCAAGTGGGCAAGGGAGGAGTTTCTCGGAGTTCTCGGGTAGCTCATATATGGTTTATGTTTTGTAATAATGCTTAGACAATAGGAATATTAGGCTTTTGTATGGAGTTGGTGCTCAAACTCTTAAGTCTGTTATTGTTAAAGTTGTTAGCATGTTTAAATGTTGAAGCATGTCTTGTTATAGCCTTGATACTTTCGATGGATGTTAAGCATGCCTTGTTGCCTTGAATCATTTGTATGATTATATGTTGCTTAAATACTTGTTAAATACCTTTGTGTTGAGTCCTTTGTGTTTTTGACAACTAAAAATATGTTTGCAGTGCAAGGCGTATCGATATGCCTAAGGGCGATATCGATATGGTCCCTTGTGTTGGACCTTGTTTTGAGCAAGGCGTACCGGTACACAGGGGCGTATCGATACGCAAAATGCTCTTTGGAAAACTGAGAAATTGACGAGATTTTGGCGTATCGGTACAGTCTTTTAGTTGACCATGGGAAAGTTGACCGTTGAGGGCGTATCGATACACACCTAATGGGTATCGATACGGTCTCCCTAGGGTTGACTTGGGGTGTTGACCAAGTACATGCATATCGATACGGTCGTTTAGCGTACCGATACTGCCTGTTGTAAAATTGGAAAATGGTTATCTAAATTGCATGTTTGCTTGTTTGGCATCTGTGTATGTGTTCCGCTGCTTGTCCTCTCACATAAGGTACAATGTATGCATCTAGAAAAGATAATTAAAGGAAAAAAATAGGGTTGCTAATCAGAGTGAGGCCTTAGCGGGTTTCGCTTCGGTTTTTCCCGTGTAACCCGTTCAATCTGGTCTGTTGACTATGCCGGGATGAGGGGGTTACACCCAAAATCGTGTCGGCTGGTCCCATATCCTTCATGTTAAATCTTGAATTTAACATGTCTTTGGTACGTTTTACCATTTCATTGTTGCTTCGAACAATGAGTATGTCATCAACATATAAACATAGGATGATATACCCAATATCTATAGTTTTGACATATGCACATTTGTCACACTCGTTTATTTTGAAGCCGTTTGCCATCATGACATTATCGAACTTCTTATGCCATTATTTCGGTGCTTGTTTAAGTCCATATAGTGACCTCACCAACCTACATACTTTCTTTTTTTGTCCTAAAACTACATGACCCTCAAGTTGTTCCATGTATATTTCTTTATCGAGATTTCCATTAAGAAAGACGGTTCTAACATCCATTTGATGTACTTCTAGATTCCACAAAGCGGCAATTGCTAGTAGTAACCTTCTGAATGTTATCATTGATACATGAGAGTATGTATCAAAATAGTCAAGGCCTTCCTTTTCTTGGTAACCTTTTATTAACAATCTGGCCTTGTACTTATCAATTGATCCATCTGGTTTCAGTTTCCGTATGAAAATCTATTTAGAACTTAGTGGCTCAATTTTCGGAGGGAGATCCACTAGTTCCCACGTATGGTTTTGTAAGATGGAGTCAATTTCACTCTTAATGGCAACCTTCTATAAGGTGCCTTCTGATTAGCGTATAGCCTCATTATATTTTTGAGGTTCATCCTTCAACATAAATGTTAGAAAATCTGATCCAAATGATCTTTCTACCCTTTCTCGTTTGCTTCTTCGTGGCTCTATTTCAAGCTCAATCCCTTGATTATCTGTGCTATTGTCTTCGATAATCTCTAGAGTACGTTTTATTGAACTCGATCAACTTCTTTACAAAGGAATACATTTTCAAAGAATGAAGCATTCTTTGATTCCATTATCGTATTCTTGTGAATCTCAGGATTTTTTGAATCATATACAAGAAACCGATAGGCATTGCTATGTTTTGTATAGCCAATGAGAATACAATCCACAGTCTTTGGACCTATTTTCATCTGTTTTGGTAATGGGGCCATTACCTTTGCAAGATACCCCTACATTTTCAAATGTTGGTAGGATGGTTTCCGACCTTTCCACACCTCATATGGTGTCTTATAATTGAACTTCCTGGGAATCCTATTTAAAAGGTAATTGGCTGTGAGAACACCTTCCCCCTACATGTTCTGGGATAACCCAAAACTTCCTAACAAGGCGTTCATCATCTCCTTTAGAGTCTAATTTTTCTGCTTGACTACTCCATTAGATTGAGGAGAATATGGTGTTGTTACTTCGTGAATAATACCATGTTGTGATCAATACTCGCCAAATGGACTAACATATTCACCACCACGATCACTTCTTACCATCTTGATCTTTTTATTAAGTTGGTTTTCAACTTCTTGCTTATAGTGCATAAATTTTTCTATAGCCTCGTCTTTGCTTTTGAGCAAATACACATAGCAGTATTTTGTGCTATCGTCAATAAAGGTAATGAAGAATTTATTTCCTCCTTGTGTTTGAACAAATTTTAAATCACAAACATCGCTATGGATCAGATCAAGCAGTTCAGTCTTTCTTTCAATAGTTTGAAACAAAGACCTCGTTAATTTTGCTTCAACACATGTTTCACATTTATTATTATATTTAATGTGAAATAAAGGGATGTGTTCCAAGTTAATTAATCTCCATAGAGTATCATAATTATAATGTCTGAGTCTACCATGCCATAAATTAAAAGACTCAAGCATATAAACTGAAGAAGAAGCTGCATTCTTATTTACTTTCTTTTCTTTTACAGAGATATCATTGAGTTTCCACATTCTGTTCAATACATATCCTCTGCCTACAAACATCCAACCTTGAGATAAAATTAACTTTTAAGATTTAAAAACCTTTATAAACCTGTTGACACTTAAGAGTGTTCCAGACACAAGATTTTTCTGTATGTTTGGTACAAACAACACATTCCGCATCTTGAGTTCCTTTCCAGAGGTCATCTTCAAGACTACAGTCCACTTCCCCTTGTTGTTGGAAGTTGCAGCATTACCCATGTAAAGCCTCTCCCCATTGTCGCTGGGTATCAACTCGGCGAAGGACCTTTCGTCACAACAGATATGACGTGTAGCTCCAGTATCTAGCCACCATTCCCTTGGGTTGGAGTCAACCATATTCACTTCAAAGACCACAACACATAGGTCTTTATCATTCATGGGATGATTCTTCTTCTTCGACGTTTGACCTGGTGTAAAGTGTCCATAAGTTCTATATTTCATGCACATTCCATCTCATATTATTGTTGTTTTTGAGTACATTTTAGGCATAAGTAGGTTCATGCATTGCATTTTACAGTATTCTTTACTCTGCCATGCTTTGTATTGATTTTCTGTTATTTGGTAAAGAAAAGGTAATGTTTTAGTTTAGTTTTAGTTTCAGGTACTAGAGGCTGACAGAAGGAGAGAGGAGCTAAGGACATGATGCTGAGATAACAAACTAAGGAGCTGTACTGATGCAGTTCCAGATAGAGACAACAGCTGCCGAGTAGCTACCGCCACCCTACCTACCGCCCAAGATAGCAAGATGAGAAATTGGAGAATTGGAGTGTGATTTGTAGAGCAGAAAATCCTGATCTTAACGATGTTGTCCAGTACATTTTCTGATGACTATAGCAGTAGGTAGAGATGCCGAAGGAGGAACTCGAGCTTACTTGCGGAGCAAGGCAACATGATTAAGTCCACATTCAAATCAAAGAAGTCAACATTTAATGCAAAAAGCAACTTTGAGGACTTCTACTCCAAGAAGGACTAGACATAGCTAATGCCTATATACACTCATTGTAATTGTACTTCAAAAGCAACTTAGGTTTTCCCTTAGACATAATTTAGGTTTTCTTGCTGCCATTATGTTCTAAAATTCTCTTTGGGGTTTGGGTTATGTTGTAATTAGTGTGAGACCGGTTGTTTAGGATTTTAAGTTTGTTTTTGCAATAAAGCTTCAAGGTTTCCTTATTCCATGGTCTTCATAGTTTTCAATTAAGGCAAAAGATTAGTTGATTACTATCCATTTGTTCGATATTGAGAGAGTCGAACTCACGAAAGGAGTAAGTACGATCTTATCTAGAGACGGTGTTGATCAATCCAGCCTAGACATAGGTTAGAGTTTAAGGCGGCAAAAAGAGGACGAATAAAACATTGCTGTCTTTGTACGATTCACGCCGCAACTAGTATTATCTGCAGTGGGCATCAACAACATTCTGTCTTAGACATAAGCGAGACCACTTTCGAAGCGTTCTGCCGAGCCTTGTAGTTATGCCGAGTTTGCCGTCGAGACACAAGTCTATTTCCCTGCCGAGGCAGTGAGAGCGTCTCAGCAGTCTAACTGCCATCCCCCGTCGAGGTAGCAGAGTCTGGCAGCGCAAAGCAACTTGTCCTATTCAACGCAGTTTCACACTAAGCAGCAGCATAACCCTGCCCATTCTATCAATTAGATTTCTTCCCTTTTATTTACTTGTGTTTTTATTTTATTTTCTTTTTAAACAAACCAACTTATTTGTGCATTTAATTTTCTTGTGCAGGAACAATGAATCGAGTTAAGCTGTCCAATCCCTATGGGAGACAATATCTTTTATACTATTACTTGACAGGAGTGTGCACTTGCGCTAATATTTAGAGAACACCAAAATGCTCTACAAGTTTTTGGCACCGTTGCTGGGGATTGGTAACAGCGAAATTTGTTTTAATTTTTTCTGCACTCTTAACTCTATTTGCATTTAATTTCAGTTGAAAAAAAACTATGTGAGAAAGTTCTTATTCAGGTGCAGTTCAAGTCAAGGGCATCAACACGTGGAAATATTCTTGCAAATTTTGTGAAGGCAATCATGTGTTCGATAGTTGTCCTCATCTGTTTGCAACAGACACGTCGAGAAAAACAACTTGGGAGTGGATGTCTGAATATGAACAACAGATGTCGCCGCATCAGCAATAGTGACAGCTGATACCGCTACCGCAGTTGTCGCTGCAGCAACAAGTTTTTCATAGTATGATAAAAAATATCAATTTTTTTTGCCATAACAATTTTGCCACAGAAATCGACATGCCCTGGCAATGTAATCATCCTCAAGAGCAATCAATATCCTTGGAGGACACACTTCAAACTTTCCTTGCACTAACCCAAATAGTATCAGCTGCTATGGACGCCAACATCACTAAGATAGGTGCACGTATAAGCAATTCAGTCCTTAGCAACGCGATGGATGAACCTGAACAATTAAGTCGGAGGGATATTGATGTCCCAGGACAAGAGGATGAAAAATTAAGCGAAGGAGGATCTCCAAAGTGTGAGGAGCAATTGGAAACTCCAAGCTAGGAGGATGCAGAACACTACCCGGGCAGTAAGATATACAGCTGTTCCGACAACTACCACGAAGCCTGCCCTGACGAAGAACTGACCAGTGAAAGGACAACAACACCTAGTGAGGACAACAAGGGAATTGAGGATGCCACGACAACATCCTATGCCTCAACAACTATGCCCGCCTCGGAAGCAACCTCAATAACTACGAAGTACATATATCTAGAGGAGCCAATACTGGTAGAGCTAGGGCCATCAAAATCTCTACTGATGGAGATTTTTGAGGAACCTGAAGAAAACGGTGTTGGGAGTCTTGAAGCTATTCAGAATATTGAGTTTTCCCTTGACCTGCACCACAATACGACAAAATATTACCGTAACGACTGGTTGCCGTAGCAGCAAAAGAAATTTTCCTCCATGACAAACTTCGACAAAGATGAGGTAAGTATATGGTTAGGTAGTAATATTATTTTTCTTATCACATGTTCATGCCTTCAGGAATAGGAACAAGGAGGAAGGTTCACATGGATTACAAGGGAACGAGGAAGAAGAACTCCCTCACCATAAGAATAATCACACGATGGAGGGTGTAGGTAGACTACAAGAAATATCGAAAATGACCCTCCACCTCGGGAAGTGGTTATGTTTGGAGATGCACCCCACTACACTCCCAACATTACTTAATTTAATTATTTTATTTTTAATTCCTTTAATTTTATTTTTATTTTTAGGAATAAATTTTAATTCATCCACATTTTTGTTTTTCAGCAATTTTCTTATTTTATCTTTAGCATTTAATTATTTGTTTTTAGGAATTAAGAAGCAGGACCAAGAAGAAGGCCCAACAACGAGTTTGCCCACCATCCCGCCGAGACAGCTAAGGGTAGCCCAACACAGAAATCTTGTAACGGCTAGTTGCCCGCTAACGGTTAGCACATAATGGCTACAGAAGTAACAGGCAGAAATCCCGTAATGTTCGCTGTAACCCCCTCGTCCCGGTCTGGTCGGATGACCGGTCCGAGTGGGCCACACGGGGAAAACCGAAGCGAAACCCGTTAAGGCTTCCCCTCGGTTAACGACCCAGAAAATTTCTTTTAACTTTAGTCTTATCTAGATGCATATTTAATTCCTATGTGAAGCACAACAGCGGAAGATACAAACAACGAAACATCCACCGACCAAACAAAACATAAACAGCCCATTTTACTTCATTACAGCAGGCCGTTTCGAAACGCCTATAGGGTGTTCCGAAACGCCTTGACCTAGACAACGAGCCAAGGTCAACCACAAGGTGACCGTTCCGAAACAGGGGAGACCCGTATCGGAACGACCTTGACAGTCAATATCTCGTGGTCAACGAGATTTGACCGTTTCGAAACTTCAAAGGCCCGTTTCGGAACGGCTTCATCTCGCCAATTTCTCAAAATTCCAGTAGCGAAAACGTTCCGAAACGACCCTCATCCGTTTCGAAACGGCATGCCATATACACAGGGACTGTTCCGAAACAGGGGCACCCGTTCCGAAACACCCCCTGTCTGCAGACTCGATTTTGCTGTTTTGAGGCACAAAGGTGTCCCAAAACACCACCAAAACACCATACAACAGCAAAACAATTTGACTTAAGGTTTACCAACTAAACTAGCATGCTTCAACATGATTTAAACATGTCTAACACTAAGGCGACACCCCACAAACATGCTTTCCTATAAACATCATTCAAACACATGTATAAACTCTTAAGGCATAAGACTAACATTCAAAAGGGCAACTTAGGCATGAGTTAACATTCATCACACAGGCATTTGGCAAGACACATCATGCTTACAAATCAAGTCAACCATGGACATACATCAAACTCAAATCGACAACACCTATCCCATTGCTTTACTATTACAATCTTTAAATTTAAACATCATACTTGAGCTAACCGTAAGCAACACTTGGAGGCCTTTCCTTGCCCTTGCCACCCACAAACCATTGATCTGCATTGTCGAACAAAAGAGAGCGTAAGCATAAAAGCTTAGTGAGGGTAAGCTCATAAAACAAACCTTCGACAATGCAGGGTCCAAGCACGAACCACAACCAAGATAATATGCATGATCTTACCTCCGATCCACACGAGCCATAATTAGATGATGCATGAGCATATAATCAATATCATGTCATGCTCAACATGTTTAAGTCCACAACGTATGAAATCACATATATTAAACCATGTTAGCAACACATCCCAAATCACATTGTCCCTCAATTAACCACATATGGGCAACATAAACTACAATCTGTATTGGCACCTAGCTATGACTCGAATACGCGGATAACCGTTGGAACTCACATCCAACAACTCAACCATTACCTGACGGTGGGATTCCACTCATCACCGTTCACGCGGAGGGGATTCCACTCATCCTCACGTCTCATTTCACGCGGAGGGGATTCCACTCATCCTCACGCCCGTCGATGGGATTCCACTCATCACCGACTAATATAAATACAATTTCTGAGCGAACCCGTACTCCTCCTTGGTGACTCAACGCCACCAAGGCCACGCGCGACTTTTGACTCATGTGTACACACTAACATCCTAATGATCGATCATTTGTACCCAAGCATACTAGTGCCAATACTACACATTTCATTAATCATTCATAACATCAATTCATAACACTCCCGTGCTTAGCACGTACTTACCATGACTTACCGTCATGCACAAACCACAGTTCCATGCCTAGCATGTACTCACCATGATCCTCGGATCATGAAACCACCTCATAAAATCATTTCACACGTCAACACCACATGTACATAATTAACAACCACATCACATTATATTTTACACATGTGTATAACCATATCATATCTATCATCAACACGCATATAACAATGCATCAAACATGCCTCATCATACATGTATACAACATATACATAATCAACACTACCACAATTTAATACGAGGCATATACAACCATTAAAAAGTGCAACCAAAGTCTCTAATCAAAGCTTGGGATTAGGCTACCACTCTAATCCCAACTCTAGGTGGGTTTACCAAGCCCATCCTAGGTTCACATGCTTGAACCAAATACTCAAAACCATTTTAAAAATATTTAACCACTCACCTAAGCTTCCAAGCTCCAAGCCAAGCAAGCAACCTCCCTCAAATTCCGGATTTCTTCCTGAAGCTTTTCCAACACGAATTCCCGCTTCCAAACAACCTCAAACACATTTCAAACAATTCCAAATCAGCCCAACATCAAAAGACCAACCCGGAACACAATTCAAATACAATTCACATTGTTGCAAGCCATGACTAAACCCCATTTTTAGCAATTTCGGACAGCCCCTAAACCATGTCCAAAAACCATGTTTCCAACATCCATAGCACCCACAAACAATCCCAAATCAACCCCTAACCATAGTGCTACCATTGGGCTATCAATTCTCACCTAAAACCACCCCCAAAACTCACCCAAAACCCTCCAAAAAACCAATTTTTACCCAATTTCGGAAATTCATTTAAAATACTCTAAAAATTATATATATTGGACCATTTGATTCATAGATAACATATCTAACAATAACAAATCAAAAGCTTTAGTAAAAACCCATAAAGCTCCATCCTTTAACCTAAACTTTCAAAAACCCAATTTCTAAAACATTGATGAAAATGAAATATATTTGTACTTCCAAGTAGAGGAAGATGAGAGCAAGATGGGGATGTATTTACCTTTCAATTTCGAGCCAAAATGGAGGAGAAAAGAAGGTTGGATAAAACTTGGAGAAGCTCCCCCTCTTTGTCGTGAAAAATGAAGAAGAAAGAGGGGAGAAGAGAAATTTTTGGTGTTTTAAATTAAAAAGGGGATTTTAATTTCCAAGGGTTTGAAATTACAATAGTGCCATTAATGAGATGGCAACTCTTCCTTTGTCATAAAATCCATGGGATTTAATTCCCAAAACAATTTTGATCCAACATAGAAATTTTTGATTCGAGTATCTAAAGCTCAAAATAATATTTTATTATTTTAAATTTTAAAACCGAAACCCGAAACAATATCTTAATATTATTTCCATCCGACCCCTAAACTCGGGTGTTACAACTCTCCCCCACTTAAGGAAATTTCGTCCCCGAAATTTATCGGACAGGAACCCACTTCCCTTCTCACCACAACATACTAACCAACCGAAAGACTTACCACACAACACTTGCTATCTTACACTAAGATCTCAACTGATTCTTCAAGGCATGCCAATTTCAAACTCAACTCAATCTCTTCAACAAACATAGCACGGAATAGATCTAACTCACATTTCTGAATCATAGATACACGTAACACATCTCAAACCCCTTTCTAACTCTGGTGGTAACTGCAACAAACAGACAACAGAATTAGCCCGATTCACAATCTCATACAACACTGTTCAAAAATTGACCGAGGACTTTCTCTGACTGATCATCTGACTTCATCAATTAACCAAACACTACGCAGGCGTCTTCAAAAACAATCTAGCAGAAATTTCGGATCTCTATTACCCACTTCCATTATGAACCTTCCACGGATGTAACAAACTAGAAGAAAACTGAAGCTCGGTCTTGACACGCTGGCAGTTTACACACTTACTCTCATATTGAACCACATTATTCATCCACTCAATCCAGAAGTACTCATCTTCAACCCACAATACGTCTTCATACAACTCAGATGCAATACAAATGAACTGTCGTATGCTTCGGTCAAATCAATATGTCTCAAACACTATGTCAATCGGTGCAACTATTCTGTCTCTGAAATGCAAAACTCTGTCATCTCTGAAACTGTATTCTGAAGGTCTTCCTTCTACTATGCCTCGCACGTGAGGTGCCAAGAATCTGTCTTGCAACTGTTTCTCTTCAACATTCTGACTCAAAGTAGTCTCAACTCGAAACTCGGCCACAAAACTACTATCATTTGATATACGGAATTCGGCAATTGCAACTCGTAACTCAACTACTAATCTAACAGCAAATACAACTCGGAACTCGGTTGCTACGTAGACTCTCTTCAGATAGTTCTCAATCTTGAGATCACAGTCTTTAATCAATTCTAACTACTCATGTTGTTCAAGTTTCAACCCTTCCTAAGTCTTCAAATATTTCAAGTTCTGATGATACGTGCATATACATTGTGCATTTCTTACCATATAAGCTTTGTCTCTAAGTCTTCGAAGCAATACAACTGTAATTAACTCTATGTCTCATATCAAATAACTCTTCTCACGGTCTTCCAACTATCTTGATGAACAAGCCACAATCTTCTGTCTCGCATAAGCACACAACCTAACTCTACATGTAACACATCACTATGGTTCACAAATTCTTTCTCTGTTATAAGCTGACTAAAGGTCGAAGCTCTCTTCAAAGTTTCTTTCGGTTTCTCAAGGGCTCATTATCTCGCATCTAACCACACAACTGAACATTCTTCTGTAGCAATCTATCAACGGAGCAACTATCTTCAAAAGATTATTTACAATTTCTGAAAGTAACAATACTAGACCTAGGATCTATAGATATCTGTCACAGTCTTCAATTTCTTCCAACTCATATCTTCTTTTGCCTACTAAGGATTTACTCTAGCACACTTAGCTGATCTACATGTCCTAGGGGGACATCTTCGTTAACTCGGAGTTCACGTTGGCTCACTTGGCATACAACTGATTCTCTAATAGAATCTACAATACTAACTCTAAAGCTTGTCATGGTCTTCTTCGGTACTTGAATATACTCATGTATCATCTATGAGGACTACTACAAACTGATCAGGAAGTTTAGGAAAATATTCTGTTCAACATTTCTATAAAAGTAACCAACACACTAGTCCAACAAAACAGCATAACTCGGAACTCAAAACGGTCACATCTTGCCTCAAAAGTTGTCTTCGGTACTTCAAATTTTCTCGCTTTCAACTGGTAGTAAACGGATCTCAAATTAATCTTCGAAAGACTGAAGCTCACACTACTGACCAACTAATCACTGACACTCACAAACGGATGTTAATCATTCACTGTCACTTGTTTCAACTATCTGAAATCTAAACACATTCTCGTACTGTCACTCTTCCCTCTTCACAAATTACACTGTAGAACTCTGAGATGATGCACTAGGCCTAATGAGTCTAAGGTCTAACAAATTTCGAAGTTGATTCTTCAACATTCTCAATTCTTCCGGAAATCATAAGGTACAGAGCAATCAAAACAGGAGTAAACTCGAAGACGGTCTCAATATCAAACTCTTCCTCTCTAGACAAGAGATAAGCCGACAATTCTTCCAAACACTTCTAGGAAAAGAAAACACAAACTATCCTAACATTATGCGGTCTAGTCTTCATTCAAAATCAAATTCATCACAATTACTAAGCAAGCCTGTCAACTAAACTCAATCAATCCTTGACCTCTAAATCTGGATCAACATTCAACAAGAAGTTCACCTTCTCACCTACCATTTCAGTCACACATAAATCTCGTAACTTCAAGTCAACTCTTTCTTTTTCTCAACGTATACACTAACTATTTGCTCTTCAAGCCGAGCCTTGGAAAAAGGCACACCGAAACTGTAGGAAGACAATCACTTCACATCTACTAGAAACTAGTAACTCTGAACCACCAACAAACATCTTTTGTACATCTTTCTGATCACTACTATCTCCCAAAAGGCTAGTCACATGTGTCCCTACATCTAAGGTCTCAACAAAGATATCTAATTTCTTACATGCTCACACAAAAGGAGGCATCCGCGGAAATTGCAACTTCACATGTACACATCTGATAGTCTTCGGTCCTCTTGTCTTCAAACCGGTTCTTCAACAAATCTGACTCTTCTAAACTGTTCTTAGAGCATTGCGAAACCTCATAACTCAATTCTGATTACACACAAACTATCATGCTGGAACTAGTTCTATAACATCAGTCCCGACGGCTCAAACATCCCAATACCAAACAATCTGAAGTTAAAGCTCAAGACTTCTTTCTCGGCTCAACTATATCGGAAGCGACTTCATCTCTCCCTCTTGGTAGAAGACAACTCAGACGCACACTGGTCCCATCACACAAGTCGATTTTCACTCACGGGTACTGACTGACTGTCTTGTATGAAAACCATAGGCTGAATCCTAACGATCACCAACTAGCATTTCTGAACTTCAGCTTACTCACACGAGACCCTTACCCTGATCTCGCTAATAGAACTAAGGTGCTCATACCTACCTCTAACACCTCATCGGGCACATTCAAACTTGCATGCTTGTTAACAACATACGGAAGTACGGACTCAGAACCAATTGGAAGAGACAAAATCAAAACTGTACCAAGGGCTTATCTACTATAACATCGATATCACTTTGACTCCCACTCAAAGGTCTTTGCTTCTCTTTACCAACTAATACCAGAATCGGTCCCATCGTTTCTCACCAACAAGAATCAACTCACATACACGCGAACTCGAGCAAACAAATTGTACTTCATCTCTGGTACAATCGTGCTCCTCTAACTATAGTAAAGAACTTCCTCCACATTTTCAAAACCACAACTTCCACTTACCGATTCACGGCCCACACACCGGCCCTAAACTTACTAAAAGCAATAAATCAATCAACAATTTAACATACAAGTTGGGTTAGCAAAGGAAAGGTCCAAGTGGCTCAAGTATGATTTCCCTCACTTAAAATCCTTTTTCCGATGTAATAGAAGCAATGGGACTCTACTCAACATGTTTCAACCAAATCAGCACACATACATGCTCAACCAAGCATATAACAAGGATTACTTGCTAAACAAGCAACACATGCGTACGATCAAACAACATGCATTCTCAATCAAACAATCACACATCACAGCATACACGGGTAACGAGCAATATGCTTTTAAACAAACAGTCAACATACTTGTCATACAAGCAATCATACTTACAAAGCAAGCAAACACCGTGCATATCAATTCAAAACTTAAACTTACCTCACTTACCTGCCCAAGGTCTCGGTAACCTTAGGCTCTGATACCAACAAATGTAACCCCCTCGTCCCGGTCTGGTCGGATGACCGGTCCGAGTGGGCCACACGGGGAAAACCGAAGCGAAACCCGTTAAGGCTTCCCCTCGGTTAACGACCCAGAAAATTTCTTTTAACTTTAGTCTTATCTAGATGCATATTTAATTCCTATGTGAAGCACAACAGCGGAAGATACAAACAACGAAACATCCACCGACCAAACAAAACATAAACAGCCCATTTTACTTCATTACAGCAGGCCGTTTCGAAACGCCTATAGGGTGTTCCGAAACGCCTTGACCTAGACAACGAGCCAGGGTCAACCACAAGGTGACCGTTCCGAAACAGGGGAGACCCGTATCGGAACGACCTTGACAGTCAATATCTCGTGGTCAACGAGATTTGACCGTTTCGAAACTTCAAAGGCCCGTTTCGGAACGGCTTCATCTCGCCAATTTCTCAAAATTCCAGTAGCGAAAACGTTCCGAAACGACCCTCATCCGTTTCGAAACGGCAGGCCATATACACAGGGACTGTTCCGAAACAGGGGCACCCGTTCCGAAACACCCCCTGTCTGCAGACTCGATTTTGCTGTTTTGAGGCACAAAGGTGTCCCAAAACACCACCAAAACACCATACAACAGCAAAACAATTTGACTTAAGGTTTACCAACTAAACTAGCATGCTTCAACATGATTTAAACATGTCTAACACTAAGGCGACACCCCACAAACATGCTTTCCTATAAACATCATTCAAACACATGTATAAACTCTTAAGGCATAAGACTAACATTCAAAAGGGCAACTTAGGTATGAGTTAACATTCATCACACAGGCATTTGGCAAGACACATCATGCTTACAAATCAAGTCAACCATGGACATACATCAAACTCAAATCGACAACACCTATCCCATTGCTTTACTATTACAATCTTTAAATTTAAACATCATACTTGAGCTAACCGTAAGCAACACTTGGAGGCCTTTCCTTGCCCTTGCCACCCACAAACCATTGATCTGCATTGTCGAACAAAAGAGAGCGTAAGCATAAAAGCTTAGTGAGGGTAAGCTCATAAAACAAACCTTCGACAATGCAGGGTCCAAGCACGAACCACAACCAAGATAATATGCATGATCTTACCTCCGATCCACACGAGCCATAATTAGATGATGCATGAGCATATAATCAATATCATGTCATGCTCAACATGTTTAAGTCCACAACGTATGAAATCACATATATTAAACCATGTTAGCAACACATCCCAAATCACATTGTCCCTCAATTAACCACATATGGGCAACATAAACTACAATCTGTATTGGCACCTAGCTATGACTCGAATACGCGGATAACCGTTGGAACTCACATCCAACAACTCAACCATTACCTGACGGTGGGATTCCACTCATCACCGTTCACGCGGAGGGGATTCCACTCATCCTCACGTCTCATTTCACGCGGAGGGGATTCCACTCATCCTCACGCCCGTCGATGGGATTCCACTCATCACCGACTAATATAAATACAATTTCCGGGCGAACCCGTACTCCTCCTTGGTGACTCAACGCCACCAAGGCCACGCGCGACTTTTGACTCATGTGTACACACTAACATCCTAATGATCGATCATTTGTACCCAAGCATACTAGTGCCAATACTACACATTTCATTAATCATTCATAACATCAATTCATAACACTCCCGTGCTTAGCACGTACTTACCATGACTTACCGTCATGCACAAACCACAGTTCCATGCCTAGCATGTACTCACCATGATCCTCGGATCATGAAACCACCTCATAAAATCATTTCACACGTCAACACCACATGTACATAATTAACAACCACATCACATTATATTTTACACATGTGTATAACCATATCATATCTATCATCAACACGCATATAACAATGCATCAAACATGCCTCATCATACATGTATACAACATATACATAATCAACACTACCACAATTTAATACGAGGCATATACAACCATTAAAAAGTGCAACCAAAGTCTCTAATCAAAGCTTGGGATTAGGCTACCACTCTAATCCCAACTCTAGGTGGGTTTACCAAGCCCATCCTAGGTTCACATGCTTGAACCAAATACTCAAAACCATTTTGAAAATATTTAACCACTCACCTAAGCTTCCAAGCTCCAAGCCAAGCAAGCAACCTCCCTCAAATTCCGGATTTCTTCCCGAAGCTTTTCCAACACGAATTCCCGCTTCCAAACAACCTCAAACACATTTCAAACAATTCCAAATCAGCCCAACATCAAAAGACCAACCCGGAACACAATTCAAATACAATTCACATTGTTGCAAGCCATGACTAAACCCCATTTTTAGCAATTTCGGACAGCCCCTAAACCATGTCCAAAAACCATGTTTCCAACATCCATAGCACCCACAAACAATCCCAAATCAACCCCTAACCATAGTGCTACCATTGGGCTATCAATTCTCACCTAAAACCACCCCCAAAACTCACCCAAAACCCTCCAAAAAACCAATTTTTACCCAATTTCGGAAATTCATTTAAAATACTCTAAAAATTATATATATTGGACCATTTGATTCATAGATAACATATCTAACAATAACAAATCAAAAGCTTTAGTAAAAACCCATAAAGCTCCATCCTTTAACCTAAACTTTCAAAAACCCAATTTCTAAAACATTGATGAAAATGAAATATATTTGTACTTCCAAGTAGAGGAAGATGAGAGCAAGATGGGGATGTATTTACCTTTCAATTTCGAGCCAAAATGGAGGAGAAAAGAAGGTTGGATAAAACTTGGAGAAGCTCCCCCTCTTTGTCGTGAAAAATGAAGAAGAAAGAGGGGAGAAGAGAAATTTTTGGTGTTTTAAAATAAAAAGGGGATTTTAATTTCCAAGGGTTTGAAATTACAATAGTGCCATTAATGAGATGGCAACTCTTCCTTTGTCATAAAATCCATGGGATTTAATTCCCAAAACAATTTTGATCCAACATAGAAATTTTTGATTCGAGTATCTAAAGCTCAAAATAATATTTTATTATTTTAAATTTTAAAACCGAAACCCGAAACAGTATCTTAATATTATTTCCATCCGACCCCTAAACTCGGGTGTTACATTCGCGAGACAACTCGACCGTTGGATATTTAATGCCGCTACGACACCTCTCGACAACCTCTATTTAAACCTCACTCATCTCATTCATTGACTTTACTTTCACATCCTTGTTATCATATTCTTGAATCTACTGCTCTCTTTCTAATTATCTTCTTTTTAAGTTTCAGTTTACTTCTAAACCGTCTCACACATGGCATCAACATCCCAAACCAAACTAACTTTCCAACGTTTATGCTCCAAGGTAGATGAAAAGAGATACAAAACTCAGTTTGCCAAGCAAGCCATTTGGGAGGAACAAGGGTTCCATTACACGAAGCAGACAAGGGACCTTGGTTTAGAGCCCGCCCTGTTCGACACAATTCACAGCAAGGGATGGGAAATATTTGCACGGTAACCGAAGATGGCAAACATCACATTGGTCAGAGAGTTCTACACCCATCACCCCCGCCAGAGCTGCCATTCGTGTATGTCCGAGGGGAACATGTCAAGCTCAACGCCGTCGTGATCAACAACTTCGACGACCTCGAAATGGACGACAACCCTCACAAAGAATAGAGGCAGTCACTGAAGGCTGCCGACTACGACAAACTAAAGGCCAAGCTGTGCGAGCCCAACACACTGTGGTTGCCAGGAAAACATGGTGGCTCCGTCCTACGCCACCGACTGCTGCCCAAGCTAATGCTTTGGAACACCTTCATTAAAAGGTGTATGCTGCCCACCTCCCACAACTCCACCGTTGACCGGCCGCGCCTCACACTCATCCACATCATCATGGTGAACCGACCCATCCATGTTGGAGAAATTATTTGCAAAGAGATCCACAACTGTTTCTGCAAGACCAAGAGCCGGCTGTACTTCATGTATCTCATCACAGGCCTATGTGCCAACTTCAACATCCCTTCCGATCCAGAAGATGAGATGACATCTGCCAAGGAGAGTTGGACCAGAAAAGTTCGTCTGCAGATGATGCAGGCTCAGGAGACAAAACCCGTCACCCCCAGCCAGCCACTCCAGCCACCCCTGGCAGTACTGAAGTTGTCCCAACCAATGAAGTCATCACGCTGCTGCACACTCTCATTAACAGCAACAAAAGGATCGAACAACAACAGTTGAGCTTCATAAAGTATGTGGAGGAGGTCCAAGAGGCCTTTGTGGCATATCTCCTTCAGAAATTTCCAGACGACGGCCCCATCTTGCCAACCTAACCCACCGATCTCGCCACTGCAGCTGCCGCCGCAAAAGGAACATCCTAAGCCACAGTTGTCCGCCATGCTACTTTCCGCCGCCATATGATGTCTCCAATGCACTACCCATCATATTTTGCCACATCCGCTTCCATCACGGTGGCAGACTCCCCAGAGCGGCATCAGCAACATCATTCCCCCATCTGCATAGCGACAACGGTGGCCAACACCTCCTCATCAGAAGAGGTTGAGTAGCAGCTGCCAGCAACGGAAGCAGCAGCAGCAGAAGTAGCAGTCCCAATGGCGATTGACGCTCCGACAGTACCAACGGAGGAAGGAACAAGGAAGAGGAAGCGACACATCATAGCCGCCAAGCCAGAGGACGAGGAAACAGAATCAGGAGAGAGTGAAGCCCCTCCTGCCGCCCCTCCTGTAGAAAAACAAGAAGAGCCTCGCCCTACTCCCAAGAGAGTCCAGCCGCCGCGGACAACAAAGGTCTCACCAGCCAAGTCTGCCGCCGCCTTATCATCCAATCCTCCTTCTCATCCTCAACAACAAAGACCCAAGCCTTCTCCCAACAAAGACCCAAGCCTTCTCCCAACCATACTTTATTTTTTCTCTTTCTCTGTTTTACTTTTTTGTTTTAATTTTCTATTTTTTGTGCATTGAGGGCAATGCCCATCTCGAGTTGGGGGGGTTAGCACTCATCATGTTTAGGCATACTTTAGTGCATATTAGATTGCATAATGTACTTGCCTTAGATTAATTAATTGAAAATAAATTTTTTGTTAGAACTTGTGTCTATGATAGGATAACCGACTTTAAATTTTCGCACCAAATTAAAAAGAACTTAATTTTGGGGGAAAAGCATGAAGTAAACTTAGGATTTTTCTATAGTTTCCAAAAATTAAAAACTGTACTGTTACTTTCTGAATTTGTTAGAATTTCTGGTAAACTTTGCCTGCTTGAATTATTTGTAAAATTCTAACATGGTTGCAAGAGCTACTGCGGCATGCAACAAACAAAAAAAAACAACAAAAGCACTGCCATGACAGGCAAAAGAAAAATTTTATGTTGTCTATCCCTAGAGGTGCCCAAAACCGACTCTAGGAAGAATCGTGTGGGAGGACACTCCGCTGCTATCAAAGTCCAAGAATCTGAAAATTTTGAAGTGACAGACAAATTAGCATGAGTGAATGAAAGTCTTTAAGGGATGACTCTACTCCATGGGTTCGGGGTTTTGTAGTTTGCTTCTATCTTAACTTCAGTCCTAGAAGAGTAGTTGTGATTAACTTAAGCCCTCATTGCCATGATTATCTAAATTGTGCTTGAATATGTCGTCTCGGCAGCAACCTTGTATATCATGATAGCATCTCTGTTTACTTAGAATGTTCTTCATATTCAGCTTGTTCATAGTTTCTGCACACACTTCACTAGCATATTATAGTTTAATTCTGAGGTAATTCATGTTATTCCCCTCTCACTAATCTAATAACAGGTGCCACGGCCTTGAGGTGTTAAATCAAGTTTAAAACAGGAAAATTTTCTTTTTGATTAGTTTAAAGGGCAAGTATGTTTAGGTTGCATTGCTTGAGGAGAAGCAATAGTTCGAGTTTTGGGGTGTGTAAAGTGTCCATAAGTTCTATATTTCATGCACAATCCATCTCATATTATTACTATTTTGATAACATTTTAGGCATAATTAGGTTCATGCATTGCATTTTATAGTATTCTTTACTATGCCATGCTTTTGTAATGATTTTTCCATTATTTGGTAAAGAAAAGGTAATGTTTTAGTTTCAGGCACTAAAGGCTGACAGAAGAAGAGAGGAGCTAAGGACATGATGCTGAGGTAGCAAACTAAGTAGTTGTACTGATGTAGTTCCAAATAGAGACAACAACAGTCGAGTAGCTACCGTCGCCCTACCTGCTGCCCAAGACAGAAAGATGAGAAATTGGAGAACTGGAGTGCGATCTGTAGAGTAGAAAATCCTGATCTGAAAGATGTTGTCCACTCAATTTTCCGATGACTGTAGCAGCAAGTAGAGCCGTCGAAGGAGGAACTTGAGCTTACTTGCCAAGTAAGGCAACATGATTAAGTTCACATTCAAATCAAAGAAGTCAGCATTTAGAGTTGCATTTAATGCAAAAAGCCACTTTGAGGACTTCTACTCCAAGAAGGACTAGACCTAGCTAATGCCTATATATACTCATTTAATTGTACTTCAAAAACAACTTAGGTTTTCTCTTAGGCATAGTTTAGGTTTTCTTGCCGCCATTATGCTCTAAAATTCTCTTTGGGTTTGGGTTATGCTCTAAAATTCTCTTTGGGTTTAGGATTTTAAGTTTGTTTTTGCAATAAAGCTTCAAGGTTTGCTTATTCCATGTTCTTCATAGTTTTCAATTAAGGCGGAAGATTAGTTGAATACTATCAATTTGTTCGGTATCGAGAGAGTCGAACTCACGAAAGGAGTAAGTACAATCTCATCTATAGACGGTGTTGATCAATCCATCCTAGATATAGGTTAGAGTTTAAGGCGGCTAAAAGAGGATGAATAAAACATTGTTGTCTTTGCACGATTCATGCTGCGACTGTTATTATCTGCAGTGGGCATCAACAACATTCTGACTTAGACATAAGCGAGATCACTTTCGAAGCGTTCTGCCGAGCCTTGTAGTTATGCCGAGTTTGCCGTCGAGACACAAGTCCATTCCCCTGCCGAGGCAGCGGGAGCGTCTCAGCAGCCTAATTGACATCTCTCGCCGAGGAAGCAGTGTAACACCCCCTTCCCGGTCTGGTAGATAACCGGGTCGAAGAGTATTACCGGAGGATGATGCGATAAACAGAGTTATAAATTCGTCTTAATCACACGATAAATCAATAGAAAGCATACAATGTATGACCAACACATCCATTAGTCCAATATTATCAAATAGAATACTCTATTATCAATCTAGGGCCGTTATACAACAATTGCAAGTATTAAGGACTAATTGGTAAATTTTAGCAAATTTGAGGTCCTTCGATGTAACAACTTTACCAAGATGGAATTTATTACTTAAGGGTTATGCCTACCAAATTTCATTCAATTCAGAGAACGATAGCACTATCAATTAGACTTTACAAGGTTCAGTGGCTAGATTATAACATTTTCAAACTGCTCAAAGAGGCTCATCAAACTTACCTAACTCCGTTTCGGAAAACCCTAAGCTGTTACGGAACAGGTGTACGAGAGTCAACCCTGTTGACCCAACTCTTTAGACCGTTTCGATACAGGCTTGATCTGTATCGGAATGGATTGACCACCAGTGACTTTGACTTTGACCGTTTCAAAACCCGTATCGAAACAAGGGTCTCCAGAGGCAAAATGTTCCGAAACGGCATCACTTCGTTCCGAAATGCCCTTATTCCCATGTTCAAAAATGGGTACACGTATCGAAACGACATCACCTATTTCGATACGGACAGGTCTGTAATGACATATTTTTGCTGGTTTTTACTTGAATTACCCTATTGAACGATGTTCAAATGCAACAAAACTTTACATGCAACAGTTTATTGGTACGAACATCTAGCATGCTAAATTTTATGACCATCCGAATACGTCTACTAGGTTTTTACCTTTTTAAGCCAAGCATGCATATTTAAGCTATCTTTCAAGAACCAAAAGGGCCATTTAGGGCCAAAGACCATATTACAAAATAGGCATAGCACCAACATAACAAAACAGACATATATGACTAGTTTAACTACTTTGCCACCTTCCTAGGAGTTCAAAGGTCATAATTACATTAATTGTAGCTTGGTAGTGACTTGTCTTGGGGGCCGATCCGATCTTTCAACGAACAACCCTTTTAACCTGAAAATGCATGAGATGAGACACGTTAGGCACACTTAGCCTAGCGAGGTAGTCGCAAATAACATAAATGACTTAAATTCTATAGCTACAATGATGCTTATTCTCTTGCTAACATTATCAATGCCATGTATCAATGCATAAAGTAATAAACATGTTCTTTATCATTCATAATCCTTGGATTGAGTCACGATCATGGATACGCGAATTCCTACGCCTCACAAAATTAATGAATGGTCTAATCCCTATGCCTCGCCAATGTGACCAATAACAATACACATCCCTCCGCCTCGCCAAATTAATATAGGTTGTAGCCTTAGGACCATAGTCCACCCGTACACTGAGCTCATGAATTCTATGGCATGCCAATTGTATCCCGATTCCATTCCAATCCAAGGTCGTAAAGTACATATTAATTTCAATGATCAATGATATACCAATGTTCAATAAATTCAATGTAGCCGATGATCAATATATGTGTTTCAACATCAATATCTCATAAATTGGTATCAATATCAATTCCCGATGATTTCAATGCAATAATCCAATGACAATGCTTATATCGATGACAATGTACAATGACCATAATCAATGTTCAATGGTAACTTACCGACACTTACCAAAGTGTCCGATTAACCATCCAATGCATTCACTTCAATAGCAATGTTAGTGAAATAATCTAAAATAACAAATAATGATCCGGGAAGGCCTTTTGCCTAAACTCGAGACTCCGACTACACTCACCTTAACAATCCGAAGCTTCAAGGCTCTCGGATAGCAATTCCTTTGTTCCTAACTTGTGATGGAGATGGTGATACCTCTTTCTCCACTTCTTGAGCTAGAAAGATTAATAAGAAACTTATTAGAATTGATGCTTCGATATCAAAATCAACATAAAGATATCAAAATCAATATCTGATTTCAATAGAGATGACAACGATGGGATATCCATGGATAGTCAAAACCCTAGCTTAAATTACACTCAAAATATCCATGGAATCCAATAACCGATTGAGGAATATAACTTACCCGATCGATAGCAACATTTCAAAATTGATAAAGTGAAGAAATAACAAAACTTGAAATTCCTCCATTGGAGGTGTGTGCTTAGATGAAGAAGATAATGAAAGAGATAGGTGCTAGCTTGGAATGATCTCGGGTAAGCTTTCTCCACTTTCCTTTGTTTCTATTTTTAATTTCTCACATTAAGCTTTCCTTCACTTGAAGGAAAGTTATCAGATAACTCCACGTAGTGGAGATTTTTAATTAAAGAGGGCTGATCGCAAGGTTAGTCCCTCACTTTTCATACAGTTATAGTTTTGCCCTCCAACTTACACTTCTTCCATTTAAGCCACTAAAAGCTTAATATTACTGATTAGAGTTCAATCACAACGTTTTAAGCCAACTTAGGATTCGATAACAATAATTAACTATTCGATGCAATATTTAAGCTCAGCCAATGTAGGATTTTTGATCAACGAAACTTAATTCCGACTAAACCAGATTTCAGGGTGTTACAACTCTCCCCCCTTAAGAAAAATTCGTCCTCGAATTTTACCTTAACTGAAAAGATGCGGATATTGTTGTCTCATAGTTTCTTCAGATTCCCAAGTGGCTTCCTCCACAGAGTGACTCCTCCAGAGCACTTTAACTAACAGTATAGTCTTGTTGCGAAGTGTCTTGACTTCTCTAGCAAGAATATGAACCGTTTCTTCTTCGTAGGATAGATTTGGCCCGAGTTCTATAGATTTAGGTTCCACAATGTGTGAGGGGTCAGACCGATACTTTCGAAGCATCGATACATGAATAACATCGTGGATTTTACTCAATTCCGAGGGTAGCAAAAGCCGATATGCCACTGGGCCAATATTTTCAATGATTTCAAAGGGTCAAATGAACCGAGGGCTCAGTTTTCCCTTCTTGCCAAACCTCAAGACTTTCTTCCTTGGTGACACTTTAAGAAAGGAATTTTCACCAACTTCATACTCAATGTCTCTCCTTTTGAGATCAACATAAGCTTTTTGTCGATCAAAGGCAACCTTTAGACGATCATGGATAATGGTAACTGGTTCCTCAGTTTCACGAAGCAAGTCAGGGCCTAACATTTTACCCTCACCAAGCTCTGACCAACACAATGGTGTTCTGCATCGTCTGCCATACAATGCTTCATATGGGGACATTTGAATGGATGCTTGTTAGCTATTATTATAGGCAAACTCGACAAGAGGTAGATATTTATCCCAAGTCCCACCAAAATCGATAATACATGCCCGAAGCATGTCTTCCAATATCTGCATAGGGAGGTTTCAATAACAATACAAATTATAAGGTTCCAATAGATAGATTATTCGATGATTTACCTGAATTACCCTTTTGACTGACCATCAGTTTGAGGGTGAAAAGCTGTGCTAAGATTGACTCTGGTGCCTAGAGCCTTGTAAGGTTCTCCAAAACCAAGATGCAAACCGGGGGTCTCAATCGGAGATGATAGACTTAGGCACTCTGTGGAGTCGGATTACTTCTTTGATGTATAAATCAGCTAACTTAGGAAGATCGTAGTCCATTCTAACTAGTATGAAATGAGCTGACTTCGTGAAACGATCTACAATAACCCATATAGCATCATGCTTCGTAGGGGTTAACGGTAGACCACTAACAAAAGCCATGGTTATCTTTTCCCATTTCCATTTCGCTGGATCAATAGGTTGCAAAAGTCTTGTAGGGGCACAATGTTATGCCTTGACACGTTGACACGTGAGACACTTGGAAATGTGATCAACGATGGCATGCTTCATGCCTGGCCACCAATATAGCTCACGTAAATCCTTATACATTTTCACCGACCCAGGGTGAACGGAAAAAGAACTCGAATGAGCTTCAACAAGGATGTCGGTCCGGAGAGTTTCATCATTAGGTACACAAACTCGATCATGGAAACATAAGAGTCCTTCAAAATTAATTCTGAAGTCCAGATTATCTGATAGTTTATAGACAATAGCCTGGAGCTCGAAAGCTTGTTCTTGCAAGTCCCTAATTCGTGAAATGATGGTAGACTGAACTTGAAGTTCAGCTACAAGGCTCTGGTGCTCTCGAAGTCGAAAGTGAGCGTTAATTACTCGAAGGGCTACAAGAGAACGATTTAACAATGAATTAATACACTTCACAATACTTATAACTTCAAGTCCATAATCAATGCTTACCAGGCAAAGGTTTGCATCTGAGCGCATCACCTACAACATTGGCCTTGCCAGGATGGTAATCAATGACTAGATCATAATCTTTAAGAAGTTCCATCCACCTCCGTCATCGAAGATTCAACTCCTTTTGCGTCAATAAATATTTGAGGCTTTTGTGATCGGTGAAAAGATAGCATTTCTCGTAGAGATAATGCCTCCAGATTTTCAAAGCAAAGACAACTGCAGCCAATTCTAGGTCGTGGGTGGGATAATTCATCTCATGTGGCTTAAGTTCCCTCGAAGCGTAAGCAATAACCTTACCTCATTGCATCAATACTCATCCTAACCCAAGATGTGAAGCATCACTGTAAACTGTATAGTCTTTCCCAGACTCAAGTTGGGTCAAAATAGGTGCATGGGTTAGGACTTGTTTCAGCTGCTCAAAGCTTCGTTGTTGGACCTCGGTCCAAACAAAAGGAGCTTTCTTTCGCAGCAATTTTGTCAAAGGAGCGGCTAACATAGAAAATCCTTTCACAAATCTACGATAATAGCTAGCAAGCCCAAGGAAACTTCTAACCTCACCAACATTCTTTGGTGGATGCCAATCTACAATAGCTTGAATTTTCTTCGGGTCCACCTGAATACCTGAAGCTCATACGACATGCCCCCAAAAGGCCACTTCAGTGAGCCAGAACTCACACTTAGAAAACTTCGCATACAATTGTTTCTCTCTCAGAGTCTGAAGTACAATACGATGGTGATCTCGATACTCTGATTCATTCTTGGAATAGATTAATATATCGTCTATGAACACCACAACAAATTTATCAAGATAGGGTCTAAATACCCGATTCATTAAATTCATAAAAGCCGCCGATGCATTAGTTAATCTGAAGGGCATCACTAAGAATTCGTAGTGTCCATATCTTGTACGAAAGGCAGTGTTGGGCACATCACACTCCTTGACTTTCATTTGATAGTAACCTGACCTTAGATCAATCTTGGAAAACACATAGGCATCTTTTAATTGATCGAACAGGTCGTCTATCCTGGGCAAGGGATACTTATTCTTGATGGTGACTTTGTTCAGTTCTCTATAATTAATGCACAAACGCATAGAACCATCCTTCTTCTTGACAAATAGAACCGAAGCTCCCCAAGGTGAAGAGCTCGGTTGAATAAATCCATTGTTCATAAATTTGAGCTTTTAATTCTTTCAACTCCATAATCGCCATCCGATATGATGCAATGGAAACTGGAGCAGTCCCAGGTTGCACCTCAATACCAAACTCTACTTCTCGAGTCAGAGGCAATCCCGGAAGCTCATCAGGAAAAACATCTAGGAATTCATTTACTGCGTCAATGTCATGGACCTGAGGTTCATTCTTGGATTCGGTGGACATCGCACACAACATAGAGTTCTTAGATTTCATCAACATTACCCTTTCCTTGGCAAGACCTTGAAGGTACAATTTTCACTTACTGCAATCTACCCACGTCTGATGTTTACTAAGCCAATCCATGCCTAGAATCGTATCAAACTCGTGGATTGGTAAGACTAGGAAATCCGCAAGGAACATAATTCCTTGAATCAAGATTGGACAATTCTTACATATAAAACTTAGAGCAACACAATCACCTAACGGATTTGTCACGGAGATTTTTGTTGCCAAAGGTTCACTAGACATCCTATGTCTTTTAACTAATTCCAGGCTTATAAAAGAATGTGTAGATCCAGGATCAATCAATACATACGATGAGTGTGCATATAACATAACAGTACCTGCTATAACATCAGGCTCGTCATCGTCCTCGCGGCCTCTCACATGATACATCTAGGCAAATGCCTTTGATTCTTGCTTGTTACCTTGCTTCCCAGATCCGCTTGGCCTGCCTGAGGTTCCCGATGGTGCTTGTCTTGACCCTTTTCGTTGAAAGGACTGTGCGGGTGAAGAGATGTCTTCGTGCACAGCCACTGACTTAGAGGGATTCTTAGGACAGTCTCTGATAAAATGTCATTATTCCCCACAAAAGAAACATGCTCCCATCTGCTTGCGACACTGTCCTGCTGGATGCCATTTCTGACAAAAATTACAAACTTGAAGCTGAACACTCCGGTTCGAACCTCCAGTACTCTCAACTAAGGTCGCTTTAGACCAGGACTGGGTAATAGTCTGTGGTCTCTCAATGTTCCCTGTGCGGGAAGGCTGAGGAAATGAAGCTTGCTTCGAACCTTGATACCTACCCTTCTTGTTCCATTTGAGAGGTTGAGAATCGCCCCATGCTCTCTTCTCGGATCTATTAGACATATTTCCTCTTTGAGCTCTCTACGCTGCTTCGGTTGCCTTAACTCAGTTCACCAAATCCTGGAAGGTTGTGATACCCAAGGCCGTAAACATAGGTCGCAGCTCATCGCTCAACCCCGCGATAAACATTCGACACTTGTCTTCTTCTTTCTTTATAAACTCGGATCCGTACCGGCAATACTTACAGAAATCATGGATGTATTGCTCGATAGGCCGCCCGCCTTGTCTCAAATGAAGAAAAGTGTTCCGCCTTTTCGCGAGATAGTACTCGCTGATGTACTTGTTCCGTAATTCCTTAAGAAAGAATTCCCAAGTAACCGATTCTTCCGGAACAGTAAGAATAGTAGTCTCCCACCACACAAGGGCTTCATCTGTCAGCAATGCAATAACACACTCTAGCTTATGCTCGTCGGAACACTGCAACTGCTTATTCAGGATACGTAAGGTATTATCCAGCCAGTATTAAGCAACTTCAGGGTTATCATCATCCTTTCCGGTAAAAGAATAGGCTCGGAGTGAAGCCAGTTTGTCCACAAGAGCTCGAACATGCTGAGCGACAGGAGGAGTAGGCTGAACTGGCGGTGTTGCTTGCATCGTAGTCATAAACTGCTTAAATATGTTTGCCATATTCTGATAACATTTAGCCTGAGCAGTAGGAGCAGCAGGCTCAACACCCTGTACAGGAGGGTCCTGTGGTTGCGATGGATTTGGAGGATTTCCTCCCCTAACCTCCTCGCCATGCATCAAGGAGCCGGTAGCATGCTCATCAATGTGAGCTTCATTTGTCTCAGACATATGTATATGAAAGATCGAATTAGTCGACAAGTTACAATATACAATATAAAACTCCTAGGTGGCAAAGTAACACATTAACAATGCAAATAGACTTCGGTTTAGTCCTATAATCGACTAAACTCTAGCTCTGATACCACAAATGTAACACCCCCTTCCCGGTCTGGTAGAGAATCGGGTCAAAGAGTATTACCAGAGGACGATGCGACAAACATAGTTATAAATTCGTCTTAATCACATGATAAATCAATAGAAAGCGTACAATGTATGACCAACACATCCATTAGTCCAATATTATCAAATAGAATACTCAATTATCAATCTAGGTCTGTTTTACAACTATTGCAAGTATTAAGGACTAATTGGTAAATTTTGGAAAATTTGAGGTCCTTTGATGTAACAACTCTACCAAGATGGAATTCATTACTTAAGGGTTATAACTACCAAATTTCATTCAATTCGGAGAACGATAGACCTATCAATTAGACTTTACAAGGTTTAGTGGCTAGATTATAACATTTTCAAACTGCTCAAAGAGGCTTAACAAACTTATCTAACTCCGTTTCGGAACACCCTAAGCTGTTTCGAAATGGGTGTACGAGAGTCAACCCTGTTGACCCAACTCTTTAGACCGTTTTGATATAGGCTTGATCCGTATCGGAACGGGTTGAAGACTTTGACTTTGACCGTTCCGAAACTCGTATCGAATCAAGGGTCTCCAGAGGCAAAATGTTTCAAAATGGCACCACTTCGTTCTGGAACGCCCTTATTCTTAGGTTCAAAGATGGGTACCCGTATCGAAACGACATCAACCGTTTCGATATGGACAAGTCTGTAATGACAGTTTTTGTTGGTTTTTACTCGAATTACCCCATCGAACGATGTTCAAATGCAACGAAACTTTACATGCAACATTTTATTGGTACGAACATCTAGCATGCTAAATTTTATGACCATCCGAACACGGCTACTAGGTTTTTACCTTTTTAAGCCAAGCATGCATATTTAAGCTATCTTTCAAGAACCAAAAGGGACATTTAGGGCCAAAAACCATATTACAAAATAGGCATAGCACCAACATAACAAAATGGACATATATGACTAGTTTAACTACTTTTCCACCTTCTTAGGAGTTCAAAGGTCATAATTACATTATTGTAGCTTGGTAATGACTTGTCTTGGCGGCCGATCCAATCTTTGAACGAACAACCCTTTTAACCTGAAAACGCATGAGATGAGACACGTTAGGCACACTTAGCCTAGTGAGGTAGTCGCAAATAACATAAATGATGTATATGCCATAGCTACAATGATGCTTATTCTCTTGCTAACATTATCAATGCCATGTATCAATGCATAAAGTAATAAACATGTTCTTTTTCATTCATAATCCTTGGATTGAGTCAAGATCGTAGATACGCGAATTCTTACGCCTCACCAAATCAATGAATGGTCTAATCCCTCCGCCTCGCCAATGTGACCAATAACAATACACATCCCTCCGCCTTGCCAAATCAATATAGGCCGTAGCATTAGGACCGTACTCCACCCGTACACTGTGCTCATGAGTTCTATGGCATGCCAATTGTATCCTGAGTCCATTCCAATCCAAGGTCGTAAAGTACATATTCATTTCAATGATCAATGGTATACCAATGTTTAATAAATTCAATGTAGCCGGTGATCAATATATGTGTCTCAACATCAATATCTCATAAATTGGTATCAATATCAATGCCCGATGATTTCAATGCAATAATCCTATTACAATGCTTATATCGATGACAATATACAATGACCATAATCAATGTTCAATGGTAACTTACCGACACTTACCAAAGTGTCCGATTAACCATCCAATGCATTCGCTTCAATATCAATGTTAGAGAAATAATCTAAAATAACAAATAATAATCTGGGAAGGCCTTTTGCCTAAACCCGAGACTCCGACTACACTCACCTTAACAATCCGAAGCTTCAAGGCTCTCGCATAGCAATTCCTTTGTTCCTAGCTTGTGATGGAGATGGTGATACCCCTTTCTCCACTTCTTTAGCTAGAAAGATTAATAAGAAAATTATTAGAATTGATGTTTCAATATCAAAATCAACATAAAGATATCAAAATCAATATCCGATTTCAATAATGATGACAACGATGGGATATCCATGGATAGTCATAACCCTAGCTTAAACTACACTCAAAATATCCATGGAATCCAATAACCGATTGAGGAATATAGCTTACCCGATCGATAACAACGTTTCGAAATCGATAAAGTGAAGAAATAACAAAACTTGAAATTCCTCCAATGGAGGCGTGTGCTTAGATGAATAAGATAATGATAGAGAGAGGTGCTAGCTTGGAATGATCTCGGGTAAGCTTTCTCCACTTTCCTTTGTTTCTATTTTTAATTTCTCACATTAAAATTTCCTTCACTTGAAGGAAAGTTATTAGATAACTCCACGCAGTGGAGATTTTTAATTAAAGAGGGCTAATCGCAAGGTTAGTCCCTCACTTTTCATACAATTGTAGTTTTTCCCTCCAACTTACACTTCTTCCATTTAAGCCACTAAAAGCTTAATATTACTTATTAGAGTTCAATCACAACGTTTTAAGCCAACTTAGGATTCGTTAACAATAATTAACTATCCGATGTAATATTTAAGCTCTACCAATGTAGGATTTCCGATCAACGGAACTTAATTCTGGCTAGACCGGGTTTCAGGGTGTTACAAGCAGAGTTTGGCAACACAAAGCAACTTGTCTTATTCAACGCAGTTTCACACTAAGCAGCAGCATAACCCTACCCATTCTATCAATATGATTTCGTCCCTTTTATTTACTTGTGTTTTTATTTTATTTTCTTCTTAAACCAACCAACTTATTTGTGCATTTACTTTTCTTGTGCAGGAACAACGAATTGAGTTAAGCTGTCCAATCCCTGTGGGAGACGATATCTTTTATACTATTACTTGACAGGAGTGTGCACTTGTGCTCATATTTAGAGAACACTAAAACGCTCTACACCCGGTCCCACCATCTGTGTGGACGACTTGGGTGATTTCGTAACATCTCCCTTCGTAGTCATAGTTTCTGTTCAAAAGAAACACAAATCTTGGAATTAATGATAATCCCGATAAACTGAAATTTAATTTTGTTTATTCCTCGTAACTTCGGTTACATCCACTGACAATTTTCGTCCCCTTTAAATTTTGAGATTTAAGCAAACGAATTATTTGTTTTTCTCTGAACTTTGTTAAAATCGAATCGCCTTGAAAAGAATCGCTCTGCCTTAACTCTGTCTTAAGATTGTTGGACAATTCAAGGTTAGATCCGAAATAAACAAATAAATCTGAAAATGAAATAAATAAAAACGAAATAAATAGATTGAAAACAGGTTTGAAAAAAAATTAACCAAAAACCAGTTGACTGAGGCTAGCACGAGCATTGTTTCCTTAAGACAGATTTGACCACTCCTTGGTGCTAGAGTTGTTTGATCGTCGGTCTCCTAGGATATAATAGTCGGATGAATTTTTGCAGCAGCATTACTGGAGAATTGACGAACAAATTCAAGTCTTCGACTATCAACAGAAAACTATGCAAGTTTTGGAGAGAAAACGATTTTAATTGTTGTGTAAAATCTGAAAATTGCTCATGTATTTATAGGAGGAAAATAGGGCAAAACATGAGAAAAAATTATTCGAGCGTGGTAAAATATATGCATGTCCACATAGGCCCCAACTAGTCCAGAAATTCGCATCGCCCACGTCATGCGAGTGCGCCCCAACCCGAATGGGATTAGATTCGCACCACATCTACGCGTAAGGCACATGTTCATCTCAAGTCATTCAATGACAATAAGTTGGGTGTATGTATATAAACACACCCCTCTCCTTTTATCCCATCAACGTGGGATTGGGGGTTTCCACTTCCTTTTTCATTTACAACCACCTTACTTTGGGCATCAATTTCTCAGTCATATTAGATACAGTTGTAAAGGTCTTATGGAGTAGAATAAGTTCATAGTGGAACTTGATTCGAAACTCATCCTATACTTATTCGAAATAAGGCTCAAAGTTACCATTTTCTCACGTTTTTCCCAACATACGGTTATTATACCATTTCAACTAATTTTTACCGGTACGGTTACCTACCATTTAGTCTGATTTTTTTGATTTTTCGGTACGGTACATCGGTTCGGATTTTCATGAACACCCTTATTATCTATTATCACCTCACTTAATCTAATTTCTTTTGTAGTATAACACGATCATACTCTTTTTGAACCTAAGTAAAGTATGACCCAACATACCCTGCGCCGATTAAAATGTAGTCACTCCATTCTATTCTAAATTGTACCATATGTTCAAAGCAACTCAACATGAACCCAAACAAACTTAACATTACCCACACCCAAGGACGGAACTGTGATTGCCCCTACCCTCGAAGAATTTTTTTCACTTTTGTTCCCCTATATAATTTTAAAAAAATAGTTTATTTATGATTTTTCCCAACTTTCAAACATTTAAGTTTTGCCCCGCAACCCCAAATCTTGATTCTGTCCCAGCCCACACCTTCACGTTTTCAAGTAATAGCTTTCATTAAGAAACATTTGAAGTCGAAAGAAGTTGCCTTGCTAAAAGGTTTCAACGGGGGAATATGTGACTCGGTGCTAAAACAATAATTAAAATTATTTTATTCAAATGATCTCATTTACCATCAGGGACGAAACCAAGGTTTGAAGTTAGGGGACAAAACATAAATGTTTGAAAGTGGGGGAAAATTCAGAATAAACTATTTTTAAAGCAATTTATATAGGTGGACAGTGAAAAAATAAATTTTTTCGAGGGTGGGGAGGGACAATAGCTCTGTCACTGTTTACTTTTATAACGACCTAAATTAAAATTTAAAATAACATTTCTAAGTTAAACACATAATATACAAATAAGTGTCTAAATTATCTCTCTTTTTAATTGTAGGTGCATAAATTATTTTTAAAAAATATGTGTCTAACGTTTTATTTCATTAATTTTAGTTGTATGCCGTTATCTATCGTTATTTTTGTAAAAAATAATAATTTATTTTATTTTAACTTTTTATAAAAAAATCCTAAATTTTCCAAAATTTAAAAAAGAACCTTAAATTCAAAATCACAAACTCCCCAAAATTTGAATATGGATTTAAGCCAATTCCACCGCCAACAGTCATGTCGTCTCCCACCACATCCGTTTACGGGCCACCACGACCATTTACCCCATTACTTTGTTGTCGAAAACTGAATGCACTATGTGAAACTAAAGTTGAAATCTTTGGAAGATTCTCGACGAACGATGCGTGGCGCTTTTGACGAGGGAAATACGCTTCTTTTCGTCGTCGGAACGACCAAATTGGGGGATTTGGGTACATACAAATTTGGAGTTTTTGGGAGCATTTTATGAAATTTCAAGATTATAATTTTTTGGGTTAATTACCTCATTCATACATGAATTATGCCGAATTCTCACTTTCATACATTTTTTTATCTGTTCTCCCTTTTATACATGAACTTTGTTGTCGTCAGTGGGTTTACCCTTTTCCATCATTGAAGCTAACATGTCCCGGTTGGCCCATACATATTCTGACACGTGGAATTTTTTTTAAAAAAAAGTTCCCCCTTTCTCCTTTTTTTCTTTCCCACGTGTTAATTAGAAACATTCTTTTAGTATAATACATTTCTCTCTTTTCATAGATCAACTCTTGGATTTATTCTTTCATAATTAACGCTATTCAAGAAAGGTTTTAGGGATTTCAACGACTCAAATAAGGATTTCAACAAACATTGAAGGCAATTGATTGCGTGAGTTCATGTTTTCATAATCCTTTTTGTTTTCATCTGGGTTTTCAAATAGGATTTATCTGCGTTTTCAAATAGAGATTCAAAATAGGGATTTCAACTCTCTGAATTTTGTTATATCTAAGTGAAATCAAGGCTGCGATTATTGCTAGGGTTTTCAAATTTAAAGATTTCAAGGCTTTCTCTGGTAGGTTCGAGTTTCTCTGCCACTAACTATTTTTTTTCTTTTTCTTTTAGAGATTCAAACCTGGTGGAGATCTTGACAAAGTTACTGAGCTTGTTTGAAAGATTCTTTTTAATTGGGTAAGTACTCCTCTCTTCTTATATTTTAATTGTTGTTTTGAGAATATTATATGACATTTTTTGTCTCATTCATGTTGCAATTTATATGTGATAGGTGTGAAACAAAAAAGTGTAATGGCTGGTAAAATAATAACAATAATACATATGAGGGAAATTTTGTTCGGAACCTTGATTTATTGTATATCGGTGGAGATGAGTTTGAATGACGTATTGATCTTGATAGATTAAGTTACTGGATTTTACTTGACATGGTAAGAGATATTGGTTATAGGGCAGTTATGTGGTTTAGTTATTTGGTACCAGGTGAAACATTAAAGGATGGCACACGAATTGCTTGGGATGCTGAATCATTTAAGAATATGATTGAACGCGGTAAGAAGGGACCGTTGCATGTTTCTGTAGTGCATAAGGTTGATCTTCCACATTATGTAAACCAAAAGAGTGAGTCACGTGGTGGTCCAGGAGGTAGTGATGTTAGTGAGGCATCAAATGTTAGTGGGTCCCAAGAGTTGAATGAGAGCTTGAGCTTATGTGATGTAAATTTGGGAGAGACGGAATTTAAGGATGCTTTTGAGGGTGAGGAAGGTACTGTTGAGGGTGAAAGATCCACTACTTTTGAGGTTGGTAAAATTTCTTTTGATGGTGAGAGATTTACTGCTTTTGAGGCTGAGAAAAAAACAACTTCTGAGGGTGCTGAAATAGCTTCAGAGGGTGAGAAAACAACTATTTTTGAGGCTGCAAAAGGTGAGGGTAAAACTAGTTTTGAGGCTGCAGAAGTGTTACCTCCTCAAAAGTACTTATTTTTATGCCTATTTTACAGTATCTTTGCTTGTCTCTAAGTACATTTAGATGCATTTAGTTGTTAATTGTATGCATTTGTATGAAGATAATGCCGGTAGCTGTTGACAGTGAAGGACCAAAAATTGTCGAAGCACCGGTTGGCATAGAAGAGATGTTTGATGTCAGGTCGAGTGGATGGTGCACTTGTAACACCCTCAATCCAGTTCAAGAGAAAACATGAATCGAAGATGTTAACGAGATACAAATAGAAATCGAAAATAGAAATATATTGATCAAAGAATGAACTCTCACCAGATTAGGAGACTTACTAAGAATTTTCTCAAAATTAAACATTTATTCAACTGTCTAAATGTTACTCACTGATACATATGATACTATCATATAATTATTTTTGTTTATCAAGCGTATATATGATACATGTATTTCATACATATTGGAGTTTAGTGATATATGTTTCAAACAATAAGGCTAGGTCATATAAGTTAAGGATGCAATATCTTAAAATAAATTTCGAAAAAACAAGGTTAACTTAATTTAATACGAACAAATCCGAATCTTGTAAAATTTTAGGAACACTTAAATTTATTATCACTTTTAAAACCATACTAGAATCATTCATACATATTAAGGTTAACTTTGAAACTTTAGCTTAAGTTGTCATATAAAGTTTTAGGCGCCTAACTTGCTCTTCAAGAATCAATTAAGGCCTTTCACTTTATTAGCAATATTCTAAACCCTTTAACATCTAATAACATGTAACCATATAAGTCCTTTTTATGTACTAACCTTAGTTCCTAGCTTTCAAATGTTTATTATTTAAAACAAATTTCTCATGTTGAGTGGATCGTTGAATCGATAAATGCCAAGAGTGGGGTGAATTGGATTTTTAATTTGGTTGGTAGTGAAGTGGTAAAATAAAAATCGAAGACAAAGGCACTTATAGTGGTTCAAGTTCCAAATGAACTCTACATCCACTACCTTAGCTCCCACTAAGGATTTTCTATACAACTTCACTAGTTGATCTTCCCCTTTTTAGGCTTAGAAGGAAACCTTTACACAAATGGTTAATTTTCTACACAAAATTGACCAAACCCTCTCACAAGTATACAAAGAAGAATGTGGCAATTACAATGAATCTCTCAAGACAAATATTGCCAAAATTACAAGCACTCAACTCAATTGAATCTGAAAAAAATAGGAAATTACAAATAAAGACAATTGTGGTTTTACAAGAATATAAAATTAAGCACTTGAGCTTGGATTTGATGTAGGATTGTTTCTTTTAGGATCAATAATTGTTGCTGGTTGTTTTTGGACTCCCTTTTATACCTTCTCATTCAATTCTAGCCGTTGGGTGGTTGCCATCATAAATATAGCCGTTGGGATGCAATCTTCCCACCATAAATGCACTTCTACAACTACCCGTTTAGAAACACTTGTATTTGTTTCAAAACAGACCAGAATAGAAATAGCCGTTGGAGTGTAATTAAGAGACCGTATCGAAACAGATACGATTGTTTCGATACGCTAAGAGCTCGTTCCAAAATGTGCTTGATGCCGTTTCGAAACAATTTGAAACTGCCAAAACCTGTATCGAAACGTGCTTAAATCGTTTTGATACGTCTTAACCGTTTTGTGAAAATCAGTTATAAAATTCCAATAGTCATAAATTTTAAATCCAAGTTCAAATCTCGTTTCGAAACGTTTGAGGTCATTTCGATACTGCCGTATCAAAACGGATCTGCCCATTCTGTTGTTCTTCATCCGTTTCGTATTGGATTAAAATCTGCAATTGTGGGCACATAGGTAAAATGTATGATGCTATTATAAAGTATGACACAAAATTAAGTGACCAATTATGTTAGGCGTGTCATGGGTATTAAAGTGTCATGGAAATAAAAGTGTAGACACCATAAGATATATTTATAATTCAATGAGGGGCAGAATTATAAATATTTAATAGTTGATTTAATAATCAACTATATAAAGAGGTAGTGGTCCCCAAGAAATATGTTAACTTGTATTACTCTTGTCTCCGTCATAGAGTTTTTACGGCAAGAGCTAACCTATCTTCTTGGAAGATCAATACCAAAGATTTAGGATTTCAACATGAAGATTCAAAGTTTTCAATCTATCGATTAATTCAGGTACGCTTCCGCATTCAGTTTATTTGGTTTATTGTTCTTGATGATTTGACATGATAAATCATGGGTTAGATTTTATATTTATTATGATTTGGTTCTAACAAGTGGCATCAGCGCCTCCTTATGTTGAATCATTAAGAATCAATTGATTTATTTTTTGGATTAATTTATTTTGAATTAATTTTTAGGGTTTTATTATAATGACATGAGATTATATTATTAATCGAGTTAAAACTTTTAATGTGTTTCTGGTGGTTTCGAAAACTCTAGTTTTCGATTATTTCTTATGGCTTGGTGAATATAAGAAATTTTCTTTTGATAAAGAAATCATTAGTTTTCGAAAACTTGAGTATGTCATATTCGTTCTTCTTGTTTCTACCTTAACTACCGATTTTTTTTTTTTATTTCCCATAATTCATGGCATTGATTACTGTATATACTAAAGCTTATTTATTAGTTAAGTTTAAATTGGGATAAAACTCTCCAGATTCACATCTTTATTCGTGCCTTTCAAGATTGAATATATATATATATATATATATATATATATATATATATTTTCTTCTTTTTTTATACTGGAAAATATATGTCGTATAGTATTATGGATCAATTTTTAGGGGCTTATGCATTAAGATTATTATACATATGATTTATTCCAACAGAATTTCCCGTGTTACACTTTAGTGCAATTCGTATAAAAAAATTGGTAGAACTGCTTTGCAAGATTAATATTATGAGTTATAGCAAGTATGCGTGTAACTATAATGCCATGTCTAATTTAATTTCAAATACTATTAGATTCGTTGGTGTAAGTTTGATAAAGTACATTGATTTTTATACTTTAGACATGGTTAATGCTAAATCATATCTTATTTTGCTCGGAGCAATGTTGTTAAATTAGTTTCTAATTTTGCATGAGTTGCTCTTTATTGTTATACAGTTATGTATGGTATTCTCAGTTAAGGATTAAATGCACTTTAATGATTTATTAATCTTGCCTTTAAGTTTATAGTATAAATTTTGGTAAATACATATTTAAAGAAATTTAAAGAAACAATTAAGAATTTAGATTTTTTGATTTCTGATAGTCCCGTTCAAGCAACCTTATTTTAGGTTATTTCGAAAAACTCAAGTGTTACCAGAAATTTCAGTTTTGAATGTTACAAAATTTTAAATTTGAATATCGGTATATTTATATTATATATTTTGAGATAAATTAATTGAAGCATTAAGTCACCAAAGTGACCTCTATTGTGAAAATTATTTTATTTTAAAATATAGACGGTTTTGTGCATGTAAGTCGGATTATGTTAGTATTAATCGGCCCAAAGGAAGGTTAATAATTAACATTATTACATGTGCAACTGTGGTAATGAACATGTGATACTTATTCAGTTTTATATGTGAGCAATAAATCAGCCCAAAGGAAGATTTTTGTTTGACATGTTCTTATTAGAAATGTTTGATTACTGTACCAAGATATCACTTGCAAGTTAATGTTTTGTTCAAAGATGAAACATTAATGGAGTGTCCGGTATCTTGATATGATGTTTACCTTTATTCAAATTTATTATTATTTTGGTTATCTTTTAAGTTTATTGAAAGATAAAATTAAGATAAATATTTTGAAACAATTAAATTCATATTTTGGCTTCGGATGTCTAGTAATTTAATGGATTAATTGAAACATAATGTCACCAAAGTGACCGCTTTTGTGTAGATTGGTTTATTTAAAATATCAAGATGATTATGAGTTTTTGTAATTCATGCGTTTATTAATTGGCCCAAAGGAAAGTTAATATTTGACAGAATTACAACGACAACTGTGATGATAAATGTCTGACAATTATAAGGTATTTTATGTGAGCAATACGTTAATCCAAAGATTAGCCTATTGTTTGACATAGTTTATTGTCAATGTTTGATTGCTACAACAAGAGTACCGCTTACAGTTAATATTACTGTCCAAAGACTTGATATTAATGTTGTGCTTGGTATCTTGAGGGGAACTAGCCATTATTTTGCATTTATTTGTTTATTTATGAATATTTATGTGAGCTTGTTTTTATTTTATTTATTTATTTTTGTTCTAAATTTAGGTAATCTATCTTTTCTATCACAATATCTGTTAATAACATTCCACACTAATGTTTAGTGAAACTAATTTCAAGGACTAGAAGAGAAACATAGATATGGTATTTGGTTGTATGAGCATAGACTTTGCACTAAGGAAAGAACATCTTGCACGTCTCCCTGTGGTAAGCACCTATAAAAGGTATTCTAAGAGGTGAGATCGTTCAAATCACGTGAGTCTAATGATCATAAAGTACAACATTCTAGATGTCTTTAAGAGCACAAATTTAAAGAAACTACTCAAACTAAGGGTTTTCTTGACGAAATTAAGAAATATTTTACCTAAAACATTAAGGTTAAGATGACATCACTTATGTCTTTTTTATGTCTATGAAGTATAAGGGTCAATGAAATGTGAGGGAGTAGATTATGAAAATTCTTAATATTGCTTCAAAATCTAAGGCACATAAGATCAAACTCTCTAACAATTATTTATTCTTATGATTTTGGTATCGCTTCCTATACAGTTTAACCAATTCAGACTCGGTTACAACTGCCAAAAGGAGAAATAGACTCTAATTAGGCTTATTTCTCATTGTGTTTAAGAGGAAGAAAGTTGAAGCATTATAAGTGTAAAAGTACACATTTTGTTAGTGCTCATTTAGTTAGCGTCTCTAAGAATGAGGGTAATAAAAGAAAATATTAGAATAAAGTTGCTAAGGGTCCTGCCCAAAAGAAACGACAATAACTTACAAAGTGTTGATTCTTTTGTATAAGTTAAGAAACATATAAAGAAATTAAACTTCAAAAGCGAGCAACTACTTTGGTTATTTTTGAATGATCCATTGGTTGTGAGTTTTATGATCCCACTATTAAGAATTACTTTAAGGAGAGATTTATAACCTTTTTTTAGGATGTTGAGTTTGGGGGAGAAATAATGTTACATACATTGCTATTGAGGAGGAATTGAATTATAATTTAATTCCTACTATCACTTTTGACAATGTTTAGGTTTTCACACCTATCATTAATCAAGAAGTGAATCAAGTACCTCAACAAAATAATGTTGAACAACTCCCATTCAAGATAAGGTAATTGTTTTATAAGAACAAACTCAACAACCTTAAAAAACAAGTGTCATTAAAGAGGTTCACGAGAGGAAGATGAAATACTATTCCAGATTATTATATTGTATTTCTTTAAGAAAATAAGGTAACAATGGAATTATAAAAAAATGATCAATCATTTTTTTATCAGACCATAAAAGTTCTAACTCTCAAAAGTGGATTGATGTCATTCAATAAGAGTATAATTCTATTCAAGATAATAAAGTTAAGGAACTTGTTTCATTACTGTTGAGATTATGGGGGCTCGATTCGATCAACCAATTTAGCTCACCAAGTGGTGGAGAGATGGATTTTTGGGGGGAAGGGTTTAGGAAGCTAAAAGGATAATGACACAATGGTTTATAGTGGTTCAACCTTCTAACCAAGGTCTACATCCACTACCTTAGCTCCCCACTAAGGATTTCTCAATCAATCCACTATTGATTCGTCCCCTTTTCTAGGATTAGGAGGAAACCCTTACAACCAATCAAGTTTCTACCCAAAGCCTTGATCAAAACCCTCTTTACAAAGAGACAATAAAAGCAAACTTAAAACCCTCTAATAGGTGTTTGTTTGCACAATTAAGCACTCACCCAAAACCTAAAACACTTGAGCAAATTTGACAATTTTGGCTCACTAGTGTTTGTCTATACAAAAATTGACAATTTAAGTTCTAAGACAATCTTTGATCATTTGATGTTTGACAATATGAGCATTAACCTTCTCTTGATGCTTGGAGGTCCCTTTTATACTCCCAAATGAGATTGTAGCCGTTACTAGCCGTTGGGGATGATTTGGAGCAATTGAGGACTTTATTTCCCTTCATAAATGTTGTTCTGCAGCTAGTCGTATCGATATGCGTGGAACCGTATCGGTACGGCCTTCATAGGAACTAGCCGTTGAGCTCTTGCCAGCCAAGGCGTATCGATACGCTTGAGGGCGTATCGGTACGGGTTCACATTTAAATGGCCGTTGGGAAATAGCCGTTGGAGTTGGTTGAAAGGGGATCGGTACGCTTACCTGGCGTATCGAAACGATCCCGATCCGTATCGAAACGGCCAAGGCCTGTATGGATACGGGTTTTGACAATGGCCAAACTTGGGCAAAAAGGTATCGGTACGGGTACAACCGTATTGATACGGGTACTTTGAAAACACGAGTTTGGCTGTTTAAAAACATGAAAAATCTTTGCCAAAAAAACTCTTAAAATATCTCAAACATAATTTCAAGTTGTTTGGACTTTAAAACAAGTTTTAAATTCTTTTCAAATTAGTCCAAAACATTTTTCAATTATTATATCAAAACATTAGTTCTACAATCTCCCCCTTTTTGATATAATAAAATTAACTTGAAAAATTATTTGGGATTCTCCCCCTTTAACTTTTAAAAATGTGAATGAGAGATTAAATGTATGAAATCAAATAAAGCTCCCCCTTATTCATTTGAAAATTCAATTTTTCAAACCATACCATTTCTCCCCCTTTTTGTTATATCAAAAAGAATTTAAGACATTAAGTTCAAAATGACAATAGAGGTAAAAACTTTGACACAAATAAGAATTTGGTTTAAAAATGGCTCCCCCTTACTCAAAGCATCATAAAAAATGTTAGTCCAACATATATGATCATCTAGTTGAATAAAAAGAAAATAAGACAAATTAATTCAAAACAACTAGAAATTTTACCAACACTTGAACCCAAGGGAGGATGTGAAGCCTTCCTTCTTCAAGTGTTCTTCCTTGTGTGCATGGAGCTCCCCCTCAATGTTTGACTTGTTGAACATCTCCATCACACCTAGCAAAAGACAATCAAGTAATTTTTGGTATCCAAATTGCTTTGGATCCATAAACGTTAGATGCACAAATTTTAGTCCCCTTAGGAATCCATTTTTCAATGTCATCCTTTTTAATTGAAGTACTAAGTCCTTTTGGGACCCAAATACTTCTAAAACATTTTCCTTTAATAAATCTAGGGGCACTAGATTGTCTAACATAAAAATTTGATTTTCCAAAATTGTTTTTCTTTTCAAGCTCTTTGGAAATCAAATCTTTTTCTTCTTGAACATTTTGAAGCAATTTTTGTAAATCAAAACATTTTAACTCAAACTCTTCAAGTTTTGCTTCAAGTTCAAGTTTGGTTTTAGAAAGTAAATCATTTTGAATTTTTAACTTTGAAATCAATTTATTGTTTTTCAAAATGTGGCTTTTAAAATCTAAAACCAAATCATCGCAGTCATCTTGTAATTCATCAAAAGAGTAAGAACATGAAGTAGATGAATTAGAAGTTACCCTTGAATCTTCTTCGATGGCCATAAGGCAAAGGTTGGCTTGTTCATCGTCGGTGGAGTCCTCGTCACTCCAAGTAGCCACATGTGCCTTCTTCTTATGGCTTGAAGTGCTTGCCCTCTCCTTTCTTTTAGGTTCTCGTTCAAGCTCTCTCAAGGCTTTCTTCATGAACGGGGCACACTTCTTGAAGAGATGAACTATCTCTTCATCTTGATCCTCCTCTTCACTTGAGTAGACATGATGACAAGTGGAGGATTTGAGAGCCATGGCACTAGCATTGATGCCAAGCCCTTTGATTTTCTTCTCTCCCATAGCTCTAATTTCTTCCCTCTTTTTCTCATCCTCTTTGTTCTTCTTCATGATTTGATGAGTAAGGAGAGATCCCATGAGTTCATCAAGCTTCAAAGTCTTCAAATTTTTGGCTTCGATGATGGCGGTCCTCTTTGAGTCCCAAGACTCGGGAAGTGAGTAGATGAGCTTTCGAACAAGCTTTCCTTCTGGAATGGGTTCTCCATACCCTTTGAGACCATTGGTGATAGTGGAGAACCTATCGAACATCTTCTCAATGTTCTCTTCCGGATCCATTTTGAAGTTCTCATACTCCAAGGTTAGGAGCCCAATCTTGGTCTCCTTGACTTCATTTGTCCCCTCGTATGTGACTTCAAGCTTGTCCCATACCTCCTTGGCACTCTCACAAGAAGACATCTTCTCATAGATGGTTGGGACAAATGCACAAAACAAGATGTGCAAGGCTTTGCAGTTAAGCTCCATCCTCTTGAGATCGTCGGCACTCCACTTCGCTTTACTTCTTTGAGGCACGAACAGACCATCTTCAACTACATCCCATAGCTTGTAATCTCTTGATTTGATGAAGAACTTCATCTTTGTCTTCCAATGGGCATAGTGAGTTCCGTCAAAGAAAGGCGGTTTGTCGATTGAATGTGCCATTGAGCCAGTTGATGAAGTTTTGATCGAGCTTGCCGAATCTTCTAAATTGGATGTGAATCCCCTTCGATTGAGCCAAGCTCTGATACCAATTGTTGAGATTATGGGGGCTTGATTCGATCAACCAATTTAGCTCACCAAGTGGTGGAGAGATGGATTTTTGGGTGGAAGGGTTTTGGAAGCTAAAAGGATAATGACACAATTATTTATAATGGTTCAACCTTCTAACCAAGGTCTACATCCACTACCTTAGCTCCCCACTAAGGATTTCTCAATCAATCTGCTATTGATTCGTCCCTTTTTCTAGGATTAGGAGGAAACCCTTACAACCGGTCAAGCTTCTACCCAAAGCCTTGATCAAAACCCTCTTTACAAAGAGACAATAAAAGCAAATTTAAAACCCTCTAATAGGTGTTTGTTTGCACAATTAAGCACTCACCCAAAACCTAAAACACTTGAGCAAATTTGACAATTTTTGCTCACTAGTGTTTGTCTATACAAGAATTGACAATTTCAGTTCTAAGACAATCTTTGATCATTTGATGTTTGAAAATATGAGCATTAACCTTCTCTTGATGCTTGGAGGTCCCTTTTATACTCCCAAATGAGTTTGTAGTCGTTACTAGCTGTTGGGGATGATTTGGAGCCATTGAGGACTTTATTTCCCTTCATAAATGCTGTTCTGCAGCTAGTCGTATCGATACGCGTGGAACCGTATCGGTACGACCTTCATAGGAAGTAGCCGTTGAGCTTTTGCCAGCCAAGGCGTATCGGTACGGGTTCACATTTAAATGGCCGTTGGGAAATAGCCGTTGGAGTTGGTTGAAAGGGGATCGGAACGCTTACCTGGCGTATCGAAACGATCCCGATCCGTATCAAAACGGCCAAGGCCTGTATCGATACGGGTTTTGACAATGGCCAAACTTGGGCAAAAAGGTATCGGTACGGGTACAACCGTATCGATACGGGTACTTTGAAAACACGAGTTTGGCTATTTAAAAACATGAAAAATCTTTGCCAAAAAAACTCTTAAAATATCTCAAACATAATTTCAAGTTGTTTGGACTTTAAAACAAGTTTTAAATTCTTTTCAAATTAGTCCAAAACATTTTTCAATTATTATATCAAAACATTAGTTCTACAATCTCCCCCTTTTTGATATAATAAAATTAACTTGAAAAATTGTTTGGGATTCTCCCCCTTTAACTTTTAAAAATATGAATGAGAGATTAAATGTATGAAATCAAATAAAGCTCCCCCTTATTCATTTGAAAATTCAATTTTTCAAACCATATCATTTCTCCCCCTTTTTGTTATATCAAAAAGAATTTAAGACATTAAGTTCAAAATGACAATAGAGGTAAAAACTTTGACACAAATAAGAATTTGGTTTAAAATTGTCTCCCCCTTATTCAAAGCATCATCAAAAATGTTAGTCCAACATATATGATCATCTAGTTGAATAAAAAGAAAATAAGACAAATTAATTCAAAACAACTAGAAATTTTACCAACACTTGAACCCAAGGGAGGATGTGAAGCCTTCCTTCTTCAAGTGTTCTTCCTTGTGTGCATGGAGCTCCCCCTCAATGTTTGACTTGTTGAACATTTCCATCACACCTAGCAAAAGACAATCAAGTAATTTTTGGTATCTAAATTGCTTTGGATCCATAAACGTTAGATGCACAAATTTTAGTCCCCTTAGGAATCCATTTTTCAATGTCATCCTTTTTAATTGAAGTACTAAGTCCTTTTGGGACCCAAATACTTCTAAAACATTTTCCTTTAATAAATCTAGGGGCACTAGATTGTCTAACATAAAAATTTGATTTTCCAAAATTGTTTTTCTTTTCAAGCTCTTTGGAAATCAAATCTTTTTCTTCTTGAACATTTTGAAGCAATTTTTGTAAATCAAAACATTTTAATTCAAACTCTTCAAGTTTTGCTTCAAGTTAAAGTTTGGTTTTAGAAAGTAAATCATTTTGAATTTTTAACTTTGAAATCAATTTATTGTTTTTCAAAATGTGGCTTTTAAAATCTAAAACCAAATCATCGTAGGCATCTTGTAATTCATCAAAAGAGTAAGAACATGAAGTAGATGAATTAGAAGTTACCCTCGAATCTTCTTCGATGGCCATAAGGCAAAGGTTGGCTTGTTCATCGTCGGTGGAGTCCTCGTCACTCCAAGTAGCCACATGTGCCTTCTTCTTATGGCTTGAAGTGCTTGCCCTCTCCTTTCTTTTAGGTTCTCGTTCAAGCTCTCTCAAGGCTTTCTTCATGAACGGGGCACACTTCTTGAAGAGATGAACTATCTCTTCATCTTGATCCTCCTCTTCACTTGAGTAGACATGATGACAAGTGGAGGATTTGAGAGCCATGGCACTAGCATTAATGCCAAGCCCTTTGATTTTCTTCTCTCCCATAGCTCTAATTTCTTCCCTCTTTTTCTCATCCTCTTTGTTCTTCTTCATGATTTGATGAGTAAGGAGAGACCCCATGAGTTCATCAAGCTTCAAAGTCTTCAAATTTTTGGCTTCGATGATGGCGGTCCTCTTTGAGTCCCAAGACTCGGGAAGTGAGTAGATGAGCTTTCGAACAAGCTTTTCTTCCGGAATGGCTTCTCCATACCCTTTGAGACCATTGGTGATGGTAGAGAACCTATCGAACATCTTCTCAATGTTCTCTTCCGGATCCATTTTGAAGTTCTCATACTCCAAGGTTTGGAGCCCAATCTTGGTCTCCTTGACTTCATTTGTCCCCTCGTATGTGACTTCAAGCTTGTCCCATACCTCATTGGCACTCTCACAAGAAGACATCTTCTCATAGATGGTTGGGCCAAATGCACAAAACAAGATGTGCAAGGTTTGCAGTTAAGCTCCATCTTCTTGCGATCGTCGGCACTCCACTCCGCTTTACTTCTTTGAGGCACGAACAGACCATCTTAAACTACATCCCATAGCTTGTAATCTCTTGATTTGATGAAGAACTTCATCTTTGTCTTCCAATGGGCATAGTGAGTTCCGTCAAAGAAAGGCGGTTTGTCGATTGAATGTGCCATTGAGCCGGTTGATGAAGTTTTGATCGAGCTTGCCGGATCTTCTCAATAGGATGTGAATCCCCTTCGATTGAGCCAAGCTCTGATACCAATTGTTGAGATTATGGGGGCTTGATTCGATCAACCAATTTAGCTCACCAAGTGGTGGAGAGATGGATTTTTGGGTGGAAGGGTTTAGGAAGCTAAAAGGATAATGACACAATGACTTATAGTGGTTCAACCTTCTAACCAAGGTCTACATCCACTACCTTAGCTCCCCACTAAGGATTTCTCAATCAATCCACTATTGATTCGTCCCCTTTTCTAGGATTAGGAGGAAACCCTTACAACCGATCAAGCTTCTACCCAAAGCCTTGATCAAAACCCTCTTTACAAAGAGACAATAAAAGCAAACTTAAAACCCTCTAATAGGTGTTTGTTTGCACAATTAAGCACTCACCCAAAACCTAAAACACTTGAGCAAATTTGACAATTTTGGCTCACTAGTGTTTGTCTATACAAGAATTGACAATTTAGGTTCTAAGACAATCTTTGATCATTTGATGTTTGACAATATGAGCATTAACCTTCTCTTGATGCTTGGAGGTCTCTTTTATGCTCCCAAATGAGTTTGTAGTCGTTACTAGCCGTTAGGGATGATTTGGAGCCATTGAGGACTTTATTTCCCTTCATATATGCTGTTCTGCAGCTAGTCGTATCGATACGCGTGGAACCGTATCGGTACGGCCTTCATAGGAACTAGCCGTTGAGCTCTTGCCAGCCAAGGCGTATCGGTACGGGTTCACATTTAAATGGCCGTTGGGAAATAGCCGTTGGAGTTGGTTGAAACGGGATCGGTACGCTTACCTGGCGTATCGAAACGATCCCGATCCGTATCGAAACGGCCAAGGCATGTATCGATACGGGTTTTGACAATGGCCAAACTTGGGCAAAAAGGTATCGGTACGGATACAACCGTATCGATACGGGTACTTTGAAAACACGAGCTTGGCTGTTTAAAAACATGAAAAATCTTTGCCAAAAAAACTCTTAAAATATATCAAACATAATTTCAAGTTGTTTGGACTTTAAAACAAGTTTTAAATTCTTTTCAAATTAGTCCAAAACATTTTTCAATTATTATATCAAAACATTAGTTCTACAATCTCCCCCTTTTTGATATAATAAAATTAACTTGAAAAATTGTTTGGGTTTCTCCCCCTTTAACTTTTAAAAATGTGAATAAGATATTAAATGTATGAAATCAAATAAAGCTCCCCCTTATTCATTTGAAAATTCAATTTTTAAACCATACCATTTCTCCCCCTTTTTGTTATATCAAAAAGAATTTAAGAAATTAAGTTCAAAATGACAATAGAGGTAAAAACTTTGACACAAATAAGAATTTGGTTTAAAAATGGCTCCCCCTTACTTAAAGCATCATCAAAAATGTTAGTCCAACATATATGATCATCTAGTTGAATAAAAAGAAAATAAGACAAATTAATTCAAAACAACTAGAAATTTTACTAACACTTGAACCCAAGGGAGGATGTGAAGCCTTCCTTCTTTAAGTGTTCTTCCTTGTGTGCATGGAGCTCCCCCTCAATGTTTGACTTGTTGAACATCTCCATCACACCTAGCAAAAGACAATCAAGTAATTTTTGGTATCCAAATTGCTTTGGATCCATAAACGTTAGATGGACAAATTTTAGTCCCCTTAGGAATCCATTTTTCAATGTCATCCTTTTTAATTGAAGTACTAAGTCCTTTTGGGACCCAAATACTTCTAAAACATTTTCCTTTAATAAATATAGGGGCACTAGATTGTCTAACATAAAAATTTGATTTTCCAAAATTGTTTTTCTTTTCAAGCTCTTTGGAAATCAAATCTTTTTCTTCTTGAACATTTTGAAGCAATTTTTGTAAATCAAAACATTTTAATTCAAACTATTCAAGTTTTGCTTCAAGTTCAAGTTTGGTTTTAGAAAGTAAATCATTTTGAATTTTTAACTTTGAAATCAATTTATTGTTTTTCAAAATGTGGCTTTTAAAATCTAAAACCAAATCATCGTAGGCATCTTGTAATTCATCAAAAGAGTAAGAACATGAAGTAGATGAATTAGAAGTTACCCTTGAATCTTCTTCGATGGCCATAAGGCAAAGGTTGGCTTGTTCATCGTCGGTGGAGTCCTCGTCACTCCAAGTAGCCACATGTGCCTTCTTCTTATGGCTTGAAGTGCTTGCCCTCTCCTTTCTTTTAGGTTCTCGTTCAAGCTCTCTCAAGGCTTTCTTCATGAACGGGGCACACTTCTTGAAGAGATGAACTATCTCTTCATCTTGATCCTCCTCTTCACTTGAGTAGACATGATGACAAGTGGAGGATTTGAGAGCCATGGCACTAGCATTGATGCCAAGCCCTTTGATTTTCTTCTCTCTCATAGCTCTAATTTCTTCCCTCTTCTTCTCAACCTCTTTGTTCTTCTTCATGATTTGATGAGTAAGGAGAGACCCCATGAGTTCATCAAGCTTCAAAGTCTTCAAATTTTTGGCTTCGATGATGGTGGTCCTCTTTGAGTCCCAAGACTCGGGAAGTGAGTAGATGAGCTTTCGAACAAGCTTTTCTTCCGGAATGGCTTCTCCATACCCTTTGAGACCATTGGTGATGGTGGAGAACCTATCGAACATCTTCTCAATGTTCTCTTCCGGATCCATTTTGAAGTTCTCATACTCCAAGGTTAGGAGCCCAATCTTGGTCTCCTTGACTTCATTTATCCCCTCGTATGTGACTTCAAGCTTGTCCCATACCTCCTTGGCACTCTCACAAGAAGACATCTTCTCATAGATGGTTGGGCCAAATGCACAAAACAAGATGTGCAAGGCTTTGCAATTAAGCTCAATCTTCTTGCGATCGTCGGCACTCCACTCCGCTTTACTTCTTTGAGGCACGAACGGACCATCTTCAACTACATCCCATAGCTTGTAATCTCTTGATTTGATGAAGAACTTCATCTTTGTCTTCCAATGGGCATAGTGAGTTCCGTCAAAGAAAGGCGGTTTGTCGATTGAATGTGCCATTGAGCCGGTTGATGAAGTTTTGATCGAGCTTGCCGGATCTTCTCAATAGGATGTGAATCCCCTTCGATTGAGCCAAACTCTGATACCAATTGTTGAGATTATGGGGGCTTGATTCGATCAACCAATTTAGCTCACCAAGTGGTGGAGAGATGGATTTTTGGGTGGAAGGGTTTAGGAAGCTAAAAGGATAATGACACAATGATTTATAGTGGTTCAATCTTCTAACCAAGGTCTACATCCACTACCTTAGCTCCCCACTAAGGATTTCTCAATCAATCCACTATTGATTCGTCCCCTTTTCTAGGATTAGGAGGAAACCCTTACAACCGATCAAGCTTCTACCCAAAGCCTTGATCAAAACCCTCTTTACAAAGAGACAATAAAAGAAAACTTAAAACCCTCTAATAGGTGTTTGTTTGCACAATTAAGCACTCACCCAAAACCTAAAACACTTGAGCAAATTTGACAATTTTGGCTCACTAGTGTTTGTTTATACAAGAATTGACAATTTAAGTTCTAAGACAATCTTTGATCATTTGATGTTTGACAATATGAGCATTAACCTTCTCTTGATGCTTGGAGGTCCCTTTTATACTCCCAAATGAGTTTGTAGCCGTTACTAGCCGTTGGGGATGATTTGGAGCCGTTGAGGACTTTATTTCCCTACATAAATGTTGTTCTGCAGCTAGTCGTATCGATACGCGTGGAACCGTATCGGTACGGCCTTCATAGGAACTAGCCGTTGAGCTCTTGCCAGCCAAGGCGTATCGATACGCTTGAGGGCGTATCGGTACGGGTTCACATTTAAATGGCCGTTGGGAAATAGCCGTTGGAGTTGGTTGAAAGGGGATCGATACGCTTACCTGGCGTATCGAAACGATCCCGATCCGTATCGAAACGACCAAGGCCTGTATCGATACGAGTTTTGACAGTGGCCAAACTTGGGCAAAAAGGTATCGGTACGGGTACAACCGTATCGATACGGGTACTTTGAAAACACGAGTTTGGCTGTTTAAAAACATGAAAAATCTTTGCCAAAAAAACTCTTAAAATATCTCAAACATAATTTCAAGTTGTTTGGACTTTAAAACAAGTTTTAAATTCTTTTCAAATTAGTCCAAAACATTTTTCAATTATTATATCAAAACATTAGTTCTACAATTACATTAAGGTGCAAATCAATTGGTTATAAATGGATATTTAAATCCAATAGGGATGAAAATGGTAATGTGGATAAGTATAAAGCACGTCTTATATTTAAAGGATACACTCTAAAAGAAGACATTAATTTTGTAGAGACTTTCTCTTCAGTTTCTTTGAAACACTCTTCTAGGATTATCATGACGCTTGTTGCTTATTTTCATCTTGAGCTACATAAGATGGATGTTAAGCTTGTGTTTTTCAATGGCAACATTGAAGAAATGAATTATATGGTACAATCATTGATTTGTGTCTAATGATACAAAATTAATGATATGTAAACTAAAGAAATTCATCTATGAGCTTAAGTAGTACTCTCATTAATGAAATCATAAATTTCATATTGATTATCTCATTTGGTTTTGAGATAAATTTGGTTGAAAATTTTATATACTACAAGTTCAGTGGGAGTAAAAGCAAGTGATTCTCATATTGCTAAAGAAGACAAATATTGTCTTACTCAATGCCCTAAAAGTAACCTTGAAATTTAAAAAAATACAAATAATTTCATATGCATGAGCTATTTAGAATCTAATTAACGTTCAAGTATGTATGTGTTTCGATATTGCGTAAATTGTTAGAATGTTAGACATATATTTAAAAAAATCTAGTACGGACTATTGGATAGCAGCCAATAGGGTTATGATATATCTTTAGAGAACAAATATTACATGCTCACATGTCGGAGTTATGGTAAGTTAGAGATCATCAGATTTACAGACTTCGATTATAATAAAATATTGATACAAAAGAATTTTGTCACTCGAGCTGATAATTGTAGATTGAATAGAAAGACCACTTCAGTTATTTTGTGACAATAAATATGCATTCATTTATTCTATAAACAATAGGAACACTTCAAATTTGAAGCACATAAATATTAAGTTCCTAGTTGTTAAAGAAAATTCAGAGTGGTTGTGTGTCTATAGAGCATGTTGGTACAAACTCCATAATTGCACACATATTAAGAAACTGTCACCCTAGGTCTTTCTTGAGCACACTACTCATGTGGGTGTAATGTTATTTAAGAATATTTTGTTTTAGTGGGAGTTTGTAATTTTGAAAAATGCTCATTCATTTTAGACACAATTTCGAGTACTTCAGTTTAAGGATATTTTAAGATTTTTTCTGCAGAAATAAAATTCTTTTAGATTATGCACACTCTGAATTCAGTAAAGTTGATCTCACTAAAGTTTAGGAGGACCAGTTGGAAATAGACATGTTCGGTTCACATTGTAATTTTCCATGCTACACATCCATGATTGATCTATGTCATTTGATTATGTTTGTATACGTGACCATTGATGGGTCCAGCCATGATTGATATGGCGAGGACCGCTTTGATCCTATATGGATATAGTTGATGGATGAGATTGTTATAGAATACCTATTATATAATAGCAAATTTTTGAGCTCATAAGGTTGTACATTTATCAGGAAACATATGTTGCCCAAGTGGGAGATTGTTGGATTAAAATCCACAATTGTGGGCACATATGTAAAATGTATGATGCTATTATAAAGTATGACACAAAATTAAGTGACCAATTATGTTAGGCGTGTCATGGTATTAAAGTGTCATGGAAATAAAAGTGTAGATACCATAAGATATATTTATAATTCAATGAGGGGCAAAATTATAAATATTTAATAGTTGATTTAATAATCAACTACATAAAGAGGTAGTGGTCCCCAAGAAATAGGTTAACTTGTATTACTCTTGTCCTCGTCAGAGAGTTTTTACGGCAAGGGCTAACCTATCTTCTTGGAAGATCAATACCAAAGATTTGGGATTTCAACATGAAGATTCAAGGTTTTCAATCTATCGTTTAATTCAGGTACGCTTCCGCATTTAGTTTATTTGGTTTATTGTTCTTGATGATTTGACATGATAAATCTTGGGTTAGATTTTATATTTATTATGATTTGGTTCTAACATTTCAAAACACAGGGTCATGTTTCGATACTAGCGTATTGAAATGGGAAGACTCGTTCCGAAACAAATGTGAAAAGTTTCAAAACATTTTTAAAACACCTAAGGGCTGTTTCGAAACGATGATTTGAAAATCATTGTTTTGACTTGGAAAACACTTAGAAAAAATTGTATAACCCTTTGGTTTTAACTTGACCATTTTCTTAAAAGTTTTGGGAAGTTTTGATTACTTAAAAAATTTATTTTCTATTTTCAATTTAATCCATCAATCCTTTTTTTTATCAAAACAAATTCTTTGGTTTTACAATCTCCCCTTTTTGATATAACAAAGCCAAGTATAAATTTTTAAGTGTTTTGAAATCTTTGAAAGAATTTTAACTCCCCCTCAATTTAAGATAAGTTTTAAAGTTTTGAAAAATTGAAATTTAAAGCACTTGAAACTTAAAAACAAATTTAAAAACACGCATGCTCTTAGGAATTACTTATCCACTTTTTGTTAGATCAAATATATAATCAAGGCTTAATGAGAATAAAAGAGGCATAAAGCATAAACCAAACAACATAATAGCATATATAGCATTAAGTTCATGAAACAAATTCAAACATGAAATCAAACTCAATCCTAAAAACATAAAATCAAAGCATAGGTCTTAAAAAACATAGATAGGTGCATAAACTCAATCCTACTATGACAAAATATAATGATATGCAATAAAACTAAGGAGCCTCATCGTCTTCATCGCCTCCAAGGTCATCCAAGAAATCATCCTCGTCCTTCTCTTTATCCTTGCGAAAATGCCTCCAATCACCATAGAAGTTGGTGAAGGAGAGATCCATGGATGATTGTTGGGTTTCAAGAGAGGTAAGACAATTCTCCGTGCCAAGAATACGATCTTCCAAGGATTTTAATCGAGTGTTGATAGCAACAAACTCGTAAGCCATGTTTGTGTCCATGGTGTTGAACCTTTCGGTGAGGAAGGCCATGAGAGCATCATTGTTAGGAGCCACAACTTGAACGTGTGGTTGAGGCTCTTCTTGAGGTGCTTGAGCTCTACGATCAACTCGAGTCAATTCACCAAGTGTGTAATGAAATCTGGACCTTATGAGAGAAGACTCACCAAGCTTTTGCTTTTGTTGTTCTAGAAAATCGTATGAGACATCAAGGCCAATGCGAACAAAGATGCATCTCAAATAAGTCCCATAGGTGAAAGGGGTGATGGAGTCGGATAGACGATGCCTCACAAGATGAAACACTCGAGCCAAAAGGTGCCAACTTGACGCATTTGGCAAATTTTCCTCCGGATGGGCGAAAGAACCAAGATATGATCAAGTGAAAGAAACGGTCGTGGGCATCCAAAGTGGAATCGATCCAGTTTGAGATCCAAAGTGGGTTTCATCCTCAATACCCTCATCAACAAGCCCAAGAAGGTTCACTAAGGTGGATGGTTCAATGCGAAACTTCTTGCCCAAAATGTAAGACTCGATAACAATAACTTCAGAACGATCTTCATTGCTAATAAGATTAGCATTGGAGTAGAAAAGCAAAATCATGTTTTTGTAGACAATGTCGGGAATACCCATGAAGCTTAGGAAACCCCATTGTTGCAAAAGAGGTAGGTACTTGAAGTAAAAACGCTCGAAATCAAGGAATGCCATGTCTACAACTCTCTCTCGTCGAACAACGGCATCTTGAAGAATTTTAGAACGATTCCTAGCCTCTTGGTTTCTAAGACTTTTGGCATAAAGGAGGGTAAAGTTTGTACAAACATTGTCACTGGGGTTCGAACCTTCATCCCCTTCAATCTTTCTTTTCTTAGTCGAATCCATTAAAAACACCTAAAAATAAAAGCAAGCAATAAAATTTAAGTGTATGCATTAAATCCTAATTCGATCCAATAAGAATCCCATTAAGGTTTTTAAAAACACTTTGAAAGCATATACATATAAGTAAAATTTTGATGAAAAAAATTGAAAAACAGTGTTGAAAATACGATTAAAATAAAATAAATTCGAACCAAAAAATTTGAGATTTGAATTTTTTTACAAGTTTTTGAAAAACCCATAATGTAAAACAAGTATTCTATTAAAAATTATAATTTTTTAACAAAAGAATCAAACGAAATAAAAAGAAAAAGAAAAAGATAGAAAATACCTCAAAGATGGGATTTTGGAGGAATTTGTGGATGAAATTGCACAAAATTGATGAAGCTTGCTTAGATTGATGTTTAGGAGTAAAAGCCCTCAAGTTTTGATGAAAAACAAAGATATTTGAAATGTTTTTATAGATGAAATTGGTTTAGGGTTTTGAGGGTTTTGGGTTTAATTAAAGGGTTAACTACTGGAATAGTCATTTATGTTTCCCCCAGTACAGAGTTGGTCACCAATTTTGAAAAACGACCATTAAGGTCCTTTACGTTTTCGGGGCGTAAACTTTTGGTCACCCAGCCGTTTGTTGCCGTTAAACACTGACATATTGTTGACCTGGCAACGAAAAATAAGGGTAAATTACTGCAATGGCCATTAAAGTTTATCTCATGTACATTTTTGCTCCTCAATTTTAAAAAATAAACATTATAGTCACTAATGAAAATGTTTCTTTATAATTTCACCCTTAAATTTTTACAAATTCATTTTTCAACCCTAAAACTTTACAATCAATTAGTACAATAATATTATAAATGCTTAGATGAAAAATAGGTGCCCAAAGTATACCCTTTTTAAACTTAGGTGCCCAAAATGCTCCTATTTAATAACTAAACTTTCAAATTGCTCATATTTTTTCACTCTGAATTATTATTATTATTATTATTATTATTATTATTATTATTATTATAACATGTCATGTCATTTTTTATTATTTTTAAATTAAAAATAATTTTAAAATAAAATTATTTTTATTATTATTAAATTTAAAATATTTTATAAAAATATTAGTTTTTAAAATAATTTAGGTGTCTAAAGTATTTTTTGTAAAAATTGGAGCCCAAAGTTTCTATAGGTACAATTTTAGGTGCCCAGTCGTTAAATGGGTGTTAAAAAATCGTTAACCAATCGGTGCTTGACACGTGGCATTAATTTTATTTTTTAAAATCTTTTAATGGAAAATACTCAAAATTTTCAAATTATTATAAAATCTCAAAATTTTACAAGCTTCGCAAAACAATCCTTAAATCCCTAAAAATTCCAAAACTTTCGTCGTCGACTGACGCTGCTTCCGTCACCAGTTGTCGTCGCTGACCGCACCCACTTGGTCGCCGGGCCAAGGCGACAATTTTCCCTAACACGGCGTCGCCGGAAACGCCCAACGATGTGCAGCCGAACGCCAATTTCGTTTTTGACGTTTGGCTGCACGCTGATGGGCGTTTCTGACAACGCTGTGTTGAGAAAAATGATCGCCTTGGTCCGGCGACCAAGTGAGTGCGTTCAACGACAACAACTGGCGACGGAAGTAGCGGCAATCGACGGTGGAAGTTTGGGAATTTTTAGGGATTTAGAGATTGTTTTGTGAAGCTTGTCAAATTTTGAGATTTTATAATAATTTGAAAGTTCTAAGTATTTTCCATTAAAAATTAATAAAATTAATGTCACGTGTCAAGTACCGATTGGTTGGCAATTTTTCTAACAATCATTTAATAGCCGGACACCTAAAATTGTAACTATGGTAATTTTGGGCACATATTTTTACAAAAAAATACTTTAAACACCTAAATTATTTTAAGAAGTAATATTTTTAAAAAATATATATTTTATATTTAATAATAAAAAATGATTTTATTTTATTTTAAAATTATTTTTAATTTAATAATAATAAAAAATGACATGTCATGTTACAATAATATTAAAAACAATCCAGAGTGAAAAAAATAGGAGCAATTTGAAAGTTTAGTTAATAAATAGGAGCAAATTGAGCACCTAAATTTAAAAAGGGTATACTTTGGGCACCTATTTTTCATTTAAGCATTTATAATATTATTATACTAACTGATTGTAAAGTTTTAGGGTTGAAAAATTAATTTTTAAAAATTCAAGGGTGAAATTATAAATAAACATTTTCATTAGTGACTATAATGTTTATTTTTTAAAATTAGGGAGCAAAAATGTACATGAGATAAACTTTAATGGTCATTGTAGTAATTTACCCTTATTTTTTCGTTGCCAAGTCATCAATCTGTTAGTGTTTAACGGCAACAAATGGCTGAGTGACCAAAAGTTTACGCCCCGGAAACGTAAGTGACCTTACTGGTCGTTTTTCAAAATCGGTGACCAACTCTATACCGAGGGGAAACATAAATGACTATTCAAGTAGTTAACCCTTAATTAAAAGACTTTTATAACATTTATAACCCTTTAAATTTGGCTTTTCCGGATACGCGTTTCGAAACAGAAGAGGTCATTTCGAAACAGATGTACCGAAACGCATTTGAACGTTCCGAAACATATTGACCGTTTCGATACAGGTTTGACTGTATCGAAGCCCAAGAGTTGGCCGTATCGAAACAAAGAGGGGTCGTTTCGATACAAGTTTTAATAGAACCAAATTGTTTCGAAACCCTTTGGGGCATTTTGGAACAGCTTGGTCCGTATGTGTTCTTTAGAGGCTCCCCGTATCGAAACAGGGTGACCCGTTTCGATGTCAATAGCCCTGGAAGAGCAAATAAGGCACAAAATTGCAGAAAATTTGAACTTTGATTGAACCTAGATGCATGAAAGAGATGAGCAAGTTTAACATATCAAAACATAAACATACTCCCCCTAACTATAAGCAAGGATGCAATTAAGATCGAAAACACATAAGCATGTGATTTAACAAAAATCCAAGCAATTTTGAGCACAAAAGTCCTAAAAGGTCAAGATAGGCTAGTTAGACATAACTCTCTCCTATGGGACCAAAAACGCTCTTTATCTAGAGGTTTGGTAAAGATGTTCGCTAATTGATTTAAGGTGTCTACATACTCTCAAACAACATCTTCCTTAAGGACACGATCTCTAATGAAATGATGCCTTATTTCTATGTGTTTGGTTCTAGAGTTTTGGATGGGATTTTTGGTAAGACATATGGCACTAGTGTTATCACACTTAAGGGGTATGGTGTCTACCTCAATTCCATAGTCCAAGAGTTGTTGTTTCACCCAAAGGACTTGAGCACAACAACTCCCTAAGGATATGTACTCCGCTTCGATGGTATATAAAGCTACACTATTTTGTTTCTTAGAGAACCAAGATATGGCCATACTACCTAGGAATTGACAAGTGTCGGAAGTACTTTTCCTATCTATCTTACAACCCCCATAATCCGCATCCGAAGAAGCATGAAGGTTAAAGGTTGAGTCTCTAGGATACCAAAGGCCTAAACAAGGAGTCTGTCTAAGGTTCCTAAAGATCCTTTTAACGGCTATAATGTGTGACTCTCTAAGACTAGCTTGGAACCTAACACACAAGAAAACACTAAACAACATATCTGATCTACTTGCGGTAAGGTAAAGCAAAGACCCAATCATAGAACGATAAAGCTTAGAGTCAACACATTTACCTCATTTATCCTTGTCAAGCTTTGTGGATGAGCTCATTGGTGTAGCTTGAGGCTTTGCTTGCTCCAAGCCAAACTTCTTGAGCATATGTTTGATGTACTTAGCTTGATTGATGAAGATGTTATCCTTCATTTGTTTGATTTGGAGTCCCAAAAAGAATGAGAGCTCCTCCATCATGCTTATTTCAAATTCACCTTGCATCAACTTAGAAAAATCTTGGCAAAGCAACTCATTAGTAGAACCAAAAATAATATCATCAACATAAATTTGAACTACTAAGATATATTTGCCATTGTTTTTAATAAATAGTGTTGTGTCCACCTTTCCTTTTTCAAAACCTTTTTCAACTAGAAAACTTGATAATCTTTCATACCAAGCTCTAGGAGCTTGTTTTAAACCATATAAAGATTTTGACAATTTGAAAACATGGTTTGGAAAAATGGGATTTTTAAAACCTGGTGGTTGTTCCACATACACTTCTTCGTTTATAAAACCATTTAAAAACGCACTTTTGACATCCATTTGAAAAAGCTTGAAATCATGATAACATGAAAATGCAAGTAACATCCTAATTGCTTCCATCCTAGCTACGAGTGTATAGGTTTCATCAAAATCAATTCCCTCTTCTTGAGTGTAACCTTGAGCAACAAGCCTAGCCTTGTTTCTCACTATGTTACCACTCTCATCTAGTTTGTTTCTAAAGACCCATTTAGTTCCAATAGTAGATTTGTTTCTAGGTCTATCAACTAATGTCCATACTTTACTTCTCTCAAATTGGTTTAACTCATCTTGCATGACCATAATCTAAAAGTCATATTTTAATGCTTCTTTAACATTCTTAGGCTCACTGCATGAGATAAAAGCAACATTATTAAGCATTTTAAGAGAATAACGAGTAGTTACCCCCTTTGATGGATCACCCAAGATCTCACCACTCTTGACATAGTTGTACTCCCTTGGGTAGCTCACTTTCTTTTCCTCAAGAGACATGTCTTGCAATGCTTCTAGAGGCTGTTCTTGTGCTTCTTCCTCTTTGGTTGGAATCTCATTCACCTTCGATGATTCTCCACCATCATTGGCTTCAATGATCCCTTCATCATCATTATTACAAGAATCCTTCCTCGGAAAGAGGTTATCATCGAAAACCACATGAATAGATTCCTCTACAACCAAAGTTCTTTTGTTAAACACACGATAGGCTTTAGAGTTTAAAGAGTAACCTAGAAAAATAGCTTCATCATTATTTGCATCAAATTTACCTAGATTATCTTTTCCATTGTTTAAAAACAAAACAGTTGCAACCAAAATGATGAAAATAACTGATTTTAGGCTTTTTAGATTTTAAAATCTCATATGGAGTTTTCTTCAAAATAGGCCTAATCATTACTTGGTTTATAATGTAGCAAGCGGTGTTAGTGGCTTCTACCCAAAAATGCTTAGGTAAATTATTTTCACAAAGCATAGCCCTTGCCATTTCTTCTAAATTTCTATTTTCCTGACAACTATCCCATTTTGTTGAGGCGTGCGAGGAGGTGAAAAATTATGGCTAATCCCATTTTCATTACAAAAATCTTCAAAACCCATATTTCGAAATTCGGTTCCATGATCACTTCTTATATGTGAAATTTTAAGTTCAAAATCATTTTGGGTTATTTTTGAAAATGTGATGAATTTTCTAAAGCCTCATCTTTGGTGCTTAAAAAGAGAACCCAAGTATACCTAGAGTAATCATCAACAAGTACAAATGCATATGATTTTCCACTCAAGCTAGTAGTCTTAATTGGCCCAAAGAGATCCATGTGGATCAATTGCAAACATCTATTTGTAGAAACATCATTAATGGACTTGAAAGAGGCTCTATGTTGTTTACCTTTAGCACATGCATCACAAATTTTATCTAATGAGAACTGAATCATTCGTGAATATGGCGAAAGTTTGGGATCTCTTGTGTGTATCGCTGATATAACGGAATCACCAACGTCATTCGAGTGTGCCTGGATTCTAATTGAAACAAACACCATGGATTTCATAGACTCTATCATCAAGTTGGAAGTGGCATGTTTGACGTATAATTTGCATTTTAAAGAATTAAATATGTTTGGTCCGCTGGTGGACTGCGAATGCACAACGGTGATTTCTGATGATGAACGTAGTGAGTCACCGAAGTTGAGCTCGTCGGAGTTTGTGCCTGAATCGAGATTGGGAGATGAGAGACAGATTGAGGATTTCATGGCTTTAGAAAAAATGGGGGTTTAGATGGATCCTACGGTGCTTCAGGATTGGCATTGTAATCAACTATGGGAGGATAATCGCCAAGAGGACCTGCGCGTCGTGAGTGTCTTGTCTGACCATTATGGTTCGTTGCTAGAAAGCGTTGAAGATCAACGGGAAGCGGTGGCGGCTGGTGTCGCTGATTTGTCTGCTAGGATTTCGCCTCAATGTGTGCCAAGCGTGGGACCAAAGAGTCTAACTTTGGATAGACACCAGGTTAGAGAGTTAAATTTGAATTTGAATGAAAATATGTTACAACCACATGTGTTAGTTGCATACAATGGGACACCAGCTCAGGATAAGGGGGAATCGGTTAGGAACTGCTCGCAAGCGGTAGAAGGGTTAGATAGGTTTTCCGCGGGGGGTGTTTCCAGACAGCATGCAGGTTTTCAAGCTGCTTCGGAGGGGGACAAGGCTGTGTCAATATGGATAAATAGTTCTGTCCGAAAAACAAAATCAGTGAATCTACTGTTTAGTGTAGCAAAGTGTCAGAAGCCTAGGAGGGGGAAGTCGAGAAAAGGGTTGGGTTGTGGTACAATTACAGTGGCTAATGCATGTTTGACCGATTTGAATTTGCAACATAGACAACATATTTTACAGCGTGAAATCGCAGCGACGGTGGCTTTGGGAAATTTAGTGGGTGTTAAATCAATTGGCCGTGAAGAGGAAATCATCAACGATTTATCACGGGTGCTATCTGAAGGCACTTGTGCGTTGTAAACCATGAGAATTTTGAGCTGGAATATTAGGGGGTTGGGTTCCGTTCTAAAAAGACAAGAAGTGTGTGACATTATCAAACAACAACGAATAGATATGGTATTGTTACGGGAATCAAAATTGAGGTGGTATCGTCTCCGGTGGTCGCTAGTTTATGGTACAGTGATGGGTTTGAGTTCGTAGTCTCGTCATCGATAGGTGCATCGAAAGGCTTGATGATGATTTGGGAGAGTTCACGGTTTTTGTTGGAGTCGGTAGAGGTCGATCGTAATTTTATTCTCGTACAGGGGTGATGGAAGCCGAAGGATTTTCTATGCTGCATTATGGTTGTATACGCTCCTTGTGATGTAAATGAGCAAGCCTTGTTGTGGGCACGCATGAGGGAGACGATTAGCGGTTTTCCGGGACCTTGGTGTATAGCAGGGGATTTCAACTCAGTTCGTTGGTCGTCTGAACGGGCTGGTTGCAGCTTAATGCCGAGAGGTATGGATGCTTTTTCTTCTTTTGTGGATTCAGTGGTGTAGACTGTCAGGGTTGGGGATTGGGAACACAAATATCATGGTGAAACTCAAACATTTGAAACAATTTCTTCAAAAATGGAACAAGTCGGATTTTGGGGACATTGAGTAAGAGATTAAGCTGATCCAAAATCATTTAGATGGGTTAGATAGCGGTGGCATTGATGATATTGTGAGCTTGGATGAGTCTAAGCTAATTGATCAAAACCGAGAATGGTTACAAGCATTATGGCAAGCGAGAAAACATAAGGAATCCCTATGGCGTCAAAAATCGAGATCGAATTGTCTTCTGTTGGGTGACAGAAATACGACATGTTTTCATAGAGCCGCAAAGCTGCGAGCTGTGCGCAACTCTATTATTGGCTTGTTTATCAAAGGTAAATGGGTTACAGATACATATAGGTTGCGAAGTCACATAGTTCACTCTTTCGCTAAGCACTTTTCTGCCGATGAGAGGTCTTTTGATTGGAGCATTGAGGGTAATTTTCAACGGGTGAGCGAGGATGAAAATAGGGGTCTGGTGGCGTCTTTTACACTTGATGAGGCTTGGGAGATTGTTCATGGATGTGAGGGCTCAAAGTTGCCAGGGCTGGATGGTTACAGTATGAAGTTTTTTTTTAAGAAATGCTAGGATATCGTATGTGACGATGTGATGTGTTTTTTGGATGAGTTTTTCGTTTCCGGTAAGCTACCTACAGGGGCGAATAATACTTTCCTCGTGCTTTTGCCTAAGATTGATTCGCCGGTTTCTTTATGTTATTTTCGATCTATAAGCCTGATAAATTTGGTCTACAAGATCATTGATAAAATTCCGGCGAGAAGGCTGCAATTCGTGCTGGGAAATTTAATTAGTGATCATCAATCAGCTTTCGTGGGCGGGCGTCAAATAGTTGATGGTATTTTGTTGGCAAACGAGACTATTCATTCTATGCGACAGAGTTCGTCTGGGGTTGTATCCTTAAATTGGATTTTTCTAAAGCTTATGACTGAGTTGGATGGGAATTTTTAGAGCACGTTCTGCGGTCGATGGGTTTTTGTGAGACTTAGCGACGGTGGATTTATGAGAGTATCAACACTATCCGTTTATTGGTTTTGGTAAATGGTAGTGCCACTAAGGAGTTTGGAATGGGTTGTGGCATTAGACAAGGCTACCCATTGTCACCTTCGCTTTTTGTTATTGTTGCGGAAGCGTTGCATAGGCTGCTGGTTCAAGCTTAGGAGTTGGGGCTTATTCGAGGGGTTTCTTTGGCTCCGGGAGTGTCGCTGTCACATCTTCAGTTTGCGAATGACACCATTCTCTTTTTTGAAGCTTCTATCAATGTGCCACGACTATTCACAAATTATTGTGTTACTTCCAAGTTTGCTCTGGCTTGCAAATCAATTTTAGTAAATCGTCCCTTTATACGATTGGTGTTGAAGAGGAATTATTTGACTCAATTGCAAATGCTTTGTGTTGTCGAAAAGGTGAGCTGTCATTTGTGTATTTGGGGTTGCCTTTGGGGGTTAATCCTCTTAACATTGCTATGTGGGAACTGGTCATTGCCTCGATTCGACGGAAACTCACTGGTTGGAAGCAGTCTTCCTTATCCTTTGATGCCCGCGTCACACTGGTAAACTTGGTTCTTTCCTCGCTTCCAGTTTATTATATGGGATTGTTTCGGGTCCCAAAGGGTGTTATTGCAACTATTGACAAAGTGAGGCGTGCTTTTCTTTGGGGAGGGGTGAGTTTTCAACGGAAAATGAGTCGAGTTAGTTGGAGTCTGGTGTGCTGCCCACATCACTTAGGTGGCTTGGGGATTGCAGATTTGGAGGTTCCTAACAAGGCATTGTTAGCGAAATGGTATTGGCGTTATGCTAGGGACACGTCCTCTTTGTAGAGGGCCATTATTGTGGCAAAATACTGCGAGGCAGCTCAATGGTGGCATTTTTATTCTGCTTATAGGGGATCGATGTTAGTCATTTGGAAACAGATTGTGCAAACAGTGAAACTCGGATAGTGTGCAAAGGTTCATGGTCGAGCCTAGTTTTCTATGGCAGATTGGGGATGGATTGCGAGTGTTGTTCTGGTTTGACGCGTGGTGTGTCGATAAGCCTTTGAAGGACATTTTTCGAAGGCTATATTCTCTAGCTCTGAATCGTTTGGCTTTGGTAATTGACTATTCGGCCGAGGGTATTTCCCAGCATTGTCTTTGGTCTGGTTATTTTTGGAGATCTCTTCGCTCGTTCGAGCTATGACAAGTTCGGGAGCTCATTTCAATTTTGGGTACAGTGAGACTTCGTAATGGTACGTGCGATATGTTGGTTTGGAACCCCGATGTGCATGGGATTTTTTCGGTCAAGGCTCTTTTACGGTTGCTTATGTTGGAAAAAGTGGGGGAGAATGATTTTGGCAAGTGCTTTGCATGGAAAATCCTCGTGCCGCCGAAGGTTCAAGATTTCTTGTGGCTCACTTGGATGTGCCATTTGCCCATGTTTGATTATTTGAGGCACCGCGGCATTGTGTTGGATGAGCAAGAGGGTTTATGTGTTTGGTGTCGTGAGGAGGAGGAGGGGATCGAGTACTTATTTTTCTTGTTCCCGTTTGCGCAAGGCATTTGGGATTGGTTTAGGCATTGGTGGGGGTGTGTTTACCTTTACCGAGGACATTTTCTGAGTTCTTTATTCCGAGCTTCCATTATTATTTTTCGGGCAATCTACGACATTTGTGGGTATCGAGCATTGCAGCGTTATTGTGGTCTTTCTAGCTCGCGCGCTATGAGAGTGTTTTTAATGATAAGGTGTTACCGGCCTCATAGATTTGTTTTTTGGTTAAGCTACGCTCATTCTATTGGGTGAAAACTCTAAAGGAGGGGCTGATCATAAGCGAGTCGTTATGGTGGGATTGTCCGAGCTCTTTCTATGAGTCAATCGCATCTCGACCATGTCGTATAGGGGTATGTTGGGAACCTCCGATCGGGGGAACGCTAAAATTCTCGGTTGATGGTTTAGCTCGTGGTAAACCAGGACCAGCGGGGTTTGGGGGAGTTTTGCGCGATGCTCAAGGTAGGATTTTAGCTCATTTCTTGGGTCCTCTTGGTTGCCTCGATTCCAATGCAGCAGAGTTACGGGCGATTGCTTTTTCTCTGACGTTTTTTGCAGCGTCTAGATGGTCTTCACAACCTCTTGTGGTGGAGTCGGATTCCCAAAATGCTCTTGTTTGGGTAATGCATTTGGATCGACGACTTTGGCGTCTTTGGGAGGTCTTTGGCATGATTGATCAGACGTGTCTTTCTTTGGGTTCCGTGTGTTTCATCCACATTTTCCGTGAAGCGAATGGGTTAGCGGATGCTTTAGCAAGGAAAAGGGTGTCGTGAGCATCTTTGTTTCAGGCTTGTTTATGATTTGTTGTTGTTTGTTTAAGGGGCGTTATGTTCCGATGATTGTTTTAGTTTCTCTCTTGTCCACATGTCATACTATTTTCCTACGTTAGGCTTAAGGAGGTTTTTAACGAGGCGCACGTGTGACAATCTCTGTATATTCTTTTGCCTAATATACAACATGTTGCTGATAAAAAAAATGATGCATCCATGATGGTTATCTTCTCCAGCAATAAAAATTCTCCCTCATCTTCCATGGCTTTAAATCTTGTTCTCTCACTCCCTCTCTAACATTCGATAGAAACAAAATTGAAACAATGAAGGAGATGATCCATCTCCTTAACCAATCTCACCTCTCAAGGGGACACATAAGCCTAATCCCAAACTTTCCATATTATTACATGCAAAACCATGAGTTAACCAAATGCATAATGTGGTCCTTTCAAAAGTGGTCACCCGATTATGCCATGTTTTTTATCAGCAACACATTGTATATTAAATGAGGAAAATACAACGACCGTCACATGCACGCCTCATTAAAAACCTCCCTAAGCCTAACGGAGGAAAAGAGTACGACACGTAGACAAACACGAACATAACAAACGAAAAGAAATATAACACCCCTCAGTAAAAAAACCCAAGAAACCAGTCATATACAAGCTTGAAATAAAGAAGCACGCGACATCCCTTCCTTTGCTAATGCATCCGCTAATCCATTCGCTTCACGAAAAACATGAGTAAAACAAATGTAACCCAAAGAATGGCATGCATGATCGATCACACCAAAGGCCTCCCAGAATCGCCATGGTCGTCGATCCAAATGCATTACCCAGCAAAGATCAACTTTGGAGTCCGACTCCACCACAAGAGGTTGCGACGACCAGCAAGACGCTGAAAAAAACGTCAAAGCAAAAGCAATCGCCCACAACTCCGCCTCATTGGATTCAAGGAAACCAAGAGGACCCAAAAATATAGCCAAAATTCTGCCTTGAGCATCTCGCAAGACACCCCTAAACCCCGCCGGTCCTGGTTTATCGCGAGCTGAACCATCAACTGAGAATTTCAATGTCCCTCCGATTTGGGGTTCCTAACACACCCCCACACGATTAGGCCGAGAAGCTACAGTCTCACAAAAGAACTCAGACAATCCTACCATATCGACTCACTTATGAACAGTCCATCCTTTTATAGTTTTCATCCAATAAAATGAACGCAACTTAACCAAAAAACAAATCTCTGATGCCGATAACAGCTTTTTATTGAAGACCATCTCATTACGCGCAAGCCAGATTGACCATAACAACGCTGCAATACTCGAGACCCACAAATGCCGTAATTCACCCAAAAAAGAGCAATGAAAACCTTGAATAAAGAACTCAGAAAACAACCTCGACAATGGCAAACTCACCTCCCATCAAAGCCTAAACCAGTCCCAAATTCTTTGCACAAACAGACACGAAAAAAATATATGATCAATTCCCTCCTCCTCCTCTCGACACCAAACGCACATTCCCCGATGCTCATCAAACACAATACCGCGATGCCTCAAAAAATCAAAAGTGGGAAAACGAGGCAACAAAGCGAACCATAAGAATGCTTGAACCTTCGACGGCACTAAATTTTCCATGCAAAACGCTCGCTGAAATCATTCTCCCCACACTTTCCAGCATGAACAATCGTGAAAACGCCTTGACCGAGAAGACCCCATGAACATCGGGGGCCTAAACCAACATATCACTCATACCGTCTAGAGTCTCACCGAACCCAAGAACGAACGTAGCTCCAGGACGTATCGCAACTCGAACGAACGAAGAGACATCCGAAAAAAACTTGACCAAAGTGCAGGCTGAAAAGCACCCTCAACCGAATAATCTACTACCAAGGCCGGCCGATTCTGTAACACCCCAAATTTGGGCTTAGAAGTTTAGGGTCTGAACCGGACCGGTCTGAGAAACGGTTCGAATATAAAAGGAGGTTTTAGATAACGCCTAGTTCGGGATGCTTTAAAAATATAGAAAAATATCTAAAATTCCTCATTTAATATATATAAGAGAGTGGTGAAATCAATTTTACAAAATAAGGTTTGGAAATACTACATTTCGGTGTAGTGACCAAATTGCGATTTTTGCAAAGTTTAGTAGTGACTGTTTTGTAAAGGATTGAAACTTTGAATCTTTAAGGAGCTAGTTTACCCAAAATGTTTTTCTCCAGATGTTTCCTTAATTTGGGTGATTTAATTAATGATTTAGTTAAATAAAAGAAAGGTGAAAACTACTTTTTGATTTTCATAACTACATTTCTCTAATTTTCTCTCATTCCTTTTTCTCTCAAAATCCTATCATCCAAACATCTTTTCTCCAGAAAAATTCACATTGATTTTTTACTTTAATTGATGAGATTTCCATCACTCATTGGTTCCTAATCAATCTTGCAACAAATCCTTTTGATTTCCACATTGTATTTTCATGGAATTTTGCCCAAATCAAGGAGAAATCATCTTTTAGAGGTAAGATTGTTCTTCTCCTCTAAATACTCAGTTCTTTATTGAAATTCCCAAGTTGTCAATCCTTTATTAAAGTTTTATAAATGGTTTTAATGTTAGAAACAAGATTTTGGCTTAAACTCAAGATTTTGGAAGAGATCTTAAAGATTTTCGTTGTAATTGATTGGGCTCTATTTTGAGATAGTTCTCTAATGTATTTTGGATGTTAAATGATGTTAGAAATGAGGTTTTATCAATCCAATCCCAAATAGGTTGTTTTTCCTAAGTTTTTGCTTGTGGAAATGGTGGTTTTTGGGATGGTTTTGGTGATCTATTGTTGCTGGAGGTATAAGGTCATGTTTATGTTGCCTTTTGATGTTAATTGATGTTTAGAAATGTTTAGAATTGATAGATCTTGGCTAGGCTTTGTTTTGGGGGAGTTTGGAGATGATTTTGGTTGTTTTTGGTGGCCGAAATTAGGTTCTTGAGTAGAGCAGCGAGTTTAGGTTGCATTGCTGGTGATTTTAATGCATGGTGATGCATTAATCCTTTGTTGTTATGTGTTAAAAACAGGGGAGAATGATTTGGAAGCGATAGAGGTGGCGTTGGAGGTTTCGGACGCTTGGGAGGCTTGTCGGCTAGCCTAGTATGGTGTATCGGTGAGTGAAATCATGTTTTCCAGCTTTGTAATGGTTTTGGAAAAAGGTTTGGGAACTTAAATTTAGGCTTGAAATGCCGGTTTAGGTTCGGAAGTAATTAAAGTGGAATTCTCTCTCAATTGTGCTATTATTGTTTTGAAAACTATCAAAATGGGTTTTGATGTGATTGATTTGTCAATGTGGTTTAATTTGTTGTTTGAGCATGGTTTTAAAGCATGTGAGTCGGTTGTCAAACTTGGTTTGAGGTAAGATGCATGAAATTGATATTCCTTGTGAGTATGAGTTGTCAATTTGTGTCTCAAATGCTTTGTTCGGCTTTTTGGCCTTGAAGGTGTTGCATGCTTTAAAAACAACGAATGTGTTGATGTTTAAATTGATATATATATATATATATATATATATATTTGCATAGATGGTGTAAAGATTACCGGATATATTGATCGATCAATAGGATGTAGAGTGCACTATAAACTAAAAATTCGTACGTGCTCTTGGGTGTCGTCCTAAAGAGAGAGACCAATGATGGACATTCCATTGGAGTAGGACTTGGTGAGAGACCAAGCTTTTTGCAAACAAGAGTTATTGCCATGTGAAATCGATGAGGGGCATTCCATCGTAGTAGGACTTAGTGAAATACCCAAGCTTAGTGGCGAGGGTAGATACCGCCATGAGAGCCGGTGGCGAGATCCCACCGGTGTAGGACTTGACCTTGAGTCAAGCTATCCGCATAACTGTGTACAATAGAATATGAAAATGCCAATATATGAGAATGAAATGTGTCACATGTACCAATGCTTGAGATGTTGTATGTAATGAGAAATGCATATGAGATAATAATTTTATGAAATGCTTTTGTTATCAAGCATACGTGGCCTTGCCATGAGATTTGCAAAGGTTGTATGTATGTGTTAGCTAGATGGTACATGTGGTTTTCAAAATGGAGATTTGCTTATGCAAATGAGGTTTTGATTTTATAAAATGTTTTTAAGTAATGAGTATGTGTGGCTTTGCCATGAGTGTTGCATTTTTAAATGCATGAGATAGATAGAAGGAACATATGGTTTCCAAAAGGTATTTGCTTGAAACGTTTATCAAGCATGAGAAAAGTATAGTGTGAAGTGAAGGTGTTTTCCAAGGAAATTTGTTTAAACTTTGCATGAAGTGTTTATGCATGGAAAGGTTTAAATGATAGTATTTGCAAGAATGTTGTTTGGGGTGAGTTGTTTAGTGTATCAAAGTTAAATGTTGGTTTTCATGTTGAGCAATGCATGATTTAAAGCAATGTTGTTTCAAAGGAGGTTTTCAAACAATACTTTGGTTTATTGAGTTGTGATTACATTTAAAAAAAAGTTTTATAGTTTGCTGCATTGATGGTGTTTTGGTTTTGAGCATTCCTCGCTAAGCATTATGTGCTTACGCTCCTTTTTTCCATCAATGCAGATATTTGAGTTGGGGCAACAAGAAGCAAGGGATTCAAGAAGAGCTCCACTTGAGAAGTATGATTTGGTTAATAGCTATAGATAATAAAGGCAATGGGGGGAGAGTCTTTTATGTTGATGTGTAATGAGATTGTTTATCTTGACCAAGTTCGGTTTATGGTTTGATACTTGTTGATGATCATTTTGCGATGTTTGGATCTTCTTTTTCATAGTTGGTTATAGCCATGTTCTTTGTTTAAAAGTAAGATCATGTGTTGAATGTGATAAATGAGTAGGTGTGCTTAATGCTTGTAATGTATCTAGCCTTTGATGCAATTTGATGGTTTTAATGTCTAGCATGTTGTTGAAATGTTATGGAATGGTTTAAAGTATGTTTCAGGGTGTTTTATTGTGAAAAACCAGAAGTTTCTGCTGTTTCTAGGTAGGGTGTATCGAAACACCCTTGGTTGTTTCGAAACGGGTGCCTGAAATGGCTTGGGCGTTTCGGAACGGCTAGAAGTGTTTCGAAACAATTTGGCTACTGGAAGTGCCTGTTTCGGAACTGGTTTCGGAACATACCACTTATCGAAACGGTCAACACCGTTTCGATACGGGCATACGACACGAGTGTTTCTATACGGTTGTCAGTGTTTCGGAACGGGTGACCGTTGGACACAGATTTGAATTGCCTTGAAGTGTACATGCTTTACATTTTAGTCCTGAAAGTTGTAATTGCAATTGCTTGAGCTTGAGATGTCTTTTTAAGCTAAAATTTGGCAGAGAGGCTTGTAATATGATTAATTAAGGTTTGGTAAAACTAAATCCTTCAAAGTCCTTTTATTTTCCAAAATTTACATTTTGGTCCCTAAAAGTGTATTTCTTGTAATTGAATCCCTATATGTTATTCGATCGATGTGCCTTTCTCAAATATGATTTGTGAGTACTCACTTAGGGTTAATGTGTATCTAGACAAGATTAAAAAGAAAAAAAGGGTCCTGAATCAAGGTTGACTTTCGGGTTGACTTTGGTTTTCCCTGTGTAATCTTCGTAGTTCAGGTCAACCGTCTAGGCCGGGCTAAGGGGGTTACATTTGTTGGTATCAGAGCTAAGTTTTGAATATTTGGGGCGATGGTAAGTTTGTAGTAAGTTGTTATAGTAAGTGTTAGATGTTTATTCTGATGTGTGGTTGAAAGTTGGTTGAAAAATACGTTTCTGAGTGAATTGTAGATGTTTTCATCTTACTTGTGGTTACGATTCTTCTGTAAGCTAGTGTGAACATGTGATGGTGATATGCTGGTGTTGTGAGTTGATTTTCTGAATAATGAAAATGTGATGGGTATGATATGTTGGTGTTATGCTGTTGAGGGTGAATGTTGTTTGATGAGAGCTTGATTGAAGTTTGCTGATTGTTATGCTCGATGTTTGTGATATCAATGTTTTTATTGATTGTTATGTCTTATAAAAGAGGAGAATTTGGGATACCCATTGCCTTATTATTATAGCTATTGTGTTATGTTGGAGTTGGAGTCTTGAATCCTTGCTTGAAGCTGGCCTGATCGTTTTGTTGTTTTGTTATCATTGCTTTGTTAATAATAGCACAATGGGATCGGTGAGAGAATGGCAGTTGGGTATGATGGTTGCTGCCATAGAGCAAGTTGTTAAGGGGTGGAATTCACTTTTTGGTGGGAGTGTACCGCTTCGGTCGACAATGTCTGAGTTGAGGTAGTAGGGCAGGAGAAGAAAGCTGGTTCTGTGATGAAGGATTCATCACCTGTGGTTCAAGAGGTGTCGGGAACATCTCAGGCCGTGGTGAAAGTGAGGCCTGTAGACGTGCCAACTGTGGGACATGCGAGTTTGTCAAAACAACGTTTATATGATTTGGGAGCTGTGGAGTATCATGGTTCGACACCTGAGGCGTTCGAGGCCTGGTTAGCCAGTATAATTCCGATTTTGATCAGGAAGGGTGTGACAACGCATGTAAGTTGGGAAGTGTTATCTCGTTAATGTTGGAGGATGCTTGTGCTTGGTGGACATCTGTGGCGGTGGCAACGAATATCCACGATATAGATTGGGAGTTCTTTGTGTCTGCCTTTAATAGAAGATACCTTGGAGTGAAGTTCTCAGGGGTTAAGCAACGCGGGGGTGTGGCTTCAGATTTTGATGGTGAGAAAAGTATAAGCAAAAGAGCTGTGGGTACTGACCTCGAGAGTGGTCAGCGTAAAGGGCTACGTGACAGAAAGGTTTGCTTGAATCGAAGTTGAGGTGGTAGTGCTGATGTGGGTCAAGTGCTACATGATCAAGGAGTGGTGGTTCGGTTGCCGATGTGTAACCGTTGTAGAAGGCGTCATGTTGGAGTTTGTTGGGGTGTTGGAGTTTGTTGGAACTGTGGTTCTATGGATCATGTGAAGCGGAATTGTCCTCAAGTGGTGAGATCAGCTTCAGTGGGTGCAAAAGGGTCTTAGAAGGGTCGTGAGCGCGGCCGAGACAGAGTTCGGAGGTGGCAAGAAAGGCAGAAAGGTGTGAGGTGTTTGGAGGATGGATCTTGTTGGTATTGTGGATCTGATAGACATTTGAGACGGAATTGTCTGGAGTTAGTTCGGGGTAGTCAGGGTTCTTTACAACAGGGAGACGGTGATGACCTTAAGGTGTTGATTGGTGCTGCGGCGGTACAACCAGAGAATAATGGTTCTGCGGGGAAGAGAGTTTGTCTGTTGAAGCTCCGGGGCAATGAGGTGATTACAGGTAACTTTGTTAAGTAATCTTTGCCCTAGTTATCTTTGTTTGGTTCTGGGTTGGATTTCTTTGTGTAGTGGGTAAGTTTTATGGCTAGCAAGGTTGGGTAGTAGCCGATGTTGTTTTGGGGAAGACAATTTTATTATGGAGAGTGCAATAGGGGAGTAATGTGTGGTTAGCGGATTATTAGAATGGTAGAGCTGGAAAAGTTGGAAGTGAGGTAAGAGATTGTTCTTAGGCGGATTCTGAGGATGTTATTGGTAAGTGTGAACCGACATACATGCACAGTTAAAAACATTTGTTTATATATTATATATATATATATGTTGGTACATGCATACATGCGACATGATATTAAAGGTTTTGCATACATGTACACATGCATTGATAGGGCATGTTGGTGATCATGCATACGAACGTTCACACTTGCTAATAGCTAGTTGGGTCCGATAGTGTTGTGAAAGGATTAGGTTGGTTGGTGGGTTTAAAGTGTTGTTTTGGTGCTTAAAGAGTTTAGCGGTGAGGTGATAAAGAGGTGGTCGTTTGGAGTTAGAATCGACTGAGGTGGTTGCGAATAACATATAGGTGTTGTAGTTTCTTTGTGTTAGATGATGTTGTAGGCTAGTGGAAGTGTTTCCGGTGTGTTGAGGCATCTTGGCGTTGATGGGTGCAATAAGAGGATTGTTTATGTAGGTGACGATTCGTAGTAACCTTATGGGAGTTGGGAGGATGTTATGATGAGAGCTTTAGATGAGGTTTGGTTTGGTATGAGTAGAGGTTTCGTAGTCTTAATATGTTTGTATGTGGGTGGAATGGGTGGTATCCAGGTAAGGTTAGTGTTATGGTCAAAGATTGAAGTGGAAAGGCGATGTAAGATCAAGGGTCATTGTTGGGTTAGCCGGGTTCTTGTGAGAAGTGGTTGTTAGTTGAGTATAAGTAAATATTTCCTAAGTTAGTTAGGGGTATGTGGAACAGCTGGTGGAGTTAAGGTCGGAGTCTTGTGACGTGGATTTCGGATGTTATGTGAGTAGTTTTGATGAGATGTTATGGTGGTGATAGTGGTGGATGTAAAGGAATGTTATTAATACATTGATAAGTTTGAGTAAGTAGATAATGCTTAAGAAATTTTTGCTTGCCGTGGTAATCGTTGAGCAGGAGATTGAGCGGTTGGCAAGAGGTTTTAGGAGTAGAGTAGGTTGTGGGTCACATGGTGGCTGAAAACTGGATGGGTTGGTGTCACTGTATGTGCGAGTTTTGTTGAGGGAGTTATGAGATAAGGCAGAGTATGTTGTAAAGATTTGAGAGTTTTTCGGGTTGTTGGGGCTATGCACAGTTCGGAAGTGTGAAAGGTTAGGCTGAGACTAATAATCGAGTGTTCTGGAAGTCTTGCACCGTAAATGGTGGTGTTGGATTTGGGTATAGTGTAAGTTTGATTTGAGGACGTGTTGATTTTCGTGGTGTTTTTGGTTGAGGATGTTTCAGTGGTGGTTAAGTCGCCTGTGTTACATTGTGTGTTGCTTTGGGAAGTTTGGTATCGTGCTCTTTTCACAGGTTGATATTTCGAGGACGAAATTTCCTAAAAGGAGGAGAGTTGTAACACCCCAAATTTGGGCTTAGAAGTTTAGGGTCTGAACCAGACCGGTCTGAGAAACGGTTCGAAATAAAAAAAGGTTTTAGGGAACGCCTAGTTCGGGATGCTTTAAAAATATAGAAAATATCTAAAAATCCTCATTTAATATATATAAGAGAGTGGTGAAATCAATTTTATAAAATAAGGTTTGGAAATACTACATTTCGGTGTAGTGACCAAATTGCGATTTTTGCAAAGTTTAGTAGTGACTGTTTTGTAAAAGATTGAAACTTTGAATCTTTAAGGAGCTAATTTACCCAAAATGTTTTTCTCCAGATTTTTCCTTAATTTGGGTGATTTAATTAATGATTTAATTAAATAAAAGAAAGGTGAAAACTACTTTTTGATTTTCATAACTACCTTTCTCTAATTTTCTCTCATTCCTTTTTCTCTCAAAATCTTATCATCCAAACATCTTTTCTCCAGAAAAATTCACATTGATTTTTACTTTAATTTATGAGATTTCCATCAGTCATTGGTTCCTAATCAATCTTGCAACAAATCCTTTTGATTTCCACATTGTATTTTCATGGAATTTTGCCCAAATCAAGGAGAAATCATCTTTTTAGAGGTAAGATTGTTCTTCTCCTCTAAATACTCAGTTCTTTACTGAAATTCCCAAGTTGTCAATCCTTTATTAAAGTTTTATAAATGGTTTTAATGTTAGAAACAAGATTTTGGCTTAAAACTCAAGATTTTGGAAGAGATCTTAAAGATTTTCGTTGTAATTGATTGGGCTCTGTTTTGAGATAGTTCTCTAATGTATTTTGTATGTTAAATGATGTTAGAAATGAGGTTTTATCAATCAAATCCTGAATAGGTTGTTTTTCCTAAGTTTTTGCTTGTGGAAATGGTGGTTTTTCGGGTGGTTTTGGTGATCTGTTGTTGCTGGAGGTATAAGGTCATGTTTATGTTGCTTTTTGATGTTAATTGATGTTTAGAATTGATAGATCTTGGTTGGGCTTTGTTTTGGGGGAGTGTAGAGATGATTTCGGTTGTTTTTGGTGGCCGAAATGAGGTTCTTGAGTAGAGCATCGAGTTTAGGTTGCATTGCTGGTGATTTTAATGCATGGTGATGCATTAATCCTCTGTTTTTATGTGTTAAAAACAGGAGAGAATGATCCGAAAGCGATAGAGGTGGCGTTGGAGGTTTCGGACGCTTGGGAGGCTTGTCGGCTAGCATAGTATGGTGTATCGGTGAGTGAGATCATGTTTTCCAGCTTTGTAATGGTTTTGGAAAGAGGTTTGGGAACTTAAATTTAGGCTTGAAACGCCGGTTTAAGTTCGGAAGTAAGTAAAGTGGAATTCTCTCTCAATTGTGCTATTATTGTTTTGAAAACTATCAAAATGGGTTTTGATGTGATTGATTTGTCAATGTGGTTTAATTTGTTGTTTGAGCATGGTTTTAAAGCATGTGAGTCGGTTGTCAAACTTGGTTTGAGGTAAGATGCATGAAATATATATTCCTTGTGAGTATGAGTTGTCATTTTGTGTCTCAAATGCTTTGTTCGGCTTTTTGGCCTTGAAGGTGTTGCATGCTTTAAAAACAACGAATGTGTTGATGTTTAAATTGATATATATATATATATATATATTGGCATAGATGGTGTAAAGATTACCGGATATATTGATCGATCAATAGGATGTAGAGTGCACTATAAACTAAAAATTCGTACGTGCTCTTGGGTGTCGTCCCAAAGAGAGAGACCAATGTTGGACATTCCATTGGAGTAGGACTTGGTGAGAGACCAAGCTTTTTGGCAACAAGAGTTATTGCCATGTGAAATCGATGAGGGGCATTCCATCGTAGTAGGACTTGGTGAAATACCCAAGATTAGTGGCTAGGGTAGATACCGCCATGAGAGCCGGTGGCGAGATCCCACCAGGGTAGGACTTGACCTTGAGTCAAGCTGTCCGCATATCCGTGTACAATAAAATATGAAAATGCCAATATATGAGAATGAAATGTGTCACATGTACCAATGCTTGAGATGTTGTATGTAATGAGAAATGCATATGAGATAATAATTTTATGAAATGCTTTTGTGTATCAAGCATATGTGGCCTTGCCATGAAATTTGCAAAGGTTGTATGCATGTGTTAGCTAGATGGTACATTTGGTTTTCAAAATGGAGATTTGCTTATGCAAATGAGGTTTTGAGTTTATAAAATGTTTTTGAGTAACGAGCATGTGTGGCTTTGCCATGAGTGTTGCATTTGTTGAATGCATGAGATAGATAGAAGGAACATATGGTTTCCAAAAGGTATTTGCTTGAAACGTTTATCAAGCATGAGAAAAGTATAGTGTGAAGTGAAGGTGTTTTCCAAGGAAATTAGTTTAAACTTTGCATGAAATGTTGATGCATGGAAAGGTTTAAATGATAGTATTTACAAGAATGTTGTTTGGGGTGAGTTGTTTAGTGTATCAAAGTTAAATGTTGGTTTTCATGTTGAGCAATGCATGATTTAAAGCAATGTTGTTTCAAATGAGGATTTCAAACAATACTTTGGTTTATTGAGTTATGTTTACATTTTAAAAAAAATTATGGTTTGCTGCATTAATGGTGTTTTGGTTTTGAGTATTCCTCACTAAGCATTATGTGCTTACGCTCCTTTTTTCCATCAATGCAGATATTTGAAGTTGGGGCAACAAGATGCAAGTGATTCAAGAAGAGCTCCACTTGAGAGGTATGTTTTTGTTAATAGCTATAGATAATAAAGGCAATGGGGGGAGAGTCTTTTACGTTGATGTGTAATGAGATTGTTTATCTTGACCAAGTTCAGTTTATGGTTTGATACTTGTTAATGACCGTTTTGCGATGTTTGGATCTTCTTTTTCATAGTTGGTTATAGCCATGTTCTTTGTTTAAAAGTAAGATCATGTGTTGAATGTGATAAATGAGTAGGTGTGCTTAATGCTTGTAATGTATCTAGCCTTTGATGCAATTTGATGGTTTTAATGTCTAGCATGTTGTTGAAATGTTATGGAATGGTTCAAAGTATGTTTGAGGGCGTTTTATTGTGAAAAACCAGAAGTTTCTGCTGTTTCTAGGCAGGGTGTATCGAAACACCCTTGGTTGTTTCGAAACGGGTGCCTGAAATGGCTTGGGCGTTTCGGAACGGCTAGAAGTGTTTCGAAACACTTTGGCTACTGGAAGTGCCTATTTCGGAACTGGTTTCGGAACATACCCGCGTATCGAAACGGTCAACACCGTTTCGATACGGGCGTACGACACGGGTGTTACTATACGGTTGTCAGTGTTTCGAAACGGGTGACAGTTGGACACAGATTTGAATTGCCTTGAAGTCTGCATGCTTTACATTTTAGTCCTGAAAGTTGTAATTGCAATTGCTTGAGCTTGAGATGTCCTTTTAAGCTGAAATTTGGCAGAGAGGCTTGTAATATGATTAATTTTGGTTTGGTAAAACTAAAACCTTCAAAGTCCTTTTTTTCCAAAATTTACATTTTGGTCCCTAAAAGTGTATTTCTTGCAACTGAATCCCTATATGTTATCCGATCGCTATGCCTTTCTCAAATATGATTTGTGAGTACTCACTTAGGGTTAATGTGTATCTATACAAGATTAAAAAGAAAAAAAAGGGTCGTGAAACAAGGTTGACTTTCGGGTTGACTTTGGTTTTCCCCGTGTAATCTTCGTAGTTCAGGTCAACTGTCTAGGCCGAGCTTAGGGGGTTACAGATTCACAATTAAAGAGAATAACCGTGGAAAAATATCCTTCAAAGGCTACTCGACACACCAGACATCGAACCAAAACAACACACGAGATCCATCCTCGACCTTCTATAAAAAACTAGACTAACTCATATACTTTTGCACATCATCCAAAGTTACTGTTTGCACAATCTGTTTCCAAATGCCCGATATCGATCCCTTATACATAGAATTAAAACGCCACCATTGGGCTGCCTCCCCATATTTCGCCACTATAATGGCCCTCCACAAGGAGGACGTATCCATAGCATAACGCCACGACCATTTCCCCAACAACGCCCTGTTTCAAACCTCCAAATCCGCAATCCCCAAGCCTCCTAAATGCCGTTGTAGAGCGTCTCCCACAGGGATTGGCGCAACTGAAAAGTGAAAAGTCTTGTCAAGTTATACTATAAAAGAAATCGTCTCCCACAGGGATTGGCGCAACTCTTATGAGTGGTTTCCTGCACAAAGATTTAGTAAATGCGCAATTAAATCTCATGATGTGGAAATATAAAAACAAAAATAAAATAAGGATAATGATGAGACGGATGATAGAGAGAGATTTAGTCGATAGACTGGGTAAGACAATTGCAGCTCGGTAGCATGAAGACTGCATTATAAAGCTTGAGTATGTTTTGTGCTGCCCTGAATTGCTGCCTCGGTGGGTATGGCGGGCGTCAGGCTACGACCATGTCACGCGGTCATAGCGGGTCACTACCCCTGCAACTTCCGCTGTCTCGGTAGGTGGAACGGAAATAGGTCCTGGCGGCAAGTCTGGCAGACTTTTTATGTTCGACGGGATAGTCGACAGTGATCCTCCCTGTTTCTAGGCAAGGATGCTCGAACACTCACGTGATGTAGGCAACACCTAGCAATCGCAGCGTAAACCTAGCACAACAAGTCCATTCGATTGGTGATCCATTTTAGCCGCTAAAACTTGTGAACTTGTTAGGAACCAAGTTAGTCACACCCTAACATGTTGTAACCGTGCTTAACCCTTTCGTGAGCCTTACACTTCCGTGCCTGACAAATGGATTCTCTCAACTGACAGGTGTAGACTAATCGAAAGAATGGAGTGCATATATTAAGCAAACTTTGGAATTTTATAGAAAACAACTCAAAACTATTACAACCGTTTCTCACATCTACTTTACATACAAGCGCCTAAACCCTAGGAGAGTTGGGTCGCGACCCCCAACAACTCTACCGTTCTCACATCTATATTCTCTCGGTAGGTGATCTATGCAAGATGCCCCTCCACCCTTATATACATTGGGTATATATAGGGCTCATGACCTAAGTTTGAGTCCTCCTTGAAGTAGAAGTTCTTAAAGTAATTTACATTAAATACAGACTCCTTTTTTACTTAAATGTGAACTCTTTGGACGTTGCCTTCTTCCGCAAGTAAGGATAAGTGCTCCTACTTATCGATCTTGGATCAGCTCTACCGGCCGCTACAGGCTTCAGAAGATTGCAAGATTGGGCTCCTTGGGCTTAGGAAATTGTCCTTTTTCGATCGCGACCATCTTGGCTAAGTTGGTGTAACTCCTACCTGGGCGGCACTTGGCGGCAATGCTGTTTTGGCAGCGTCCTTGGCGGCATCTGGAACTGCTTCAGTACAGCTCCTATTGTTCCAGCTATCCTGTCCTCTCCTTGTCCTCTACTCAGCTACAGCAGCTGAAAATAAAAACTAAACTAAAACGTTATCTTTTTTTACCAAACATAACATATTCAATAAAAGCATGGTGAAAGAGAAAATATTGTTATTATGCATGCAATGCACCTAAATATGCCTAAATGAGCTTAAGAACAACAATAATTAGGGAAAGAATGTGTACAAAATATAGAACTCGTGGACACTCTACACACCCCTAAACTCGAACTATTGCTTGTCCTCAAGCAATGCAACCTAACTAGTAAAACCGCCCTTTGCACAAAATTAATAGAAACATTAGCTTTTAACTTGATTTCTTACTTCAAGGTCATGTCACCTGTTTTTATGTTAGTGATAGTGAATGGCATGAAATAACTTAGATTTAATTTTCTTAGTGCCATCGAAGTGTGTGCAAGTATGTGTCCATGCTAAACATGTTGAGATACTAAATTAACAAAGAATGCCTAAAGTAATTAAATTACTAAAGAGGATACAAGTTGCTACCTTCGCAACACAATTGGGCACTTTCGTGTTCTTTTTATGATCATGGCTTTAAGGGCTTCAGCTCATCACAACTATTCTCCGGGTCTGAAGCTAAGATAGGTGCACTCTACGAAACTTCGAACCCTTTGAATAGAGTCATCTCGTGAAGGCTTTCATTCACTCTTGCTAATTTGTCCGTCACTTGGTTTAGATACGTGGACTTTGATAGCAGCAGAGTGTCCTTGCTCATGATCCTTCCTAGAGCCTATTTTGGGCACCTCTAGGGTATTTAAACTTCCTGCCTAGAGCCTGTTTCGGGCACCTATAGGGTTTTCATCATCTTTGTTTTTCTACCCTGTGTTACTGTGGCGGCAAACTTGTATCCAATCAAGGAATTTTTATTAAGGCAGTCAATGTTAAACTTAGAACCCAAGCAAAAATTCAGCATTTATCAGACAAGTGTAAAGATAATTGGCAGGCGGAAAAAATTTCTAAGTATTTTTCATGCTTCTTCCCATAGTTAAGTTAAAATTTTTAGTATTGTGCGAATATAAGTAGTCGACTAATCTATCATAGGCATAAGTTTTTAAACTGAAAATTTCTACTTCATTAAGTGCTAGGGGGCAGAATTTACACATGTTCCTATATTCTACTAAATGAACCTAAAACAAAGAGGACTATTCCCCCCAAAGTCAAGGTTGGCATTGTCCTTAATGCCTCTACACAAAACAAAAATTAAAAACATTAAATAAAATATAAAAACAAAAACAAAAAATAAAACAAAAAAAGAAAAGAAAAATAGAAAAATAGAAAAATAAACTAAAATAAAAAAAAAATTAAAAGAAAAGAAAAGAAAATGGTGCTATAGACTGGGGGAGTTCCCCTCTGTTGTTGCTACGTTAGAGGAGGATGCTGAGGAGGCGGGCAGAACTAGGCGACGCGTGGCAAATGGTCTGTCGAATGGGCTCTTCTTCTTGCTACGCGGTGGCTGGATGCGGCTGGGGGTGGGTTTCTTGGATGGTCCTTTAGGTCCTCCACCCTGGGGCTCTGCTACTGGCCACTTTCTTTTTCTTACTGCCTCTTCCGGTTCTTTATCGAGGGAGTCTGAGACCTCTATGTCTGAGTCATCGGCGTCTTTGGCAATGACCTCTTTTGCTATTGGAGAGGCAACGGTGGTCTTCTCCGCCTTTTCTGATTTGGATGAGGAGGAGAGGTCGTATGGCTGGATGGGAGATGGAGATGTTCTTCTCCTGGGGCGGTAGTGTGGCCCTTCGTTGTCGTCGGCGGCAGGAGTAGCAGCTGGTCTTGGTGTGATATGGATCGACTGGGATGCTGCTAACTCCGTTGGGAAGGCGGACAATTGTGGGTCACTGTCTTGGTACTTGTCAAGAAAGTAGGCCACAAAGGCCTCTTGCACGTCCACCACATATTTGGTGAAGATCACATGTGTGTGCTCGATCCTTTGACAGCTTTCAACTAGGCTGCGCAACAGGGGGATCACGGCGGACGAGAGAGCAGCTTCAGTACTGCTTGCTGCGGTTGGGGTGGCGGCAGCTTGGGACAGCGGCTGGGCGGTTGAAGGTGTGTCTGGCTCTGGGTTCTGCATCATCAGCTGGCGTGCCCTTCTTGTCCATCCTTCCCTGGGAGGAAGAATTTTGTCTTTGGGGTGCGGCGGCACGCAAAAATTGGCGCACAGGACCGTGATGAGTGCAGGGAAGAAGAGGGGTCCCTTGGCGTTTGACTTTTCTACATGGGCATAGATCTCCTTTAGGATTACTTCACCATCATTGATTTGTCACCCTTTAATGATGCTGTAGATAAGGGCAAGCCACGACCTGTTGACTGTTGATTCGTGTGTGGTGGGCATCAGGCGGCGTTGGACGAAGTTACTCCAAAGGGTTGCCTCCGATAGTAGGTCGCGGCGGTTGACTGACCCATTCTTCTTGCCTGTTAGCCACTTGGTGTTTGGCTTACAAATCTCTCTCTTGATCCTTTTGTAGTCAGCCGCCGTTAGGTAGGACTCCCATTCTTCATGTGGGTTGCCGCAGACTTTTATACTGTAGAAGCTGTTGATCATATATGCTGTAAATTTGACACCTTCTTCGCGGACATACAGGAAAGGATTTCCCATAGTCGGTCTGTGGGCGTAGAATTCTCGCACATGGTTGTTGTTGATTCCTTCTAGCTGCCGTGCGATCTGGTCCCAGCCTAAGTTGTGTATCCTTTTGAATATGGATGGCTCGAGGCCAAAATCCTCATCAGGCTAGGTAAAATGGAACCCCATTTCCTCCCATAGTTGCCGCTCTCTGTAGTATTCTTTGTAGGTTGCCTCGACAATTGGTTTAAAGAACCTTTTGAAAAGTGGTTTGGAGGTGGCGGTGGGTTGCTGTGATGTGGACATAGTTGTGAGTCGGTTGTTTTTCCTAAAGAACGTGAAAGAGAGTAAAGCAAGAGAAATCTTGAAGGCAAAGATAGCAAAAAGAGTTTAGAGTAAAGAAGAAAGCAAAGTGAATAACGGGGAGAGAATAGTTGGCCTTATATAGTCGTTTCTCTCCGCTGCCTTGGCGGGCACGCTGTCAGCGGGCAGCAATTATTGCGGCGCGAATAACGGGATTCTAGCAGTTACGTAGATAGTCGTTCTGCTCGTTGTGGCAAATGTAGTCGTTGCGGCTACCCATTATGAAGTTGCTAGCCGTTATGCTCATTTGCCTTGGGCTGCCTTGGCCGCTAGTTGGGCTTCTCCTTTATTCTTTCATCTTTCTTGATCTTGCCTTCATTCCTAACGCTTTTCCCAAACATAACCACTTCTTGAGGGCTTTGTGTTTGGCTTTGCGTCTGGGCATTTCCTTCCCCTCCTCAGGTGGATGATGGCTGCCATCTTTGCCGCCCTGTCGGGACATACACCAAAGAAAACAAAGAGGATTTTTTTGGCAAATAAACAAACAGAGATTTAATGTGCAAAAACTAAAATAGAAGTGCAGAAATTCAAATGTAGTTGTTGTTGCCAATCCCTGGTAACGACGCCAAAAACTTGTAGAGCGTCTGAGTTTTCCCTATTTAAGAGCGCAAGTGCACACTCTTGTCAAGTTATAGTATAAAAGATATCGTCTCCCACATGGATTGGAGCAGCTCCTATGAGTAGTTTCCTGCACAAAGATTTTATAAATGCGCAATTAAATCTCATGATGTGGAAATATAAAAACACAAATAAAATAAAGATAGTGATGAGAGGGATGATAGGGAGAGATTTGGTCAATAGGCTGGGTAAGACAATTGTAGCTTAGTAGCATGAAGACTGCATTGTAAAGCTTGAGTATGTTTTGCACTGCCATGAATTGCTGCCTAGGTGGGTATGGCGGGCGGCATGCTATGACCCAATCACGCGGCCGCAACGGGTCACTACCCTTGCAACTTTTGTTGTCTCGGCAGGTGGAACGGAAATAGGTCCTGGCGGCAAGTCTGGCGGATGGTCCATGTTCAGCGGGATAGTGGACAGTGATCCTCCCTATTTCTAGGCAAGGATGCTCGAACACTTACGTGATGTAGGCAATACCTAGCAATCTGAGCGTAAACCTAACACATGCAAGTCCATTCGATTGGTGATCCCTTTTAGCAGCTGAAACTTGTGAACTTGTTAGGAACCAAGTTAGTCACGCCCTAACATGTTGTGACCGTGCTTAACCCTTTCGTGAGCCTTACACTTTCGTGCCCGACAAATGGATTTTCTCAACTGACTGGTGTAGACTAATCGAAAGAATGAAGTGTGTAGATTAAGCAAGCTTTGGAATTTTATTGAAAAAAATTCAAAACTATTACAACCGTTTCTCACATCTACTTTACATTCAAGCGCCTAAACCCTAGGAGAGTTGGGTCGCGACCCCCAACAACTCCTATTTATCTAGCTCTCTCCCCATCTATATTCTCTTGGTAGGTGATCTATGCGATATGCCCCTCTACCCTTATATACATTGGGTATATATAGGGCTCGGGCCTAAGTTTGAGTCCTCCTTGAAGTAAAAGTTCTTAAAGTAATTTACATTAAATACAAACTCCTTTTTGACTTAAATGTGGACTCTTTTGACGTTGCCTTCTTCCACAAGTAAGGATAAGTGCTCATACTTATCGATCTTGGATCAGCTCTACCGGCCGCTACAGGCTTCATAAGATTGCAAGATTGGGCTCGTTTGGCTTAGGAAATTACCCTCTTTCGATCGCGACCCATCTTGGCTAAGTCGGTGTAACTCCTACCTGGGCGGCACTTGGCGACAATGCTGCTTTGGCATCGTCCTTGGCGGCATCTGGAACTGCTTCAGTACAGCTCCTATTGTTCCAGCTATACTGTCCTCTCCTTGTCCTCTACTCAGCTACAAGTCCTGAAAATAAAAACTAAACTAAAACAGTATCTTTTCTTTACCAAACATAACATATTCAATAAAAGCATGGTGAAAGAGAAAATATTGTTATTATGCATGCAATGCACCTAAATATGCGTAAATGAGCTTAAGAACAACAATAATAAGGGCAACAATGTGTACAAAATATAGAACTCGTGGACACTCTACAGCCGTGGTCGACATACCACACTCCAACTAACCTGACTCATTTTTCGTTGCAAACTCACCCCTCCCCAAAGAAAAGCACGCCTCACCTTATCAATACCTTCAATGACTCCCTTCGGGACCCTGAACAACCCCATGTAAAAAACAAGAAGCGAAGAAAGAACCAAGTTTACCAATGTGACACGGGCAGCAAAAGACAAGGATGAACGCTTCCATCCTGCAAGTTTCTGACGAATAGATGCTATAACCGGCTCCCACACATCAATACTACGAGGATTAACCCCCAAAGGCAACCCCAACTACTCAAATGGAAGCACTCCTTTCTGACACCCCAAAACATTTGCAATCGAGTCATATAACTCGTCCCCAACTCCAATATTGCAAAGAGACGATTTACTAAAATTTATTCTCAATTCAGAACATACTTGAAAACATCTCAATAATAGGCGAACAGTCGAGGCACTTTCAATAGAGGCTTCAAAGAATAGGATAGTGTCATCGACGAACTGAAGATGTGACAACGACACTTTCGGAACCAAAGAAACCCCTCTAATAAGCCCCACCTCCTCAACTTCAACTAGTAATCTATGCAACGCTTCTTGAACAATGACAAAAAGAAACGGCGACAACGGGCATCCTTGCCTAATGCCACGACCCATACCAAATTCCGTAGTAGTGCTGCCATTTAACAAAACAGACAAACGAACAGTACTAATACACTCTAAAATCCACCGTCGTCAAGTCACACCAAAACCCATCAACTGTAACACGTGCTCTAAAAACTCCCACCGTACGCAATCATATGCTTTAGCAAAATCCAATTTAAGAATACAACCACCCGACGAACTCGATTGCATAGAATGGATGGCTTCATTCGCCAACAAAATACCATAAACTATTTGGCGCCCACGCACAAAAGTCGATTGGTGATCACTGATCAATTTACCCAACACGGATTGTAGCCTCCTAGTTAGTATTTTAGCAAGGATGCTGTAAATCGAATTAATCAAGCTTATAGGCCGAAAATCGCTTAACGTTATCGACGAATCAACTTTAGGTAATTGTAACGCACCGATTTTGGGCCTAGATGTTTTGGACATCGGTTCGAATCGAGTTTGGTGATTTAAGGAAATCAAGGTTCGAGATAGGATAAAAATATGGTAAAAATTGATAAAATCCTATAAAATTATGTTTAAGAGGTTGGTCAAATCAATTTTACAAAAAGAGTTTTGGAGGAGGTACATTTTGGGTAGTGACCAAAATGTAAAGTTTCAAAATTGTGGAAAATGTGATTTTTAAAAGATGAGCCAAAATCTTAGAACCTTTAGGGAGCTTTATGGCAATTTAACCTTTTCTTAATATGACATAGGGATGGGCACGGGTCGAGTCGGGTCAGGTTTTTGGCCCACCCGAACCCGACCCGAAACTAAATATCATAAAACTGACCCCGACCCGACCTGATCCAATTCTTTAAAAAACCAGACCCGACCCGAAAATAAATATTATAAGCTCGACCCCAACCCGACCTGACCCGACCTATAGAAAAAAAATTAATTTTAGGGACCTAAATGTAAAAAAATAATTTTAAGAGGCATAATTATAAAAAATAATAATTTTAAGGACTAAAATGTAAATAAAAAATTAATTTTAAGGACCTAATTATAAAAAAATATATAAAGAGGGGGTATTATTACAAATATCCCTAAAAAATTTAGAAGAAAATTACACTATTAGTCCCGGGTCGGGTCGGGTCGGATTTTTTCACACTAAAACCCGAACCTGACCGACCCGACCTCACCCTACACAAAAATCCAACCTGACCCGACCCGACCCGAACCTAATTTTTTCATAAAAGATCCGACCCGATCAGGCCGGGTCGGGTCGGAACCCGTCGGGTCCGGATGCTGTGCCCATCCCTAATATGACATGTGTTTAAAAAAGGATTTTAAAGTGATTTAGTAAAAGGATTTTTATTAAATTAAAATTAATAAATTAGAAAAATGAGATTTCACTTGACTTAACTGTCTTTCTCTTCTCATTTTCAGCCAAACACAATTCTAACTCATTTTCTCCAGAATTCTTTTCTCCCAAACACTCTCTCAATATTTTCTAAACAAACTTCAAGAGTTCTTTCAAATTCTTCAAGATTTTTGCTAAGGAAAACTTGTCATTCATTAAGGAAAGCAAGGATTGGAGGTAAATCTCGTTCTCAACCTTCAATCTAGGTTCTTTATTGAAATTCCCAAGATCTGTGGCTTCTAATTAATGTTTGTAGTTGAGTTTTCAATATAGTATTGATTTGAGATTGAAATCTTGCAAAAATAAGATGAAATTCTTGATTTTCGGACTTGTTTTGTTAAGCTCTGTTTTGTATTGATTTTAATTGAGTTTTGAGATGGTTAATATGTTGAAAAGAGGTTTTGTTGATATAGATCTCGAAATCCTTGAGATCCTTGAATTTCTTTATAGTTCTAGTTGGGTTTTTGAGGTGAAGTGTTGGAGTAATGCTTGCTGAGGTATAATGATGGGTTTATATTGATTTTAGATGTGTTTTGATGTTTATAATTGATTGGAAGTGATGTATGTTGGTTGGGCTTGGTTTAGGAAGCAATTGATTGAGTTTTCGGTTGTTTAGGATGGGTAAATTGGTGTAGTTTGGGTGAGTAACGAGTTTATAATTGGTTGCTGGTGTTGAAATGCATTTTAATGCATTTGGATCTCTGTTTTCATGATGTGAAAACAGGGGATCTTGATCCGGGAGCAAACGAGATGTTGTTGGAGGCTCCTGAAAAGTAATTTCCGTGTTGGCAAGCAAGGCTTCGCGTATTGGTGAGTGGAAATGGATTTTCCAGCTTTGTAACGCTTTGAGCGTGGTATTGGGAGCTTAGTGTAAGTTTGAAACACTTAGCTAAGCTCAAGAGTAAGTGATTTGAAATCTTCTCTCGGAAATGTGATATGTTTTGATGGAAATGCACTTGAGTTAATGTGGTTTTGATTACTGTTTTAAAGCATGTTTTAAGCATTTTTGTTTTAAGCGATGTATGTTCTTCACCTTTAGTGTAATAAGAGGCAATGGGTGGGAATTCCTTCTTTCTGGATTTGTTGGTGATTATTGTTGTTTTAAGCATGTTTGGTTTGTGATTTTGGACTTATAATCGGCCTTTAATTGGTTTCACGGTTTGCTTAAGGTGTTTTGCCTATGCTTTAGCTTGGTTTATTAAGCATGCTTGAATAGCTAACATGTCATCATGGTTTGATGAGTTTGATGAGAGTGATTCACTAGTTGTTGATGTTTACTTGTCTATTAGGTAGATTATAACTTGTATGCATGATTTAAGCTTGTTTGGATATGATTAAGCGTGTTTAAATACCCTTGGAATGTGTTTTTCTGGTATGCGTATCGATGCATGGAGAAGTGTATCGATACACTAAGGCCAAATCCAAGCATTTCAGTATAGGGGTGTCGGTACGGATTGCCCGCGTATCGATACGCCCAAGCCAAGTTTGAAGGTCGTACCGATACACGAGGAAGCGTTTAGATATGCCCTTCCCATCTTTTGCTACTACCTTCCCGCGTATCGATACATGATCACATGTATCGATACGGGTAGTTAAAATTCAGTTAAAAATATCTTTATAAGTCTTGAAATGTTATGTTTTGGTCCTTGAATGTTATTTGATCATTTGGATGAGTTTGGATGATCGGTTTGAGTTGAAATTTAACATGATAGCATGTTACATTAGTAATTGAGGATTGGTAACTTTAAAATCTGAAAAGTCCGTGTATTTTCTGCAATTTTCATAATGGTCCCTAAAAGTCATAAGTATGCAATTGAACCCATAATTGAACTCTGATCGTTGTGTCGTTTCTTTCTAAAGGTCTTGATGAACACATAAGTTAATATTGTGCATTTAGAAAAGATAAAAAGAAAAAAGGGGTCATTAATCAAGGTTGACTTTAACAAGTTGACTTTGGTTTTCCCCGTGTAATCTTCTTAGTTCGGGTCGGGCATCTAGGCCGGGCTAAGAGGGTTACATTTGTTGGTATTAGAGCCAGGTTTCGAAAGAATTAGGGATGTTGGTATGTGAAATTGATATGTATTGACGTATGTTGATTGAAAAGCATGAACTTGGTTAAATTTTGGAGTTTATGCCATGCTTGATCTATGTGAATCCCATGTGAAATGAATATGATTGTATGTTTTTTATATGATATTGAAATGTGCTGGTTGTGGATGATGGAAAGCATGATGAGTCTGTTATGCTCTTGTATGTTATGTTATGCTTGAGGGAAATTGGGGTACCCATTGCCTTATTACACTAGTTAAATGTTTTTTGTTAACTTGGATCCTTGCTTGAGGCTGGCATAAATGGTTTGATTTGTTTTTGTTGTTATGCCTTGTTAAAAATAGCACTATGGGTCCGAGGAGAGAGCTAAGGTCGAACACAATAGTGCCTGTGGCTAACCAGGGCGACCAGGGTGAGCAAGGGGATGATGTCCCTCCTGGTGCAAACTTACCTCTTCCGCCACCACCTGGAAGTGGGGAGCAGGAGCAGCAAGGACATGCTGGTCCGGGTTTGGGTGATCTAGCGTCGTTGGTTCAGGCGATCACCGGGGCGTTTTAGGCTGCGGTAGCCGAAGCGCATGTACAGACCCCTGCAGCTGGGCAGGCGGGTTTACCTTTGGAGAGGTTGAGGAGCCTAAGAGCTGTAGAGTTCTTTTGAATGTCTCATGAGGCATCAGAAAGCCTGGTTGGCAAGTACGATCCGTATCATGGATCAAATAGGATGCAACGATGTGCGCAAGCTGGGGATGCGTAGTTTCCTTGCTCCAAGGCGACGCATATAGTTGGTGGACGACTACCACCGCTGGAATGGAACCCAACAAGGTAGATTGAGAGTTTTTGCAAGGGTGCCTTTAAGAGGAAGTATCTGGGAGTGAGATAATTGGATAAAAATAAACGCGAGTTCATGTCGTTAGTTCAGGGAACTCTTTCTGTGGCTGAGTACGAGGTCCAATTTGTACGCCTGAGCCAGTATGCTCCTGATCTGATACCTAGTGAGAGGCACCGTTGTGATTGCTTCTGGTACGGGCTGGTACATGAAGTCAAGATGTACATGTTGGCTGCGGATTACACCGATTTCGATGTGTTGGTGTGTTGAGCCAAAGACATTGAACATAACTTGGGTTTGTCGTCTTAAGGTGTTGGTTCTAGCTCTGGGAAGAGAGCAGTTGAGTATAGTTCCGGGGATAGACGGAACAAAAGAGGTCGTGATAGGTGACATCAACCTGAGGTGAGGCGAGGTGCTCCGGGTCGAGGCGGTCAGGTCTAGGGAGGCCGAGTGAGGTCTGAGCAGCACACGTGCTGGACATGTGGATCGAGGGACCATCTGAGGCGAGATTGTCCTCGAGCAGCTGTAGAGGCTCAGGCTCCTGTTGTGGTGACAAGGAATTCATGTTGGAACTGTGGTTCAGCGGATCACATGAGGCGAGAGTGTCCTTTGTTGGCTGGTGGAGGCCAGGGATGTGCACCTGCTATGGCTACACCTCAGAGAGGCCGTGGGCGCGGCCGAGGGAACTTCCAAAGGAGAGATGAGGGTCACTGAGGCATTGCACATGTGGTAGCAGTTCGACCGGAAGGAGGCGGTCCTGCAAGGGTTTATGCTCAGCTCGAGGAGCGCAACGATATATATGTTATAGCAGGTACCTTTGTTCTTCAGTCTTTATCATTGTTGGCTTTGGTTGATTCTGGATCTACGTATTCTTATATCTTTAGTGAGCATGCACATTTTCTTGATATACATGTTGAGTTGCTTGAAGTAGAAATGCAAGTGACTAGTTCTTTTGGTGAGATTGTAGTCACTAGGAAGTTGTATAGGAGATGCCCTTTGTCTGTGCAAGGTCAAGTTTTTCTTGTGGATTTGATGGATTTACCCTTCTACGGATTCGATGTGATCCTTGTTATGGATTGGTTAACTGAGCATAGAGCGGTGGTTGATTTTGATGTCAAGCGGGTCACCTTAAAGCTTACCAATGATTATGAAGTGGTGATAGTAGGCGAGAATGTGAAATTCTTGTTGAATGTGATTTTAGCTTTGGAAGCAAGCCGTATGATGAGGTTGGGTTGTGAGGCTTACCTTGCCTATGTGATGAATCCTGGCACAAAGGATGTACGTGTTCAGGACATCTGAACCGTTTGCGATTTTTCGAGTGTCTTTCCGAAAGAATTGCCTGGTTTGCCACCAAACATGGAAGTTGAGTTTGGTATCGAGTTGTATGAGAATACAACTCTGGTGTCCATTGCTCCTTATCGCATGGCACCCAAAGAGCTAAAAGAGTTGAAAACGCAACTGCAGGAGTTGTTGGATCGAGGGTTCATCCGGCCGAGTGTGTCACCTTGGGGTGCACCGGTCTTTTTTGTAAAGAAGAAAGATGGGACGATGCGGATGTGCATAGATTATCGGCAACTAAACAAGTTGACTATCAAGAACAAGTATCCCTTGCCTAGGATCGATGATCTTTTTGATCAGTTTCGAGGAGCCTCAGTGTTTTCTAAGATAGACTTGAGGTCAGGATATTACCAACTGAAGGTGAAGGATGTGGACGTACCTAAGAAAACTTTTAGGACAAGGTACAAGCATTATGAGTTCTTAGTGATGTCATCTGGTTTGACCAGCACACCTGCTGCTTTCATGGACATGATGAATCGTGTATTCCATGAATTATTGGATCAATTTGTGGTGGTGTTCATCAATGATATCCTTGTGTATTCGCGTACTGAGGAGGATCATGATAGACACTTGAGAATCGTTTTGCAAGCGTTTTTGGAGAATCAGTTGTATCAGTTGAGGGTATTCGCGTTGATTCGCACAAAGTAGAGGCCGTGATGAGCTGGAAAGTGCCTAAGTTGGTAACAGAGGTAGGAAGTTTCCTTGGTTCAGCTGGGTATTACCGTAGGTTTGTCGAGGGTTTCTCAAAGATTGCTGCACCTTTGAGCAAGTTGTTGCAGAAGAATGTTCGCTTTGAGTGGACAGATGCGAGGCAGCAAGCTTTTGAGAAGCTAAAGGAAGCTTTGATGCAAGCTCTTGTCCTGATTCAACCTGAGTCTGGTAAGGAGTTTGTGGTCTATAGTGATGCGTCCATTGTTGGTTTCGGTTGTGTGTTGATGCAGGAGGGTAAGGTGGTAGCCTATGCATCTAGACAGTTGAAGGTGCATGAGCTTAACTACCATACTCATGATCTTGAGCTTGCGGCTGTGGTGTTTGCCCTGAAGATATGGAGGCATTACTTGTACGGTGAGAAGTGTGTTGTGTTCACGGATCATAAGAGCTTGAAGTATCTTACGTCTCAAAAGGAGCTGAATCTTAGGCAACGTCGTTGGGTGGAGTTGCTTAAGGATTATGATCTGACGATCGAGTATCACCCGGGAAAGGCTAATGTTGTGGCCGATGCTTTGAGCCAGAAAGTGGCCGTGGAGTTGAGGGCGATGTTTGCTCGTTTGAGCATATCGCATGATGATGGTCTTATTGCGGAATTGCAAGTGAAACCATCCTTGATTTAGTTGATCAAAGATAAGCAGTTGTTAGATGATTCTCTTGTTCCTCACGTTCAGGACATTGCGGAGGGTAGACCTTCGGATTTCAGTTTTAGTGATGACGGTGTTCTGTTCTTTGGAAGTCGAATAGTGGTGCCAGATGATGTTGAGTTGAGGCACACTATTCTGACTGAAGCTCATAGTAGTCCTTTTGCTATGCATCCTGGTAGTACGAAGATGTATCATGATTTTAAGGATGAGTACTATTGGGTAGGGTTGAAAAAGGATGTTGTTGAGTTCGTTAGTAAGTGCATGGTGTGTCAGTGGGTGAAAGCCGAACATCAAGTTCCTTCTGGGTTGTTGCAACCTTTGAGAATTCCAGAATGGAAGTGGGAAAGGATTACCATGGATTTTGTGTCTAGGAGAAGATGTAGAACCCCTCTTTGTTGAGAAGAAGCTGGGCAAAAGTTGATTTCGATGCCAGCTATGTTAAAGAGAACCACTGAGAAGGTGAAACTTTTTTGTGAGCGTTTGAAGGCAACATCAAATAGGCAAAAGTCTTACGTGAACCTTAAGCGTAAAGAGATTGAGTTCGTGGTTGGCGAACTTGTATTTTTGAAAGTATCGTCTTGGAAGAAGGTGATGAGATTTAGGCGTAAGGGTAAGCTTAGCCCAAGGTTCATTGGACCTTACGAGGTTGTGGAGCGTGTTGGCTTGTGGCATATCGGTTGAGATTGCCTTCGGAGCTGGAAAAGATACATTAAGTGTTCCATGTCTCAATGTTGCGTAGGTACAGATCGGATCCTTCGCATGTGATGCATGTTGAGGAGATAGAATTGAATCTGGATCTGTCATATGATGAGGAACCAGTGAGGGTTCTGGATGTGAGCAGTAAAGTTCTTCGTGGCAAGACGATAGAGCTAGTGAAGGTGTTGTGGCGACACCGACGAGTTGAGGCCTCACGTGGGAAAGCAAGGCGGACATGCTGAAGCAGTTTTCGCACCTTTTTCCTTCAGGTAAAATTTCAAAGATGAAATTTCCTAAGTGGGAGAGAGTTGTAACGCCACGATTTTGGGCCTAGATATTTTGGACATCGGATCGGTCGGGAACTGTTCGAATCGAGTTTGGTGATTTAAGGAAATCAAGGTTTGGGATAGGATACAAATATGGTAAAAATTGGTAAAATCCTCTTAAATTATGTTTAAGAGGTTGGTCAAATCAATTTTACAAAAAGAGTTTCGGAAGAGGTACATTTGGGTAGTGACCAAAATGTAAAGTTTCAAAACTGTGGAAAATTTGATTTTTAAAAGAGGAGACAAAATTTTAGAATCTTTAGGGAGCTTTATGGCAATTTAGCCTTTCCTTAATATTACATGTGTTTAAAAGGGATTTTAAAGTGATTTAGTAAAAGGATTTTTATTAAATTAAAATTAATAAATTAGAAAAATGAGATTTCACTTGACGTAACTACCTTTCTCTTCTCATTTTCAGCCAAACACAATTCTAACTCATTTTCTCCAGAATTCTTTTCTACCAAACACTCTCTCAATATTTTCTAAACAAACTTCAAGAGTTCTTTCAAATTCTTCAAGATTTTTGCTAAGGAAAACTTGTCATTCATTGAGGAAAGCAAGGATTGGAGGTAAATCTCGTTCTCAACCTTCAATCTAGGTTCTTTATTGAAATTCCCAAGATCTTTGGCTTCTAATTAATGTTTTTAGTTGATTTTTCATTATAATATTGATTTGAGATTGAAATCTTGCAAAAATAAGATGAAATTCTTGATTTTCGGACTTGTTTTCTTAAGCTTTCTTTTGGATTGATTTTAATTGAGTTCTGAGATGGTTAATATATTGAAAAGATGTTTTGTTGATATAGATTCCGAAATCCTTGAGATCCTTGAGTTTCTTGATAGTTCTAGTTGGGTTTTTGAGGTGAAGTATTGGAGTAATGCTTGCTTGAGGTATAAGGATGGGTTTAGATTGATTTTAGATGTTTTTTGGTGTTTATAATTGATTGGAAGTGATGTATGTTTGTTGGGCTTTGTTTAGGAAGCAACCGGTTGAGTTTTCGGTTGTTTAGGATGGGTAAATTGGTGTAGTTTGGGTGAGCAACGAGTTTATGATTGGTTGCTGGTGTTGAAATGCATTTTAATGCATTTGGATCTCTGTTTTGATTATGTGAAAACATGGGATCTTGATCTAGGAGAAAGCGAGACGTTGTTGGAGGCTCCAGAAGAGTAACTTTCGTGTCAGTGAGCAAGGCTTCACGTATCGGTGAGTGGAAATGGATTTTCCAGCTTTGTAACACTTTGAGCGTGGTCTTGGGAGCTTAGTGTAAGTTTGAAACACTTAGCTAAGCTCAAGAGTAAGTGATTCGAAAGCTTCTCTCGAAAATGTGCTATGTTTTGATGGAAATGCACTTGAGTTAATGTGGTTTTGATTACTATTTTAAAGCATGTTTTAAGCATGGTTAATGCTGGATTTTAATGCCATTATGTTAAGGATGCACTAGGTATGTGATCCTTGGTTTTATGTGATAAATGCATATGATGTTAAGCATGTTTATGCTTTTGGAAATGGCATTGTTTTTATGCTTGTAAAACAGTGGAATATTGATGTTAAATGATTATATTGGCAAGTGATGGAAATGGTTTTTGGTTACTTTAATCGGATATAGTTAGTCGACTATAGGATTGGGTGCACCGTGAATAAAGTCGCCTTGGATGTCGAGGGGTTGTGATTGTGCCGTAATCTCCATCCAAGTACCCTAACAATTGAGGCTAAGATCACAACGGTGAATGGTTTAATCCCGTGTGTGAGTCTTGTGCTATGTATCCCGTACTCTTGTTAGTGGAATTATACAACTACCGATGAATGATGTTGAGGGGTTGTGATTGTGCCATTAATCTCCATCACGGGTGTTGAGGGGTTGTGATTGTGCCATTGATCTCCACCTTGTGTAGTCCGGTAGTATGTATGAAGCGTGTGGGACAACGCTTGTAATCCGCGTATCCGATTGTGTCATTTGTTTTGGTATGGTTTAAGGATTATCACTTGAGAGCCAATATAATGTTAATGATTAATGATTAAGCATGAGATGCTTGTGAATGATGCAAGAATGCATGTGATGCTTGGTTTAAGCATGAGCAAAGGAATTTGCTGTTGTTTTAATGATGCAATATGCATGTGGTTTTAAAAGTGCATTGAATGCTTAAATGAGCAAGTTTAAAAGAAAGGCATGAGTTTGCAAATAATGTTGCAATGATTAAATGAAATGCATTGATGGATGTTGTTTTAGCGATCCTCGCTAAGCTATATGCTTACTCTCATTTGTTTCATCAATGCAGAGAATTGAGCTTTCAAGGCAGTCCAAAAGCAAGGGGATTCCAAGAGTTTTGACTAAGCGATGTATATGGTTCACCCTTAGTCTAATAAGAGGCAATGGGTGGGAATTCCGTCTTTTTTGATTTGTTGGTGATGATTGTTGTTTTAAGCATGTTTGGTTTATGATTTTTGGACTTGTAATCGGCCTTTAATTGGTTTCACAGTTTGCTTATGGTGTTTTGCCTATGCTTTAGCTTTATTTCTTAAGCATGCTTGAATAGCTAACATGTTTGAAGGCCTTACTGATAGCGGGGAAGCGTTTCGATACGCCCTTCCCATCTTTTGCTATTGTCTTCCCGCGTATCGATACGAGCTCAGGTGTATTGATACGGGTAGTTAAAATTCAGTTAAAAGTATCTTTGTAAGTCTTGAAATGTTACGTTTTGGTCCTTGAAAGTTATTTGATCAATTGGACAAGTTTGGATGATTGATTTGAGCTGAAATTTGACGTGATAGCATGTTACATGACTAATTGAGGATTGGTATCTTTAAAATTAGAAAAGTCTCTGTGTTTTCTGCAATTTGCATAATGGTCCCTAAAAGTCATAAGTATGCAATTGAACCCCTAATTGAACTCCGATCGCTATGTCGTTTCTTTCTAATGGTCTTGTTGAACACATAGGTTAATATTGTGCATCTAGAGAAGATAAAAAGAAAAAAGGGTCGTTAATCAAGGTTGACTTTAACGAGTTGGCTTTGGCTTTCCCCGTGTAATCTTCTTAGTTCGGGTCGGGCGTCTAGACCGCGCTAAGGGGGTTACAGTAATGGCACAAGAAACGTACCCCCTAAGCTAATTTACCAGACTCGAAGAACTCCTCCAAAAACGCGTCACATCTCCATGAATAACATCCCAACATTTCTTGAAAAACTCGATACTATAACAATTCGGCCCTGGTGACATGGATCCCTCACAACCACGAACAATCTCCCATACCTCTTCACTCATAAAAGGCGCCACCATCCCTCGATTTTCCTCCTCACTCACCTACTTAAAGTCACCCTCAATACTCCAATCGCATAACCTTTCATCAGCAGCGAAATGCTTAGAGGAGTGAACAATATGTTGTCGCAACCTATGAGGTTCCGTCACCCACCTCCCTTTAATATTCATGTCGGTAATAGAATTACGCACTGCTCGCAACTTTGCAGCTCTATGAAAGAATGTCGTGTTTCTATCGCCCAACCGAAGCCAATTCGCTCGCGACTTCTGACGCCATAGAGATTCTTTGCATTTTATCACTTTCCATAACGCTTGCATCCATTCTCGCTTTTGACCAATAAGCTCTGATTTATCCATACTCACATTATCACCACTACCATCCCCATCCACCCCTTCTAAGCGGTTTTGAATCAACTTAATCTCATGCTCAACATCCCCGAAAACCGACTTATTCCATTTTCGTAAACAATTCTTCAATTGTTTGAGCTTCACCATTATATTTTCATTCCCAATCCCCAACCCCGACAATCTACACCACTCCTCAGCCATGCAACAGATGCTTCACTTTTCATCTAACCAACAGTTGATAAAACAAAATTGACGTGGTCCCTTATCATTATCATCACACAAAAGTAACAAAGGGGCATGATCCGACATCCCTCGAGTTAGAGATACCCGCTAAATATTAGAAAAGCAATCCACCCAAAGCTGCGACACCAAAAACCTCTCAATTCGACTACTGCGATTACCCCTACAAAACCAAGTAAATTGCTTCCCCTTTAACGGTAGATCCACCAAACCCGCTGAATCCAGAAAAGAAGAGAATGCACTCATACCTCTCGGCATTGAGCTGCATCCTGCCCGTTCTAACGACCAACGAACCAAATTGAAATCCCCTGCAACGCACCAAGGTCCCGGAAAACCACTGATCCTATCCCCAATACGTAACCACAAAGAACCTTGCTCAGTTACATCACAAGGAACGTAGAAGGCAATAATACAACATAGAAAATCCTCCGACCTCCACCGCCCTGCACGAGAATAAAGTGGCGATCGACCTCCACCGAATCTACCAAAAACCGCGAACCCTTCCAAATTAGCACCAGCCCTCCCTATACACCGATCGAAGGTGAGACTGCATACTCAAACCCATCGCTAAACCATAAACTAACGACCACCGAAGACGATACCTCCTCTTACTTCGACTCTTGAAACATAACCATGTCAACCCGTTGTTGCTTGAGAACGTCACAAACTCCTCGTCTCTTTAAGACGGAACCCAACCCCCTGGTATTCCAAGACAAAATTTGTATATTTCACAACACACGAGCGCCTTCAGACAGCACCCGCGATAAGTCATTGATGATTTCCTCTTCACGACCAAGTGTCTTAACCCCCACTATATTGCCCAATGCCACCGTTGCCGCATTTCCCGATGTAAAATTTACTATCTATGTTGCAAATCTGAGTCGGTCAGCAATGTGTTAGCAACCGTAACTTTTCCTCAACCAATCCCTTTTCTCGGTCTCCCCCTGCCTGACTTATGGGGCTTTGCTACACCTGACAGAAAATTCACTAATTTTGTCTTCTGGATAGACCCGTTAATCCACATTGACACAACCTTATATCCCGCCAACACATCCTCTGTAACAACATGCTGAACGTGACTCCCCCTATAGAGTCCTTGCCTAACACGCCTATTGCTTGTGAACTATTCCTAACCAACTCCACATTATCCTTAGCGGATATACCGTTACCTAGAGCTAACACAAGCGGTTGTGACAATTTCCCATTCAAATTCAAACTCATCTCTCAATCTCGGTGTCCATCCAACATTGGACTTTGTGGCCCCTCACTTGCCACACGATCAGACGAAATCTTGACATTTGAGATAGCGTCTCTAGCCTCCGTCGACACCCATTGACCCACAACCCTCTACAAAGACGATCCACAATGATCGAAATCAACACTCAAAATGCGCAGGTCCTCCCAATAATTGTCTTCCCAAAGCTGATAGCAATACCAATCCTGATGCACAGTGGAATCCATCCGAGCCACCGTATTTCCTAAAGCCCCGACATCCTCACCTTGTTTCTCGTCTCCCATCCTCGACTCTTGCACAAACTCCGACGAATTCAACTCTGGTGACTCACTGCATCCATCCTCGGAAACCACAGCTGTACATTCACAATCTACCAACGACCCAAACATGTTTAACTCTTTGATATATAAGCTATATGGCAATCCTTCAACCTCCATCTTAATGATAGAATCTATAAAAGCCATGACATTCGTTTCAAGTAAAATCCAGCCACACTCGAATGACGTTGGCGAGTCTGTAACGTCTGCAAGTCGCACTAGAGTGCCCCAAATTTTCGCAATATTCTCAAATGTTTCTTGTGACCACGCATGTATAGGCAAACCCCTTACCGAAAGCCAGACCCTCCTTGAACTAATGACTAGTTTCGGCACCCACCAATCTAACTTGGAAAAACATTCACGAACAACCTCCAACTCCATCACCTTCTCACCAATAGATGTGTCCGTAAACATTAAAAGAATCATGGGCCCGACAATGCGCAAAATTGAGAACCCTTGTAAATTGGAAAAGTTCATCTGTGTCACCAATTCCTTAAGACTCCAAGGCTTCTTGCTCCATCCCACCACACAATTGCGAAGGAAATTCAGCTTATCCTCATCCACACGTCCCTGTATAACATAGTCAAATGAATCACCATGCAGTTGTAGATCTATACCATGAGAACCCGGACGCCCCTTAACACCACTCTGAGATACTTGTTGCGACTGTCCTTTCCCTACACTTCTTTGTTTGCATCTCAATAGAGAAGCACAATCCCCATATTTTTCCACGGTTACTGATATGCGTGATCCATATATCCATTTGTTATGCAGACATTCAATAACCCAATCAGCATCAGAACGACTCCCCATTCGAACAAACCCAAAAAGTGAACCATCCCTTGCCCTTTTCTGTGGAATAAAAACATCAACCACCACCCCATGTCTATCGAATACCTGCCACAGACCCTTCCAATGTAAGGTTTCCGATATCTTGCCCACAAAAACCGTCCACACCTGACGGCAGCCATTCCCCGCTAGATCACCCATTGCTAATATACTTACTTTGCTCCTATTGAATTCTTATTCACTTATAATTAGTCTTTCAGTTCATACAACCATTTCATTTTATTAAAGTCCCACACTTTAGCTAGCAATCAAGTGATTAAGACACCATTAGTTCAGATTAAATTACCATTAATATATCATAGTACCAAGCCATGTTTCGGGGTGTTACATTTATAGGGAAGAATAAGGAGAAGATATTACATTAAATGTAACAACCCTAAACTACTCTAATTATGGTAAAATCTGAAGTCCACTTGTAGTAGGATTGCTTGTCCTCCAAGTTAAAAAGTTTGTCTTGCGTCGTGGTCACGCCTTATTTTGCGAACACGACTGGTTTTGTGCGAAGGATTTTCCATAAATGCCAAAAGGTGATAAAACACGTCTTTTACGTATAAAACATCTTTAAGGCCCAAAAACACCTACAAAAACCAAATAGGAACCGAATCAAGGGTTTTAAGATAGATTAATGTGCTAAAATATAGGAATTAATATGTGAAAAACATGCAAAATAATGACTTATCAACCTTGATTGAATGGAAATTCATAGAATGCATGCATAAGTTAGTAATAGGTATTTATATCTTATTCTTAACATGTACATGACTCGTTTATTGAAAACTTTATCATATATCGTAACTTGTCTTACTTGAATCTTATTATGGCTTATCGAAGTTCAAATCGTAGCTTTCAAAATTCTTTTCAGTGCTTTCGGATTCTTATTAGAGCATTCAGATTTCTTATCAGAGCATTCAAAATTCTTATAAGTTTCTTACAAAATTAATGTCTTTTAAAAACGTTTGCCTTGGATCACATTTGGTCATATGTAACAGTGGTCTTAAGGTTCACTTAGCACAAAGCACAAAGCAATGGCTAGTATATAGCATAACAAACCTAACTTCGCTTCTCTATCCAACCAAACTATCGCCAATCTCCTTATCATCTCCCCAGTTACCTCCTACTGTCGCCAATATATCACATATATAAGGTCGTCACCCTTGAGTCGTAGTTTATGGACCGTAGTCCCATACTATACCATGTACTATGCCAAAGTGTCCAAGGGCTTCCATTGTATAGGCAACTTAAATATTTTATGCTTGAATTTAAAAGTGGTATCTTATGATACAAGTAAACTTACTTAATTCTTTTCTTAGTATTTTATAACATGGGATAAGATTTTAGCTCCTTTAGGCTTTAGAATACATGAACTTATAATATTAAGATTGAATTCCTTTATTAAAATCTTATGGTATTATAGGTTAGAAGTTAGCTTTAAGCTTAATAACAAAGTATACTTAGTCTCCCATTACAAAACGTAGCATAACAAGGAACCAAATGCATATGTAATGCAAGCATAACCATAAGACTTATTAAATATGCCATTCTATGAATGTATTCACATATTCTGCTCTATGTGAGCCATATGCATTTGCTCATAAATAATCATAACATATTGTCACGGTCCGTTTGCGTGATAGGCAAGACTGTGACGAGATGCTTGCTGGCTGTGCTTAAAGTCGGGATGCGGGATAGCATTAAGGGTGTAGTACGTGCCGTACAGCCGTTTGGTCCTGGGGGCCGAGCGTGCTGGTTAGGCACCACACTGGTCGGGAGCTGTCCCCGCTTCCCTGATGAGCCCATGGGAGGGCGAAACCAGTAAGCATCGAATGAAAAAGGCTGAGCCCCGGGCTTATGGGAGCCCTGGGTTGCCGCACGGGGGAGTTGTCCCTGCGTGAAGACTCTGACCCCGTGACAGATGGTATCAGAGAAGGTCGTGTGCTAGCTGTGAGCTTACCAAGCGCTCCATGTGCTGCGTGTAGCGGGTCAAGTGGACGAGCGTTAGCCTCACACCCGAGTGAAGTGGTGTCCGCGAGTGGGACCTCTAGAAAGAGACTGAGACGAGGTAGGGTAGGCAGGAAGCTACAGCGAAAGTTCGCCAAGCACTCGCAGAACCTCGGTAATGAGGGCGAGCAGGCAGGGAATTGCACACTCGATCTGGGTTGGTTCCCCATTGAGTTGGAACGAGATTTCTCCCCATGCACGAGGGCGTGCATGAATTGAGTGGGGGAGATTGTCACGGTCCGTTTGCGTGATAGGCAAGACCGTGACGAGATGCTTGCTGGCTGTGCTTAAAGTCGGGATGCGGGATAGCATTAAGGGTGTAGTACGTGCCGTACAACCGTTTGATCCTGGGGGCCGAGCGTGCTGGTTAGGCACCACATTGGTCGGGAGTTGTCCCCGCTTCCCTGATGAGCCCATGGGAGGGCGAAACCAGTAAGCATCGAATGAAAAAGGCTGAGCCCCGGGCTTATGGGAGCCCTGGGTTGCCGCACGGGGGAGTTGTCCCTGCGTGAAGACTCTGACCCCGTGACAATATCATAGAAACAAGTTTCAGAATGACACAGTGTCACCCGAGACAAATACAACTACACTCACGTCATATCCTGAAGTTACGGGATACCTGAATCCACACTTCCTTATACTCCTAATTGGTTTCCCTTTTCTAGCCTTCATGTCATTACCCACTTCCTTATCATGATATGTACCTCAAATTAAATAACAAATCATTAACATCAATTCAATTCATTTACCAACAGTCCTATTGCACACACATATATATAAAAATCAGTCCATTTATGCTCTTAGCTAAGAAAAACAATCCATAACACATGTATACACATCAAAACAGTCCACTATACATATATGTATTTACAAAAAGTCTAGATTACATATATGTACATTTTTTTACCCAAAAACAGTCCACTATACGTTTATATTGATTCAAAACTGTCCCAATATTATCATACAATCTTATATACACATTTACATACTCTAAACAGTCCACAAATTCTTTTACTAACATACAAAACAGTCCTTAATCATATAAATTCCCACATACAGTTTTAAAACAGTCCTCAATTCATTTCAGATTTATAAACGGTTATATATGGGTTTTTATTTATACAAAACAGTCCCGTACACATGTGTTCATATGTACAATTACACCAAATCATTACAAAGTGCTTTCTTATGTATCCCAAAACAATCCAAAACATTTATATACATATACATATATACATTCATTAAACAGTCTCATTTAATACCCAAAATCGTCGTACTTGCAAAATTAGTCCTTCAAATAAGCATACAATAACAACTCTTGCTTATTGCAAAAACAATCCATACACATATACATAATATACATATATATTTATTCATAAACAAATATACAAATCAGTTCCCTATTTAGTTTAGTTACTCAAAACAGCCCCTGTTCTTGATTAAGAATCTGTCCATAAATTTTTTGTTATAAAACAGCCCCTAAAACTTGCAAAACAGTCCCTAAATTTGTGAAAACAACCCTTATTCCTTTTTAAAACAACCCCATGTTTTAAATCACCAATTTAGTCCATTTTCAAAACAGCCCAAAATATTTCCTTATTTTCACAAAAACAGTTTCTAATTCCAATGCTTATCAAACAGTCCAAGAAAACATCAAAACAGTCCATTTAACAGCCCCTGATTGAATACTAGCAGGCATTGACCAAACTCAAGTTCGAACATTCATTACACCACCAAAATATAATCCAATCAAAACCATCTTACCTTAACAATATTAAGATTCGTTATCAAAAGATTAAACATCTTAAATATGTTGCAAAATCACAAAGTATGACAAATTAATCATGTATTTCATTCGGATAAATCAAAGAATTCATGGCATGAGTTTAAATCTCCCCTAATTCTGGTATCATCCTAATTTACAAAAATTTGAAATCCATTCTCGAGAAAAACTCTTAAATTAGACACTACAACAATATATGTTTTTAGTGACAAATTGATAGTGACTAGGAATAATTTTGTCACAAATATTAACTTTTTGTGACGATTTTTTGTACGACACTATTAGTATAAGTAATTATGACATATTTTTATTTGGTCACTGTAACAATAATAATTGTGATGATTACACTTTTCACAAATGAATTCTCACTATAAGTATACAATTGTGACACAAAGTTCATTGTCACTAAAACTTTGACACATGATAGTGACGATATGTGAAGTGGTCACTATTATTTGATATTTGTTGTTACAATAAAATTACTTGTCACTTAAAGTTTCACTTTTTGTTGTGATAAATTTTGTCACCAATAATAATAAAACTAATGACAAATTAGACATTGTCACAATGATAAATTTATTTTTATAATTATAAAAATTAAAGTTATCATAAACTAGTTTGTCAAAAGGTAAAATATTTCAATAGTCTATACTATGTGTAAATTGTTGTTTTAGTCAATCTATTTTGATCAACTTTAGTCCCTATATTTTTCAAAAATTAAAAATTTAATCCTAATCCTCACGGGACACCAGCAATATGACTAAATTAAAAGGACTAAAAATGATCAAATTAAAGAACAAAAATTAAATAAGCAACTTATGTATAACAAATTAGCTAAAATGAAAATTTTACTTAACATATTTAAATACTACCATCCACGTCAGGATCAAAAATTCAAAATTTAAAAAGTATAAAAATTTAAAGTGACCAAATTAGAGTACAAAGACTACTATGTGATTTTAGCATAATTTATGATAGAATTTTTTTGAAAATCTTAAAAGATATATTCCATTTTGATTAGTTTTTCTTCAAAAAAAATATAAATATTTTCTTCAACATACATACTTCGTATAAGAAACCATAGAAAAATTATTTAAATTATTATTATAATAATTAGTGTTATAATTAATAAATATTTTTAAAATAAATAAAATTCAATTCAATTACAATTAAACCTAAATATTATTTTTCTTTCAAAATAGTATTAAATTTCTTACCTAGCCTAGTGGATAAGTATTGCACTCTCGCCCTAAAGGTTCCAGGTTCGATCCTTCTTAAAACCAGTCATTGCATTTATTTACTAAAAATTGATATCTGAAAATGCTACATCATCTATAATTAAATTTCAGCGTTCTAATGAAAACTTAAAAGTTTGTTGACTAAAATGCAAAAGCTCCATTAATTTTCAGGGATAATTAGTGGTTAGTTTAAATCCTAAATAAAATTGTTACAATTAAAAATACAATTAATTTTTTATTATTGACAGTGACGACATATTTTGGACACTATTTAAATATGTATTTGTGATAGAATGTTTGTCACTAATAAGAATAACATTAGTGTCTAAATTTTAGTCACTATTAATAATCTTTTGTGTCAAATAGTGTGGTCATAAAAAAATATAACTATTGTGACGAAATCATGAAAGTTGTCACTAATATAATAGTGACGGAGTTATTAGTGACGACTGGTGACGACTTAGAAAAATAGTCACTGTAAATTTCAGTGACTAAATTTAACAATTTTTGTGACTATTTTCAATATCACTAAAAATGCATTTTCTTGTTGTGAGAAGATATGAAAAGGATACTTACTTCCTCCTTAAGCCACTCGATCAGAATTTCAAAGAGCTTGAATTAACTAAGCTTGATTTCTCAAGCTTTCATGGCCATTTTCCCCCTCTCTCTATTCCTTTTGGCCTAATGGAGGATGAGGAAGGTGATAACCATGTTCTTGGTTATCTTCCACTTATATGTGATCCCCACTTTTCCCACGTCTTTTTACACAATCATGACACATGTTTAAGTCCTAGATTTTCTTTGATTTTACATGAAATCTTCCATTCAAGTAAGGCCTTCAATTTGGTCATTTCTAATTTAGCTTGCAAACTATATAAACTTATTAATAGGTCCTTATCCTATTTAATAATCAAATTTAAAGGTATCTTTGAATCAAATTGAGCTACTATTAATTTGGTAACATACTTCTAAGCTATATTTTGGGATATTACAGAACCAATGATGACGTCAGCCATAGGATTCAAACGAGGGATAAGATGCGCACATCCTTTATCCTCGAGCGTTCAAATTCAAATTCAAAGCTTATCCTAGGTCATTCTCGCACGCCTATTTAAAGGAACTCAAGCAAAAACTTGAGAGGGATCAACAATTGAATTTAGGAGGCTGCACCAAGGAGATGTTCGACCAAGCTTGACCAAGAGCCTGGATCCTGAAGGGATGCATCAGAGACGTCCTTCTCACCTATTCTCTTTGTTTACGTTATTTTTTATTTTTATTTAAGATGGTGATGTTGAGATACGATTATGGTTTTTGGTTGGAAACCCTCACCATGAACTAATTTAATAGTTGTTGAGGGATGGTTGCGTTGAACGCTATTTTCTATGTTTAGCTTTTAATAATTGGAAATGCGATGACATTGTTTTTCCTATCTGACATGATCTTAATTGTTTTCACAAATACGATGCCAAGCGAGAGCTGACTTTCTGACTTATTGAACCGTAGTATCTTAACTGACTTCGAGAGTGAAATCTACCCCTTAGGAGCAAAATATTGGGACTTAATCAAATTAATTTATGAAAAAGTTGTTTTATAGAGACATAAAAGTTTTTTGCATAGTTAATTCAGGGTATTGCCATCGAGAGAGGCAATGCCAACATGCAAATTTGCTCGGCAAACAATGCCAAGACATTATTTATTAAAAGCTGGCATGACATGAATAGCATGAAAACCAGGCATCCCTTTCCAACACTCATCATACATTTTAAAACTCTCATTGCCAACGTTGTTGTCTTTTATTTCCTTCTTTTCAACTTGCCTCCAAAACTAACTTCAAAACAAACAAACTTTTCTTTGACAAGTAAAACGATTAAGCAATTAAACTCTTGACCAATCCTCGTGGGATCAATAACTCAGCTTACTGATGTATTACTTGGAAGACAGCGTATACTTGTGCGCAAAATACTTTTTGTTGGCAATGTTTATTCATTACCAATGCATTTTCACCCCTATTGCCAAGCTCTCTCACGAGTCCAACAAGTTTTTGGCGTTGTTGCCTGGGATTGCAATAGAGTTTATTGTTTTCGTTTTACTTGTTTTCTGCTTTATTTTACTTATCTGTTTTGTTTGGTGTATGACCAGGAACCGTCATACGGACTATCGACCATTTAACCCTGAAATTGAACAAACCTATCATAGATTGAAAAGGAAAATCAGAAAGACGGCTCAAAACGGTAATGGAGGAGTACAGGGTGTCCTACACAATCAAGGAGATCCACCTATACATAGAGGGATACCAGCTGCCCTTACCGCACCGCCATAGAGAGACCAATACGAGAACACTCGACAACAAATATTGATAACCATATGCCAAGAGTGATTGGCGCCGAGGTAAATGCATCAAAATTTGAACTTAAGTCGGTAATGATTCAAACTCTTTTGAATGTAGGACAATTTGATGGAGCACTTACTGGAGACCCAAGGCAACACTTGAAGCAATCATGAAGATTTGCCAGCTATTTCAGCAGCCTGGAGTATCAGATGATACTATGAAGCTAAAATTATTCACTTTTTCCTTGAGAGATAGAGCTAAGACTTGGTTTAATTGTTTGCCACCTGGTTCAGTCACCTCATGAGGGGGACCTATGCTAGAAGTTTCTGACGCGTTTCCAGTCGCCAACACTCACTGCCAAGCTACGTGGTGAGATTATTACATTCAGGCAAGCTGAGGATGAAACCTTATATGATGCTTGGGAAAGATTTAACGATCCGTTGAGAAGGTGTCCTATTCATGGATTTCCAAATTGGACCCAAATACAAACTTTATACAATAGATTAAATACAAAAATAAGGATTGTTGTTGATGCTTCAGCAATCGGTTCATTGCTTGACAAGAACTATACAAAGGTTGTGGGTATCCTTAAGAGAATTTCAGTTAATGATTTCCAGTATCCCGTTGTCAGGTTCGGTACCGAAAATAAAACCAGTGGGAAATTGAAGGTTGATGAACTAACGTCCATCCATGCTGAGATTTCTAACCTCATTAGTATGGTGAGAACATTGCAAAAGAACAATGAGCCTCAAGAAGTGAAGGCATTAGAACCATTCTACACCATCTGTGGTAAGAGCCACCATGTGGAAGATTGCCTTGCCAACCCTGAGTCAATAAATCATGTTGGCAACATAAATCGCAATTTTAATCCTAACTCAAATACTTATAATGCAGGATGGAGGCATCACCTGAACCTACCTTGGGGAAATCAAGGATCCAACCAATACAATGCCCAACAACAAAACAACAATGCCCAGCATCAGGACGATGCCATGCCAGGAGTCAATCAAAATGATGTGCCATAAAGGGCATAAAATAATTTTCATGCAGGGCAAAGGAACAACCAGAGGACTTTGGCAAAATACATGGAGAGGAATGATGCCACTGTCTAGAGTTTGGCATATTCGATGCAAAACTTGGAGGTCTAGATTTGGCAGATTGCCAATGCACTCAGCAACAGACCCCATAGAGCTTTGCCAAGTGACACAGAAGACGCCAGGTAGAGGAACAATGAACAATGCAAAGCTGTAACACTTTGGAGTGGTAAGCAATGCGAGGCTGAGACATCCAACAACCAGCCAGTTCATTGTCAAAAGGAAGAGAAAATACCAGTAGATGTACCACAAGAGTTAGAGAACAAAGAAGAGGATTGAAGCATTGCCAGTCATCAGACTAATGTCAATAAGCAGATTGATGCCAGCGAGCAGAATGATGCCAGACAATTGTCTAATGCCAGCAATTGTTGGTAAAGCTAGCAGAACCAACATATGTTTATCCACCTTTAGCCTTTCCGCAAAGGTTATAGAAGCATAAGCAGGATCAACAATTTAAGCATTTCTTGGAAGTGCTAAATCAATTGCATATCAATCTTCCATTAGTGGAAGCACTCGAGGAGATGCCAAATTACGTGAAATTCATTAATGATGTCTTATCCAAAAAAAAAGAAAATTGGGAGACTTTGAGACTATAGCCCTTACAGAAGGATGTTGTAACGCCCTGGTTTAGGGTCTGGAAGTTATCCGGATTTGGTTGAAGGTTCGTTCGAGTTAGTTTCACCTGTTTAGACTAGTTTCAGGATTTATTTTAAATAAAAGGTTTTTTTGAAGGATTTAAATTAGGGGAAATAGTTTTAAATCATTATTTATATATATATATATATATATATATATATATGTGTGTGTGTGATTTTTAATGAAAAGAATTTTGGAAAATTGTTTTTGGAAAGTGAATATTTTGGTCTAGTGGCTAAAATGTAAAGTTTCAAAACTGTTTTGGTGACTAGTTTGTAAAAGAATCAAAACGTTGAATTTTATGGAGCTTTTTAGCCATGTCAAATTTCAACTTTTCCCCTAAATATTTTGGTTTCTAAAATGTTTTAAAAAGGATTTTTAAAATATAATAAAAGATATTTTTGAAAGGTTATCATCTTTTACACAAAAATTGACGTAACATTCTCTCAACATTTTCTTTCAAAGTGCTTTCATCCAAACAACCTTCTCCACTCAAGATTTCAAAGGTAAATCCCTATTTACATTGATTTCTCATCATCAAACTTATTTCCAATGATTTCTCTTTAAAACTCATTTGTTTTCTCTAGCTTTCTCAAGGTTTTTTATTAGAAAAAGGGGAAAATCAACCATTGGAGGTGAGCTACGTTTTTCTCCTCTAATGTAAGGTTCTTTATTGAAATTCCCACGTTCTTGATTCTTTTATAGTGTTTACTTAAAGATTTTATATTGGCTTTGATGGAAATGTGCTTAATCAAGCTATTTAATGTGGATTTATGAGATTTTCGTACGAGTTCTATTTTTCTTGGTTTATGCATGTTATTAAATATATTTTTGATGTTAGATAAAGTTGAAATGATGGTTTGATAATGTAAAACCCGAAACTAGTTGAGTTGATAGTGTTTAAGGTTGAAATTCTTGAGTTTTTGGCTCGATTTGTGGAAAATCAGTGGCTGATGGTTTCTTGCCTTTAGGTTAATGGTTTCAGTTGTTAATAGATGTTGGGTTTTTGAGTTGCAGCAAGTTTAAGGGATTGAAATCACTCTAATGCTCTGTTTTGAATTGATTAGAATTAGGGGAAACTGATTAGGGAACTTTAGACGTGATATCAGACGATCTAGGAGCTTGATTTGGGTGTTCGACTAGCATTTGGGTATTGCTGGTGAGTGGAACTGTTTTGTAAAGTGTTAAAATGGTTAAGGACAAGATTTTGGGGGTTTATATTGAGCTTGAAAGGTCAATCTAAGCTCAAGAGTAAGTTTGGTTATTTTCACCCTTGTTTTCGGCTAGCTTTGCCTTGATTTTGTGAATCTTATCCATGTTATGTTGTTTACATTAAATCCCACTATTTTCATGCTTTTTATTTATTTAAATGTTTTCCCATGCGATCCCACATGGTTAAGTACACGCTATGCATGGAAATGTATTATGAAAATGGGATGAGAAATGTTGTGCTTGTAGCCTTGAAAAACAGTGGGTAAGTGTTGGCCTTGATGGGTATATTGACACTTGATGAGATTTTATTACCGGATATAATTGGTCGACCAATAGGATGCGAGTGCACTATAATGGTAAAATTCACGTGTGGCCTTTATGATGACAGATTTCACTAAGGAGGAGTACGGTGATGGGCATTCCACCGGAAGTTGTCTAGTTGTCTTGAGTACGGTGATGGGCATTCCATATGAAGTTTTTATTGTTGTTATGAGTACGGTGATGGGCATTCCATCGGAAGTTCATAATGTTGTTATGATTACGGTGATGGGCATTCCACTGAATGTTATCCGCATATCCGAGTAAAAGTGCTAAAGATGTCAATATACTCATGAGATTCATTTTATTCATTATGCTTTTACTGTGTTGATGATGTTACGAGGCTTTGAGATTACTAAGTATCATGTTGAGAAAGTCTATGACTTGTGTCATGCATGTGTGTAAGTCGTGACTTGATCTTGCATTGATAGATACATGAGTTAAATGATACATGTGGATATGCCTTGAGTTGTGTAAAGTACTCATAAGTCCTATATTTTATGCACATTTCATCTCATATTATTGCTATTCTCAAGTTCATTTTAGGCATAATTAGGTGCATGCATGCTTTATTTAAAGTATTCTTTACTTTAACTTGTTTATATTGAATAACTTTGATTTGGTGAGAAAAGATATTGTTTAGTTTAGTTTTAGTTTCAGGTGTCAGAAGGAGAGAAAAGCTAAGGCGATGATTGTAAATTGTCAACAAGTTCTATATTTCATGCACATTCCATCCCATATTATTGTTGTTTTTGAGTACATTCTAGGCATAATTAGGACCATGCATTTGCATTTTACCATATTTCTTTACTTTGGCATGCCTTTATAGATTATCCGTTATTTGGTGAAGAAAAGGTATTGTTTTAGTGTAATTTTAGTTTCAGGTACTAGAGGCTGACAGAGGGAAAGGGGAGCTGAGGATATGATGCTGAGGCAGCAAATCAAGGAGTTGTACTGATGCAGTTCTAGATAGAGACAACACATGTCGAGTAGCTACATCCGCCCACCTTGCCGCCCAAGACAGCAGACTATGGAGTTGGAGAACCGGAGTGCGATCTGTAGAGCAGAAAATCATGATTCTATCGATGCTATCCACTCAATTTTTTGACGTCTCTAGCAGCGGGCAGAGCCGCCGAAGAAAAATCTTGAGATTACTTGCGGAGCAAGACAACGTGATAAAGTCCACATTCAACTCATAGAAGTTAGAGTTTAAACCCACATTTAATGTAAAAAGCTACTTTGAAGACTTCTACTTCATGAAGGACTAGACCTAGCTAATTCCTATATATACCCATTGTAACTCTAATTCAAAAGAGCATAGGTTTTTCTTAGGCATAGTTTAGGTTTTCTTGCCGTCGACATGTTCTAAATTTCTCCTTGGGTTTGGGTTATGTTGTAATTAGTTGTGAGAACGATTGTTTAGGATTTCAAGTTTGTTTTTGCAAATAAAATTACAAGGTTTACTTATTTCATGTTCTTCATAGTTTTCAATTAAGGCGAAAGATTAGTTGAATTCTATCCATTTGTTCGGTACCGAGAGAGTCAAACTCACTAAAGGAGTAAGTACGATTTCATCTATAGATAGTGTGATCAATCTGGCCTAGACATAGGTTAAGGGTTTAAGGCGACTAAAAGAGGACGAATCAACATTGATGTCTTTGCACGATTCACGTCGTGACTGGTATTATCTGCAGTGGGCATCAACAACACTCTGACTTAAACATAAGTAGAGTCACTTTCGAAGCGTTCTGCCGAGCCTTGTAGTTCTGCCGAGTTTGCCGCCGAGACACAGTTCCATTCCCCTACCGAAGAAGGGAGAGGGTGTCAGCAGTCAACCTGCCATCCACCGTCGAGGCAGCAGAGTCTGGCAGTGCAAAACGACTTGTCCTATTTAACGAAGTTTCACACTAAGTAGCAGCATAACCATGCCCTCTCTATCAATATGATCACTTTCTTTTTAATTACTTGTGTTTTGATTTTATTTTTCTTCTCAAATATCAAATTAATTGTGCATTTATTTTTCCTTGTGCAGGAACAACAATTCGAATCAAGTTGTCCAATCCCTGTGGGAGACGATATCTTTTATACTATAACGTGACAGGAGTGTGCACTTGCGCTCATTAATAGAGAATACCCAAATGCTCTACAAGTTTTTGGCGTCGTTGCCTGTAGGTCGTGTCGGTGTTCCCTTTTTGTGGGAGCGCAAGTGCACACTCCTGTCAAGTTATAGTATATAAGATGTTGAATACCATGAGGACTGGACATCTTGTCTTGTTTCGTAGTTCCTGCACAATGGTAAAGTAAAACACAAGTGAATGATTGGTTGAGATCGGAGAGTAAATAAAACACAAGTAAAAGAGAAGAAAAGAATCAGGTTGATAGAGCAGGCAAGGTTATGCTGCCACTTAGTGTGAAAGCTGTGTTGTAATAGGTATGAGTTATCCTTTACTGCCACAATATGCTACCTCGGCAGGCTCGGCGGGTGGCAAACTACGACCCTATCACGCGGCCGCAGTAGGTCACTGCCACTGTAGGGTGTGTACTGTCTCGGCAGGTGGAATGGAAAGACGTCATGGCGACAAGTCTGGCAGATACTCCAAGTTCGGTAGGATAGTCAATAGTGATCCCTCTTATTTCTAGGTTCGGATGCTCGAGATTGCTAACTTGAGGACTAGTGTGGAACCTAGTCAGTCAACTCGGTTAGTAATCCCTTTTAGCCGTTGAAACTTGTGGACTAGTGTGGAACCAAGTTAGTCACGCCTCTCGTTGTGACCGTACTTAACCCTTTTGTGAGCCTTGCACTTTCGTGCCCGACAAATAGATTCTCTCAAACGACTGGTGTAGAAAGATTGATAGAATGAAGAACAATGGATTAAGTAAACTTGGAATATTTTATTGAAGAAATAACTCAAAAACCTAAAACAATTGTTTCACTCTAGTTAGAACATAACCTTAACCCAAAGAGAATTTAGAACATGGCGGCAGTGAAGAACACAAGAAGAGTCTATAGAAAACCAAGGACGATTTAAACTAGAAGCACAATGGGTATTTATAGACTAAAAACTAGGTTAAGTCCTCCTCAAAGTAGAAGTCCTCTAAAGTAGCTTTCCTTCTTTCATGTAGCTTTAAATGCTGACTTCTTTGCTTGGAATATGCACTCTTCCTCGTTTGCCTTAGCCCGCAAGTAAACTTGGCAATTTCGCTTCGGCAGCCCTAGCCGTTGCTACAGACGTCAGAAAATCACATGACCACCGGTGATAGATTCAGGAGTTTTAGCTCTACATATCGCGCTCCGGTTCTCCTAACTTCTATAGTCAGCTGTCGCGGGCAGCAAGGTCGGCAACATCTTTGCTCGGTAGGTGCTCGACAGTAACTTACTTTTATTGGAATTGCTTCAGTACAGCTCATGGGTTTGCTTCTCAGCGTTGTTTCCTCCGTTCCTCGGTTCCCTCATTCAGCCGTTAGTACCTACAAGCAAGAATACACTAAAATAGTATCTTTTGTTCACCAAATAAATGCTAAGTTATAGAGTAAGGCATAACAATGAAATACTGTAAAATGCTATGCATGACCCTACTTATGCCTAAAATGAGCTTAAAAATAGTAATAATAAGAGTTGGAAAGTGCATGAAATATAGGACTGTTGGACAGTTTACACACCCCCAAACTCGAACTATTGCTTGTCCTCAAGCAATGCAACCTAAAGTACTTGCTCTAATAATAGTCAGAAAGAAAAGAATGTTTTTAACCTGATTTTCTGCCTCAAGGTCGTGGCACCTATACATATATAAAACTTAATGAAGGGAAATAAACACGAAAACAACTCATAATTAAATTCCTAATACCGGTGTGATGTTTGCCTATCTGTAAACAAGCTGAATATGCAGAATAAATAATTAAACAAAGATACTGTTGTAATTTAAAGGTTGTTGTCGAGGCAGCACGATTTCAGCACATTATTATTTTTAATCAAGGCAGTAAGGGCTTCAGCTTATCACAACTACTCTTCCAGGTCTGACGTTTAGATAGGAGAAAACTAAAAAACCCCGAACCCTTGGAGTAGAGTCATCCCGTGAAGGCTTTCATTCACTCATGCTAATTTGTTCGTCACTTTTAGGCTTTTAGATTCATGGACTTTGATAGCAGGGGAGTGTCCTCGCACATGATTCTTCATATAGCTTGTTGTGGGTACCTTAGGGTAACACAACACTTTTCTTTGTTTTTGATTTCGTTGTCATGGCAGTTCTACATTTTTCTGTGTCTTTTGTCTGCCTCAGCGGCTGCCTGCAATTATCGTTAGAATTTTGCAAAGAAAACAAGCTGGCAGTGTTCATGAAATATTCTAACACATTCAACGAGTAACATAGATTTTAACATTTTTTAAGCAAAAAGAAAAATCCAAGTCATATTTCATGGTTTTTCCCAAGATTAATTTAAATTTTTAATTAGGTGCGAAAATAAAGTAATCGGCTATCCGATCATAGGCACAAGTCATAACAAACTTTTCTTTTCCGATTATTACTAAGGCAAGTACAATGCAACCTATATGCAACTAAGAATGCCTACAAATGATGCGAGAGCTATCTCCCCCAAACTCGAGATGGGCATTGCCCTCAATGCCCAAAATAGAAAAGTTAAGAAAATATAAATGTTAAAGATAATAAAAAGAAAACAAAAAATAAAAGAAAAGAAAATAATTGAAAAGTTTGCTGAGGGTTGAGAGGAGGCTGGATTCTAGTTAGCTGAGGAGGAGGAGGATGTTAGGACGACGAAGTGGCGGCTGGCAGATGCCTTGGCGGCGGTTCTAGCAGGTGAGGTATTTGCTTTCCGCGATGGCTGGATTCTCTTTGGCGTATGTTGTGGCTCTTTTGGAGGCTCGGCAAGAGGAACGTCGGGAGATTCATCAATTCCTTCTGACTCAGTCTCGAGGTCCACAGGTTCTTCGGCTATTATGTGCCGCTTCCTCTTCCTTATCCCTTCCTCTGTGGGTGCTGCAGGAGGGATGAAAGCCATTGGGATGGCTGTTGTTGCCGTTACTACTGTTGTTTTTTGTTCCAACAGCGGCTGCTCAATCTCCTCTGATGGGAAGGAGTCTGCTACTGTATTGGCTGTTCAGGCTGGGGGAGAGATTCTGTTGGTGCCTCTTAGGGGAGTCAGCCACTGTGTTTGATGGGGTGGCAGCTAAGTGATGCGAAGAATGCATAGGAGAGGGCACCTGGCGGGCAGTGGCGGCTGGTGAAGTTCTTTGTGCTCTTGCTGCTGCTGCAAGTTCCTCAAAAAAGGGTGGCATGGTGGGCACATCACCAGGGAATTTCTACAGGAAATAAGCCACCAGGGATTCTTAGGCCTCCCTCACGTAGTTCATGAAGACCAACTGCTGATGCTTTATCCGTTTTGTGTGTTCGAGGAGTGTATGGAGCAGCAGGAGGACTTCTCTGTCTGGGGCAGCATCAGTACTACTGGGGGCGGCGGGCGTTTCAAACTCTGTGGTGGAGGGGTTATTGGGCGTTGCTGGTTCTTTCTCCACATCATGCATCATCTGAATGCGGACCATTTTGGTCCATACCTCCATGGCAGTTGTGAGCTCATCCGTGGGCTCTGTCGGGACTCAGAAAATTGGTGCAAAGACTTGTGATGAGGGAATAGAAGTACAACATGCCTTTCTTCTTCTTGAAGCAGTTGTATATTTTCGTGCAGCTGATTTCCCCTATGTTGATCGGCCAGTTCATCAGAATATTGTGAATTATGGCAAGGCGCGGCCGGTCAACTGTTGAGTTGTGGGATGTGGGCAGTAGGTGCCTTTTCACAAACGTGTTCCATAACATAGCCTCAGGCAGTAGGTGGCCACGCTGGACAGATCCCACATGTTTTCCCCCAGCCATGGTGTGTTGGGCTTGCAGATTCGGGGCTTAATCTCCTCATAGTGGGCAGCCGTCAGTGACTGCCTCCATTCCTCGTGCGGGTTGTCGTTCATATCGAGGCCATAATAGTTGTTGATGACAGCAGGGTTAAGCTTGACCGCCTCCTCACGGACGTAGATGAATGGCTTGTCAGGGCAGGGATGATGGGAGTAGAATTCCCTGACTATAGTGATGTTCGCTATATCAGGCTACTGAGTGAACATCTCCCATCCCTTGTAATGGATTGTTTGGAACAAGGCGGGCTCTAGACCATGGTCTCCCATTTGCTTCGTATAAGGGAAGCCTTGTTCCTCCTAGACGGCCTGCTTGGAAAATTGTGCTCTATATCTCTCCCCGTCCGTCTTGAAGCAAAACCTGCTGTAGATGGGCGTTTGGGTTGATGTTGAAGCCATGTGAACGATTGTATTCTAACTGAAAATAGAAAGGAAATATTATGAGAGAGCAGAAGAATAAGATAGAAGATAGCAAAAAGATGGAAGTGAAGTAAAATGAAGTGAGTGAGTGGTTTATATAGGAGCTGCCGAGTAGTGTCGAGGTGGCATTAAATGATCAACGGTCCGATTTCCTTGCGCACGTTGCAGATTTTTCTGCCCGTTATTTTCGGAGCCGTTGGTGGTCAATTAGTCGTTATGCTTTGCAGCGCTGGCTACTGACTCGGTAGGATGGTGGGCGGGCTTCTTGCTGGTCTTCCTTTGTAATCCTGCTCTTTTATTCTTGATCCTTAAAGAAAAATCAAAATCAAAATTAAATGACTTCTGATAAATAAAATGCTGAAAATTAATTTAATCCTAAAACAAAGTAAACTCTAATCCTAATGCATAAAAATAAAAAATTAAAAAATTAAAAATAAGTTATGTTGGGAGTGCATTTAGGTGCAACTCCCAGACATAACCACTTCCTGAGGTGGTTTAGCATTTTTCCCCTCCTGGGGGTCCTCTAGTTCTTTCAAATGATGCGTAATAAGGTCTTTCAATCTGACCCTAGGTCTGTTGCGGCAATTGCTGCCTTGTCCTGTTTCCACACTGATCTTGGCAGCTTTTTCATCCGGGCTTTCCTTTCCTTCCTATGAGGGTTGTAGCACATTTATCCTTATTCGTTGGTCCTCTACCCTTATTGTAAGCTCCCGAAGTTCCACATCTATTAGTGTTCTGCCCGTGGCCAAGAAGGGTCGCCCCAGAATTATGGGGGCTTTCTCATCGGCCTCACAATCCAAGATGAGGAAATCGGATGGGAGAATTAAGTTGCCCACCTTGACCAGTATGTCTTCAATCTTTCCCTCCGATTGCACAAATAAGTGATCGACAAGTTTAAGCATTACAGAGGTTGGCTTGGCAGGTCCAATACCTAGTTTGTCGAAGACAGCTTTTAGCATCAGGCTGATGTTATCTCCTAGATCACACAGGGCTCTGGTTTCGTGCTTGCTGCCTAGCCTACATGGCAGAACAAAGCTGCCTAGATCTGTCTTCTTGGGCGGCAACTTGTTATGCAACATAGCCATGCACTCTTCAGTGACGGCCATCGTCTCGAATTCCCCTATCTCTCTCTTCTTAGAAACTATATCTCTGAGATACTTGGCATAGTTGGGCATGCTTTGTATAGCTTCTATCAGAGGTATGTTATATGCACTTGTTTCAGAATATCTAAGAGTTTTCCGAATTGGTGCTCATGCTGTTGTTGCTTGATCTTTTGGGGGAATGGTGCCGGCGGGCGGATGTCCTCTACTTGCTCCTTGCTTGGGGGCTTAGTCCGGGGAGGATCATCCTTGTCAGGGCTGCTTTCATGTTCTGTTGTTGGGGCAACTGGAGTCGGTGTTGCTGTTGGGGCGGCTAATATTGGTACTGCTGGGGCATGTTTACTTGTCGGTTCCGGCTGAGTTCCTAGCTGTTCTACCATCCTAGGTTCATCCAGATGGTTCCCACTTCTTGTAGTTATGGTCTTGCAATGTTCAAAATTGGGCTTGGCTGCTTTTGGCGGGCTGTTAGATGATGCTCACATGGTCCGGCTGTGGTAGATTTCGGTGAACTTCCCAAATTGGGTCTCTAGGTTCTTAATAGCAGCCTCCTGGTTGTTCATCTTCATCTCCGTCATGTCCATAAAAGACTCGGTTTTTTTAATAAATTTATTTGTATAAACAATAAATTCACCGGCTTGTAACATAAAGTTATTCAGAGTTACTTCTAGTGAATAATTGTGTTGTAGTTGTTGAGTCTACTGCCGGGACCGATTCTGCTGGTAGCCTCCCTGTAGTTGTTGTGGATTTGCAGCTATCTTTGGGTTGCTCCAGGAGAAGTTGGGATGATTTCTCCAGTTAGGATTATATTTTTTCTGGGCTTGCCTGCTATTCCTCTCATATCCTCCCATGTAGTTTGCACATGTTGTGCATTCAGAGGAATCGTAGTGGGCCCCACATTCGGCACAAAAGGGCTTAACAAATTTTACTTCATGGACCTTCCTTGGGGATTGCACCATCTTCATCACCAGCTCCGTCAAAGTGTTGAGGCGGGCATTAACAGATTAGGAGGCTTCTACCTCATTATAGTGGTCTGCCACCTTGTGCCGCCTCGACGGGCTATCAAGTATTTATAATCGTTTTTAGCTGCTATGTTGAGCAGCCGTAGTGCTTCCTTTGGAGGTCTGTCTAGGATGATCCTATTAATCGAGGCATCTATCAACATCCGAGTTGGGTAGTTAACCCCATTGTAGAATATAGATACCTGAGTCCAAGCCGGTAAATCGTGAAGCGGACAGTTGTTCAGCATTTGTTGGTACCGCTCCCATGCCTCGTACATAAGCTCTTCATCCCCTTGTCAAAAGGCTTTGATCTCATTCCACAGCCTATCGGTGAGGTTGGACGGGCTGAATCGGTCTAGAAAGTCCTTGTAGAGCTCCGCCCATGAAGTGAAAGATCCGGCTGGCTGGTTATTCAACCACTCTTTCGCCCTATCCCCCAGTGAATAGGGAAATAGCCTTAGCCGTAATACGTCCTGGTGTACCCCATGTATCTTGAATGCTCGGCAAATGTCCAGGAATCCTCGTAAATGCTGCCGAGCATCTTCTGTGGCAGTCCCTCCGAAGTGCCCTAATGTGTTTAGCATGTTAAACATGACAGGCTTTAGATCAAAATGATATGCCCCTATCTCTGGTTCCGTCACTATTGGCTCGAACCTTTGAAAGTCATGTTCAAGATAGTCCCTAGTTGTCTGCACTTGGGGTGGATTAGGGGGATCCTGCCTCTGTTGTACATGTAGTCCTCTGGCGTCAAGTCATGCAATTGATGGCATCAATTGGGGGGGTCCTCGTTTACCATGGTATATTCATTTGCTTTGCCCTTGTCCTTGTTCTTTAAGGCGTCCTTGAGCTCCCTCTTGATCCTTCTACTTTCACGCTCAAGATCGCTATAAATAATGAAGTTTCCTTTAGGTGTAGACCTGGTCATACACTTGCAAAGGACACGGTAAATTTTTTTTCGATTAAAAAAAAAGAAAAAGTTAAAAGGTGCAAAAATTGAAAAACAAAATTCAGTGTTACCAATCCCCGGCAACGGCGCCAAAAACTTGTAGGGCGTGTAGGTGTTCCCTTTTTGTGGGATCGCAAGTGCACACTCCTGTTAAGTTATAGTATATAAGATGTCGAATCCCACGAGGACTGGACAGCTTGTCTCGTTTCGTAGTTCCTGCACAATGGTAAAGTAAAACATAAGTGAATGATTTGTTGAGATCGAAAAGTAAATAAAACACAAGCAAAAGAGAAGTAAAGAATCAGGTTGATAGACCAGGCAGGGTTATACTGCCACTTAGTGTGAAAACTGCGTTGTAATAGGTATGAGTTATCCTTTGCTGCCACGATATGATGCCTCGGTGAGCTCGGCGGGAGGAAAACTACGACCATATCACGCGGTCGCAGCAGGTCACTGCCACTGCAAGGGTGTGTACTGTCTCGGCAGATGGAATGGAAAGACATCCTGGCAGCAAGTCTGGCAGATACTCCAAGTTCGGCAAGATAGTCGATAGTGATCCCTCCTATTTCTAGGTTAGGATGGTCGAGATTGCTAACTTGTGGACTAGTGTGGAACCGAGTTAGTCACGCCTCCCGTTGTGACCGTACTTAACCATTTCGTGAGCCTTGCACTTTTGTGCCCAAAAAATAGATTCTCTCAGACGACGGGTGTAGAAAGATTGAAAGAATGAAGAACAATGGATTAAGTAAACTTGGAATATTTTATTGAAGAAATAACTCAAAAACCTAAAACAACTGTTTCAATTTAGTTACAACATAACCCTACCCCAAAGAGAATTTAGAACATGGCGACAGTGAAGAACACAAGAAGAGTCTATAGAAAACCTAGGATGATTTAAACTAGAAGTACAATAGGTATTTATAGACTAAAAACTAGGTTAAGTCCTCCTCAAAGTAGAAGTCCTCTAAAGTGGCTTTCCTTCTTTAATGTAGCTTTAAATGCTGACTTCTTTGCTTGGAATATGGACTCTTCCTCGTTTGCCTTAGGCCGCAAGTAAACTTGGGAATTTCGCTTCGGCAGCTCTAGCCGCTGCTACAGGCGTCAGAAAATCACATGATCACCGGCGATAGATTCAGGAGTTTTAGTTCTACAGATCACGCTCCGGTTCTCCTAACTTCCATAGTCAGCTGCCGCAGGTAGCAAGGTCGGCAGCAACTTTGCTCGGCAGGTGCATGGAAGCAACTTACTTTTATTGGAACTGCTTCAGTACAACTCAAATGTTTGCTTCTCAGCGTTGTTTCCTCCGTTCCTTGGTTCCCTCGTTCAGCCGTTAGTACCTACAAGCAAGAATACACTAAAACAATATCTATTGTTCACCAAATAAATGCTAATTTATAGAGTAAGGCAGAACAATGAAATATTGTGAAATTCTATGCATGACCCTACTTATGCCTAAAATGAGCTTAAAAACAGTAATAATAAGAGTTGGAAAGTGCATGAAATATAAGACTGTTGGACACTTTACATTGTCGGGGACTGGTAACAGCGAAAATCTTCTTTAATTTGTGCACTTTTATTTCTCTACATTTTATTTTTATTTTTCTTAATTGAAAAAAAGAATTTTACGATTTCTTTTGCTAGTGTATGACCAAGGCCAACCCAAAAGGAGAAATCCTTTATTACGACGATATCGAACGGAGAGCAAGAGAGCTCAAGAAGGAAATCAGAGTAGCTCTAGGGAAAACTAAAGAAGAAAAAGAAAAGGCAATGGTAAACATAGAGAACGACAACCCTGCCAACAATGCTGCAAACGGCAGGGATGGGCAGCAAGACCCGCCGCCCGGAGAACAGTAAGTGTCGCCCAGACAGCCACAGCATGTTCGAACCACCAGGGACTACTTGGAACATGACTTTAGAGGGTTCGATCCGACGGTGACAGAACCTGAGATTGAGGCGGATCACTACGAGCTGAAGCTCGTTATGTTTAACATGATCAACTCGTTAGGGAAATTTGGAGGGACTGCCACAGAAGATGCTCGACAGCACTTAAGAGGATTTTTGGACATCTGCAGAGCATTCAAAATACACGGGGTCCATCAAGACGTACTGCGGCTGAGATTATTTCCCTATTCACTGAGGGATAGGGCAAAACAATGGTTAAATAATCAGCCAGCAGGATCGTTCAACACATGGACAGAGCTGTGTAAGGATTTTCTTGACCGTTTCAGCCCATCCAATGTCACAGACAGACTAAGAAACGGAATAACAGCCTTCCAACAAGGGGATGACGAGCCGATGTATGAAGCATGGGAGCAGTACAAACAGATACTGAACAACTACCCGCTACATGGTTTCTCGGCTTGGACACATGTATCAATGTTCTATAACGGGGTGAACTACCCAACACAAATGATGATTGATGCCTCAGCAAACAGAATCATCCTCGAAAGACCACCAAAAAAGGCACTGCGGATCTTGAAAGAAGCCGCCAAGAACGATTACAAATACCCAACAGCCTGCCGAGGCGGCGTTAGGCGACCAGCTGCTGTGAATGAAGTACAAGCCTCAGAATCTGTCAATGCCCGCCTAGAAAAGCTGACAGAGCTGGTTATGAGTATAATTAAACTCGTTGGGCAAGTCTATGAGGCCAAGGTTGTGGAGCCATTTTGTGATGAGTGTGGGGGCAACCACGATTCCTCTGAGTGCACCGCATCTGCAAACTTTATGGGATGATACGATAGGAACAGCAGACCTTCCCAGAACACCTACAACCCTGGAAGGAAGAACCATCCCAAATTCTCCTGGAGCAACCCCAAAACTGCTGCCATCCAACAACAGCAACAGAGAGGCTACCAGCAAAACACATCCAGACAGCAGGCACAGCAGCCCCAAAACAATAATTCACTAGAAGCAACTCTTCATACTTTTATGTCTAGAACTAGTGACTTTATTGTTCGCACTAATAAATTTATTGATAAAATTGAGTCTTTCATGGACAGCACGGAGATGAAGATGAACAATCAGGAGGGTGCTATAAAGAATTTGGAGACCCAATTTGGGCAGTTCACAGAGATCTTTAGCAGTAGGACATTGGGAGCAGCATCCAGCAGCACAGAGGCAGTAGCCAAGCCCACTTATGAGCAGTGCAAAGCCATTACTACCAGAAGTGGGAAGCAGCTGGGTGAACCCAAGGTAGAAAAGCAACCGGAAACACAACTAGCACAAAAAGAACAGCCTGTCGCGGCAGCATCAACATTAGCCGCTTCGGAACCTGAACCTGAACGCAGTCCTAAAGCAGATGATCCTCCACAGATAAAGTTCCCCTGCAAAGAACGTTTAGAAGACATCAGCCTGCCTGCACCTTTCCCCAGAGGCTTAAGCAACAGAAGAAAGAGCACCAGTTCAGGAGATTCATGGATATTCTAAAGCAGGTGCACATAAACATCCCTCTAATAGAAGCCATTCAGAATATGCCTAACTATGCCAAATTCCTCAGAAACATGGTTTCTAAAAGAAAGAGGATTGGGGAGTTCGAAACGGTTGCTTTAACAGAGGAGTGTATAGTAATGCTACACAACAAACTTCCGCCCAAGCAAACAGACTCGGGCAACTTTGTTATTCCATGTAGAATAGGCAGCAAGCATGAAACAAAAGCTCTGTGCGACTTGGGAGCTAGTATCAACTTAATGCCTAAGGCAGTCTTCGATAAATTAGGAATTGGGCCAGCCAAACCTACCTCTGTCATGCTGAAACTTGCCGATCATTCTTTTGTATAACCAGAGTGAAAGATCCAAGACATTCTTGTGAAAGTGGGAAACCTTAATCTTCCAGTTGATTCCCTCATCCTAGACTATGAAGCTGATGAAAAAGCCCCTATCATCCTTGGGCGACCATTCTTGGCCACGGGCAGAACGTTAATAGATGTGGAACATGGGGAGTTGACCATGAGGGTAGACAACCAGAGCATAAAGTTAAATGTGCTACAACCCTTAGAAAAAGAAAAGGAAGGATGCCCAGATGCTAAGGTTGTCAAAATCAGCATAGAGACATTCCAAGGTAGCAATTATCGCAACAGACCCAATGGAAAGCTGAAGGACCCAGTAGCAAATCACCTGAAAGAACAACATAACCCCTAAGAGGGAAGAACAAGCCAAATTACCTCAGGAAATGGTTATGTCTGAGAGATGCACCCAAATGAACTCCCAATATAACTTAATTTTTATATTCTCTTTATTTTTATTTTATGCAATAGGATTAGAGTTTAATTTATTGCAATTTATTTTTATTAGGACCATATTAGTTTCCACATTTTTAAATTTCATAATTTATTTTTAATATCTAATTATCTTTATTTAGTATTTCAGGATTAGGAATAAAAGAGCCAGATAAAGAAGAAGGCCTAGCAAGGAGCCCGCCCACCATCCCGCCGAGACAGCCCAGGGCAGCCCAGAGTTGCCCGCTAACGGCTAGTTGTCAATGGCTACAAAAATAATGGGTAGAAATCACGTAACGAGCGTGAGACAACTGGATCGTTAGACATTTAATGCTGCCACAGCACCTCTCGGCAACCTCTATTTAAACCCTGCTCACTTCATTCATTTACTTACTTTCACCTTCTTGCTATCTTATTCTTGCATCCACTGCTCTCACTTTATTTTCTTTCAAGTTTCAGTAAACTTTAACCATCTCACATTGCTTCAACATCGGCACCCAAACCCACCTTCCAACACTTCTTCTCCCGCGAAGATGAAAAGAGATACCGAACCCAGTTTGCAAAACAGGCCATATAGGAGGAGCAAGGCTTTCACTATACAAAGCAGACATGAGATCTCGGACTAGAACCAAATCTGTTCGAAACCATCCACAGCAAGGGATGGGAAATATTTGCACGGCAGCCAGAGATAGCCAACATTACTATGGTCAGGGAGTTTAATGCCCACTATCCCCACCTTGATATGTCGTTCGTGTTCGTCCGAGTGGAACCTGTAGAGCTTCAATGCTGCCGTAATTAACAGTTTCTATGGCCTGGATATGAACGACAACCCTCACGAGGAGTGGAGGTAGTCACTGACGGTTGCCGATTATGAGAAACTCAAGGCCAAGATGTGCAAGCCCAACACACAGTGGTTGGCAGGAAAGCATAGAGGAAATTTGTAACACTTGGGTTTAGGGGTCGGGTGAAAATAATGTTTTAATATTCTTCGGGTTCAGTTTTATAATTTAAATAAATTAAATAATGGTTCGGGTTTTGTTTGCAAATAAAACAAAGGTGTTGGACCCAATTTTTAAACCAAGCCCAATAGCCATTCATTAATGGCATTTGTGTAAATATCAAATAAAACCCATTTTTATTACCTTATAATTCAAATAAACCCAAAAACCCCATCATCTTCTTCTTCTTCATTTTTCCAACGACAAAAACATCCCCTCCACTGGAACCACTATTTCATCATCTTTCTTCCTCATCCTTGGTGATTTTCGAAAGGTAAACATATATTCGACTTGTCCTCTCTTTCCTCTTCATGCTAGTACTCTTAGATTTCATTAAAACCCATGATTTTGCATTTTGGTATTTTGAAAGTTTAGACTAAAAATGTCATCTTTGTTGTCTTAAACTAAAGCTTTTGATTTATTAATGATATAAGAGTTGTTTACTATCTATAAGGTTCAACATATCCATTTTTTACATGGTTTTATGGTGTTTCCCGAAATTGGGTTTTAGGGAGGTTTTAGAGTGTTGAAATGTTGAATTTTGGGGGTGTTTTGTGTGAGAATTTGTGGGTTTGTGGTTAGGCTATGTATAAGGGTTGTTTTGGAAGCTATTAGGTGTGTTAAAAGAGTTGGAATCATTGGTTTTGGACTGTGCAAAGGGGCTGCTCGGGAATGGCTTTTTGGGGTTGTTCTTGATTCGAAAAACATGTGTTTTATGTTGGGTTGTGTTCCGGAGTTGCTACATTGTTTTGTGGACTGATTTGAGATTAATTTGATTGTGTTGGGATGATTAGAAACAAGGATTTGCATTGGTAAAGCTTTGGGATCGAATCCGAATGTGAGGAGGCTTTAGTCGGCTTTGCTTGGCTTGCTTAAGGAAGTAAGGTGAGTGGTTAAAATGTTTTAAATGGCTTTGATCAATTGGTTCAAGCATATGAATGTGGAAATATTTTTAAGAAATCGTTTTGGTTCAAAGTTGGTTTGAAAGAGTTTAGTTTGGCTTGAAAAGTAAATTTTAAATTCAAGGGTAAGTTGATGAGAATCGCCTCTTTAATTTCCTCCTTTTTCCATTTGTTTTCATTACTTATGTTTTGTTAGGCACGAAATTTAAATAATTTGGGAAGAAGTATGATTTCTTAATATTATATCGTTGATCATGTGTGATGGTAATGATGTTGATGTTGATATGTCTTGCAAGATGTGTGTAAGTTGGTGCAGGTCGTGCACGAAAATGGTGAGTAAGACCATTTTTGATTGGTAAGATCGTAAGTAGTAAGCGATGCCTAATTGTGAATATTGTTACAACTTGTTTGGTGGTGCATGATATAGTGAGTGTATGTCGCATGTTAGTGATTGTATATTGTGTTGCATGGTTGGTGTCGAACCTCACGTGATGGTTGTCGTTGCTCTGGTGATGTGTATTCCCGCCGGTAGCGAATGGTATAAGACTCCGGTGATGTGTAGTCTCACCGGTAGTGACTAGTAGAAGAGTACTTTGATGTGTAGTCCCATTGGAAAACTACTAGTCGAAACGGTGATGTGTAGTCCCACCATGTGTGTTTTGGTTATGCTTGTGCATACCATGTGATGCTCATGTTGTATCTCACTATATCATTCCTTTTTATGATTTTGCTTTAATTTAGGATCATGCCTTTATGCATACCATGAAGTGTGATGCCATGATAAATGCCTATATCGTTGACTGTGGTTGAACTTGTATGTGTTGGTCTTTACTTTTAAAGAAAGCTTTGAACCCTGCATTGTCGTAGTTATGTTTTAGAGCTCCGCACACTAAGCTTTATGCTTACGCTCTCCTTTTTCCGACAATGCAGATTTTTAACTTGGAGTTAGCAAGGAGCAAGAAAAGGGCGTCCAAGCGTGTGGTTGTTTGCTCAAGTATGGTTTATTAAATAATGTAGTAGTCTAGCAATGGGATATGCTACGTGTTTTAGGAGCTTGTATCTAGACTCTTTTGTATTGGCCACATGCTGTTAATGCCTTATGTTGATGTTTTGGATTGATTATGGTTTGTAATGCATGAATGCTATGATGAATGTTTGTGTATGGTGGCATGTTTTTAGATGTTTAGGTTGCCTTGTCATGGTGCAAACCTCTTTTGTGTCATCTTGTGCCTTTCAAGGTCTTTGAGCACCATGTGTGACCTTAAATGCTAAATTGCCTATTGTTGCAATGCCAAGTATGGATGCCTTGTTCATGTTTGAATGCTAAGTTGCTTGTATGATTCGTGCATCACCTTGTGTTGATTAGTGCCCTTTGGCTTCTTGTGAAAGCATGCTTTTATGGTTGGTTTGCCTTAGGATTGATGATAGTGTGTTGGTTGAGGTGTTAGAGGGATTTAGAGGCCTCCTTGTGCCTTAAATCAGCTCAAACCTGTAAGTTCGTAGCAGGGGTATCGATACGGTTGGTCTCGTATCGATACAGCCTTCATGTTTCAGGCCTCGTATTTCGATACGCGAGGGGGCATATCGATACCTTTTTGGTCACTCGAGCTACTGTTCATTTCTGTATCGATACAGGCCCTTGGAGTATCGATACGGTTATCTTTGCGTTGACCGTGGGAAGTCAACCGTTGGGGAGGGTATCGATACACTCCTTGGGCGTATCGATACGGTCTCCACGGGTTGACTCTGACCATTTGACCTAGTCAAGGGGTATCGATACACCCCTTAAGTGTACCGATACCGCCTGCAGTTTAAGCTTAAAATTGGGCTGTAAGATGTTGGGTTGAGTTCGTTTGTTTGTCTCGTGAATGTTGTCCCGCTGTATGATCACATAGGATTAAATACTCATCTAGACAAGATTTAAAATGAAAAAAATAGGGTTGCTAACCGAGGGGGAATCCTTAAGGGGTTTTCACTCGGTTTTCCCCGTGTAGCTCACTCGGACCGGTCATCCGGCCAGACCGGGACGAGGGGGTTACATTTGTTGGTATCAGAGCCTGAGGTTTCCGAGACCTCGGGTAGGTAAGTGAGGTAAGTTTGATGTGTTATGTTGTTGTTATGTCTCGGAGAATGTTTTGCCATGTATGCTTAATGTTTGCTTGTTAGTACGGTGTTTGAAAGCATGTGTTAGCATGATGCTTGTGTTGAGGCGTAGTGTCGAGTTCCCATTGCTACTATTACTTATTTGAAAAGATTTTTGTAAAGGAATATAATTGAGCACCTTGGACCCTTGCTCTTGCTAACCCTAAATATTCTTGTTTGTGTGTTTTGTTTAGTATTGTATTGTTGTCTTTGGTAAGTTGGAGGCCGAGGCGTGGGCCTAGGGCTGGTAATCGTGAATCTGAGGTTTTGGAGGATGTGAACGATGAGAGAGTTCATCGCTTTAGTTCAGGGCATTATGACCGTACCAGAGTTTGGAATGCAGTTTGTTTGTTTCGGTCAACAAGCACATGAGTTGGCTTCTGTTGAGGGAGAACAATGTGACCGATCTTGATATGAGATTGTAAGAGAGGTGAAGACCTAAGAGTTGGCTACGGAATGATGTCGATGTTATAGCAAGTAATTCCTCGATACAGTCATTGAGCTTGTTTTTCTGATTGATTCTGGATCTACGCGTCCGTGTAATTTGAGTGAGCATGCGAAGTTGTTGAATCTACCTTGTGAGGTACTAGGGGTAGGTGTTAGTGTTACTAGCTCCTTCGAGGATACGATTGTGGTCGGAAGGATGTACGAAAAATGTTTGTTGATGGTTCAGGAGCACGTGTTTCCTGTAGATGCGACGGAATTGCCTTTTTACTGTTTTGATGTGAAGTTGTGCATGGATTGACTTGTAGAACATAGAGTTAGGGTAGACTTTGAGACAATGAGAGTTTTCTTAAAGCTTGCGAATGGCTGTGAGATTGTAATGGTTGGTGGAAATGTGGATTTTGTATCGAATGTTGATCCAGCTTTAGAGGTCAAGGATTGATTGAGTTTGGTTAACAGGCTTGCCGAGCAAATGTGATGGATTTGATTTTTGAATGAGGATTAGACCACATAATGTTAGAATAGGTTGTGTTTACCCTAGAGGTGTTTGGAAAGAAATTGCATGGTTTGTCTCTTGATATGGAAGGAGAGTTTGTTTTTGAGACCGTCTCCGAGTTTGCTCCTGTTTTGTTTGCTTTGTATCTTATGATTCCCGACAGAATTGAGAGTGTTGAAGAATCAACTTCGAGATTTGTTAGACCTTAGATTCATTAGGCCTAGTGCATCATCTCAGAGTTCTACAGTGTAATTTGTGAAGAAGAAAGAGTGACAGTACGAGAATGTGTTCAGATTACATACAGTTGAAACAATTGATAGTGAATAGTTAGTATCCATTTCGGAGCGTCAGTGATTTGTTGATCAGTTGAGGTGTGCTCCAGTCTTGTCAAGATTAATTGAGATCTGTTCACTACCAGTTGAAAGTGAGAGAAGTTGAAGTATCGAAGACATCCTTCGAGGCAAGAGGTGATTGCTTTGAGTTCTGTGTTATGCCACTTTGTTTGACTAGTGTGATAGTTACTTCTATAGAGAGGTCGAGCAGAATATTTCTCGAGTTCCTTGATCTGTTGTAGTAGTTCTCATAGACGACACGTGGGTATATTCACGTACCGAAGAAGGCCATGACGAGCTTTAGAGTTAGTGCTGTAGATCCTATTAGAGAATTAGTTGTATGCCAAGTTGAGCAAACGTGAACTCCGAGTCAAGGGAGATGTTCCCTTAGGTCATGTAGATCAGTTGAGTGTATAGAGTAAATCCTAAGTGGGCAGAAGAAGATGGAAGAAATTGAAGACTGTGTCATGAATCTATAGTTTCTAGGTCTAGCACTGTTACTATCGGAGAATTGTAAATAGTCTTTTGAAGATAGTTGCTCCTTTGACAAGTTGCTACAGAAGAATGTTCAGTTGTATGGTCGGATGCGAGACAATGAGCCCTTGAGAAACCGAAAGAAACCTTGAAGAGAACTTCGACCTTAATTCAGCCTATATCAGAGAAAGAGTTTGTGAACCATAGTGATGTGTTACAGGTAGAGTTAGGTTGTGTGCTTATGCAATACAGAAGATTGTGGCTTAATCATCGAGATAGTTGAAAGACCATGAGAAGAGTTATCCGATATGAGACGTAGAGTTAATTACAGTTGTATTTGCTTCGAAGACTTAGAGACAAAGCTTGTATAGTAAGAAATGCACATTGTGTACGTACATATTATCAGAACTTGAATTGTTAGACAACTTAGGAAGGGTTGAAACTTGAACAGCATAAAGTGTTAGAACTGCTTGAAGACTATAATATATCAAGATTGAGTACCATCCGAAGAGAGTCTACGTAGTAACCGATGCTTTGAGTTATATTGTTGCTAGATTAGTAATGGAGTTACGAGTTGTATTTGTCGAATTCAGTTACCGAATGACAATATTCTTGTGGCCGCGTTTCATGTTGAACCTACATTGAGTCAGAATGCTTGAAGAGAAACAGTTGCAAGACAGGTTCTTGGCACCTCACGTGCAAGGCATATTAGAAAGAAAACCTTCAGAGTACAGTTCAGAGATTATAGAATTTGTATTGTTAGAGACAGAGTTGTTGTACCGATTGACATAGTGTTTTGAGACGTATTGTGTTGGCCGAAGCATACGACAGTTCATTGGTATTGCATCAGAGTAGTATGAAGACGTATTGTGGGTTGAAGATGAGTACTTCTGGATTGAGTTGGTGGATAATGTGGTTCAGTATGAAAGTAAGGGTGTAATTTGCCAGCGTGTCAAGATAGAGCATCAGTTTCTTCTAGTTTGTTACATCCGTTGAAGATTCTTAATGAAAGTGGGAAATAGATTAGAGGAACTTTGTGTCCGGTTTGCCTTTGATTTCTTACGAGAGGGTTTAGCCGAGTAAGCAATGATAGTTACATCGAGTCTGCTCATTTCATACATGTTCAAGCTACTTGTACCGTGAGTAAGATGGCGGAGTTGTGCCTTAGCAAGATCTTGAGTTGTACAGTGTCCTGAGATCGATAGTGGCCGATAGAGATTCGAGTTTGACTAGATTTTTTTTGAAGACATCTACATAGTGTTTGGTTGTATGTTGAGGTCTGATGATCAGTCAGAGAAGGTTATGGGTTGGGTAATCAAACAGTGTTGTATGAGATTGTGAAGCGGGCTAGTCCTGTTGTTTATCTATTGCGGTCACCACCAGTGTTAGAAAGAGATTTGTGATGTGCCTGTGTGTCTATAAAACGGGAGTGTGAGTCAGACCTGTTCTGTGATATGTTTGTAGAAGAGATCGAGTTGAGTTTGAAGTCGACATGCCTTGAAGAATCAGTTGAGATCTTAATGTCAGATAACAAATGTTGTGTGGTGAGTCTACCGAGTTGGTGAGTATGTTGTGGTGAGAAAGAAAGTGCGGAGGAGCATGTTTCAGTGACTCTTCCTGTTCGATAAATTTCAAGGACGAAATTTCCTTAAGTAGGGGAGAGTTGTAACACCCGGGTTTAGGGGTCGGGTGAAAATAATGTTTTAATATTCTTCGGGTTCAGTTTTATAATTTAAATAAATTAAATAATGGTTCGGGTTTTGTTTGCAAATAAAACAAAGGTGTTGGACCCAATTTTTAAACCAAGCCCAATAGCCATTCATTAATGGCATTTGTGTAAATATCAAATAAAACCCATTTTTATTACCTTATAATTCAAATAAACCCAAAAACCCCATCATCTTCTTCTTCTTCATTTTTCCAACGACAAAAACATCCCCTCCATTGGAACCACTATTTCATCATCTTTCTTCCTCATCCTTGGTGATTTTCGAAAGGTAAACATATATTCTACTTGTCCTCTCTTTCCTCTTCATGCTAGTACTCTTAGATTTCATTAAAACACATGATTTTGCATTTTGGTATTTTGAAAGTTTAGACTAAAAATGTCATCTTTGTTGTCTTAAACTAAAGCTTTTGATTTATTAATGATATAAGAGTTGTTTACTATCTATAAGGTTCAACATATCCGATTTTTACATGGTTTTATGGTGTTTCCCGAAATTGGGTTTTAGGGAGGTTTTAGAGTGTTGAAATGTTGAATTTTGGGGGTGTTTTGTGTGAGAATTTGTGGGCTGGTGGTTAGGCTATGTATAAGGGTTGTTTTGGAAGCTATTAGGTGTGTTAAAAGAGTTGGAATCATCGGTTTTGGACTGTGCAAAGAGGCTGCTCGGGAATGGCTTTTTGGGGTTGTTCTTGATTCGAAAAACATGTGTTTTATGTTGGGTTGTGTTCCGGAGTTGCTACATTGTTTTGTGGACTGATTTGAGATTAATTTGATTGTGTTGGGATGATCAGAAACAAGGATTTGCATTGGTAAAGCTTTGGGATCGAATCCGAAAGTGAGGGAGCTTTAGTCGGCTTTGCTTGGCTTGCTTAAGGAAGTAAGGTGAGTGGTTAAAATGTTTTAAATGGCTTTGATCAATTGGTTCAAGCATATGAATGTGGAAATATTTTCAAGAAATCGTTTTGGTTCAAAGTTGGTTTGAAAGAGTTTAGTTGGGCTTGAAAAGTAAATTTTAAATTCAAGTGTAAGTTGATGAGAATCGCCTCTTTAATTTCCACCTTTTTCCATTTGTTTTCATTTCTTGTGGTGATGTTTTGTTAAGCACGAAATTTAAATAATTTGGGAAGAAGTATGATTTCTTAATATTATATCGTTGATCATGTGTGATGGTAATGATGTTGATGTTGATATGTCTTGCAAGATGTGTGTAAGTTGGTGCAGGTCGTGCACGAAAATGGTGAGTAAGACCATTTGTGATTGGTAAGATCGTAAGTAGTAAGCGATGCCTAATTGTGAATATTGTTACAACTTGTTTGGTGGTGCATGATATAGTGAGTGCATGTCGCATGTTAGTGATTGTATATTGTGTTGCATGGTTGGTGTCGAACCTCACGTGATGGTTGTCGTTGCTCCGGTGATGTGTAGTCCCGCCGGTAGTGAATGGTATAAGACTCCTGTGATGTGTAGTCCCATCGGTAGTGACTAGTAGAAGAGTACTTTGATGTGTAGTCCCATTGGAAAACTACTAGTCGAAACGGTGATGTGTAGTCCCACCGTGTGTGTTTTAGTTATGCTTGTGCATACCATGTGATGCTCATGTTGTATCTCACTATATCATTCCTTTTTATGATTTTGCTTTAATTTAGGATCATGCCTTTATGCATACCATGAAGTGTGATGCCATGATAAATGCCTATACCGTTGACTGTGGTTGAACTTGTATGTGTTGGTCTTTACTTTTAAAGAAAGCTTTGAACCCTGCATTGTCGTAGTTATGTTTTAGAGCTCCGCACACTAAGCTTTATGCTTACGCTCTCCTTTTTCTGACAATGCATATTTTTAACTTGGCGTTAGCAAGGAGCAAGAAAAGGGCGTCCAAGCGTGTGGTAGTTTGCTCAAGTATGGTTTATTAAATAATGTAGTAGTCTAGCAATGGGAAATGCTACGTGTTTTAGGAGCTTGTATCTAGACTCTTTTGTGTTGGCCACATGTTGTTAATGCCTTAAGTTGATGTTTTGGATCGATTATGGTTTGTAATGCATGAATGCTATGATGAATGTTTGTGTATGGTGGCATGCCTTTAGATGTTTAGGTTGCCTTGTCATGGTGCAAACCTCTTTTGTGTCATCTTGTGCCTTTCAAGGTCTTTGAGCACCATGTGTGACCTTAAATGCTAAATTGCCTATTGTTGCAATGCCAAGTATGGATGCCTTGTTCATGTTTGAATACTAAGTTGCTTGTATGATTCGTGCATCACCTTGTGTTGATTAGTGCCCTTTGGCTTCTTGTGAAAGCATGCTTTTATGGTTGGTTTGCCTTAGGATTGATGCTAGTGTGTTGGTTGAGGTTTTAGAGGGATTTAGAGGCCTCCTTGTGCCTTAAATCAGCTCAAACCTGTAAGTTCGTAGCAGGGGTATCGATACGGTTGGTCCCGTATCGATACAGCCTTCATGTTTCAGGCCTCGTGTTTCGATACGCGATGGGGCGTATCGATACCTTTTTGGTCACTGGAGCTATTGTCCATTTCGGTATCGATACAGGCCCTTGGAGTATCGATACGGTTATCTTAGCGTTGACCGTGGGAAGTCAACCGTTGGGGAGGGTATCGATACACTCCTTGGGCGTATCGATACGGTCTCCACGGGTTGACTCTGACCATTTGACCTAGTCAAGGGGTATCGATACACCCCTTAAGTGTACCGATACCGCCTGCAGTTTAAGCTTAAAATTGGGCTGTAAGATGTTGGGTTGAGTTCGTTTGTTTGTCTCGTGAATGTTGTTCCGCTGTATGATCACATAGGATTAAATACTCATCTAGACAAGATTTAAAATGAAAAAAATAGGGTTGCTAACCGAGGGGGAATCCTTAAGGGATTTTCACTCGGTTTTCCCCATGTAGCTCACTTGGACCGGTCATCCGGCCAGACCGGGACGAGGGGGTTACAAAATTTCCAATGCCGCCACTTGCTGCTCGATGCTATGTTGTGGAACACATTTATCAAGAGGCGTCTGCTGCCCACCTCCCATAACTCTACTTTTGATCGACCGCGCCTCGCCCTAATCCACAGCATCATGACGAACAGGCCCATCAATGTTGGGGAGATCATTTGCCAGGACATCCAGAATTGTTTCCGCAAGATAAAGGGCAGGCTATACTTCTTGTCAATCATCACCGGCCTTTGTGCCAATTTCGATGTTCCGACCGACCCCAAAGAAGAGATGACGACAACAAAGGAGGAATGGACCATGAGAGTCTGCATGTAGATGATGCAAGCCCCGGAGACAGAGCCCATAACTCCAAGCCAGCCCTCTATCGCCTAGCCTGCCACTCTAGCAACCCCCGGCAGTACAGAAGCTACCCCAGACAATAAAGTCCTCACGTTGTTGCGCACTCTTATCGACAACAACAAGCGCATCGAGCAGCAGCAGCTGACTTTCATGAAACACGTGGGGAAGTTCAAGAAGCCTTTGTGGCTTATCTCCTCCATAAGTTCACTGATGACGGCCCCACCTTGCCACCCTACCCTATAGATTTAGCTGCCGCAGCTGCTCTAGAACAAGGAACGCCATCATCTGCCGCTGACTGCCATGCTATCTTCCGCAGACAGATGCCATCTCTGACGCACTACCCATCGTACTCAGCCACCTCCGCCTCCAATACGGTGGCAAACTCCCCAGAGAGGCATCAGCAACATCACTCCCCCATCTGCACAGCGGCAACAGTGGCCAACACATCCTCATCAAAAGAGGTGCAGCAGCAGCCGCTAGTAACAGAAGTTGTAGCAGCAGCAGCCATCCCAATGGCAATAGACCCTTTAGAAGCACCAACAGAGGAAGGTACTAGGAAGAGAAAGTGGCACATCATAGCCGCCAAGCCTATGGACGACGAGATAGAGTCAAAAGAGAGCGAAGCACATCCTGCCGCTCCCCTTGTCGAACCTCAACAAGAGCCTCGTCCCACGCCCAAAAGAGTCCAGCCGTCGCGGACAGCCAAGGTCTCCCCTGCCAAGTCTGCTACTAGGACATCTGTCGGCCGCTGCCTAATCATCCAAACATCCTCCTCCTTCTCAACAGCAAAGACTCAAGCCTCCTCTCAACCCTCAGCCAATTTCTAGTTTTTTTCTTTCTATTCTCTTTATTTTATTTTTCTATTTTTTATATATCACTTGTATTTCTAATTTTAGTTTTTTTTTTGTTTTATTTTGTGGATTGAGGGAAATGCCCATCTCGAGTTTAGGGGGGATAGCTCTCGCATATTTTTGTCTAGGCATACTTAGTAGCATATAGGTTGCATTATACTTGCCTTAATGTTAATCGGAACATAAAATTTTGTTACATAACTTGTGCCTATGATAGTTAGTCGGTTACTTATTTTTGCACAAATAAATAAATTGAACTTAATATGGGAAAAGCATGCAAAATGACTTAGAATTTTTTTGTAATTGCCAAAACTATAAAACACTATTGTTAATTGCTGAATTTGCTAGAATATCTAATGGTTGCAGGCAGCCGCTGAGGCAAGAAACAGAAATAGGAAAATACAGCACTGCCACGGCAGCAGAAACAAAAAAGAAACATTGTTGTTTTTCCCTAGAGGTGTCCGCAACAGGCTCTAGGAAGAATCATGTGCGAGGACACTTCACTGCTATCAAAGTCCATGAATCTAAAATATTTGAAGTGACAGACAAATTAGCATGACTGAATGAATGTCTTCACGGGATGATTCTACTCCATGGATTCGGAGTTTTGTAGTTTGCTCATATCTTAATTTCAGACCTAGAAGAGTAGTTGTGATTAGCTGAAGCCCTCAATGCCATGATTAAATAATTGTACATAACTGTGTTGTCTCGGCAGCAACCATATATATCATAACAGCATCTTTGTTTATCTAGTTATTCTGCATATTCAACCTATACACAGTTCTGCACACACATTGCACTAGTATTATAGAAATTAATTATGAGTTATTTTCTTGCTATTTTCCCTTCACTAATCTAATATAGGTGCCATGGCCTTGAGGTACTGAATCAAGTTGAAAACATGTTTTTCTTTCTGGTTAATATAAGGGTAAGTATGTTTAGGTTACATTGCTTGAGGACAAGCAATAGTTCGAGTTTGGGGGTGTGTAAAGTGTCCACAAGTTCTATATTTCATGCACATTCCATCTCATATTATTGCTGTTTTTGAGTACATTCTAGGCATAATTAGGACCATGTATTGAATTTTACAGTATTTTTTTACTTTTCCATGCCTTTATAGATTATATGTTATTTGGTGAAGAAAAGGTGATGTTTTAGTGTAATTTTAGTTTCAGGTACTAGAGGCTGACAAAGGGAAAGAGGAGCTGAGGATATGATGCTGAGGCAGCAAACCAAGGAGCTGTACTAATGCAGTTCCAGATAGAGACAGCAGCTGCCGCCGCCCACCATGCCACCCAAGACAGTAGAGTACGGAGTTGGAGAACCGGAGTCCGATCTGTAGAGCAGAAAATCCTGATTCTATCGATGATTTCCACTCAATTTTCTGACGTTTGTAGCATCGGGCAGAGCCGCCGAAGGAGAATCTCTAGGTTACTTGCGGAGCCAGGCAACGTGATAAAGTCCACATTCAACTAAACAAAATCAGAGTTTAAAGTTACATTTAATGAAAAAAGCTACTTTGAAGACTTCTACTTCAAGAAGGACTAGACCTAGCTAATGCCTATATATACCCATTGTAACTCTAATTCAAAAGAACATAGGTTTTCCTTAGGCATAGTTTAGGTTTTCTTGCCGCCGACATGTTTTAAATTTCTCCTTGGGTTTGGGTTATGTTGTAATTAGTTGTGAGAACGGTTGTTTAGAATTTCAAGTTTGTTTCTTCAAATAAAATTAAAAGGTTTACTTATTCCATGTTCTTCATAGTTTTCAATTAAGGCGAAAGATTAGTTGAATTCTATCCATTTGTTTGGTATCGAGAGAGTCGAACTCACGAAAGGAGTAAGTACGATTTCATCTATAAACAGTGCGATCAATCTGGTCTAGGCATAGGTTAAGGGTTTAAGGCGGCTAAAAGTGGACGAATCAACATTGTTGTCTTTGCACGATTTACGCAGCGGCTGGTATTATCTGCAGTGGGCATCAAAAACACTCTCACTTAGACATAAGCGGAGTAACTTTCAAAGCGTTCTGCCGAGCCTTGCAGTTCTGCCGAGTTTTTCGCCGAGACACATTTCCATTCCCCTGCCGAGGTAGCGAGAGAATCTCAGCAATCTACCTGCCATCCACCGCCAAGGCAGTAGAGTCTAACAGCGCAAAACGACTTGTCCTATTCAACGCAGTTTCACACTAAGTAGCAGCTTAACCCTGCCCTCTCTATCAATCTGATCACTTCCTTTTTAATTAATTGTGTTTTTATTTTATTTTTCTTCTCAACAATCAAATTAATTGTGCATTTATTTTTCCTTGTGCAGGAACAGCAATTCGAGTCAATCTGTCCAATCCCTGTGGGAGACGATATCTTTTATACTATAACTTGACAGGAGTGTGCACTTGCGCTCATAAATAGAGAACACCCAAGCGCTCTACAATGATGCTGAGGCAGCAAGCCAAGGAGTTTTACTGAAGCAATTTTAACACAGAGATGGACACTGCCGAGTAGCTAGTGCTGCCATATCGGCTGCCCAGGGCAGCAACTTGAGGATTTGGTGAATTGGTGTGCGACTAGAAGAGAATAAATTTCTGAGTCCAATGAGCCCAGCCATGCAAATTATTGATGCCGGAAATAGCAGACTGAGCCGCCCAAGAGGAAATTGTCCAAGGCGGCTTAAGGTTACTTGTGGCACAAGGAGTCCAACTTCAAGTCAAAGAAGTCAGATTTAAAGGATACATTCAATGTAAAAGCTACTTTATCATAAGGAAGACTTCTACTCCAAGGAGGACTTAACCTAGGCCATGCTCTATATATATCCGATCATACCTTGTATTTTAGAGAACTCATAGTCGGCATAGCTTAGGTTTCTCTTGTGTTTTCTTGCTGCCACTATGTTCTAAATTCTCTAGGGTTTGGGTTATGTTGTAAAGTAGTTGTGAGAATGGTTGTTTAGGTTTAAGTTTGTTTTTGCAATAAATTCATGGTTTGTTTATTTCATGTTCTTCATTGTTTTCAATTGAGTCGAGAGATCGATTGGGAGCAATCCATTTGCTTGGTATCAAGAGACTCAAACTCACGAAAGAAGTAAGCACGATCTCTTCAATACCAGTTGTTGATCAATCCAACCTAGACATAGGTTAGGGTTTAAGGCGGCTAAAAGAGGACAAACCAAAGGTTGAGTTCATTGTAAGATTCACGCTGACGAGTATTATCTGCAGTGGGAAACAATAGTAAATGACTTAGACATAAGCATGATCGTTATCGAAGCGTTCTTCCGAGCCTTGAAGGACTACCGAGTTTGCCGTCGAGCCAATCGTTCGTTCCACTGTCGAGGCAGCGAAAATGTCAAAGCACTAATCTGCCATCTCTCGCCAAGGCAATAGAGTCTAACAGCGCAATACAACTTAATCTATTCAACGCAGTTTCACACTATTGAGCAGCATAACCTGACCCATTCTATCACTCTAATCTCTTTTGTGAATTACTTGTGTTTATTTACTTTTCTTTTACAAACTGAAATTTACTTGTGCGTTTATTTTCTGTGCATGAATTGACATTCGAGTTATCTGTCCAATCCTCACGTGAGATGATATCTTTTATACTATAACTTGACAAGAGTGTGCACTTGCGCTCATATTTAGAGAACACCTAAACGCTCTACAAGTTTTTGGCGTCGTTGCCGGGGTTTGGCAACAGTAAATTTATTTTTATTTTTCTACACCTTTATTTTATTTGTATTTAATTTTAGTTTTTATTTTTACCTTTTATTAGAAAAAAAGAAAAGAATTTTATAGTTTTCTTATCTAGTGTATGACCAGAGCCAACCCATCGGCCGAAATCGTTTTCATAGGCGAGTTTGAACGAAGAGAAGGAGAACTAAAAAAAGCAAAAGAAGCCCTAGAGAAAGCCAATGAAGAAGGAAAACGGAGGGAGCAATGCATAATGGCCAAGACGACAACCCTACCAACAATGCCCGTAACGACAGGGATGGACAGATAGATCCGCCACCTAGGCGGCAGCCCCCAATTTCGCCCAGGCAGCAACAATATGTACGCACCACCAGGGATTATTTGGAGCACGACTTCATAGGATTTGATCCAACTGTTGCAGAGCCTGAAATCGATACAGATCACTTCAAGCTAAAACTCGTGATGTTCAACATGATAAACACATTAGGGCAATTTGGAGGAACTGCCACGGAAGATGCTCGGCAGCACTCGAAGCACTGGCTGAACAACCAACCGCCAGGATCATTCAACACTTGGACGGAGTTATGCAAGGATTTCCTAGATCGTTTCAGTCCCTCAAACATCACCTACAGATCAAGAAACAAGATCACAACGTTCCGCCAAGGGGATGACGAATCAATGTATGATGCTTGGGAGAGATACCAACAGATGCTGAACAATTGCCTGCTTCACGGTTTCCTATCCTGGACTCAAGTGTCGATGTTCTATAATGGAGTAAATCAACCGACATGAATGATGCTCGATGCCTCGGCCAATTGAATCATCCTGGATAGACCACATGAGGAGGCACTACAGATTCTGAACAGAATTGCTAAGAATGACTACAAGTTCCCTACTGCCCACCGCGGCGGCAGAGGAACAAGGGTTCCACTACTCTCAGCAAACAAAAGACTTAGGTCTAGAGCCCGCTCTCTTCGAGAAAATTCACGGCCAAGGGTGGGAGATCTTCGCAAATCAGCCTGAGGTGGCCAACATCACATTCGTCCGAGAGTTCTACCCCCACCAACCCCGCCCAGAAGTCCCATTCGTCTTTGTTAGAGGGGAGGCATTCAAACTCAACCTTTCCACCATCAACAGATTTTATGGGCTAGAGATGGATGACAACCCCCATGAGGAGTGGAGGCAAACATTGACAGCAGGGGACTACGAACGGATGAAGGACAGGCTGTATGAACCTAACACCCCGTGGTTGGCGGGGAAACACATTGAGTCTGTCCAACGCCGCTGACTGCTGTCAGAGGCAATGCTATGGAACACATTCATCAAGAGATGTCTACTGCCCAACTCCCACAACACAACTGTTGACCGGCCTCGTCTTGCCTTGATACATTCAATTATGAACAACCGGCCGATCAACGTGGGCGACATTATTTGCAAAGAGATCCACAGCTGCTACAGGAAATCCAAGGGCAGGCTCTACTTCCCCTCCCTCATCACCGGGCTTTGCGCGAACTTCAATGTCCCCTCCGACCCTAAAGACGTGCTGACACCACCAAGGGAGGGCTGGACAAGAAAGGTCAGGCTCTAGATGATGCAAGCACTGGAGACAGAGCCGGTCATACTATCCCAGCCGTCAGTCAACAACACCACTGCCCCGACAGCTAGAGGCAGTACTGAAGTTGCCCAAAACTCTAAAGTTATCCAGCTGCTCAACACACTAATCGACAGCAACAAGAGAATAGAGAAGGAGCAGATGACCTTCATGATATACATGAGGGAAGTCCAAGAAGCCTTTGTGGCCTATCTCTTGCAAAATTTCCCAAAGGACGGCCCCTCCCTACCCACATTCCCAGAAGACTTGGCCGGAGCAGCTGATCCCAGAGAGACTATACCATCAAAAGCAACTGCCTACCACACCGCCTTCCGCCACCAGATGCCATCTCCAACGCGATACCCTTCTTACTCAGCCACCTCTGCTTCTAACACGGTGGCTGACACTCCAGAGATGCATCAACAAAAATTCTCTCCAACCTTCATAGAAGAAATAGTGGCAGACACCTCCCCGTCCAACAATGTTGAGCAGCAGACGGCAGCAGCAGTGGCACCAATGGCAATAGAGGAACCACCGGTAGAACCCATGGCAGAGCCAAGCAGGAAAAGGAAGCGACACATAATCTCAGCCGAGCCACGGATAGCGAAGATATCACTTGCCAAGTCTATTGCTCGGACATCTGCCAGTCGCCGCCTTGTCATTCAGTCTTCATCTTCCTCCTCTGCCGCAAAGACTCCAGCATTATCTCAACCATCCGACAACTTCTAGTGGTGTTTCTTTTCTTTCTTTTTCTTATTTTTCTAATTTACATATTTATCTTGTCTTTTTTATTGTATTTTAGTTTGTGCATTGAGGGAAATGTTCGTCTCGAGTTTGGGGGGATTAGCACTCATCATGTTTAGGCATGTAATTAGAGCATATAGGTTGCATAATGTACTTGCCTTAAAATATTAATCAAGAAAGAAAAAACTTTTTTTAGAACTTGTGCCTATGATAGGATAGCTGAATTTAAATTTTTTGCACTAATTAAAAAGAACTTAATTTTGGGGGAAAGCACGAAATAAACTTAGAATTTCTCTATAAATGCCAAAAATTAAAAACATTACTGTTACTTGCTGAATTTGATTGAATTTCTGATGAACATTGTCTACTTGAATTATTTATAAAAATTCTAACATGGTTGCAGGAAGCTGCCACGGTAGGCAACAAACAGAAAAAGAAAAACACTGTCACGGCAAGGAAAAATATTTTTATGTTGTTTTTCTCTAGAGGTGTAACGCCCCGGGTTTAGGGGTCGGATGTTACTCAGGTAAATCGGGTTTGAGTTGTGGGTTCGTTTTAAAAATTCAATTAAGCTTTGGTTAAATTAAAAAGGTTTTGTTTTCATTAATGGCAAACTTGTAATTTTTAAGATAAAGGAAAATAAGATGAGAAAGGGGGATTTTTGAAAAATGTTATTCATCTTCTTCTTCCTCTAACATTTCACGTCAAAACCCTTTCTAAACCCCTTGTCACTATTCCATTCATTTCTCCATCAAATTCAAGTGATTTCAACGAGGTAAAACCATTTTTGACTTGTCCTTTCAATTCCTAACACATTTATGATTTTAGATTTTAGAAAACATCATTGTAGAGAAATTTGAGTTTTCATAGTTTTCAAAGAAAAGAGTGGAACTTTAATGGATTTTTATTTTGCTTTTGATATGTAGAGTTAAGTTATGAGTTAACCTAGCCCTAAGGTACATTATATCTCAATTTGGTTGGTTTTTATTAAGAATCCCAAAATTGGGTTTTGGGGTATTTTAAAAGTGTCAAAATTTGTGTTTTTGATGTGGTTTTGTGAAAGGGAGTTGGACTGGTGCTATAGTGATACTAGAAGGGTGTTTTGAAGGTGTTTGGAGGTGTTTTGGGCATTGGATTTGGTAGTTTTCTGCTGGGTTATTAGGGAGTACGAAAATGAAGAAGTTTTGTTAACTCGTGGTTTGGAAATGTGGTAAATGGGTCTTGAAATTGTGTTTTGATTGTGACAGTGGTTTTGGGGCTGAATGATTGAGTAAATCGTTGTTTTTGATTGACAAGAATCAAGGGAAACCATCGGAGAAGCTTCAGACACTATTCCGGGGAATTTAGAGACTTGAGATTGGTGTTTCGGCTTCCGGTTGGGCTTCATCGGTGAGTGGAAATGTTTTGAACTTGTTTTGCTTTCGGAATGGGTTCTTGGGGGTTTGGGTGGAGCCTTGTGGGCTAACCCAAACCCAAGTGTAAGTTTACTAATCGTACCTTGATGGTTATGTGATGATGTATGATTAATTGTTTTGATATCATAAGCATTGTGGATTGTTTTTACATCCGTTATTGTGGTGTAGTCGTCGTTGGTGTTGAGCCTCACGTGATAGTTGTCATAACTACGGTGATGTGTGTAACCCCCTTAGCCCGGCATAGATGGTTGAACTGAACTACGAAGATTACACGGGGAAAACCAAAGTCAACCCGAAAGTCAACCTTGATTCACAACCCTTTTTTTCTTTTTAATCTTGTCTAGATGCACATTAGCCCTAAGCGAGTACTTGTAAAACATATTCGAGAAAGGCACAGCGATCGGATAACAAACATGGACTCAATTGCACTTATTACAAGAATATGGACCAAAATATAATTTCTGCAGATTAGAAGATCCTTTATGATTTTAAAGTTACCAATATTAAATTAGTCATGTTACATGCTTCCCTGCCAAATTTCACCTTAATTGGACATCTCAAACGCATACAATTGCAAGTTCAACATTCGAGACTAAAAAGTAAAACATGCAACTTCAGAACAATTCAAATCTGTGACCAACGGTCACCTGTTTCGAAACACCTACAAGCCGTATCGAAACGCTAGAGAATCACTCTATCGTTTCGATACTTGTTCCGAAACACGGCTCTCCAGTAGCCAAAACGTATCGGAACAGCCCCGATCGTTTCAAAACACGAAGGCCATTATAGGCCCTCGTTTCGAAACGCCAGAGGGTGTTTCGATACAGTTTGCCCAGAAACTGCAGCAATTGCTGGTTTTTCATGCATAAACACATTCAAACACATCCTAATGACCTTCTAATAGTGTCAACAAGTCATCATACATAAATGGTACACATTTAGGACACCCTAACACATTCATATCATCAAACATGAAATTTCACAAGTCTAGAGGCATGCTTCCTATTATCAAAACCAAAAAGGCAAACAAACATCAAATCAAGCATGTAAGGCCTTTTACAATTCAAACCAACAAAGGAAAACATGCCACAACCTTAGGGAGTTCAACACATCTCCCAAAACAAAACTTAGGTTCCCATTGCCAATTTATCAAAACTAACAGTGTATGAAAACTTCACCATACGTGAGCTTGGACTTCCTTGGATGACTTAGCTTCCTTGGTGCCCTTAACCACCTCAATTATCTGCATTATTGGTAAAAGATAGCGTAAGCACAAATGCTTAGTGAGACATGCTCCAAAGAATCCAACACAATAATGCAATTTTAGAAAACACTTTTATCAAAGCTTTTAAACCACATGCTCATCTCTTTCCAATGCTTGATAAACATTCAAAGCAAAACTCATTGAAACCACATGTACCTTCACTCTATCTCATGCATTAAAACCAATGCAAATCTCATGGCAAGTCCATTCACATGCTTGTATTGTCAAAGCATTTCTAAACAAAACACATATACATATCTCATAGCATAAATCATCACATTAAAGGTACATGTATAACAAAAACCATTTCATCATTTATATTGGCATTTAGCATCTCATTAATACTCGGATATGCGAACACATTTCTACACTAGACCCTTCCGGTGGAATCTCACATCACCGTACTCACTTGTCTAGCAACACAACTTCCGATGGAATCTCACATCACCGTACTCACTTGTCTAGTAACACAACTTCCGGTGGAATCTCTCATCACCGTACTCACATGGCGGAATCTCTCATCGCCACAAAGCTTGGGTATTTCACCAAGTCCTACCCGATGGAATGCTCATCATAAAAAATATCTCCCTTTGGCTTAACAAAAGAGCACATACGAATTTTTAGTTTATAGTGCACTCTAATCCTATTGATCGATCAATTATATAGGGTAAGTTTCTCAACATCTATGCCAATATAAAGTGTTAAAACATCATCACACCTACTGTTTTTCATGCAATATAATTCAAAGGATTTCTTACCACATTTCAAATCATGAATCATACTTGGTTCAAAACAAAAGCTCAAGCCTATTCAATGCAACATGCCATTTCATGACATCTCTACAAGCATAATCTCATGCTCTAATCATGCATAAAAACAATAGGAATTTAACAATTTCAAACCATGAGCATGTAAAAGCATTTTAGGGGCAAACACCACTTTAGAGAGATCAAATCAAACCATACTTACTTCCGGATTTAGGAAGGTGTTTCAAACCTCTCCTAAATCCCCAAACCTTGTATTTTTGTCCTCATGGACTTCCAACCCAATCGCACTCACCAATTTCGTTTCGCTTGCTTGCCGAAACGCCAATTAAGCTTCTGGATCAACTCCAAAAGTGTCTGAAGATGCCTCCCCTGTTTTAGACACATCAAAGCAAAGGATTAATGCATCATCATGCATTGAAATCTTCAACCAACACTCTAAAACTCGTTGCTCTACCTAAAACCAACATTTCGGCTACCAAACACAACTGAAATCACCTCCAAACTCTTCCAAAACTTAACCCAGCCAAGATCCATCACTTCTAATCATTTCTAAACATCAATTAACATCAAAAACAACTCCAAACATGTCCTTATACCTCCAGCTATAACAGAACATCAAAAACACCTCAAAAACCACCATTTCCATAAGTAAAAACTTAGGAAACACAACCTATTCGGGATTGGATTGATAAAACCTCATTCCTAACATCATTTAACATCCAAAATACATTAGAGAACTATCTCAAAACAGAGCCCAATCAATTACAACGAAAATCTTCAAGAACTGAGTAAAGAACCATTTATAAAACTTCAACGAAAATCTTGAGTTTTAAGCCAAAATCTTGTTTCTAACATTAAAACCATTTATAAAACTTTAATAAAGGATTGATAACTTGGGAATTTCAGTAAAGAACTGAGTATTTAGAGGAGAAGAACATTATTACCTCTAAATGATGATTTCTCCTTGATTTGGGCAAAATTCCATGAAAACGCAATGTGGAAATCAAAAGGTTTTGTTACAAGATTAATTAGAAACCCATAGATGATAGAAATCTCACCAATTGAAGTGAAGATCAATGTGAATTTTGCTGGAAGAAAAGTGTTTGGATGCTGGGATTTTGAGAGAAAAAGGAATGAGAGAAAATTAGGAAAAGGTAGTTATGAAAGTAAAAATTTAGTTTTTTACCTTTCTTTTATTTAATTAAAACATTAATTAAATCACCCAAATTAAGGAAAACTCTGGAGAAAAACATTTTGGGTAAATTAGCTCCTTAAAGATTCAAAGTTTCAATCCTTTACAAAACAATCACTACTAAACTTTGCAAAAATCGCATTTTGGTCACTACACCGAAATGTAGTATTTCCAAACCTTATTTTGTAAAATTGATTTCACCACTCTCTTATATATATTAAATGAGGATTTTTAGATATTTTTCTATATTTTTAAAGCATCCCGAACTAGGCGTTCCGTAAAACCTCCTTTTATATTCGAACCGTTTATCAGACCGGTCCAGTTCAGACCCTAAACTTCTAAGCCCAAAATTGGGGTGTTACAATGTGTAGTTCCACCGATAGTGACTAGTAGAAGAGTATTTTGATGTGTAGTCCTGTCGGAAAACTACTAGTCAAAACGGTGATGTGTAGTCCCACCGTGTTTTGGGTTGTGCTTGTGCAAACCTTGTAATTGTGTTGTTGTGCCTCATTTCGTGCATATAAATGGTTTACTTATCTTTTAAGAAATATGTTTTGAAAACTGTATTGTTGATGAGTTTTTAGAGCTTCGCTCACTAAGCTGTCAAGCTTACGCTCTCCTTTTTCCAACATGCAGATCGTTAGAGTTCGGAAGGCAAGTGGGAAAGGGATGAGCTTTTTGGAGTTCTCGAGTAGCTCAAGTATGATTTAAGTATTTGTAATAATGCCTAGACAATGGGGGTATAGACTTATATGGAGTTGGTGCCAAACTCCTTAGTATGATTATGTTGATGTTTAGCATGTTGAGTGATGTACATCGTTGAACATGTTTACGCTTCTATGTCGTGGATTGTGAACCATGTTAACTTTGTTGCTTAAATGCCCTGTGTTTGAAGGCCTAGGGCCATATTCCATGAATGCTATGTGTGTTTGTTTAAAGGCATGTTGACTTGATATGTAATGCATTTGGTGAATGCTTGAATTCATTTATGGATGACTTTTTAGGTATGTCAAGTGTTCGGACATGTTTATAGTAGGGTGTATGTCTCTAGAGTATGTATATGCACGTCGTATCTTGATTCTTGATGTTTGAGACATGTTGGGGACGTTTGGAGATTCCTAGAACTGATTTTAGAAACACACAGACTGCAGATGTTTCGGAACGGGTAAGGTTGTTTCAGAACGGGTGTGGTTTCAAGGATACTCGTATCGAAACGCGTTCTGGTACGCTTTGGTTAGTGTGATCCCTTGTTTCGATACATGTACCAAAACGGTTTGGGTACTGTGAACCCATGTTCCGATACGTGTATCGAAATAGTTTGGCTATTGTAATGGCTTGTTCCGGAACGTGTTTCAGAATGTCTAGGCGAAAAAGGACCCTGTACCGAAACGGGGTGGGTCGTATCGGTACGGGTAGGATGGCTTTTAAAACTGGGACCCGTGTATCGAAACGGGCAAGCCTGTTTCGAAACACAGGCAAGCCTGTTTCGAAACACAAGCCTGTAATTTGGGCTTTTGGCATCTTGGGAGGTTCTCAAGTGTTGGGCTTGGGCCCGGGTTGTTGTGTGCTCTCTTGTGAGCCTTGTTTGTGGTCGTGTATGTTAGGTTTGGGCGTGTGTGTAAGAAAATAGACTAACTCGAATATATGGTAACTTTAAATTAACTCACGTCTCGTCTGCTTAGTCTTGTCTTGCTTATCCGCTGTCGTTCCACACATAGGATTTAATGATCCATCTAGACAAGATAATTAAGGAAAATTTTCTAGGGTTGCTAATCGAAGGGGAGCCTTAACGGGTTTCACTTCGGTTTTCCCCGTGTAGCCTACTCGGACCGGTCAGTCGTATAGACCGGGACGGGGGTTTACATTTGGTGCCCGAAACCGTCTCTAGGAAGAATCATGTGCAAGGACATTCTGCTACTATCAATGTCCATGAATCTGAAGACCTTTGAAGTGACGGACAAATTAGCATGAGTGAATGAAAATCTTCACGGGATGACTCTACTCAATGGGTTCGGGGTTTTGTAATTTGCTCCTATCTTAATTTCAGACCTAAAGAGTAGTTGTGATAAGCTGAAGCCCTTACTGTCATGATAATAAACTGTGCTTGTTGGAGTATGCCCAAAGACCAATCATATGATGATTGAATAGACATACTATTTTACTAGATTTATCAAGTAATGACATTGTCGTTATTATCATTTGGTATGTTTCCGTGCATCAAACTAGCCATTGGATAATAATGTCCATACAATAATATGATTATTGTTAAATAGGATCCTTAGTCGAATATTATTACGGGTATGGACAGTGATAATATATAAAGACTAATATGTGGTTGATTGATAACAAGTGTTGTCATTGATATAGAGATGTCAAAATCAACACATAAGTATTTGTTAGAGAACAACATACTCGATTGACCCGCTATGAGCATGTTTCTTGGGTAATTATGTGACAGTCACAACATTGCTCATGATAAACATATGTATAATCCTCAGACTTGAGATCAACATGATTTCAACATAAAGATTTACGTATTTTGACATAGTCAAACGTGTGTCGTAACTGACTACATTATAAAGACTGATGATTGGATACGTGATGACCTATGTAGTGAAATATGGTTGATCAAGAAAGGATTTGTCCCTCCTACATAATGGGAGAAATATCTTCGGCCACTTGATTGAGTGATATTAGAAAATGCATGGCCATGCTCGAATATTATGATATGAGATATCATAGAGATTTGTTTATCATAATCTACTCAAGACATCAAGAAACACTAGATGGACAACGCAAGTGTGACTAACCCGTGACTTGTGTTCATTTAAGATATAAAGGACAAAAGGATGAAATACATAAAGGAAGTTTATTCAGGAATTAGGAAAGTCAAACCATGACTTCATGCAACTTAGGTAGCAATGATGTATGCTATATGCCACTTATTGTTTGTAAAATTAGAACAATTCTAATTTTGCTGCTAACGTTGCATGAACCTACAAGGGTCACACCCTTCGAATTAAACGAACAAAAATTAGAAACCATACTCCCTATTTTAGGGAGGTTGCCGAAAATCCCCTATGGGATAGGGAAAATCGACAAATCCCTTAAATGGGAATAATATCGGATAAACATTGTATTTATCAGATATTATTTAGAGTATGGAAAATATTTAGAGACTTAAATATTATAGAATAAGATTCTAGAAATTTAAATATATATTTGGAATTTATATAATGTATATTTAATTCCAAGTTTATGTATAACTAGATTCTACATAATTAAAAATATATATTTAAATCCATGTAAAGATAGAATGAGATTCTATATAATATATATATATATATATATGGATTAAATATATTGTATATTTAAGTCCATGTTTTATGTAGAATAAGATTCTACATAATTAAATATATATATTGCATTTAATATTATTAAATATAATGTATATTTAATATAAACCAATTTCAAGTAGAATTAGATTCTATGCATTTTGGTTGAAATTAGATTTAAGGAATTCAAATAGAATTAAGTCTCTGAACACTATTTAAAGGGACAAAGGCTAGCTACTAAATCACCCATCTTCCTCCTCTTGAAGATTTCGACAACACCCCTAGGGATTCCCTACTGGAATTCGACATAACCCAGAAAGCTCTCTGAGAAGCTGTTCGATATTTTTCTGGTGTTCTACTTGCCCCCTGGAAAATCCCTGAAGGTTCCCTTGCTCAATTGCAAGTCCCGATTGAACTCCTGGTCGATTTCAGACTCCCTCAGGAATCCCTGGAGGGATTTCGACTTCCCCCTGGCAGGTGTTCAAACCTGTCGAAATTTATCCCTAAGTGTTAGGGAGGCAGAAACTTTGTTCGTTTTGTTAGGGTGGACTCCGTAGAGGTCGTTGCGAACCTGTGACGATTCTAGTTTTACTTGACGTGGTTATTCCGACATACCGTCGGTTTTCCAGTTTCCAGAGTTTTAAAAGGTAACTCTTCATCTTTTCACCCCGGATTCGTTCCTGTACATGGATCCTGGCTGGATTACGTCGGATTAATTTTTCCGCTGCGCCACGGGGCGTGCCGACGTGACCCAACAGTGCTTAAATATGTTGCCTCTGCAGCAACCTTATATTACCATGATAGCATCTTTGTTTACTTAGAATATTCTTCATATCCAACCTGTACACATTTTCTACACACACTGCACTGGCATTATAGTTTAATCCTGAGGTAATTCATGTTATTCTCATCTCACTAATCTAATGATAGGTGCCACGACCTTGAGGTGCTAAATCAAGTTTAAAACAAGTTCTTCTTCCTGATTAGTGCAAGGGCAAGTATGTTTAGGATTGCATTGCTTGAGGACAAGCAACAGTTCGAGTTAGGGGATGTGTAAAGTGCTCATAAGTCATATATTTTATGCACATTTCATCTCATACCATTGCTATTCTCAAGTACATTTTAGGCATAATTAGGTGCATGCATTATTTACAGTATTCTTTACTTTACCTTGTTTATATTGAATATCTTTGATTTGGTGAGAAAATATATTGTTTTAGTTTAGTTTCAGGTTCTAGAAGCTGTCAGAAGGAGAGAAAATCTGAGGAGATGATACTGAGGCAGCAAGCCAAGGAGTTGTACTGAAGCAATTCAACACAGAGATAGACGTTATCGAGTAGCTGATGCCGCCATATCTACCGCCCAGGGCAGCAACTTGAGAATGGTGAATTGGAGTGCGACTAGAAGAGAATAATTTTCTGAGTCCAATGAACCCATCCATGAAAATTATTGATGCCAGAAATAGCGGACTGAGCCGCCCAAGAGGAAATTTTCCGACGGGGCTTAAGGTTACTTGTGGCACAAGGAGTCCAACTTCAAGTAAAAGAAGTCAAATTTAAAGGATGCATTCAATGCAAAAGATACTTTATCATAAAGAAGACTTCTACTCCAAGGAGGACTTAACCTAGGCCATGCTTTATATATACCCGATCATACATTGTATTTTAGACAACTCATAGTTTGCATAGCTTAGGTTTCTCTTGTGTTTTCTTGCCGCCACTATGTTCTAAATTCTCTAGGTTTTAGGTTATGTTGTAAACTAGTTGTGAGAACGGTTGTTTAGGTTTAAGTTTGTTTTTGCAATAAATTCATGGTTTGCTTATTTCATGTTCTTCATTGTTTTCAATTGAGTCGAGAGATCGATCGGGAGCAACCCATTTGTTTGGTATCGAGAGAGTCAAACTCATGAAAGAAGTAAGCACGATCTTATCAATACCAGGTGTTGATCAATCTAGCCTAGAAATAGGTTAGGGTTTATGGCGGCTAAAAGAGGACGAACCAAAAGTTGTTGTTCATTGTAAGATTCACGCCGACAGGTATTATCTACAGTGGGCAATAACAATATTCTGACTTAGACATAAGTAGGATAATTATCGAAGCATTCTGCCGAGCCTTGAAGGACTGCCGAATTTGCCACCGAGCCAATCATTCGTTCCACTGCCGAGGCAGCGAAAGCGTCGAAGCACTAATCTGCCATCTCCCACCGAGGCAGCAGAGTCTGGCAGCGCAATACAACTTAATCTATTTAACACAGTTTCACACTATTGAGCAGCATAACCTGGCCCATTCTATCACTATGATCTCTTTTATCAATTTCTTGTGTTTATTTACTTTTCTTTTACAAACTGAAATTTACTTGTGCGTTTATTTTTTGTGCAGGAATTGACATTCGAGTTAGTTGTCCAATCCTCATGGGAGACGATATCTTTTATACTATAACTTGACAAGAGTGTGCACTTGTGCTCATATTTAGAGAACACTTAAACGCTCTACAAGTTGTAGTTCAAGCATGAGTTGTAATGAGCATGTTGTGTCTAAAATTACCTTTGTGAAATGATATGGGAAATGGCTTTGTTATCAAATGCAAGTAAAATGGTTTTAAAATTGCAGTGTTGTTGTTGTTGTTCTTTTGAGCACCGCTCACTAAGCATTCTTGATTATGCTCTTCTTTTCCAACATTGCAGATCCTTAGGCCACTCGGTGCAGCAAAGAAGCATGGAAGTGTCCAAGAGTTTATCTTTTTCTCAAGTATGGTTTTGGTATCAAATAATAGTATGTTAGCAATGGGATAGGACCTTTATGCTTTTGGGAGGTTTTGTTGTGAGACTCCCTGAGTTGAGACATGTTTGTGGTGCATTTATAGTCTTGTTTATGACCCTTGTATGTTGGATTTTGGTTTGGTTTAATGTTTGGTCGTTTATGTGAATGCTTTCTTATGTTGAATGCGTAAAGGTTTCCATTTGCGTTCTAATGCTTATTGGATTGGTGTGCTAAGATCTTTTGCCTATAGGTTGTTTGCTTATGATGTTGTGATGTTTGAATGCCAAAATATGCTGTAGTGAGTCTTTTTCTGGTATATGTTTCAAAACACCTGCTACCGTTTTGATACGGTATGCATATTTGTCCTAAATGTTTCGAAACGCATAAGGGTCGTTCCGAGACCCCAAGGCTATTTTAGGCCTGTATAGAAACACGAGGTCATTTTGATACGCCTCTGCATTATCTGGGGCAGGTGAATCGTTCCAGGCATGCAAGTTTCGAAACATGTGAGACCTGTTTCGGTACGTTTTGCCACTGTAATTGGTGGTTTTGAAACGGGCTTGGTCTGTTCCGAAACGGGTGTGTGTTGTGTTAGTTATGGAATGTTCTGAAGTTTTTTTCTTTGCTTTTTAGTCCCTAATCGTTGGAAAGGCCGATTAGACTTCGAATAGATGTCCAATTGAGACAAGGTTTTAACCGTTGCTTGCATGAACATATAGGATAATAATGAAGCCTTTAGAAAAGAAAAAAAGTTAAATTAAAATGATGTTAAGGGTTTCTAATCAGAGGGAAATCATAGCGGGTTTTTCATCGATTTTCCCAGTGTAGCTCACTTGGTTCGGTCTTGCAACTAGACCGGGTTAAGCGGGTTATAGATGCAATGTCAGGATACTCAATCGGTTGCCACCAAATTGAAAGATCCAGGGAGTTTCACTATCTCGTACACCATTGGCAATAGATTCATGGGTTTGACACTGTGTGACCTGGGGGCTAGCATGAACTTGAAGCCAATGCTGGTGTTGAAAAATCTTGGCATTGAATCAAGCCCTACTATTGTGACACTTCAGTTGGCGGATCGATCTTTCGCACATTCTAAGGGTAAGTTTGAGGATGTGCTGGTAAAGGTAGATGAATTCATATTTTTAACCGACTTTATTATTTTTAGATTATGAAGCTGATACTAATATCCCAATTATATTGGGAAGGCCTTTTCTTGCTACTAGTAGAGCTTTGATTGATATACATAAAGAAGAATTAACAATGCACATGAATGAACAACATGTTACATTTAATGTGTTTCAAGCTTTAAAATGTACATATGAATCTGAAGAATGCCAAGCAGAAGACATGATGGAGTCCATTTTGAAGGTGGACATGGAACAACTATTCCATGAAATTGATGGTGATGTCAGCGAGACTGATAATGAATAAGAAATTTTTGAAGCCGAAGAAGTGAGCTATTTTGAGCCACTGGAGTTGGTTGGTAGAGAGATTAAGCCACCTAAGCCATCAATAGAGGAACCACCAGAATTGGAGTTGAGACCATTTCTAGACCACCTCAAATATGCATATCTATGTAAGCACTCAACTTTGCCAGTAATCATTGATGCTGATCTAACCAATGATCATGAGGAAAGATTGTTGGAAGTTTTAAGTAAACAGAAGCAAGCGTTGGGTTGGACCTTGGCAAACATGTAACGCCCCGGTTTTGGGCTCGGAAGTTTTGGGTGTTGACCGGTTCGGTCAAAGTGCTGATCGAATATATAAGAGTGAATTTAGGAAAGCCTAGTTCGGGTTGCATTAAAAATATGGAAAAATGTTCTAAAATCATCTTTTAATATATATAAGTGAATTGTGAAATCAATTTTGGAAAATGAGGTTTGGAAGGTTGACATTTTGGCTAGTGACCAAAATGTAATTTTTGAAAGTTGCGGGACAGTTTTATAAAGGATTGAAATTTTGAATCTTTAAGGAGCTATTATTCCATAAAGGATTTCGCCAGATTTTTCTAAGATATTTTAAGTCTAAAATCTGATTTTAAAGTTTATGAAAGGGAGGGAAATTATTTTTACCAATTTCATAACTACTTTTCCATTTTCTCTCAATTTTCCTTTTCTCTCATTTTCTCTCAACCCAAACACAATTCTCCAGATTTCCTTCTCTGATTTTGACATCTAAATCTCTCATTTCAACTCTCATTTGATTCCTAATCATCTCATCAACAAAACCTCTCAATTTGCAAGTTGTTTCATCAAGCTTTTTGGCTCTAAAATGGAGAAATTCAAGTTTGGAGGTAAGAACGTCCTTCTCCTCTAAACTATCAGTTCTTTACTGAAATTCCTAAGTTCTCAATCCTTGATTTATGTTTTATTAATGGCTTTTCAATTGAGATCTTGATTTTTGGCTAAAATGCAAGATTTGGTGATTTTGGTGAAATTTTCGTGTGATCTGTTTGGGCAGTGTTTTGGAGTGTCAAAATGATGTTAAATGAATGCTAAATTGATTAGAAGTTGAGGTTTAACTAATGCAATCCCGGATAGGTTGAATTTCCTAAGTTTGGCTTGAGTTTTTGGTTGTTTTTGGAGTGTTTTTGGTGATCTGTTATACCTGGAGGTATAAGGACGTGGTTGTGATCATTTTGTATGTTAATTGATGTATAAAAATGGTTAGAAGTGATGGATCTTGGCTGGGTTAAGTCTTGGAAGTGTTTGGAGGTGATTTCGGTTGTGTTTGGTAGCCAAATTGTTAGATTTGTGATGAGCAGCGAGTTGTGTTGTTGTTGCTGGTGTTTTAATGCATAAGGATGCATTAATGTTCTGTTTTTGTGTGCTTGAAACAGGGGAGTTTGATCCGTGAGCTTTAGAGGTGTTTGCGGAAGGTTTCGGAAGCTTGGGAGGCTTGTTGGTTAGTCTTGTTTTGGTTATCGGTGAGTGAAATTGGGATTTCAGCTTTTAAAACAAGGTTTGAAGGTTTTTGGGAGCTTAGTGTAAGTCTAAACAACTTTGCTAAGCTCAAGAGTAAGTGAATGGATTTTTGCTCTTGAATTGTGTGTGTTTTGGTTTTAAAAGCAAATGTGGTTGATGATTGAAATGCATATGTTTTGCATGGTTTAACTCTGTTTTGTAAGCATGTTTTAGCATGGTTTAATGCTGGTTTTGAAAGCCATTTGAGAAGGATGCTCAAGGTAAGAGATCCTTGGTTTTTGCGCATGGTAATTGTGGTTTGATGCATAGTGTTGCATGTTGATCAATGGCTTTGTATGATGCTTTAAAACAGTGAATTGATGATGATAAATGATGGTTTTGCATATTGGTTATGCATGTGAGCATGAAATATCTTTATTGCATTGGAGTCTTGTAAGACTTGTTTTTAAAGGCATGTGAAGATGATGTTATGGTTTTATGTTGCCTTGGTTAAATGCATGTGATAGAATATTTGAATTATGGTTTAAAAAGGTTTCTTGCTTGATGTGGCTTTCAAGTTTAAGAAAGGTATGTTGTGAAATGGGAGTGTTTTCCATGGTTTTGTTTAAGCTTGGCATATGGTGTTTATGCATGGTTTGAGCTTGATGTTGAAAAGGGTTTTCAAACATGGTTTTGGTAATCAAATCGGGTTTGTTTTAAAAGTGTTTTTAATGACCCGCTGCATTGATGGTGTTTTGGTTTTGAGCATTCCTCACTAAGCATTATGTGCTTACGCTCCTTTTTGTCCATCAATGCAGATTCTTGAAGTTTGGACAGCAAGGAGCAAGGGATTCAAGGTGGACTCCAATGGAGATGAATGTCTCGGTAAATAGCTATAGTTAATAAGGGCAATGGGGTAGAATCTCTCGGGTTGATGTGTATGCGATCGTATATGTTTGATCAAGAATGTTTAAATGTTGTTGCTAATGTTGTTGGAACATGAATTGGCTTTAATGAGATTGTTTTTGGAAGGTTTGTGCTTAAATGGTTGCTTGTGTAGGAAGCATGCCTATAGATTTGGGGCTTTCCTTATATGTTGTGTTTCTGTTGAATTGTTGATGCAAGTATGTCTCTTTTACGTTGAATTGCATGTTGGTAAAGTTTGGTGGCTTTTGGAGCATGTTTGAATGATCAATTGTGTGTTTGAGTGAGCAAAATGCAACATTCTGGGCTAGGCGTTTCGGAACAGGTAACACCGTTCGGAACGGGTGCCCTGCATGAACCCAGGCGTCCGAAACGGGTGCCACCGTTCCGAAACGGAAGGCATTCTGCCAGACCCCCGTTGCGGAACGCGTTGCGGAATGGCCCCGTGTTTCGGAACGGGCTTGGCCTGTTTCGGAACGGGTGACCGTTGGGGGCTGACATGGGCGGTTAAATGTTTCAAAATGTTTGCATTTTGGTCCTGAACCTTGTTTGTGCAATTGTATGAGTTCGGGATGTCCGTTTGAGCTGAAATTTGGCAGGGAAGCATGAAACATGATTAATTTTAAGTTGGTAACTTAAAATTTAGTTAAGTCCTTAAAGTTTTCAGAAATTACAATTTGGTCCCTAAAGTTGTAATTTGTTCAATTGGGTCCCTGTTTGATCTCTGATGTTTGTGATCTTTGTGCATGGTGTTTGTGTGATCACATCTAAGGTTAATGTGCATCTAGACAAGATTAAAAAGAAAAAAAGGGTCGTTAATCAAGGTTGACTTTCGGGTTGACTTTGGTTTTCCCCGTGTAATCTTCGTAGTTCGGGTCAACCGTCCAGACCGGGCTACGGGGGTTACATTTGGTGGTATCAGAGCTGAGTTGCGAAGGTTGGGGAAAACGGTAAGTTGTTGTGATGTGTGTTTGATGTTTACCTTGTTGTGTGGTTGAAAGTTGGTTGAAACATGTGTTTTTGAGTATGCTGTTGATGTTTCTGAGCATGTTGTTGATGTATGCAAGCATGTTTTGTGGTTATGAATCTTGATTGAGTTTATGTAGATATATGCTGATGCTATGAGCTGATGTCATGCATGGTGAATGTGTTTTGAGCATGTTATGTTGCTTATATGCTGGTGCAATTGGATGTTGTTTGGTGTAAGCATGATCAAGGTATGTTGTTGATATGCTTGATGTTGTGATATCCATGTTGTGTTGACTGTTATGTCATGTAAAGGGGGGATTCGGGATACCCATTGCCTTATTAATATAGCTATTGTGTTATTTTGGAGTTGGAGTTTGAATCCTTGCTTAATGCTGGTCTAACTGGTTTGTTTGTTTTGTTGTGAATGTTTGTTGTTGTTAGTGGTATGGCAAAGTTGATGAAAGAATGGCGGATGAGTGAGATGGTTGCTGCCTTGGGGCAGGTTGTTAAGGCAAGGAATTCACCCTTTTGTAGAGGTGTTTTGTCTCAGTCTTCTGTGCCCGGAGTTGAGATGGTAAGGCAAGGGAAAGAAGCTGGTTCTGTGATGAAAAGTTCATCATCTGTTGTTCAGGAGGTGTTGGGAACATCTCAGGCTGTGGTTGAGGTAAAATCAGTGGATGTGCTGGCTAGATATGAGGGTTTTCCGAAGCAGCGTTTGCTTGATTTGGGTGCTGTGGAATATCACGGTTCTACACCGGGGATGTTTGAGGCCTGGTTGGCCAATGTGGTTCTGATTTTGGATCAGGAAGGCTGTGATTATGCCTGTAGGCTGGGGAGTGTTGTTTCTTTGATGTTGGAAGATGTGTGTGCCTGGTGGACATCTATGGCGGTGGCGTCACATATTCCTGATATTGATTGGGATTTCTTTGTATCTGCCTTTTATGAAAGGTATCTTGGAAGGGAATTTCCAAGGGTTAAGCAAGGCGCGGGTAGTGCTGTTGTGGAGCAAGTGTTGCTTGAGCAAGGAGTAGAAGCTCAGCCATCTGTGTGTGACCGTTGTAAAAGGCAACATGTTGGAAATTGTTGGGGCGCAGGTGTTTGCTGGAATTGTGGTTCTAAGATGCATGTTAAGCGTGATTGTCCACATGGGGTGAAGTCAGCTTCAGTGATAGCCAAAGGGTCTCAGAAAGGTCGTGGGTACGGCCGGGGCAAGGTTCAGAGGTGGCAGAAAAAGCAGAAGGTTGTGAAGAGTTTGGGAAATGAAGTTTGCTGGAAATGTGGGTCTGCTGGACACATGAGGCGTGATTGTTTGATGTTGGCTCGGAATAGCCAAGGTTCCTTATCGCAAGGAGTTGATGTTGACCCTGGTGTGTTGGTTGGTGCTGCAGTTGTGCCGCAGGAGGATGATGGTTCCGCAAGGAAGAGAGCTCGTCTGATGAAGCTTCAGGATGGTGTTGTGTTTTCAGGTAACCTTGTTAAGTGATCTTTGCTTTAGTTGCCTTAGTTTGGTTTCTGTTGGTTTTCCTTGCGTGGTAAGTCTAGTCTTGTTGCTAGTATGTTTGGGGTAATGGTAGTTGTGGTTTGGGTAATATCTTGGGTGTGAAGAAGGCTTGGGTGAGTATCTTGTGGGTAATGGTTGTTTGTATGATGGAGTTAGATAAGTTAAAGGTGAGTTAGGAGGTTGTTCTTAGACAGATTTTGAGGATGTTATTGGAGGGTGTGAACTGGCATTCATGCACAGTTAAAATCATTGTTATATGCTATATTATATATGTTGGTCCATGCATACATGTGGCATGACACTAGAGGTTTTGCATACATGTACATCAGGCATTGATAGGGCATGTAGGTGATCATGCATATGATGTTCACGCTCGCTAATAACTAATCGAATCTGTTAGTGTTGTGGTTGGATTAGGTGGGATGATGGGTTTTTAGAGGTTGTTTGGTGCTGAGTGAGAGCTAGAAGTGTTGGAGTTTGGTAAACTAGTTGCTAGTGATAGTGAGAGTGGTATAGCCGGTTGGTAGAAGGATAGTGTTTGATGCTCAGAGAGTTTAGTGGTTTGGTGGTGAAGGGTATCGGTTGAGGTTAGTATCGGTTAAGTGGTTTGTTTAGCTAAAAGGAAGTGGTAGTTCCTTGGTGCTAAGTGATGTTGCAGCTTAGTGGTTGAGTTCCCAAGTGCTGAGGTAGTTTAGCTATTAAGTTGTTGTGAAAGGGTTGTGTTGGTTCTTAGCAACCTTTGAGGAGTTCAGAAGCTGTTATGTGTGTTTTGGTTAGGTAATGTTCTAGTAATGCAAGTGTGCTGGTTGAAGTTTGTAGTGAAAGGGGTTGTGAAAGATCGAAGGTTTTCGTTGGTTGTTTGGGTTCTTGTGAGAAGTGGTTGGCTGGTTGTGGTTAAGAAAGTTCCGTTTGAAGTCAGTTGGTGGTGTGTTGAACGGCTGACGGTTTCAAGTTGGGGTTGTAAAGTAATTTTTTTTTTTTGGTATCTAGGTGAGTAGTCCTGGTGAGCTGTTATGGTAATGTTTTTGGCAGATGTGAAGGATTGTCAGCTTCGTTGAAGAGTTTGAGTAGACAGTTGATGTTTAAGGATTTTTGTTTGTTGGGAAAATCTTTGGAAGAGGTTTGGGAGTCGCAAGAGTTTTAGAAGCAGAGAGGTTGCCTAGTGGCTGAGTTGGATTGGTTGTTGTCTTTGTGTAGACAAGTCTTGGGAGTTGTGTGTTACAGTGTTGTTTGCTGTAAGAGCTGAAGTTCTTCAGGATGATGTTGGGATTGCCTTTGAGAGTTTGGATTTGTGAACAGTGTATGGTGGAGGTTTTGTGTGGAATGTGATCAGTGGTGTTGGTTGAGGCTTTTGCGTTGTCTTGTGTGTTGCTTTGAGAAGGTTGTGGTTCTCTTTTCGCCGGTTGAAATTTCGAGGACGAAATTTCCTAAGGGGGGGGAGAGTTGTAACGCCCCGGTTTTGGGCTCGGAAGTTTTGGGTGTTGACCGGTTCGGTCAAAGTGCTGATCGAATATATAAGAGTGAATTTAGGAAAGCCTAGTTCGGGTTGCATTAAAAATATGGAAAAATGTTCTAAAATCATCTTTTAATATATATAAGTGAATTGTGAAATCAATTTTGGAAAATGAGGTTTGGAAGGTTGACATTTTGGCTAGTGACCAAAATGTAATTTTTGAAAGTTGCGGGACAGTTTTATAAAGGATTGAAACTTTGAATCTTTAAGGAGCTATTATTCCAAAAAGGATTTCTCCAGATTTTTCTAAGATGTTTTAAGTCTAAAATCTGATTTTAAAGTTTATGAAAGGGAGGGAAATTATTTTAACCAATTTCATAACTACTTTTCCATTTTCTCTCAATTTTCCTTTTCTCTCATTTTCTCTCAACCCAAACACAATTCTCCAGATTTCCTTCTCTGATTTTGACATCTGAATCTCTCATTTCAACTCTCATTTGATTCCTAATCATCTCATCAACAAAACCTCTCAATTTGAAAGTTGTTTCATCAAGCTTTTTGGCTCTAAAATGGAGAAATTCAAGTTTGGAGGTAAGAACGTCCTTCTCCTCTAAACTATCAGTTCTTTACTGAAATTCCTAAGTTCTCAATCCTTGATTTATGTTTTATTAATGGCTTTTCAATTGAGATCTTGATTTTTGGCTAAAATGCAAGATTTGGTGATTTTGGTGAAATTTTCGTGTGATCTGTTTGGGCAGTGTTTTGGAGTGTCAAAATGATGTTAAATGAATGCTAAATTGATTAGAAGTTGAGGTTTAACTAATGCAATCCCGGATAGGTTGAATTTCCTAAGTTTGGCTTGAGTTTTTGGTTGTTTTTGGAGTGTTTTTGGTGATCTGTTATACCTGGAGGTATAAGGACGTGGTTGTAATCATTTTGTATGTTAATTGATGTATAAAAATGGTTATAAGTGATGGATCTTGGCTGGGTTAAGTCTTGGAAGTGTTTGGAGGTGATTTCGGTTGTGTTTGGTAGCCAAATTGTTAGATTTGTGATGAGCAGCGAGTTGTGTTGTTGTTGCTGGTGTTTTAATGCATAAGGATGCATTAATGTTCTGTTTTTGTGTGCTTGAAACAGGGGAGTTTGATCCGTGAGCTTTAGAGGTGTTTGCGGAAGGTTTCGGAAGCTTGGGAGGCTTGTTGGTTAGTCTTGTTTTGGTTATCGGTGAGTGAAATTGGGATTTCAGCTTTTAAAACAAGGTTTGAAGGTTTTTGGGAGCTTAGTGTAAGTCTAAACAACTTTGCTAAGCTCAAGAGTAAGTGAATGGATTTTTGCTCTTGAATTGTGTGTGTTTTGGTTTTAAAAGCAAATGTGGTTGATGATTGAAATGCATATGTTTTGCATGGTTTAATTCTGTTTTGTAAGCATGTTTTAGCATGGTTTAATGCTGGTTTTGAAAGCCATTTGAGAAGGATGCTCAAGGTAAGAGATCCTTGGTTTTTGTGCATGGTAATTGTAGTTTGATGCATAGTGTTGCATGTTGATCAATGGCTTTGTATGATGCTTTAAAACAGTGAATTGATGATGATAAATGATGGTTTTGCATATTGGTTATGCATGTGAATCATTGGATTAATGAGGTAATGGTTTTGCATATTGGTTATGCATGTGAATCATTGGGCTAATGTTGTGATGGTTTGCATTATGTTTATGCATGTGGAACATTGGATTAACATGGTAAGATGGTTATATTGGCAAGTGATGTAAGTGGTTCTTGGTTCGTTGATCGGATATAGTTAGCCGGTTATAGAATTGGGTGCACCGTGAATTAAGTCGCCTTGGAGGTGGAGTGGTCAAGAGTGGACGGGATAAGCTCCCTTCAAGTATCCTAACGAGATGAGGTCATAGTGGAGGTTGTTGCCCACTCGAGGACCTTGGTTGTTTGAGGTCATAATGGAGGTGTTGCCCATTCGAGGACCTTGGTTGAGCAAAGGTTATATGGTGGTTAAAAGTCCATATGTGAGAACCTTGTGCTTGTTGAGATCACAATGGCAGTGGTTAAGTCCATGTGTGGATCTTGTGTAGGATGTCCCGGATCTCGTTAGTGATGTTCTACAACTACCAATCGGTTATGCAAAGGTTGTATGGTGGTTAAAAGTCCATACGGGGAAACCTTGTGCATGTTGAGGTTGTATGGTGTTTAAAAGTCCATGCATGGGAACCTCGGTAAAAGCTAAGGTTGTATGGTGTTTAAAAGTCCATACATGGGAACCTTAGGATGTTGAGGTCATAATGGAGGTTGTTGCCCATTCGAGGACCTTGGATTGGGTAGGGTGTAGGGAGCGTAGGGACAACGCTCGGAATCCGCGTATCCGATCGGGTTGTTGAGTTGAAAAGTGAATGTGGTTGATCACTTGGAAGCCAATGTAATGTTCTTGATCATAGTGAAGCATGAGATGCTTGAAATGATGCATGGTTGCATGTGAAGCATGAGATGCTTGAAATGATGCATGGTTGCATGTGAAGCATGAGATGCTTAAATTGATGCATGATTGCATGTGAAGCATGGGATGCTTGAAAAGATGCATTGTTGCATGAAAAGAGTATGATGCTAGTGAATGCATGTTTACTTGTTAAGTTGAACAAGTGTTGGTAATCATTTTGTAAATGATGCATGTGAGCATGAAATATCTTTATTGCATTGGAGTCTTGTAAGACTTGTTTTTAAAGGCATGTGAAGATGATGTTATGGTTTTATGTTGCCTTGGTTAAATGCATGTGATAGAATATTTGAATTATGGTTTAAAAAGGTTTCTTGCTTGATGTGGCTTTCAAGTTTAAGAAAGGTATGTTGTGAAATGGGAGTGTTTTCCATGGTTTTGTTTAAGCTTGGCATATGGTGTTTATGCATGGTTTGAGCTTGATGTTGAAAAGGGTTTTCAAACATGGTTTTGGTAATCAAATCGGGTTTGTTTTAAAAGTGTTTTTAATGACCCGCTGCATTGATGGTGTTTTGGTTTTGAGCATTCCTCACTAAGCATTATGTGCTTACGCTCCTTTTTGTCCATCAATGCAGATTCTTGAAGTTTGGACAGCAAGGAGCAAGGGATTCAAGGTGGACTCCAATGGAGATGAATGTCTCGGTAAATAGCTATAGTTAATAAGGGCAATGGGGTAGAATCTCTCGGGTTGATGTGTATGTGATCGTATATGTTTGATCAAGAATGTTTAAATGTTGTTGCTAATGTTGTTGGAACATGAATTGGCTTTAATGAGATTGTTTTTGGAAGGTTTGTGCTTAAATGGTTGCTTGTGTAGGAAGCATGCCTATAGATTTGGGGCTTTCCTTATATGTTGTGTTTCTGTTGAATTGTTGATGCAAGTATGTCTCTTTTACGTTGAATTGCATGTTGGTAAAGTTTGGTGGCTTTTGGAGCATGTTTGAATGATCAATTGTGTGTTTGAGTGAGCAAAATGCAACATTCTGGGCTAGGCGTTTCGAAACAGGTAACACCGTTTCGGAACGGGTGCCCTGCATGAACCCAGGCGTCCGAAACGGGTGCCACCGTTCCGAAACGGAAGGCATTCTGCCAGACCCCCGTTGCGGAACGCGTTGCGGAACGGCCCCGTGTTTCAGAACGGGCTTGGCCTGTTTCGGAACGGGTGACCGTTGGGGGCTGACATGGGCGGTTAAATGTTTCAAAATGTTTGCATTTTGGTCCTGAACCTTGTTTGTGCAATTGTATGAGTTCGGGATGTCCGTTTGAGCTGAAATTTGGCAGGGAAGCATGAAACATGATTAATTTTAAGTTGGTAACTTAAAATCTGGTTAAGTCCTTAAAGTTTTCAGAAATTACAATTTGGTCCCTAAAGTTGTAATTTGTTCAATTGGGTCCCTGTTTGATCTCTGATGTTTGTGATCTTTGTGCATGGTGTTTGTGTGATCACATCTAAGGTTAATGTGTATCTAGACAAGATTAAAAAGAAAAAAAAAGGGTCGTTAATCAAGGTTGACTTTCGGGTTGACTTTGGTTTTCCCCGTGTAATCTTCGTAGTTCGGGTCAACCGTCCAGACCGGGCTACGGGGGTTACAAAACATCCGAGGTATATGCATGCACAAGATAAACCTAGATGAATATCATTGAAAAACCATTGAAGGCCAGAGAAGACTGAATCCAAGCATGAAAGAAGTAGTCAAGAACGAGATTATCATGTGGTTGGATGCCGGGATAATACATGCCACATCCAATAGCTTGTGGGTTAGCCCGGTACAATGCGTGCCAAAGAAAGGTGGCATGATCGTGGTTCAAAACAGCAAGAACGAGCTAATCCTTTCTAGAACTATCACATATGGAGAGTGTGCATGGATTACAGGAAGCTGAACAATGCCACCAAAAAGGACCACTTCTCGTTGCTCTTCATTGACTAACTGATGGACAAATCGGCATGTAATGATTTCTATTGCTTCTTAGATGGTTATTCAGGATATAATCAAATTCCCATAGCTCTAGAGGACCAAGAAAAGACCACATTCACCTGTCCATATGACACATTCACCTTTAGAAGGATGTCATTCGGTTTGTGCAATGCACCGACAACATTTCAATGTTGCATGATGTCTATCTTTTAGACATAATTGAGCAAAACTTAGAAGTCTTTATGGACGACTTCTTAGTCTTTGGAAAGACATTTGATAAGTGTTTACAGAGTCTAGAGCTTGTTTTGAAAAGATGCATTGAGAGCAACTTGGTCTTGAACTGAGAGAAATGCCACTTCATGGTAAAAGAAGGCATAGTTCTAGGTCATAAAGTGACCGAGCGAGGTTTGGAAGTCGACAAGGCAAAAGTGGAGGTAATTAAACAGTTGCCACCACCTACAAGTGTCAAAGGTATAAGAAATTTTCTAGGTCATGCAGGCTTTTACAACCAATTTATTAAATACTTTTCAAAAATTACTAAACCTTTGTGCTCACTATTAGAACATAATGCCACTTTTACGTTTGATGATGGTTGTTCGAGAGCTTTTTCAGGAACTTAAGAAGAGAATGATCAACGCCACTATAGTCGTAGCACCAGATTGGAGTAAGCCGTTTGAACTCATGTGTGATGTCAGTGACTATGTCGTTGGAACAGTACTGAGACAACGACATGGTAAGTTTTTTCATGCCATGTACTATGCCAACCGAACTTTAAGAGAAGCACAACTCAATTACATCACAAAAGAGAGAGAATTTCTAGTTGTTGTATTTTCTTTTGACAAATTTAGATCTTATATGGTTGGTAATAAGTTTATTGTGTATACAAATCACTCAGAACTAAAGTACCTCTTGGCAAAGAAGGATGCCAAACCCAGATTGATCTGGTGGACACTTCTACTACAAGAATTTAACCATGAGATTCGTGATAAAAAAGGCATTGAGAATTTAGTGGTTGATCTCTTATCACGCCTAGAACATCATTGTGAAAATGGTAAGACAACTGCCATAAGAGATGAATTCCCAGATGAGTACTTGCTTGCAGTCAATGTCGTGTCATGGTATGCTGACATAGTCAACTATCTGGTAAGCAACATTCTGCCACAAGACTTGGCATACAATTCCAAGAAAACATTTCTTTGAGAAGTTAGGTAATATTATTGGATGAGCTGATTCTATTCAAATAGTGTGCTGACCAAGTAATAAGGCGATGTGTGACAGAAAAGGACCAGTATAACATCTTGAATTTAGGTCACGCCTCTCCTTATGGAGGACATTTTTTTCGGAATGAAGACTGCTGCCAAAGTGCTACAGTACGGATTCTTTTGGCCCACACTATACAAAGACGCCCACAACTATGCCAAGGCATGTGACTGATGCCAACGGACGAAGAACATCTCTAGAAGACATCAACTGCCGCTCCAAAACATTATGCATGTGGATTTATTTAATGTATAGGGGATAGACTTTATGGGTCCATTTCCCCCATCATTTGGTAACATGTATATTCTTGTAGTTGTGGATTACGTATCTAAATGGGTTGAGGCTGTTGCATTGCCAACAAACGATGCTAAGGTTGTTGCCAAATTTTGGCACAAACATATTTTTACTCGATTTGGTGCACCTAGAATGATTATTCATGATGAGGGTACCTATTTTAAGTGTAAACTAATCTCTAAAGCTTTGTGCAGATACGGAATTCAGCAAAGGATTGCCACGAGATACCATCCTCAAACAAACGAGCAAGCTGAGATTTCCAACAAGGCGGTCAAGAATATCCTTGAAAAAACTGTGAATCCATCAAGGAAGGACTGGTCTCTAAGACTGGATGAATCATTGTGGGCTTACATAACAAGATTTAAAACTCTATTGGGCACTTCACCATTTAAACTTGTTTTTGGAAAAGCATGCCATCTTTCGGTAGAGATAGATCATCGTGTATATTGGGCTATTAAAATGCTTGATATGGCATGGAGAGCTATAGAAGAAAAGAGGTTACTAGACCTAAATGAGTTGGAGGAGTTCAGATCACAAGCCTAAGAGATTGCCAAACTATACAAGGAGAGAACAAAAAGCTAGCATGACAGGAGAATCATGTCAATACAATTTGAAGTAGGCCAGCTTGTTTTGTTGTTTAACTCGAGGCTTAAATTATTTCCAAGGAAGCTTAAGTCAAGATGGTCAGGCCCATTTGAAGTTGTAAAGCCATATTTTTACGGAGCGGTGGATATAAAAAATCTAAAGACGGGAGAAATTTTCAAGGTGAACGGTCAACGTTTAAAGCACTATTGGGAAGATAATCAACATAATGTCAAGGAGGTTATGCTCTTGGCAGAGATACCGTAACATAATCATGGTTTAGTTCTTTTTGTAAATATTAGAATTAGAGGTTTTTCTTTTTCAGCATTTTCTTTATTTCTTTATTTTTCTTTTAGTTTTTAATTCTTCTTTTACTGCGTTGAAAGGTTTTCATTGAGTGTATGCAGATTCAGGAATTATGTCAAAGCAGAAAAGAGCATGACACCAGTGAGAGCAAAGATAGTTTTGTGTGCCAGCAATGCTGCCAACGCCAAGCTTGGCATGCGGCGGAAGTAATTTGGGAAGAAGTGATTTACCCTAGCTTGCTCGCTAAGTAAGAGTGTGAAATCCTGGCCGCCCAATTGACCGGATAAGTTGAGTTTAAACTCAACTTAAACCCTTATCACTTTTCATCATTACCTCTCTTACCCTTTCCTATCACCTATCAGGTTATCAGATCAACTTTTTATCTTCCCCAAACACGCTACTTACCATCATTACCCTCTTTAATTCAAACACTCATTGAACCCTATTACACACTCAACCTTCACTTCATCCTCCCTATCTGTTCATCATCCCTTCACTTTCTTCTTTCTTTAGCCAAGCAAGAAACAAAGAAACACAATCTTTCCTTTTTTTCAATATTCGAACAAATCTCTTCAATCTTTCATGGCTTCATCATCGACCCCTTTCAAAACTTTCTTCAATGAGAAGACACACAAAAAATATGAAGAGCACTTTGCTTCGAAGACGTTTGTTAGTGATTAGAATTTTGACTTCAAGAACGAGAAAAATCTAGGCTTTACCCCATAATTCATGGATGTCATGACCAAGCATAAGTGGGAGTTGTTTTGCCATAAAAAAGGGTGACATCTTTATTAACATTGTTCGAAAATTCTACGCGCATCTCAGAACCAAGGCCAATATGTTCTTGATGATCCGAGGGGCTTGCGTGAGGTTTGATGTAGGGTTTATCAATACTTTGTTCCAGTTGGAGGAGGAAGACGAGCATGAGAAATTTGTTGCCACCATGACTGCTTCCAAGAGAAAGAAAATGTTGGCAGATCTTTGTGAAAAGGACACTGAGTGGATTGTGTCCTCGAAAGGGCACCGAACCGTCAAAATATTGTCCCTCACATCTCATACGAAGGGTTGGAATCATTTTCTTAAGGAGAACATAATGCCGACGACACACAACGAGATGCTGTTCGGGGAGAGGCTGGCACTACTACACTCTATTCTTATGGGGTGAAAGATCAACAACATTAGTAGGATTTTAATCACTGAAACATACAAATGTACTAGTAAGCCAACTTGTGGATTGTTCTTTCTGTTGTTATTATGTAATATTTGTATACAGCACAACGTGCCCAAGACCGATGCATACATAGCCCTAATTGTCAAAGGCACCACTATCACACCGGCCGCTTGGAAGAACCTTATTGCCATTGACTATAAGGACAAAGGTAAAGGCAAGGCCGCCACGACGACACCTAAGCCTAAGCACCTAAGGTTGAGTTTGGAGCTTCGATGCTAGCGGATGCAATGGTATTGCTCGGTTAGATCTACCACTGTCAGGAGTTGATTCTCCAAAAGTTGGAAAGGGCTAAGGACCAGAGGAACAAGTTATGCTACTACACCCATGCCAGGGATGTAGCCATCAAGGAGTCTCTTGTGACCATGTCTCCAAGAGTCATGCCCACATTCTCTTCCTTCTCGACAGAGCTCTTTTCCAATGACAGTGTCATGGTAGCTAGTCAAGTCAATAGCCTAGTTCACAGTCTCGTACCGTCTGATGCCACCAAACATGTTTCCCATGTTCAAGTTGAATCCCCCAAGACTGACACTACCATGGAATTTGCTGAGGATGTCCAAAACAAATATGTTGCCCCTGTTGAGTCTGCCACCACTCCTACCACATCGGAGCCGGTGCAGATTGTTAAAGAAACCCCTGCATCCACTACCGCCTCGAAGCCAACCATGATGAGAGTGAAACGCAAGGCCCTGATCGTGGAAGCTTTGTTAAGTAGAAGACTTGTGTCACGCGTGAGGAAGCCAAACGAGAGGAAGCCTCTGCTGGGGAGTCTTCTTCTTCTTAAACTTCGTTACATTTAATTCCATTGCATCTCCATGTTCATGCATTTTATTTTTCTATTTTTAATTGTATATATGTGTTGTCTTCATGCATTAAGAACAATGCACATCTTTAGTTTGGGGGTGTGCATTGACTCACATTTATGCCATGCAATGCATTTCATGTTTTCATTTCTATTGCCATGCGATGTATTCTATATAGATTAGCTTTGCATGTCGAACCATAAAAGAAAAGGAAAAAAAAATTCCTCGATTTACTTTTGAAGAACGTTAACACTTTGTTTAGCAAGCTTAATTTGATCTAGATGTCTTTCTAATAAAGAAATTAATCTTTAGTCATCTTTTCCAGCAGAATAGTAATGTTAAGTCTCTTGGCAATTGATCTCTAGTTTAGGGAATTTAACTTTGACTTAACACGTAGTATGCATCTAGTTCCCAAGCAAACTTAGGATCTTTGAAACTAAGCTCAAAAGAAAAAAAATTGGCGTCAAGGTAAAAAGAAACAAATAAGGCAACAATGTTTTGCCAAGGCAAGGAGAAAAATTAAACTCTCCTCTACCTTAGGGATAATTAGTTACTTGTGGCTTCATGGTTTGCTCCCTCTTAGGTCTCAAGTCCAAAACTTTAGGGTATGAGATGAAGAGAAAGCCTAGTGATATTTAGATTAATGTGGGAGTTCGTGGTATGCTCCCTCTTATTTCTCATGCCAAACAATGCCACGAAGCAAGCTTAAATTAATGCCAACAAAAATACTTGGCATGAATAAAAGAAAAAAAAAGAAAATATGAGTTTAGGTAGTAAAATTGACTAAGAGAGTAAAAGGACACTTGACGCATATTGCCTACACATGATGCACTTTTCATGCCCTTAGACTAGAGTTATATTGATGCACTTGAATTTCCTATCTGCTTGGCATTATTGCACTGGGATACCTAAGGACAAAAATAGAGCCAACTTCTGCTTGTCAACACTTGTTGGCATTCCAACCAAAATTTTGTCGAGGTACTATTTTCACAATTTTTCTTTTTCTCGGTTTATTTGCATTACTTGAGGAAAATAATTGATTTAGGTTTGGGGGAGTGTTATCTCCTCAAAGTAATGATTTTTATGCCTATTTTGCAGTATCTTTGCTTGTCTCTGAGTACATTTAGATGCATTTAGTTGTTAATTGCATGAATTTGCATAAAGAGTTTTGAATCTTGCTATGCCATTGTGAAGGGTGGTTTGTTTGTATGATTGCAGACACAACATAGCAAATTAGCAGGAGAACGATGAGAATGTTGGTAGCTGTTGGTAGAGATGGAACAAAAATTGCTGAAGCACTGGTTGGCAAAGAAAAGATGTTTGATGCCAGGTCGAGAGGAAGGTGAACCAATGATGACGTCATCCCTATCCTAGTTCATTCTCATGCACCTATTGAAAGAAACTCAAGCAAACACTTGAGAGGGATCGATAATGGAATTTAAGAGGCTGTACCAAGCTTGACCGAGAGCTTGGATTCTGAAGGGCTGCATCGAGAGACACCTTCTCACCCATTCTCTTCGTTTAAGTAATTTTTTATTTTTTTTAAGATGGTGATGTTGAGATACGATTATTGTTTTTGTTTGGAATCCCTCACCATGAACTAATTTAATATTGGTGAGGGATGGTTGTGTTGAACGTTATTTTCTATGTTTATCTTTTAATAATTGGAAATGTAATGGCATTGTTTTTTCTATATGGCATGGTCTTAATTGTTTTCACAAATACGATGCCAAGCAAGAGTTGACTTTGTTTAGCTTTTAATATTTTCTATGAGGGATAAGAAACCCTCACCATGAAAAATTTGTTTATAGAGATATAAAAGTTTTTGCATAGTTAATTCAGGGTATTACCATCGAGAGAGGCAATACCAACTTCCGAATTTGATCGGCAAATAATGCCAAGACAGGATTTATTAAAAGCTGGCATGGCATGAATAGCATGAAAACCAGGCATCCCTTGCCAACACTCATCATACATTTTAAAACTCTCTTTGCCAACGTTGTTGTCTTTTATTTCCTTCTTTTCAACTTGCTTCCAAAACCAACTTCAAAACAAACAAACTTTCTTTGACAAGTAAAACAAGTAAGCAATTAAACTCTTGATCAATTCTTGTGGGATCGATAACTCAGCTTACTATTGTATTACATGGATACTATGTATACTTGCACGCAAAAGACTCTTTCTTGGCATTGTTTATTCATTACCAACGCATTTTAACCCCTTTTTCGAAGCTCTCTCAGGAGTCCAACAAGAACGTGAGGGTAAAACGGGTTTTGTGGGTGAGCCTACAAATGCTTTTGTGGGAAAGACTAAAGGTGTTGATGAGGTTCAGACTGATGATTCTTTTGAATCAGAAGGTTTGGGGTTTATTTTCTCAAGAAGAGATGGATATGATAGTGACAATGATGACGAAATCAGAAAATAGGAGATGATACTCTGAATTTCTTTGAAAAACAGAAGAAAAAACACTCTCAAATGATGTTGTAGAAGTTGAGTCTGCTTTTGATTTTAGATCAGCTAATGGGAGTTCAAACTTGAATGCAACAAGGGGTGATGACAGTGGAAGTGAGAGAAAAAAAATTCATAGTGATGTTAAAAGTGAAAGTGAAACGGGCTATATCGAGTCTTCAGATGATGGAAGTTATGACAGTCTAGGATGGAGAGATTGTTTGTAAAAGAAGAAAGAAGATCTTTTATGATCCCAAAGATCGAATCACATACTTGCAACTTGGGTTGATTTTTGATAGCACAAGGTAATTCAAAGATGCACTAGTTGAGTTTGCTATTACTAAAAGATTTGATTATAAACTGGTTAGAAATGAGAAAGACACGGTGAAAGCTAAATGCGAGGGTGAAGGCTGTCCATGAGAGATATATGCTTCAGTTGACAATGGTGATGGCTTCTTTAAGGTAAAGAAATTTGTAGCCCAACAAGATTGCTCAATAACTTTCACCAATTCTAAGGCAAACTATAAGTTCATTGGGAAACATTTTTTAAGTATGTTGAGAATTATATCAAAACTGATATTGAATGAGATGCAATGATTGGCTAAGGAAAAAATGAATGCAGATGTGCATATTAATGTATGCAGTAAAGCTAAGATGTGTTTAAAGAAGGAGATCAATGGGAGGGTGCATTATGAGTTTAATAGACTCTTTGACTATGCATCAGCATTGAGGAAAGTTGGCTCAAATTGTACTGTAGATATAATGGTTGAGAGACCTAGTCCTAATCACAATAAGATATTCAAAAGGATTTATGTATGCTTTAGTGTAACAAAAGAAGCTTTTAGAGCATATTGTAGGCCTATTGTGAACTTAGATGGATGTTTCTTGAAGGTTCCTTTTAATGGGGAACTAATAACATCTCTTGGAAGAGATACAAATGATCAGATTTATCCTATTTCTTGGGTTGTTGTTGAAAAAGAAAATAGATCTAGTTGAAGGTGGTTTTTAGATAACTTGAAGCATGATTTGCAATTACGGGATGATACTGGATTTACAATAATGAGTGATCAACAAAAGGTAGTTAAATTGCATTTAATTTAGTTTTTCAGTTACTTAAATAAGTTGCTTTAAACTTTAATTATATGTTTTTAATGTTGTTTGTTTTCAGGGTTTGGTTGAAGAAGTTATGGTGATTATGCCAGCTGTGGAGCATCGATTTTGTGCAAGGCAACTATATGCAAATTGAAAAAAAAAATACTAAGGTATTGAATTACAAAAGCTATTTTGGTATTGTTGTAAGTGCACCAATGAATCTGACTTTTATGATCATGCAAGTAAGTTGGGTGAATTGAAAGGAAAAGCTTTAGAATCTTTGTTGTTGAAGGACCATGTGCACTGGAGTAGAGCTTTTTTTTCACACATTATCACCGTGATGTAGCTCACAATAATTTTATAGAAGCTTTTAATGCTGCTATTTTACAATCTAGGTTCATGTCTATTATTTCCATGCTTGAACATATTAGACACTATGTGATGAATAGGATTGTAACAAATAAAATAAAAATAACTACCTGGAAACCACATTTTGGTCCTAAAATTATGGAAAAGTTGAAAGAAAATAAATAACTGAGTTCTTACTGCCATGTGAATTAGAATGGGTCTGAGGGATATGAGCAGTTGTGGGGGACTGATACTTATGTTGCGAACACTAATGAAAGATGATGTAGTTGCAGGGCATGGGATCTAAGTAGTATCCCCTACCCCCATGCAATATATGTGATCCTATTTAGAATGGAGTCAATTCATGATTATGTCTTCCATTTGTACAAAAAAGAAATCAATGAAGCAATCTATAGCTTTGTCATTCCTATACTGTCTGGTGATAAACTCTGGCCAAAAATAAACATGGGGTCTCTTGAGCCACCTATTGAGGAGAAAATGCCAAGTTGGCCGAACAAAATAGAAGAAAAGAAAAAGGTGAAAGTAGTTGTAGAACAAGACTTTCTCAAAGAGGCACCAAAATTAGATGTACTCTATGTTATAAACAAGACCATAACTCTAGAAAATGTCCAACTAAGCAACAACAACCACAACCAAATTTAAGTTTAATTTCCTTTTATTTTTGTTTAGTTACTGAACATTGAGTTTGGTTTCTTTAATTACTGAATATTGAGTCTGGTTTGCTAAATGTTAACTAAAGGTTCAAACCGAGACATTTTCAACCAATTCAGATGTTTTCACTGATTTTTTGGCTCAAAAAAAATTGAATCAGAAAACTAAAAAGTGGAAAGTCAATCCTTAAATTGAATCGAATATGGAAAGAAAAGAGGGAAGTCAACCTCGAATTAGTGCATGATTAGTCCAAGAAAAACAAAAAGAGAAGGGGAATCAGAATCATTTCAAATAGAGCAAGTATCCATCGGGATTAAAGGCATTTGATTTTTTTTTAATTTTTCTTGTAAAATATGGTATGTAAATACCTATATAAGCATCCCCTCCCCCATTTCATTGTAGCATCACCACCACCACCAACACAACATAGAGAAATAAAAAGAAAAGAATTTTCTTAGCATTTTCTTTTTTCAAGATTTCACTTCTACTTTTGCATCAGAGTAGTAAATATCCAAGGCGTTACGACATCTTTCTCCTCTAATTTTATAAAATATCTAGCCCTTCCTCCTCATATATTTAGTATTTTTGTCCCTTCATTTTATGTATGTTTCTTTTTTATTTATGACTATTGTTGCAATTTACATTTAATTTTGATATTTGTTTAATATTTCTTTGTTTCAATTGTGTAGATTTGTATATAATATATATTTGTTCTTTCCGAAAAATATATGTAGTATCTATACATTTATATGTATTATGTGTTATTTTATAATCACATATATATTTATATACATTTATTACATCTTTAAGCATATATTTTTTATCTATGTATGTAACACCCCTTAACCCGGTCTAGGAGTAGACCGAATTTAAGGTATCAAGATTAGTCAACAATTAACTTATGATACAAGTTAGAAACTATTCACACAAGACTAGATGCAATTGGTTCCTAAGACATTCAAAAGAAGCAATTGAGAAAACAAGATAATGAATGTTCATTACATTATAGATATGCAATTGTTATTTTAAACTCAAATGTTTCAAGAAAATCATTCAATACAAATCATTCAAAAACAACCATTTCGAAGAAGACTAGAAGGATTTAGATCAAATAACCTAGTTACACTTCAATCACATCATTTATATACGCAACTCATATTTAAAGTAAAAAACACTTAGTACTAAAGGCATTGTCCTTAAGCCATTCGAATCATGTAAGGAAGATTGAGAACACGCACATTGTTTCTTTTTTAAAGATATCTTATTAAATTCAAGATTTATATAACTATTGCTTATTTAGAAACTTCCAACTTATCCCTTTTTTTTATCAAAGGATAACTTGCATTCAACAGAAAATTACAGGTACAAGAGGTGGGCGGGAAGCTTATCAGTTCCCCAGACCATTTGGACATTAAGGTTTTTTGACTGTTTGGCTAGCCAATCGGCCGCCTGATTACATGAGCGAGGAACAAAAGCAAAGTTACAAGAAGAAAATGACCGCGCTATCTGCCTAATGTCTTCCTCGATAGCTGATGTTTCCCAGTCCGAGAGGGATCCATCCCTTAGCCTGCCAATCACAACTTGACTATCCGCTTCAATAATAACTTTGTTAAGCCCATTCCGGATGGCCATTTCCATACCCATCCTGATAGCCAAAACCTCTGTCGCTGCAACTGACGGAGCAAAAAAAGGGGCGGAAATTCCTTGGTAAAAGGATCCCGAACAGTCCCTTGCAATAGCCGCTGCTGATACTTTCCCTGAGAGACGATCAAAAGCAGCATCACAGTTGATCTTAAAAGTACCAGAGGGGGGTGGTGTCCAAAGTCTAGGTCCCTGGGGAATTTGACTCTTCTCTGAGAGCTCAGACAATGTGACCATTTGGAATTCCGAATAGGCTCCTTCCGCCCTCAGCCACACGTCCCAAGGAAGATCCTGCCTTCCTTCAAAGAGTAGAGCGTTTCTCGATTTCCATAGATTCCAGAGTAGAAAGGCGATAAGAGCACAATCATCTTTAAAGCTTCCTATTTTTCGGAATTCATTGATCTTTAGCCACCAATGAGGGAAGCCAGGGAAGCCCATAGCAGAAGGGGAATAATTAAAACCAGAAGCTTTCCAAGTTGCCTGTGCAAAAGGGCAGAAAAACATAAGATGTTCAACAGATTCCCCTACCCCCCCACAACAGGGGCAGCAATCAGAGTCCTTGAAGTTTCCATGAAAGCGGGCTGCTAGAGTGCCCTTAGTAGGAACAATGTTGTGGCATAGTTTCCAAAGAAAGGAGCGAATCTTAGCTGGGGCTTTAACATTCCAAATTGAATTCCAAAACTCCTTCTTCGTTTTTGGGTCCTCATTGGGTGAAGGATTGGATCGGTCCTCAGAATTCTCCTCAATGAATCGATACCCTGATTTAGAAGAGTATTCTCCATTCTTGTTCATAGCCCAGATAAAAGAGTCTTGCACCTGAGGTCCTCCGATTGGAATGATTAAAATTGCTTTGGCTTCTTCCGGGGAGAACAACTCCTTGATCTTGGATTCGTTCCACGTTTTTTGGCCTGGATTCATGAGCCCGCTAACAGAAGGAGAGGGAAGGTCAGGTGGCGGTTGGGTCGATAAACGGTGACTTGGTAGTTTCAGAATCCATTTATCGGACCAGGTTGATATACTTATCCCATTTCCAACTCTCCAGATTGCTCCCTCCCTAATGACCTTGATACCTTCCCTAATTCCAGACCAAGCCCAGGAAGGATTGAAGCACTTTGGCTCCTCGAAAATATTGCCATTTGGAAAGTAGATTCCCCTGAGGGTTTGAGCCAGAAGAGAGTTCGGGTTCTTTATCACTTTCCAAGTGATTTTAGCAATGAGAGCCTTATTGAAAGTTCTAAGGTTTCGGAAGCCCAACCCCCCTCTATCCCTTGGACGACAAAGATCCTTCCAGTTAATCCAATGAATGCTTCTTTCCTTTTCCGCACAGTTATTCCACCAGAACTTTGCGACCATTGAACAGATTTCATCGCAGAAAGTAACAGGGAGGAGAAAACATTGCATGACATAAGTGGGGATGGCTTGGGCAACTTCTTTAACAAGGACTTCCTTTCCAGCTATGCTCAAGAACTTGGCTTTCCATCCTTTTAATCTATTCTGAACTCTTTCTTTGATGAAACTTAGAGCTTCTTTTTTGCTCCGTCCCCAAAAGGAGGGAAGCCCGAGATATCTAGAATCCTCCTCCATAGGTCGGAAACCCAAGACATTGAACAGATGAGTTTTGAGACTATTGCTAACGTTGGGGGAAAAGTAGACCGAAGATTTCTGGAAATTTACCGACTGTCCTGTGGAAATCTGAAATAGTTGGAGGATATGAAGAGCAGCAACACAGTTTTCTTCATTTGCTGTGGAAAAAACCAGACAGTCATCGGCAAAGAGGAGATGACTCAGGACAGGACATCGTCTTTTGATTCTCAAACCCTCGAATATGTTCGTGTCGATTTCCTTTTCAATGATCCAAGACAAGATGCTTAATATGAAAGTGAAAAGAAAGGGCGATAAAGGGTCTCCCTGTCTCAAACCCCTCTTCGCCTGTAGTTCTCCAGTGCGTTCCCCATTTAAAACTAAAGAGAAGGAGGCTGACGTAACACATTTCATGACTCTCTCAATCCACCACTCACAGAAACCCAACATGTTCATAACATACTGAAGGAGATCCCAGTCCACTTTATCATAGGCTTTCTCCAAATCGATCTTGAGAGACATGAGTCCTTTCCTTCCCTTTTTAGTCTGTTTGATTGCGTGGAAGGCTTCATTGGCTAAGATGATGTTATCATGTATTGATCTGCCTTGCACAAAAGCGGATTGATATTGTGGAATGATTTCAGGCAGGAAAACTTTCAGTCTAGATGCAAGAATCTTGGTGATCACTTTCATGGAGAAATTACATAGACTGATCGGTCTGAAATGTGAGACTTCAGTGGGGTTTGCCTTTTTAGGGATGAGCACAATATTAGTCTTGTTTAGACCGGAAGGCAAAACACCCTCCCCGAAGAAAACAGATACCATCCCGATAAGATCTTCTTTCACCGTATCCCAGAAGGTCTGATAGAAACAGCCGGGAAAACCATCGGGACCCGGGGCTTTCGTTACGCCCATATCAAAAACAGACTTCTTGACTTCCTCTCCAGAGACAGCTTTGCTAAGTGCAGCATTCATCTCATCGGTTACCAAACTGGGTATGTAATCCCTTAGACCAAGGAAGTTCACCGTATGGTCTTTAGAGAAAACCTTCTGGAAGTGTTACAACAGGTGATTAGTAATTTCCACCGGATCCTCAATCCAAGATCCATCTTCCTTTTTTAATTTGACGATGGAGTTGGTTCTGCAATGTTGAATGATGGTGGCATGGAAGAACTTTGTGTTCCGATCTCCGCACTTCAGCCAGTTAACCCTGGATTGTTGATGCCAATATCTTTCCTCACTTTCCCATTCAGCGTCGAGTTCTTTTTGTAGCCTTTTGAACTCTTCCAATTTCGGCTCCGTAAGTTTTCTTCCCTGGAGCTATTTTATTGCGGTCATTAGCATCTATTTTTTCTCTTTTTTCTTCTTAATTTTTGCTTTATTCCATTTAGTCAGAGTTGTTCTGGTGCTACGGATTTTCCGACCGAACCTGGAAGCCACTCTTTCCCCCGATGGGATACTTCATCCCTCAGCAACCGTCTGGGGGCATTCGTCATCCAAGAGCCATTTTGTTTCGAATTTGAAATCTTTCTTGTACTTTCTTGACATGCCTTTAATGAATAATACAATTGGGGCATGGTCAGAGGCAATGGCTATCTCCATCATCCCCAAGGCTTTTGGAAAAGCCAGGCTCCATTCAGTGGAGCACAAGATACGGTCAAGTTTTTCAAGAATAGACTGTTCCCCACTCCTTTGATTGAACCAAGTGAAGACTCCTCCTTTTATAGGCAACTCAATAAGACCAGAGGATTTCACAAAGTCTTCAAAGCATTTTGTGTCCTGAGAGTTAATCGGGTTCCCACCTTCCTTCTCCTCTTGACGAACCACCATGTTGGAGTCTCCCATAAGAAGCCACTTGGCGTTATTTGAGTCCCTCAGTTTCGATAAACCTTCCCAAAACTCTTGTCTTTTGTCACGATACGGGGGTCCATAAATAAAGGTATTGAACCAAGCATCACCATCCTGCATAACAACCTTTGTGTCAATGTAGCTCTTGTCATACCTCAAAATAGTTAGATCAACGTCCTCTGACCACCATAGAGTGAGACCACCCGCTAAGCCTTGTGGTTCCACGTAGAACGAATGATCCATCTTCATCTTCATTCTGATCTTTTCAAGATACCGTCTTTTCTGTTTTGTTTCACTGAGGAAAATTATCGACGGCTTATGTTTGAGAACCGAATTGTGGAGAGCCCTGACTGTCTTTCTATTACCTAGACCACGGACATTCCATGCCATGATAGACATATCAACACACCCCTTTCCTTCAATCCAGCCACTTCAGATGCTTTCAAGATTCCAACAGACTGATTTGAATCTCAGGTTAAGCCTCCCTATATTAAGGATCCCGATCAAAACCAGCCACTGCTTAATCAGGTTCATACCTAATCCAGGGCTCGATATCCATGATCCCAGGGTGCAGCAGATTCAACACCACAAGAAAACTCACCAAAAAGAGACAAAAACAGATCAAACAGACAGAAACAACAAGACGAAATCAAGCAAAAAACATCATCCCTAAAGATCAAGAGACAAAACAGCAAAAATTCAGCCCAGAAAAGCAGATAGACCCTTATACCAAAAGAGCCAGTAAACAGTTCAATCAGAAATCAGAACCAAAAGAATGTGATTAGTCCACCAGATTAGGGGCATAAAGAGGGGAGAACGGGTGAAGTCACCAGAAAGCGGGGCAATACGATGATACAGGGGCAGGCGTTCACAGAAAAAGAACCTGGAATAGCGCTCTGAACAGGTTCGTCGTTACCAATATTCGATGTCCTTTATGGGCCGTCACCGGTGCTCGATGTCCTAAATACTGGACGGAAAGCTCTAGGATTTCCACCTTACCTTGAATCCGACCTTCGATAATCATATGAACAAGACCGGCTGAGGTTCAAAAACCAGTGAGGCGGCGACTGTTTAGGTGTAAACTGAAACCGTAGAGACGAAGCCGCTACCCACCAAAAAAACTTTCACCGCCCGAAAATCTCTGAGCAAACCACCAGAAGCTGTCGTCCACAACTGAAGTCCGGCACACGGAGTTTCACTGCCGGGGTCAAAGCCACACAGCCAGGAGAGCCACTCAATATTGCTGGATCCGGTGAATCAAATTAGGCGACCGAGGCTCTTTGATTTCGAAGAGGAGAGAATTGTCAATAGTTTATATCCAGATTGACAATTAGAAAATATGTTCATTGGTCAATAGTTTATATCCAGATTGACCAATGAACATATTTTCTAATTGTCAAGTTAATTCAAGAGTTCCATTATCTGATTCTAAGAAGTTCTAACAAGCAGCAACCTAACATGGATCAAACTTTCATGATCTTTATCAGACTCGTCAATGACAATTTATGTAATTTATAAGATACTCTGTGAACTTTTACAATTACTTCATTTGTATAGTGTAAATAAATATGGCTTCTAGGGACCATTGGTCCTCTTTACATTAAGAAATTAAAGATTCCAATTAATACTTCAAGGAACTAATCCAATTTGCTCAAACTAAAATACCAATATTCTTTATTAAGAAATTTTTTTAACTTGAGCCTTGATTTAAAAGTTAATAGACATACGAATCCAAGTAAGTGTGACAATAACAAGAGTACACAAGGTACTAAATCTATATCATCATGGAACAAGGGTACCAATAGGTCAATTGACCTAAACAACAAAGGACCGTTGTCCAACTAGCGAGCTTGACAGACATTATGGCATGCCAATTGTGTCTAACTAACCCGAATCAAGGCTTATCTATATAAGTTTAATTACGATTATATCAAGAGGCTTCAAGTGCCTTGAGTCATATTTACAATTCACGAGATTCTCATTCAAGGTTAGCTTAATACTAATTGAAAAAGTATAGCAAAATCAAGTAAGTTTAACTAGATTAACTTACCTCAAGATGTCAGCTCCAATAGGCATTCAATTTAAACACTAATCAAGCCAATGACCAACATTTTTTAATAGGACTTTAACCATTAACTAGGATTAAATAATAACATTTATATAGCTAATTTAGGCTACGCTTACAGTGATTTTCAGCTATGGTTGCTCTTAAAATATGATCCCTTTTTGTATATTGTTGTTGTGATCTACAATAGCCCTCTCCCCTTCAACATTTTCTTGATCTTTTTAACATGTAACATTATAGAATGTATTAGTAATATCATTCCACCTATCCATTTCTATTTCTATTCAGTCTCATAGTTAATAACTAGTCCTTTTTATCAAGGAAATTCTCAAACATGCATATTTGGAACAATACAAGGATTTTAATAGATTTTTAGTTTAACAACTCTCTAATTAACTTACTCCAATTCTTCAAATTTTAGCTTATTCCACGGGTGCTAAAACAGGGCAGCATTACTAAAGTAAATTTTATTGGATCAAAGCAGTCCTGATTTTCACTCTAATTAGCAAAAAAATTTATCAATAACTAATACATGCATTTACTTTCATTCAACTAACCAAATCAGCTCCAATACTGCCCATTTTTCAACCAAATAGTTTCACAAAGCAAATATCTTTCCAGCAATCAGCCCGATTTACTTATCATACTAACTTGTTTACACGTTGATGTGTACACGATTTTATACATCTCAACAAGGCGTTATAATTCGATCCACTAAGATCATTTTCATATTCTAATATCACAATTTCATTCAAGGATTTAAGACAAATTTTGGTGCTTATACCGAAACAATATCTGTCATGAAGTTGATGTATCCTAACTTTTCTTTCAATCACAACTCATCGAATTAAGCCTATATACATTCATTGAGTAAGTCATGCTTTCTAGCGTACATTCGATTTACCTACTAGTAAGCAATTATCTATCTCAAATTCATTCTAAACCAACCACATGAGATCTCAATTTAACCGAATCCCCCAAAACATTCATCCAACCATTACATACACAAGAAGCAAGGAAGAAAATTAACTTCTTAACATAAAAGTATCAAGCTAGCAATCAATTTTTCCTTCTAATGGATGGTTGAATCTACCCCAAAAGCAAGAGTTTCTCCTCCCTCTCTCACTAGCATTTTCGGTGAGAAAGAATAAATGGATAAGATGGTCTAACTCTTGATAGATTCTCTCAAGGAGACACATATGCAAGGCCCTTAATTTTCTTTACTATTTACATGCAAGCTCATGGAGTAATTAAATATACAATATGATCCTCTCACAATTAGCCACTCGATTAGAGTACTATTCCAATTTAGTCCTCATAAATCCTTTTACTCATATAAATGTAAGTCTTCAATTAATTTCTAAGTTTAAATTCTTCTAGGTCCCTATTTAGGATGTTACAAATTCCTCCCTCTTAAAGAAATTCATCCTCGAATTTACCAAAGGGAAAGATATGAGGATATTGTTCTTTCCTGATTGATTCAGGTTCCTACGTAGCTTTTTCCAGTTTTTGGTTTCTCCAAAGAACTTTGATAAGAGATACAGATTTGTTTCGGAGTCTTTTAGTCTCACGATCAAGTGTCTGGACGGGTTCCTCTTCATATGTTAGGTTGGGGTCTAGTTCCATGTCTTCGGGCTCAAGAATATGAGAGGGGTATGACTTGTATCTAGGAAGCATAGATACGTGGAATTCATTATGAATCTTATCAAATTCATTTGGAAGAGCTAACTTGTAAGTCACAGGAACAACTCGTTCAACTATTTCAAAAAGCCCGATGAAACGGGGACTAAGTTTCCCTTTCTTCCCAAATCTGAAAAAAAAAATTCCATGGAGAGACTTTCAAGAATACCATGTCTCCTACTTCATAATGGATTTCTCTTCTTCTTTTATTTGCATAGGCTTTTTGCCTATCAAAAGCTTCCTTAAGTTGGTTATGAATAACTCAAATTTGTTATTCGGTTTCTTTTTAGTAAGTCGGGTCCCAACATTTTGTTTTCACCCAATTTTGATGGAAGTTTGATAGTTGTTGTTGTATGCAAATTCTACTAGGGGTAAAGATTTCTCACAGTCCTTCCTGAAATCAACTATGCAGGCTTGTAACATGTCTTCGGGAGTTTGAATCACCCATTTTGATTGTCCATCAGTCTGAGGATGCAAAGAAGTGCTTAGATTAATTTTTTATCCCAAGGCTCTCTGAAGAGCTTTCTAGAATTTAGAAGTGAAGCGGAAGTCTCTATCAGATATTATGGAGACTGGAATTCCATGCAATCTAATTATCTCTCTAATGTAAATTTGAGCCAATTATTCCAAGCTTAAAGTCATTGAATAGGTAAGAGGTGGACTGATTTGGTTAGCCTATCAACTGTCACCCACACGGCATCGTTCTTCCTTGATGTTAATGGTAGTCCGCTGACAAAATCCATAGTGATTTGTTCCCACTTCCATTTAAGAAATTTGATAGGCTACAAGAGTCCTTGGGGACTTGATGTTCAGCCTTGATTCTTTGGCAGGTTAGACATCGGAAAACAAACACAACTATGGCCTTCTTCATGCCTGGCCACCAATACAAGTCCTTGTACATCTTCACCGACCTGGATAAATTGAAAAGGGACTTTGATGAGCTTCAGATAACATTTCTGGTTTTGAGTTATCGTCATTTGGTACACAAACCTGATTCTTGAAATATAACAACCCGTCCAGCCTTAGAGAAAAATCAGAGTGGGATTCGACTTTTAGGCTATACAGGATCTTCTGGAGTTCAGGATCTGACTATTGCAAGTTCTTTATTCTAGTCATCAAGTCAGATTCAATCTAAATCTCAAACAAAAGCTTATGATTCTTTTGAAGTCTAAAATGGGCATTGATGACCCTCGGCGATACAAAGCAAATTATCAAGATGATTATTAATAAGTAAGAAGGACTTGATTCAAGTTTTATTTGAGACAAGGGTGGGTTATGGAGTTCGAATAGGATTGGTTACCACTTGAATGTTTGCGGCTGAGTGCATCAGCAACAACATTTGCCTTCATGGGATGGTAGTCTAAGATTAAATTATAATCTTTTAGCAATTCTAGACATCTTCTTTGTCGGAGGTTTAAATCTTTTTGTGTCAAGATATACTTAAGGCTCTTGTGATCAATAAATACGTAGCATCTTTCCCCAAATAAATAATGTCTCCAAATCTTGAGAGCGAACACGATTGTAGTTAGTTCAAGGTCGTGGGTGGGATAGTTTAATTCGTGATGTTTAAGTTGTCGGGATGCATATGTTCAAAGTATCCACAAGTCCTATATTTCATGCACATTCCATCTCATGTTATTGCTTTTTTTAAGCAGTTCTTATGCATAATTAGGACCATGTATTGCATTTTACAGTATTTCTTTGCTTTACCATGTTTTTATCGATTATCTTTTAATTGGTGGAGAAAGATATTATTTTAGTGTATTTTTGGTTTTAGGTACTAGAGGCTGACCGAGGGAAGGAGGAGCTGAGGATACGATGCTGAGGCAGCGAACTATGGAGATGTACTGAAGTAGTTCTAGCCGAAGCCAGTAGCTGCCGAGTGTTGTCGTCGCCGACCTTGTTGCCCACGGCATCAAACTATGGAGTTGGAGAACCAAAGTGTGATTTGTAGAGCTAAAAACCCCGATTCTATCGATTCCATCCACTTGATTTTCCGACGCCTATAGTAGCGGGAAGAGCCGCCGAAGCAAAATCTCAAGATTGCTTGCGGGACAAGGCAACGTGAAAAAGTCCACATTCAACTCAAAGAAGTCAGAGTTTAAAGTCACACTAAATGTAGAAAGCTACTTTTTAAGACTTCTACTTCAAGAAGGACTAGACCTAACTATTGTCTTTAAATACTCATTGTAATTCGAATTCAAAATATCTTAGGTTTTCTTTAGGCATAGCTTAGGTTTTCTGACGCTGTCATGTTCTAAATCTCCTTTGGGTTTGGGGTTATATTGTAAATTAGTTGTGAAAACGATTGTTTAGGTTTCAAGTTTGTTTTCAATAAAATATTCCAAGTTTACTTAATTCATGTTCTTCACTTCTTCAATTAGTTCCAAAAGTCCAGTTGAAGAAATCCATTTGTCGGGCACGAGAGTGTCAAACTCACGAAAGAATTAAGCACGGTCTCATCATGTCGAGGTGTTGACTAATTCGATATAGTCATAAGTTAGAATTTCAGCGGCTAAAAGGAGCAACCTAACGCCGACTGCCTGTGTTAGGTTTACGTTGAGATTGCCAGGTATTGCCTACATCACGTGGTGACAGAATCCTTGCATAGACATAGGAAGGATCACTTCAGAATTGCTTCGCCGAACTTGGAGTATCTGCCAAATTTTCCACCGGGACTTCCCTCCATCTCACCTACTGAGACAGCGAAAGTTGCAAGAGTAGAGATCCACTGTGGCAGCAAAAGGGCCGTAGCCTCAATCCGCCATTACCTGCCGAGGCAGCAGATCGTTGTAGCACAAAACAACTTGGCCTATTCAACGCAGTTTCACACTAAGCAGCAGCATAACCCTGCCCTCTATATCAATCTGATCACTTCCTCTTTTACTTGTGTTTTCTTGTACTTTTCTTCTCAACAACTATCTTACTTGTGCAATTTACTTTTCTTCTGCAGGAACAACAATTCGAACCAATCTGTCTAATTCATGTGGGAGACGATATCTTATATACTATAACTTGACAAGAGTGTGCACTTGCGCTCATAAATAGAGTACACCCAAACGCTCTACAAGTTTTTGGCGTCGTTGTCGGGGATTGGCAACAGTGAATTTCGTTTTTAATTTCTGCATTTTTTCTTTACTTTTATTTTTATTTTAATCGGAAAAAAAAAGAAATTTACAGTTTCCTTTGCTAGTGTATGACCAGGGCAAATCCAAAAGGAGAAATTCTCTTCTACGACAATATCGAGCGTAGAGCAAGAGAACTCAAGAAGGAACTCAGAGTAACCCTCGGGAAAAACAAAGAAGAAAAGGAAGAAGCAAAGGTAAACATGGACCCACTCAACAATGTCGCGAATGGCAGATATGGGCAGCAAAATTTGCCGCCAAGAGAACCGCAATATCCACCAAGGCAAGACCCCCTATTTTGCGCAGGCAACCCCAGATTGTTCGAACCACTAGAGGTTATCTGGAACATGATTTCATAGGGCTCAATCCGACAGTGACAGAAGCTGATATTTAGGCGGACCACTTCGAGCTAAAGCTTGTCATGTTTAACATGATAAACACATTAGGGCACTTTGGAGGGACTAGCATAGAAGATGCTCAGCAGCATTTGAGAGGATTCATGGACATCTGCAGAGCATTCAAGATACACGTGGTCCATCAAGACATCTTGAGGCTGAGATTATTTCCTTATTCATTGAAGGATAGGGCAAAACAATGGCTAAACAACCAGCCAGCAGGGTCATTCAACACATGAACAGAGCTTTGTAAAGATTTTCTAGATTGATTCAGCCCATCAAATGTCACAGACAAACTGCGCAATGAGATAACAGCCTTCAGACAAGGGGATGACGAGCTAATGTATGAAGCATGGGAGCGATACCAACAGATGCTGAACAACTGCCCGCTACATGGCCTTCCGGCTTGGACACAGGTATCATTATATTCTACAATGGGGCGAACTACCCAACGCAGATGATGATTGATGCATCAGCCAATGGAATCATCCTTGACAGACCACCAGAGAAGGCACTGCGGATTCTGAACCAAGTCGCCAAGAATGACTACAAGTATCCAACAGCTCATCGAGGCGGCGTTAGGCGGCCAGCCACTGTGAACGAGGTAGCAGCCTTAGAATATGTCAATGCTCGCCTTGACACGCTAACAAAGCTGGTCATGAGCATCGTAAAACTTGTTGAAAAAGTGTATGAGTTAAAGGTTGTGGAACCGTTCTGTGATGAATGTAAGGGTAACCATGATTCCTCTGACTACACCGCATCAGCCAATTTTATAGGAGAATATGAGAGGAACAGTAGACCTACCAAAAACACTTACAAACCTGGATGGAAGAACCTTCCCAACTTCTTATGGAGCAACCCAAGGACTGCAGCAAATCCACAACAGCAACAGGGTGGCTACCAACAAAACCAGTCCAGACAGCAGGCTCAGCAACCGCAAAACAATAATTCACTAGAAGCAACTCTTCATACTTTTATGTCTAGAACTAGTAATTTTATTGTTCGTATCAATAAATTCATTGATAAAACTGAGTCTTTCATGGACATGACGGAGATGAGGATGAACAACCAGGAGGCTGCCATAAAAACTTGGAGACCCAATTTGGGCAGTTCAGAGAGATCTACAGCAGTCGAACAATGGGAGCAGCATCCAGCAGCTTAGAGGCAGCTGCCAAACCCGCTTACGAGCAGTGTAAAACCATATCTACCAGAAGTGGGAAGCATTTGGATGAACCCAGGGTGGAGGAAAAAACAGACACTCTGCCAGACCAGAAAGAACAGCCTGTCACGGCAGCACCAACACCAGCCGCCCCAGCAGCTGAGCAAGACAACGGTCCTGAAGCGGATGATCCTCCCCATATGAAGTTTCAACGCAATGAGCGTATAGAGGACATTCGCCTGCCGGCACCTTTCCCCCAAATGCATAAGCAGCAGAAGCAAGAGCACCAATTCAGAAGATTCTTGGATATTTTGAAACAGGTGCACATAAACATACCTCTTATAGAATCCGTTCAAAATATGCCCAACTATGCCAAATATCTTAGGGACATGGTTTCTAGAAAGAAGAGGAATGGGGAGTTCGAGACAGTGGCTGTCACAGAAGAGTGCATGGCAATGTTGCACAACAAACTGCCGCCCAAGCAAACAGACCCGGGCAGCTTTGTTATCCCAGGCAGGATAGGCAGCAAACACCAAACAAAAGCCTTGTGCGACTTGGGAGCCAGCATCAACCTTATGTCCAAGGCAGTCTTCGATAAACTAGGAATTGGGCCTGCCAAACCTACCTCTGTCATGCTAAAACTTGCTGATCATTCTTTTGTACACTCGAAGGGTAAAATCAAAGACATCCTAGTGAAGGTGGGCAACCTGATCCTTCCAGATGATTTCATCATCTTAGATTGTGAGGCCGATGAAAAAGCCCCTATAATCTTGGGGTGACCATTCTTGGCCACGGGTAGAACGTTAATAGATGTGGAGCTTGGGGAGCTAGCCATGAGGGTAGACAACCATAGCATAAAGCTGAATGTGCTACAACCGTCAAGAAAAGAAGAGAAAGGATGCCCATATGTAAAAGCTGCCAAAATCAACATAGAAACAGGCCAAGGCAGCGGTTGTCGCAAAAGACCAAAGGGCAGGCTAAAGGAACAAGAGGACCCCCCCCCCAGGAGGGAATAACATGCCACATTACCTCAGGAAGTGGTTATGTCTGGGAGCTGCACCCAAATGCACTCCCAACATAACTTAATTTTTCTAATTTCTTTATTTTTATTTTTATGCATTAGGATTAGAGTTTATTTTATTTTAGGATTATATTAGTTTTCTAATTTTTATTTTTCAGAAGTTATTTAATTGTTTTTTATTTCAGGTTTGGAAATAAAAGAGTCAGACCAAGAAGAAGACCCAGCAAGGAGCCCGCCCAACATGCCACTGAGACAGCCCATGGCAGCCCAGCGCAGCAATGCGTAACGGCTAGTTGGTCACCAACGGCTCTGAAAATAACAGGCAGAAATCTCGTAACATGCACAAGACAACTGAACCGTTAGACATTTAATGCCGCCACGGCACCTCTCGACAACCTCTATTTAAACCCCTCTCACTCCATTCATTTAATTTACTTTCACCTCCTTGCTATCTTCTTCTTGTTTCCACTACTCTCTAATTGTTTTTCTTTCAAAGATTCAGTTACTACAACCGTCTCACATGGCATCTACATCACAGCCCAAACCCACTTACAAAAGATTTTGCTCCAGGGCAGACAAGGAAAGATACAAAGATCAGTTCTCTAAGGAGAACGTATGGGAGGAGCAAGGCTTTCACTACACAAGGGAGACAGTCGATCTCGGCTTAGAGCATGCCATGTTCGAGACCATCCATAGCAAAAGATGATAGATGTTCGCACCGTAGCCAGAGATGGCCAATGTTACTCTGGTCAAAGAATTCTACGCCCATCACCCCCGCCCAGGGCAGCCATTAGTCTACGCCTGCGGGGAGCCGGTCAAGCTGAATGTCGCTGTCATCAACAGATAGTATGGCCTGGATATGCACGACAACCCTCACGGGGAGTGGAGGAAGTCACTGACGTCTTCCGACTATGAGAAAATCAAGGCCAAACTTTACAGGCCCAATACGTCATAGTTAGCAGGCAAGCTTGTAGGATCTGTCCAACGCCGCCACCTAATACCCAAGGCAATGTTGTAGAACACATTTGTAAAGAGGCGCCTGCTGCCCACCTCCCACAACTCTACCGCCGATCGCCGCACCTCGCCCTTATTCATAGCATTCTGATGAACCAACCAATAAACATTGGGGAAATCATATGCCAGGAGATCCATAATTTCCTCAGAAAAACAAAGGGCAGGTTGTACTTCTTGTCCCTCATCACAGGCCTTTGCGCCAACTTTGGTGTTCCAACAAACCTTAAAGATGAGTTGACAACTATAAAAGAAAGGTGGACAAGACAAGTTCGCATGCAGATGATGCAGGCCCCGAAGACAGAGCCCATAACACCCAGCCAGCCTTCTGCCGCTCAGCCTGACACTCCAACCGCCCCCGGCAGTACTGAAGCTGCCCCAGACAACAAAGTCCTCAGGCTACTGCAAACACTTATCGACAGCAACAAGCGTATCGAGCAGCAGTAGCTGACCTTCATGAAATATGTGGGGGAATTCCAAGAAGCATTTGTAGCATATCTTCTGCAGAAATTCCCTGATGACGGACCCATCTTGCCACCATATCCTGCAGAGCTTACCGCAACAGCCCCAGCACAAGGAATGCCATCCGCAACCGCTGCCTGCCATACCGCCTGCCAGATGCCCTCTCCGACGCACTACCCATCTTATTCAGCCACCATCGCATCCGACACAGTGGCAGGCTCTCCCGAGAGGCATCAGCAGCACCATTCACTGGTTTGCACAGTAGCGAAAGTGGCGAACACCTCCTCATCAGAGGAGATTGAGCAGCAGTCGCTAGAACCAGAAACATAAGTGGTAGCAGCAGCAGCCGTCATCCCAATGGCGATTGCCCCTCCTGCAGCACCCACAAAAGAAGGCACTAGGAAGAGGAAGCGGCACATCATAGCCGTCGAGCCTGTGGACTTCAAGACAGAGTCAAAAGAGAGCGAAGCACCACCTGCCGCTCCTCCTGCCGAACCTCAAGAAGAACCTCATCCTACGCCGAAAAGAGTCCAGCCGCCGCGGAAAGCAAAAACCTCACCTGCTAAGTCTTCCTCCAAAAATTCTGTCGGCCGTCGCTTCATCATCCACACCTCTTCCTCTTCCTCAACAGAAAAGACTCAAGCCTCCCCTCAATCCTCAGCCAATTATTAGTTCTTTCTTTTCTTTCTCTTTTATTTATCTTATTTTTCTTTTTATGTTTTATTTTATTTATATCTTGTATTTTTTTGTTTTATTTTGTGCATTGAGGGAAATGCCCATCTCGAGTTTGGGGGGGTAGCTCTCGCATCATTTGTCTAGGCATACTTAGTAGCATATAGGTTGCATTGTACTTGCCTTAGTAATAATCGGAATAGAAAATTTTTTTATATAACTTATGCCTATGATAATCAGCCAATTACCTATTTTTCGCACCAATAATAAATTGAACTTAATATGGGAAAAGCATGAAAAATGACTTAAATTTTTTTTGCCTAAAACTGCCAACACCTCTGTTACTTGCTGAATTTGTTAGAATATCTGATGGAAACTACCTGCTTATTTTTAGAATTCTTTTAAAAGTTCTAACAATGGTTGCAGGTAGCCACCGAGGCAGACAAAAAGAAACAGAAAAGTACAGCACTGCCACGACAGCAAAAATAAAAACAAAGAACATTATTGTTTTACCCTAGAGATGCCTGCAACATGCTCTAGGAAGAATCATGTGCGAGGACACTCCGCTGCTATCAAAGTCCATGAATCTGCAAGCTTTGAAGTGACAGACAAATTAGCATGAGGGAATGAAAGTCTTCACGGGATGACTCTACTCCAAGGGTTCGGGGTTTTGTAGTTTGCTCCTATCTTAACTTCAGACTTAGAAGAGTAGTTGTGATAAGCTGAAGCCCTCATTTCATGATTAGAATATTATGCTTAATTGTGCTGCCTCGGCAGCAACCTTATATCGTAACAGCATCTTTGTTTATTTAGTCATTCTGCATATTCAGCCTGTACATAGTCATGCACACACTGCACTGGCATTAGAAATTAATTCTGAGTTACTTTCTTGCTAATTTCCCTTCACTAATTTAATATAGGTGCCATGGCCTTGAGGTATGAAATCAAGTTCAAAACAGGTTTTTCTTTCTGATTATTATTAGAGCATATATGTTTAGGTTGCATTGCTTGAGGACAAGCAATAGTTCGAGTTTGGGGGTATGTAAAGTGTCCGCAAGTCCTATATTTCATGCACATTCCATCTCATTTTATTGATGTTTTTAAGCCCTTCTTAGGCATAATTAGGACCATGCATTGCATTTTATAGTATTTCTTTGCTTTACCATGTTTTTTATCGATTATCTTTTAATTGGTGAAGAAAGATATTGTTTTAGTGTATTTTTGGTTTTATGTACTAAAGGCTGACAGAGGGAAGGAGGAGCTGAGGATACGATGTTGAGGCAGCGAACTATGAAGCTATACTGAAGCAGTTCCAGACGAAGCCAGTAGCTGTCAAGTGCTGCCGCCGCCGACCTTGCTGCCTACGGCAGCAAACTATGGAGTTGGAGAACTGGAGTGCGATTTGTAGAGACAAAAAGCATGATTCTATCGATGATATCCACTTGATTTTCCGATGCTTGTAGCAGCGGGAAGAGCCGTTGAAGCAAAATGTCAAGATTGCTTGCGGGACAAGGCAACGTGAAAAAGTCCACATTCAACTCAAAGAAGTCAGAGTTTAAAGTCACATTAAATGTGGAAAGCTACTTTTGAAGACTTCTATTTCAAGAAGGACTAGACCTAACTATTGTCTGTAAATACCCATTGTAATTCGAATTCAAAATATCTTAGGTTTTCTTTAGGCATAGCTTAGGTTTTCTGCCGCCGTCATGTTCTAAATCTCCCTTGGGTTTAGGGTTATGTTGTAAATTAGTTGTGAAAACGGTTGTTTAGGTTTCAAGTTTGTTTTCAATAAAATATTCCAAGTTTACTTAATTCATGTTCTTCACTTCTTCAATTAGTTTCAAAAGTCCAATTGAAGAAATCCATTTGTCGTGCACGAGAGTGTCAAACTCACGAAAGAATTAAGCACGGTCTCATCATGTCGAGGTGATGAACAATTCGACTTAGACATAAGTTAGAATTTCAACGGCTAAAATGAGCAACCAAACGTCGACTACCTATGTTAGGTTTACGCTGAGATTGCTAGGTATTGCCTACATCACGTGGTGACAGAATCCTTGCCTAGACATAGGAAGGGTCACTTCAGAATTGCTTCCACGAACTTGGAGTATCTACCAGATTTGCCGTCGGGACTTCCCTCCATCTCACCTGTCGAGACATCGAAAGTTGCAAGAGCATAGATCCGATGTGGCAGGGAAAGGGCCGCAGCCTCAATCTGCCATTACCCGTCGAGGCAGCAGATCGTGGCAGCGCAAAACAACTTGGCCTATTCAACGCAGTTTCACACTAAGCAGCAGCTTAACCCTGCCCTCTCTATCAATTTGATCACTTCCTCTTTTACTTGTGTTTTCTTTTACTTTTCTTCTCAACAACTATATTACTTGTGCAATTTACTTTTCTTGTGCAGGAACGACAATTTGAACCAAGCTGTCCAATCCTTGTGGGAGACGATATCTTATATACTATAACTTGAAAAGAGTGTGCACTTGCACTCATAAATAGAGTACACCCAAACGCTCTACAATATGCTACAACCTTGCCATCTTGTATAAGGACACAACCGAGCCCAAGATGAAAGGCATCACTATAGATTGTATACTCTTTTCCTGATTCGGGTTGGATCAAAATCGGGGCACAAGTAAGGGCTTGCTTGAGTTGGTCGAAACTTCTCTGCTGTTTTTCTGTCCAAACAAAGTTTTCTTCTTTCCTAAGAAATTTGGTTAAGTCTAGAGCCAAGGTTGAAAACCCTTTCACGAACCTTCGATAGTACTCGGCCAAACCGAGGAAACTTCTAACTTCCCGAACATTATTAGGAGGTAACCAGTCTATGATAGCTTGAATCTTTTTTAGGTCTACTTTAACTCTATCAAATGACTTTACGTTACCTAAAATGGACACCTCTGATAGCCAAAGCTCACATTTGACAAACTTTGCGTAAAGTCGGTGCTCCCAGAGAGTTTTCAATACAATTCGAAGATGTTTGGAATATTCATCCTTATCTTTGGAGTAGACAAGTATGCCATCTATGAAAACCACTATAAACTTGTCAGGGAAGGGTCTGAATACTCAATTCATTAAGTCCATGAATGCAGCTAGGGCATTGGTTAAACCGAAGGGCATAACAAGGAACCTAAATGCAATTTAGGGCACATACGTTTCTTTCACTCTCATCTGATAGTAACCGGATCAAAGATCAATCTTCGAGAATACACTTGGATCATTCAACTGATCAAACAAATCTTCGATTCTCGGCAATGGATACTTGTTCTTAATTGTGATTTGGTTAAGTTGTCGGTAATCAACACATAGCCTCATCGACCCATCTTTCTTTTTAACAAATAGAACCGAGGCTCCCCAAGGGGACGAGCTTGGTCTAATGAAGTGTTTATCCTACAATTCTTGCAACTGTTTCTAGAGTTATTTTAATTCGATCGGTGCCATTCTATAGGGAGTAATGGATATTGGTTTAGATCCTGATTGAATTTCAATCTTGAATTCCACTTCCTGAGTTAGGGGTAAACCCGACAATTCCTCAGGAAAAACATCAGAAAATTCATATATAATGGGAATGGAGTATATACCAAATTCAAGTTCATCCCTTTTTATCATTGTGGCAAAAATAGAAGTGGGTCTTTTATCGATTAAAACTATGGATTCTCTACCTAGCCCTCAGAGAAAAAGTCTCCTTTTGTGGCAGTCTACCCAAGCCTGGTGTTTCCCTAGCTAGTCTAATCCTAAGATTAGATCAAATTCATCAAAGGGTAAAACTATCAAATTTTCATGGAAAGGAATGCCTTGGATATATAGAATACAATTCTTACATACTTGATTTACTGAGACCCTATCTCCAAAAGGATTTGTTACTATGAGCTTAAAATAAAAAATTTCAGGGGTTAGACCAAATTTGTCAATCAATGCAGAGCAAATGTGTAACCCCCGTAGCCCGGTCTAGACGGTTGACCCGAACTACGAAGATTACACGGGGAAAACCAAAGTCAACCCGAAAGTCAACCTTGATTGACGACCCTTTTTTTTTCTTTTTAATCTTATCTAGATGCACATTAACCTTAAATGTGATCATACAAACAACATACTAAAAGATCACAGACATCAGAGATCAAACAGGGACCCAATTGAACAAATTACAACTTTAGGGACCAAATTGCAAATTCTGATAAATTAAGGGACTTATCCCAAATTAAGGTTACCATCTTGAAATTAGTCAGGTTTCATGCTTCTCTGTGAAATTTCAGCTCAAAAGGACATCCACAGCTCATGCAATTGATCATACAAGATTCGGGACCAAAACGCAAACAAATCAAAACATATAACTACCATGACAGCCCCCTAACGGTCGACCGTTTCGAAACAGGTTGACCCTGTTCCGAAACGCGGGCCGTTCCGATACTGGTTCCGCAACGGGGGTCTGGCAGTGAGCATTCCGTTTCGGAACGGTGCACCCCGTTTCGGACCCCTGGGTTCATTCCAGGCACCCGTTCCGAAACGGTATGTACTGTTCCGAAACACCTGCTCAGATTTCAGCAGAACAGCAAACTAAATCATGCAATTGGCCATTCAAACATGCTCCAAACACCATCAAACTTTACCAGCATGCAATTAAACACAATTAAGACATATAGGCATCATCAATTCAACAAAATAACATCACATGCAAAAAGCCCCAACTCTATAGGCATGCTTCCTACACAAGCCAACTTTCAAGCAATAAACCTTCAAAAACAAGCAATAGGAAATCAATCCAAAAACCAGCAACAACATCAACGTTTAACATCCATAGGGAGTCTCAAACACCTCCCAAAACATATACATTGGTCCCCCATTGCCAAAACATACAAAAGCCAAATGTTTAACAAAACCTTCCATACATTGAGCTCAACTTGAACTTGTTTGCTTGCCTCCTCTTGCTGCCCTCAATGTACACTAATGCTCTGCATTATTGAATCAAGAAAACGAGAGAGCGTAAGCCAAAGCTTAGTGAGGAGTGCTCTTTAAAAACCATTCAATAATGCAATTAAAACCATTTGTAAAACATGCTTATAAAACAACCTTTACACATGCTCAAAGCATACTTTAAATCAAGCAACATCATGCTTCCACATTTCATTTAAACAAGCATCTCATGCTTCAACATAACCATTAAATCATGCATCTCATGCATCTCAATGTACTATACATGTCATATTGGCTCAAGTGATACATTTCATTTATGAAATCAAGTTCAACAACTTTCCCCAAGGACTTTTAAACACCTTGGCCCCAAGGACTTTTAAACACCTTGGCCATGGACTTTTAAACACCATGAAAGGACCACACAAGGACTTTTAACCACCTTTGTGTCCGTAGCTTGAATTACCCCAAGGACTTTTAAACACCTTGGCCCCATGGACTTTTAAACACCTTGGCCCCATGGACTTTTAAACACCATGGAAAGGAGCACCTAAGGACTTTTAACCACCTTAGTGTCCGCAACAAGATTCATCCAAGGACTTTTAACCACCTTGATGATCTTAGTAACAAGGCTCACTCAAGGACTTTTAACCACCTTAGTGACCTTCACTTTTACAAACCATCACTTGCCAATACACACTTTATACATCATATAATCCACTGTTTTAAAGCATTTAAACCAAGCCATTTCATCATGCATTTCAAAGCATTAAATCATCATTTAACAATGCATAAAAACAAGGTACTCCTACCAAGAGACACCTTCAACACATGGCTTTAATCATCAGCATATATCATGCTAAAACATCAGTAATTATCATGCTTAAACATGCTTTCAAAACAGTAACCAAATCATGCAAAATCATCATTTCACATTACATCAAACATGGCCACCACTTAAAGAGAGTAATCCGAAAACTTACACTTGAGCTTAGCAAAGTTGTTTAGACTTAAACTAAGCTCCCAAAACCTTGGTTTCAAAGCCGAAAACCATTTTCACAAATCCACTCACCGATTTCCACTTTGCTTCAAGCCAAAGCACCAAATCAAGCCTCCGGATCAACAAATCTTGGATCCAAGGATGCCTCCCCTGTTTCAACACATTAAAGCAGAGGATTAATGCATCATCATGCATTAATTGCTTCAATGAAAGCATCTAAACTCGCTGCTCACACAAAACCTCCATTTTCGGCCACCAAACACAACCGAAATTGCATCCGAAACACTTCTAAACAAAGCCCAGCCACAAACCAGTAAAACCTCACTTTCATCAACATCAACACACAACTAAAAACAACCTATAAGCATCCTTATACCTCCAGCAACATCAGATCACCAAGATCACCACAAAAGCTACCTTAAAACACAAGCTAAACTTAGGAAATCCAACCTATCCGGGATTGCATCAATCAAGACTCATTTCCACATCAATTTAATGATCATTTAACATCAAAAACACTTCTCAAAACACAGATTTAACAGATCAAACGAAAATCAAGTGAAATCATCAAAATCTTGCATAATTAGCCAAGATCCATAAATCAACCTTAAAACCTTTAATCAATTATCAAATTAGGATTGAAAACTTTAGGAATTTCATTAAAGAACTTGAAGTTCAGAGGAGAAGGACGTTCTTACCTCCAAACTTGAGTTTCTCCTCTTTTTGGAATTGAAAAGCTTGATGAAACTTGAAGCAATTGAAGAGGATTTGAAGACACAATGATTTACAATCAATTGAGAGTTGAAAGAAGGATTTTAGGTGAGAAAATCAGAATGAAATCTCTGGAAATTGGGTGTTTGGGTTGAGAGAAAAAGATAGAAAGAAAATAGGAAGTTAGATGAGAAAATAGCTAAAATGAATTTTCCCTCCTTTTGATTACTTTAAAAATCAGAATTATGTGTTAAAATATCTTAGAAAAATCTGGAGAAACTCCCTTTGGGTAAATAGCTCCTTAAAGATTCAAAGTTTCAACCCTTTATAAAATAGCCACCAAACTTTCAAAAATTACATTTTGGTCACTAGCCAAAATGTCACACTTCCGAAACTCATTTTCCAAAATTGATTTCACAGTTCACTTAATTATAATAAAAGATGATTTTAGAACATTTTTCCATATTTTTAATGCAACCCGAACTAGGCTTCCCTAATTTAGCCTCTTACGATTCGAACAACACTTTGACCAACCGGTCAACGCCCAAGACTTCCAAGCCCAAAACCGGGGCGTTACAACTCTCCCCCCCTTAAGAAATTTCGTCCTCGAAATTTACCTGAAGGAAAGAGATAAGGAAACTGCTTCAGCATATCATCCTTCCGCTCCCACGTGGCTTCCTCAACACCGCGATGCTTCCACAGCACCTTCACCAACTCAATGGTCTTGCCACGAAGAACTTTGCTATCTGAATCCAGAACCTTCACCGGTTCCTCATCATAGGTCAAATCCGGATTCAATTCCACTTCCTCCACCGGCAACACATGCGAAGGATCAGATCTATACCTTCGGAGCATAGAAACATGGAACACATCATGAATCTTCTCCAGCTCCTGAGGTAACCTCAACCGATACGCAACAGGACCCACACGCTCAACAACCTCATACGGTCCAATGTATCTAGGGCTCAGCTTACCCTTCCGTCCAAACCTCATCACCTTCTTCCAAGGCAAAACCTTCAAGAACACGCGATCACCCACCGCAAACTCTATCTCCTTACGCTTCAAATCCGCGTAAGACTTCTGCCGATCAGAAGCAGCCTTCAACCGCTCACATATGAGCTTCACCTTCTCGGTAGTCCCTTTCAACAAAGCAGGCATCGAAACCAACTTTTGACCAGCTTCAGCCCAACACAGAGGAGTCCTACACTTCCTCCCATACAGAGCCTCATAAGGTGCCATCTGTATACTTGCCTGAAAACTGTTGTTGTAAGCGAACTCAACCAAAGGCAGATGCTTCTCCCAAGAACCTTGGAACTCTATCACGCAGCATCTCAACATATCCTCCAAAATCTGAATAACTCGCTCAGACTGGCCATCCGACTGAGGATGATAGGATGTACTGAAATGCAACCTTGTACCCAGAGCTTGATGCAAACACTGCCAAAAACGCGATGTGAACCTCGGATCCCTATCCGACACGATCGACTTAGGCACACCATGCAACCTTACAACCTCAGCAATGTACAGCTCTGCTAGCTTATCCAAAGAAAACGTAGTATGCACAGGCAAGAAATGCGCACACTTCGTCAGGCGATCCACAATCACCCAAACAGAATTCCTCTTCGACGGAGATAAAGGTAAACCAGATACAAAATCCATGGTAACCCTCTCCCACTTCCATTCAGGGATTTTCAGCGGTTGCAACAAACCAGAAGGAACCTGATGTTCAGCCTTAACTCGCTGACACACCAAACACTTGCTCACGAACTCTGCCACATCCTTCTTCAGACCTACCCAATAGTACTCATCACGAAGATCGCGATACATCTTTGTACTACCAGGATGCATAGCAAAAGGACTGCTATGACCTTCAGCCAGAATAGCACGCCTCAACTCAGCATCTGCAGGCACTACTATCCGACTACCAAAACACAACACTCCATCCTCATTAAAACAGAAATCCGAAGGTCTACCCTCCGCGATATCCTGAACATGAGACACCAAGGAATCATCCAACAACTGCTTATCCTTGATCAACTGAACCAACGACGGTTTCACTTGCAACTCAGCAACAAGACCACCATCCTGCGATAAGCTCAAGCTAGCAAACATAGCTCTCAGCTCAACAGCTACCTTCCTACTCAAAGCATCCGCAACAACATTGGCCTTTCCAGGATGATACTCTATCGTCAGATCATAATCCTTAAGCAACTCCAACCAACGTCGCTGCCTGAGATTCAACTCCTTCTGAGACATCAGATACCTCAAACTCTTGTGATCCGTGTACACAGTACACTTCTCACCATACAGATAATGCCTCCAGATCTTCAGAGCAAAAACCACTACAGCCAGCTCAATATCATGCGTAGGATAATTGCGCTCATGTACCTTCAACTGCCGCGACGCATAAGCCACAACCTTACCCTCTTGCATCAGCACACACCCCAAACCAACATAGGATGCATCACTGTAGACTACAAACTCTTTCCCTGATTCAGGCTGAATCAAGATAGGAGCCTGCGTCAAAGCCATCTTCAGCTTCTCAAAAGCTTGCTGCCTCGCTTCTGTCCACTCATACTTAACATCTTTCTGCAGCAACTTCGTCAAAGGAGCAGCAATCTTGGAAAAACCATCCACAAACCTTCGGTAGTATCCTGCCAAACCAAGGAAACTACGAACCTCCTGAACAGACTTAGGAACTTTCCAATTCATCACTGCTTCAATCTTCTGAGGATCAACACGAATCCCCTCAGCTGAGACCACATGCCCAAGAAAAACCACCTCTCTAAGCCAGAACTCACACTTGCTCAGCTTAGCATAAAGCTGATTCTCCAACAAAGCTTGCAACACAATCCTCAAATGCTCTTCGTGCTCTTCCTCAGTACGCGAGTACACAAGGATATCATCAATGAACACCACAACGAACTTGTCCAGGTATTCATGAAAAACACGATTCATCATGTCCATGAAAGCAGCAGGAGCATTTGTCAGACCAAACGGCATCACAAGGAACTCATAATGCCCATACCTTGTCCTGAAAGCTGTCTTAGGCACATCCACATCCTTCACCTTCAATTGATAATACCCTGACCTCAAGTCAATCTTAGAGAACACAGCAGCTCCCCGAAATTGATCAAAGAGATCATCAATCCTCGGCAAAGGATACCGATTCTTGATAGTCAACTTGTTCAGCTGACGGTAATCAATGCACATCCTCATCGTGCCATCCTTCTTCTTCACAAACAAGACAGGAGCACCCCAAGGCGAAACACTCGGCTGGATGAAACCACGATCAAGCAACTCTTGCAACTGCGTCTTCAGCTCCTTCAGCTCCTTAGGTGCCATTCTATAGGGAGTAATGGACACAGGAGTGGTATTCTCGTACAGCTCAATACCAAACTCCACCTCTCGATTAGGAGGTAAACCAGGCAACTCCTCAGGAAAAACATCAGGAAACTCCTTCACAACCCTGATATCCTGCACCCTCAGCTCCTTCGAACTAGGATTCATCACAAAAGCCAGAAAAGCTTCACAACCTTGCCTCAGCATCCTGCTCGCCTCCAAGGTAGAAACAACATTGGCAAGAAACTTCACATTCTCACCAACCACCACCACTTCATAATCATCCGCAAGCCTAAGCGAAACCCGCTTATTCTCACAATCCACAACAGCACGATGCTCAGCAAGCCAATCCATACCAAGGATCACATCAAAACCATAAAAGGGCAACTCCATAAGATCAACATGAAAGACATGCTCTTGAACAACCAAAGGACACCTTCTATAAAGCTTACGAGTCACAACAGTTTCACCAAAAGAACTAGTGACTCTAACACCAACATCCAGAGACTCAACAGGCAAACCAAGCAACTCAGCATGCTCACGAAGAATGTATGAATGCGTAGATCCAGAATCAATCAAAGAAAGCAATGACAAGGATTGCAAAGTAAAGGTACCTGCAATCACATCAGCATCATTCCTTCCCTCGCGCTGAGCATACACCCTCGCTTGGCCTCCACCCTCAGGTTGAATAGCCACAACATGAGCTACTCCGCGACCACCTTCCTCTCGCCTCTGAAAATTACCACGGCCGCGCCCACGACCTCTCTGCGGTGCTGCAACAACAGGAGCACGCTCTTGACCACCAGCCATCCTCGGACAATCACGTCTCAGATGATCAGCAGAACCACAGTTCCAGCACTCATAACCAGCTGCCATCACAGGAGCTTGCACCTCCCTCCCAGCACGAGGACAGTCACGCTTCAAGTGACCACGGGAACCACAAATCCAGCAAGCACTAGGGTCAGCTCTAGCATTGCCACCCCTAGCAGGTGCACCTCCACCTCTCTTAGACGAGGACTGAAACCTCTGATCACGCCCTCTCTTGTTCCGTCCACCGGAACTATACTCAGCAGTTCTCTTTCCAGAACTAGCTCCAGCACCTTTAGCAGACAAACTCAGATTCATCTCAATGTCCTTGGATCGGCTAACCAACACATCGAAATCATTGTACTCAGCAGCCAACATATAGGTCTTAACTTCCGTCACCAAGCCATAACGGAACCTTTCGCACCTCTCGCGCTCATCCGGTATCAGCTCCGGTGCATACTGGCTAAGACGTACGAACTGTACCTCATACTCAGCCACACTCATGCTCCCTTGGGTAAGAGACATGAATTCACGCTTCTTCTCGTCCAGATATCTAACTCCCAGATATCTCCTCTTGAACGCATGCTGAAAGAACGTCCAAGTAACATCAGCATCAGCCATCCCAGAGATTGTGGTCGTCCACCACGTGTAAGCATCACCTTGCAGCAGTGACACCACACATCCCAGCTTTTGCACATCAGTGCAACTCATCTGTCCCAAGACACGCTTGGTACTCTCCAACCACGCTTCAGACCTCTCAGCTGACATACCCCTAAACTCAATCCCACCAAGACTGCGCAAACGTTCCAAGGGTAGTCTAGCTCCAGCATCTCCCTGATGCCCAGCTCCTTGAGCTCCAGCTACTGCTGCTCGAAACGCACCCGCAATAGCTTGTACCAGCACAGACATGTCAGGCATCGCTTGCCCCTGACCAACTTCAGGTCCTGCAGCTCCAGCACCAGCTGCCTCAGCTCCAGCTCTTCCCCTCTCCGCACCACCACCACCAGGTGGAGGAGGAGGTATCACAGCACTACCAGTGTGCTCATCATTCACATTCCCCTCCGGGGTCGTAGCTCTCGCGCTACTCCTTAACTCTCTACGTGGTGCCATACTTTTACCATGCATAACAATACAAAATAAAACAAGTCAGGACCAGCAAGGTAAGCAAATTCCAAGTATTCAAGCTCAATTTCCTTCAAAAACAACATCATCACTTTAGCTTTTGTTTGGCAATGGGTACCCTCATCATGCATCATCACAACATGCATCACATACACATCATCATCACAAATCACTGAACATGCTTTCACACAACAAGCATACAAACCAAACCATGCATTCAATCATGCATACACACATTCCCAATTACTCGAGAACACAGCTCTGATACCACCAAATGTAACCCCCGTAGCCCGGTCTAGACGGTTGACCCGAACTACGAAGATTACACGGGGAAAACCAAAGTCAACCCGAAAGTCAACCTTGATTGACGACCCTTTTTTTTTCTTTTTAATCTTATCTAGATGCACATTAACCTTAATTGTGATCATACAAACAACATACTAAAAGATCACAGACATCAGAGATCAAACAGGGACCCAATTGAACAAATTACAACTTTAGGGACCAAATTGCAAATTCTGATAAATTAAGGGACTTATCCCAAATTAAGGTTACCATCTTGAAATTAGTCAGGTTTCATGCTTCTCTGTGAAATTTCAGCTCAAAAGGACATCCACAGCTCATGCAATTGATCATACAAGATTCGGGACCAAAACGCAAACAAATCAAAACATATAACTACCATGACAGCCCCCTAACGGTTGACCGTTTCGAAACAGGTTGACCCTGTTCCGAAACGCGGGCCGTTCCGATACTGGTTCCGCAACGGGGGTCTGGCAGTGAGCATTCCGTTTCGGAACGGTGCACCCCGTTTCGGACCCCTGGGTTCATTCCAGGCACCCGTTCCGAAATGGTATGTACTGTTCCGAAACACCTGCTCAGATTTCAGCAGAACAGCAAACTAAATCATGCAATTGGCCATTCAAACATGCTCCAAACACCATCAAACTTTACCAGCATGCAATTAAACACAATTAAGACATATAGGCATCATCAATTCAACAAAATAACATCACATGCAAAAAGCCCCAACTCTATAGGCATGCTTCCTACACAAGCCAACTTTCAAGCAATAAACCTTCAAAAACAAGCAATAGGAAATCAATCCAAAAACCAGCAACAACATCAACGTTTAACATCCATAGGGAGTCTCAAACACCTCCCAAAACATATACATTGGTCCCCCATTGCCAAAACATACAAAAGCCAAATGTTTAACAAAACCTTCCATACATTGAGCTCAACTTGAACTTGTTTGCTTGCCTCCTCTTGCTGCCCTCAATGTACACTAATGCTCTGCATTATTGAATCAAGAAAACGAGAGAGCGTAAGCCAAAGCTTAGTGAGGAGTGCTCTTTAAAAACCATTCAATAATGCAATTAAAACCATTTGTAAAACATGCTTATAAAACAACCTTTACACATGCTCAAAGCATACTTTAAATCAAGCAACATCATGCTTCCACATTTCATTTAAACAAGCATCTCATGCTTCAACATAACCATTAAATCATGCATCTCATGCATCTCAATGTACTATACATGTCATATTGGCTCAAGTGATACATTTCATTTATGAAATCAAGTTCAACAACTTTCCCCAAGGACTTTTAAACACCTTGGCCCCAAGGACTTTTAAACACCTTGGCCATGGACTTTTAAACACCATGAAAGGACCACACAAGGACTTTTAACCACCTTTGTGTCCGTAGCTTGAATTACCCCAAGGACTTTTAAACACCTTGGCCCCATGGACTTTTAAACACCTTGGCCCCATGGACTTTTAAACACCATGGAAAGGAGCACCTAAGGACTTTTAACCACCTTAGTGTCCGCAACAAGATTCATCCAAGGACTTTTAACCACCTTGATGATCTTAGTAACAAGGCTCACTCAAGGACTTTTAACCACCTTAGTGACCTTCACTTTTACAAACCATCACTTGCCAATACACACTTTATACATCATATAATCCACTGTTTTAAAGCATTTAAACCAAGCCATTTCATCATGCATTTCAAAGCATTAAATCATCATTTAACAATGCATAAAAACAAGGTACTCCTACCAAGAGACACCTTCAACACATGGCTTTAATCATCAGCATATATCATGCTAAAACATCAGTAATTATCATGCTTAAACATGCTTTCAAAACAGTAACCAAATCATGCAAAATCATCATTTCACATTACATCAAACATGGCCACCACTTAAAGAGAGTAATCCGAAAACTTACACTTGAGCTTAGCAAAGTTGTTTAAACTTAAACTAAGCTCCCAAAACCTTGGTTTCAAAGCCGAAAACCATTTTCACAAATCCACTCACCGATTTCCACTTTGCTTCAAGCCAAAGCACCAAATCAAGCCTCCGGATCAACAAATCTTGGATCCAAGGATGCCTCCCCTGTTTCAACACATTAAAGCAGAGGATTAATGCATCATCATGCATTAATTGCTTCAATGAAAGCATCTAAACTCGCTGCTCACACAAAACCTCCATTTTCGGCCACCAAACACAACCGAAATTGCATCCGAAACACTTCTAAACAAAGCCCAGCCACAAACCAGTAAAACCTCACTTTCATCAACATCAACACACAACTAAAAACAACCTATAAGCATCCTTATACCTCCAGCAACATCAGATCACCAAGATCACCACAAAAGCTACCTTAAAACACAAGCTAAACTTAGGAAATCCAACCTATCCGGGATTGCATCAATCAAGACTCATTTCCACATCAATTTAATGATCATTTAACATCAAAAACACTTCTCAAAACACAGATTTAACAGATCAAACGAAAATCAAGTGAAATCATCAAAATCTTGCATAATTAGCCAAGATCCATAAATCAACCTTAAAACCTTTAATCAATTATCAAATTAGGATTGAAAACTTTAGGAATTTCATTAAAGAACTTGAAGTTCAGAGGAGAAGGACGTTCTTACCTCCAAACTTGAGTTTCTCCTCTTTTTGGAATTGAAAAGCTTGATGAAACTTGAAGCAATTGAAGAGGATTTGAAGACACAATGATTTACAATCAATTGAGAGTTGAAAGAAGGATTTTAGGTGAGAAAATCAGAATGAAATCTCTGGAAATTGGGTGTTTGGGTTGAGAGAAAAAGATAGAAAGAAAATAGGAAGTTAGATGAGAAAATAGCTAAAATGAATTTTCCCTCCTTTTGATTACTTTAAAAATCAGAATTATGTGTTAAAATATCTTAGAAAAATCTGGAGAAACTCCCTTTGGGTAAATAGCTCCTTAAAGATTCAAAGTTTCAACCCTTTATAAAATAGCCACCAAACTTTCAAAAATTACATTTTGGTCACTAGCCAAAATGTCACACTTCCGAAACTCATTTTCCAAAATTGATTTCACAGTTCACTTAATTATAATAAAAGATGATTTTAGAACATTTTTCCATATTTTTAATGCAACCCGAACTAGGCTTCCCTAATTTAGCCTCTTACGATTCGAACAGCACTTTGACCAACCGGTCAACGCCCAAGACTTCCAAGCCCAAAACCGGGGCGTTACAAAATGAAAGAATGGGTTGAACCCGAATCAATCACAACATAAAATGAATGATTAAAAAGCTCGATAGTACCTTAGATGACATCAGGAGAGTTCTCCCCCCCCCCCCCCGTCCCCGAACATGATATACTCGAGTAGGGGCTCGAGACTCTTGGTGAGTAGTGGGTGTTTGATTTCGATTTCTTCCATAGTTCCCGAAGTGAGCTTGCTTGGATCCTTTCCCTCGAGATGGATGATTCAAATTAACATTGGAAGGTACACGAGCAGGAGCCTTGTTTAAGTTTTGTGGAAAATCTCTTATAAAATGATCTAAACCTCCATATTGGAAACAAGCATTACTCTGCTTCCTACAAAGTCCCGTATGGAAATTTTAAAAGAATTTGCAAAGCATGGACCGAGATTCTTTGCCAGAATTCCCCAACTATTCACCAAGACGGTAGGTGCAGATGTCTTAATTGCAATTTGGGGATTAGGTATGAAATTTTCTCTTGGAGGAGAAAAATGACTCGAAGAGTTTCCCCCTTAATATTTCAGTTTCTTGGATGACCAAGCAGACTTTTTATCACTTCTTTGTCTTTTATCTTTTCTGGAGAAGCTTTCCTTCCTTTTCTCAGACGCCTTCATCTTTGCTTCCGTGGCAATTGCTCGATTCACCAGTTCTTGAAAATCAGTGATTCCAAGGGCCGTAAACATAGGGCTCAACTCATCATTCAACCCGTCTATGAACATACGACATTTATCTTCTTCCTTCTTTATGTACTCTGAGCCATACTTGCAGTACATGCAAAACTCACTCACGTATTGTGCTATGGGATTGTTTCGTTTCTTGAGATACAATAAATGTTTCCTTCTCTCGGCTAATTACTGCTCACTGACGTACTTCTTGCAGAAATCTTTAAGAAATAATTCCCAATTAATAGAATGGGTTGGAGCAGTTAAAATTGTGGTTTCCCACCAGCTCAGGGCTTTATCCGCTAGCAAAGATAGAGCACATTCAAGTTTATGCTCATCCGAGCATTACAGTTGCTTCGTTAGGATTCTAATTGTAGTCTCAAGCCAGTATTCTGCTACTTCAGGATTCTCATCATCAGTTCCTGAGAAAGTATAGGCCCGATGTTGAGCCATCTTATCTATAGGTGCTCTATTATGCCCTACTGTAGTTGTAGGAGGAGGTTTTTGCTTCAAATAGACTACAAACTGATTGAACATCTCAGTCATGCTTAAGAAGCATTCTTTTTGGATTAGATTCATTTGAGGAGCTTCAGGTTGAGGTTCAACATGTTTTTGATGATCCTGCTATTCTTGCCCCATCCTCACACTTCCTTCTTCGTTGGAGGAAGCAATAGGACTTTCATTGTCCTTACCCAGATGCGTCTCAGACATCTGAAAAGATTATTAAGATTCAAAGGAAACTTCATTAAGCAAGATCACAAGTTTATATTGAAATTGACTCCTAGGTGGCACAACATGACGACTAATATAATAGAATCTAATTCAGTCCTAGGACCAACTAAACCTTAACTCTGATACCAATTGTAACACTCATTAACCCGATCTAGGAGTAGACCAAATTTAAGGTGTCAAGATTAGTCAACAATTAACTTGTGATGCAAGTTAAAAACTATTCACACAAGACTAGATGAAATTGGTTCCTAAGACATTCAAAAGAAGCAATTGAGAAAACAAGATAATGAATGTTCATTGCATTATAGATATGCAATTGTCATTTAAATCTCAAATGTTTCAAGAAAATCATTCAATACAAATTATTCAACAACAACCATTTCGAAGAAGACAAGAAGGATTTAGATCAAATAACCTAGCTAGACTTCAATCACATCATTTAAATACATATCTCATACTAAAAGTAATAAACACTTAGTACTAAAGGCATTGTCCTTAAGCCATTCGAATCATGTAAAGAAGATTGAGAGCATGCACTTTGTTTCCTTTTTAAAGATACCTTATTAAATTCAAGATTTATATAACTATTGCTTATTTAGTAACTACTATCCTATCCCTAATAATGAACTATTTAGGTTTTTAAATCTCTAGTAAAACAAGCATTCGAAGGTATGGTCTATTTAGCATGAAAAGAAAACAACATAGGGATGCGATTAAGCATTCATCTAATCCATACATATCATATAGAGACCTATTTAGTACATGGTGTCATAAAATTTATGTAATTTTTACTTTATCGTCAAGTAATCAAACAAGCATATTATATATCCCAATCGAAACATGCCCATCATTTACTAGGACTTACATAGTTACTCATTCATACTATATTCAACCAAAATGAATCATCAACGAGCAGTTAAAGCATAGATAAAGTTAGACATATTCACGCACATCATATACAATCTCCACTAATTACATGCCAAGTATTCAACAATGGATTTTCAAAACAAACAAGTGCCACAATCCTAAGATTCAGAATAAAAAGAGATAACGCATACATTAAATCCTCTTATGATCTCTCTAGGCCCCGAGTATTTGATCTAGTCACACGAAAAACAACCTGGAACACAAAAAGGAGACAATGTGAGGCTTTTATGAATATTTCACAAGGCAACAAGTTTATAATAAATTCTAAACCAAATCTCCCTTTTTGTGTTATCCAATAGTTTATATCCAGATTGACCAATGAACATATTTTCGAATTGTCAAGTTAATTCAAGAGTCACATTAACCGATTCTAAGAAGTTCTAACAAGAAACAACCTAACATGGATCAAACTTTCATGATCTTTATCAGACTCGTCAATAACAATTTATGTAATTTACAAGATACTCTATGAGCTTTTACAATTGCTTCATTTGTATAGTGTAAATAAATTTGGCTTCTAGGGACCATTGGCCCTCTTTTCGTCAAGAAATCAAAGATTCCAATTAATACTTCAAGGGAACTAATCCAATTTTTTCAAACTAAATTACCAAGATCCTTTATTAAGAACAATTCTTTTAACTTGAGCCTTAATTTAAAAGTTAATAGACACACGAATCCAAGTAAGTGTAACAATAACAAGAGTACACAAGGTACTAAATCTATATCATCATGGAACAAGGGTACCAATAGGTCAATTGACCTAAACAACAAGGGACCGTGGTCCAACTAACGAGCTCGACGGAATCTATGGCATGCCAATTGTGTCTAACTCGAATCAAGGCTTATATATATAAGTTTAATTACGATTATATCAAAAGGCTTCAAGTAAGAATGTGCACGGGTCGGGTTTTTGGCCAACCCGAACCTGACCCGACCCGATCTCATTCTTTAAAAAAAACCCGACTCGACCCGAAAATAAATATTCTAAACCCGACCCGACCTGACCTATAGAAAAAAGTAATTTTAAGAGACATAATTATAAAAATAATAAATTTAAGGACTAAATTGTAAATAAAAAATTAATTTTAAGGACCTAATTATAAAAAATATAAAGAGGGGGTATTATTACAAATATCCCTAAAAGATTTAGGGGAAAATTACACTATTAGTCTCGGGTTGGGTCGAATTTTTTCACCCTAAAACCCGACCACGACCCGACCTGAACCCGGTTTTTTCATAAAAATACCTGACCCGATCGGGCCGGGTCAGGTCGGAACCTGTCTGGCCCGGGTGAAATGCCCATCCCTTGCTTCAAGTGCCTTGAGTCATATTTACAATTCACGAGATTCTTATTCAAGATTAACTTAATACTAATTGGAAAAGTATAGCAAGATCAAGTAAGTTTAGCTAGATTAACTTACCTCGAGAAACATTTTTCTTAATAGGACTTTAACCGTTAAGTAAGATTAAATAATCACATTTCTATAGTAAATCTAGGCTACAGTTACAGTGATTTCTAGAAATGTTAGAATGCGCTGCCCAGTTACTATTCATACAATGAATTTTTTTAGGACCTTTTATGTTTTATTTTTGTTTTTAAGAGTACTAATCATTTCTCTTTCTTGTTTTATTGTTTTGCATATTTTTTTTTGTATGCATCTCATATCTAGAAAGGATTGAGTTTAAAGCACATCGCGCAAGTAGAAAACAGTTTACAATGAATAGAAGAGTCCTTCAGAAAGAGGAAGATAATGTGGGTCACTGGTCTGAGGTCAACCAGCGAGCACATGGTGAACATTATTCAAGAATACAAGACAAAGATCTTGGTCCTCGAAGATATCAATGAAGGGTTAAATGACTATTGGTTTACTCGTCTTAGGGACAATGTCATGATATTCTAGGAGCGTGACGAGTTCGACAAAGTCCAATATGTAGCCAAACATGTGATGATGTTGGCCAAAGAAGCTTCAGTTCTGTGCCAATATGTTAGGCATGTTGAGGAAGTGGGCCAAGACTCATGTGGTTGATAGAAGAGATAAAAGAGTTGGGTGCTTGAGTTGAGATGTACTCGTGATATAATTCGATTTTTTTAAAAGAAACTTTGACATCTAATGAAAAACTACTTCTAGAGCAATACCTTAATGGAATTGATGGCCCTTTGTTCGCATTCATGCATTCACATTTTTTGTTTGTTGTTTGATTGCCTCTGTTTATGTTGCGATCATTGCATACATACACAAATAATAAAAAGATTAATTATGGCATATTCCATTCAAGTAGCGAGATTCCGCACAAATACGGTCCTCGAGCTATGACTACAGAAGATAGGTTGGCGACCTTAGAAATAAATCACAAGAGCAGACAAGATATGCTCGACGAGATAGAAAGAAGAGATTGTGCAAGCTCAAAGAAATACTGTCAGCCAGACAGTGGCTATGATCAGATTTAGAGACCCAAAAAGAAGAAAGACGGTGTAAACATTTCCATCGAATAGGAGGTTCCAAATCCGCATAACAGGAAGTTCAGCCTGTATTCCAGTAGAGCTCAGGATAAATTATGGGGAGAACCAAGGAATTGAGGTTCTTAATAAGTCAATCGACGGAGCTAGAGTGAATAAGAGGCTAGAAGATCGTTGTGACAAGCTCGAAGAGATCATTAGATCCTTGCAAAGGGGAAACATTTACGGCGACGTAGACGCTAGGGATCTAAGCCTAATGTTTGACTTGGTGGTTCCCCCAAAATTCAAAACTCCCGACTTCGAGAATTATGACGGGACCACTTTCCCTTCAACACACTTGATCATGTACTGCCGGAAAATGTCACTACAGTTGGAAAATGAGAAACTACTCATCTTTTATTTTCAAGACAATCTATCGGGGTCTGCTATCCGATGGTATACCCAATTGAGCTGGGACAACATACAAACTTTGAGAGATCTATCAAGAGCTTTCTTTGAACACTACAAGCATGTGACAGACATGATCCCTAACCAGCTCATTCTGCAGGATATGGAACAAAGGCCTCATGAGAGCTTCTGCTAGTATGCCAAGAGGTGGCAAGATGTGGCAGCCCAAGTTCAACCTCCACTGCTGGAAAATGAGGTTACTCCAATGTTCGTGGAGACTTTAAATAGACCCTTCTATAACCATATGTTAAACTATGCCACCAAAGGTTTTGCAGACATGGTCGTGAATGGAGAATTGATATTAACGGCCATTAAAAGTTGAAGACTTAGGGAAAGAGAATATGATGAGCACCTATAACCTGAACTACTCCAACAATGGAATCTTGTTGTAGAGTAGATGGGGGCAAGCTTGGCCGCATTTCACCCATGCCTTCCTAGAATAATGCTCTGAAAAATAAAGAATTTTCCTCGATGATGTTGGGGTCATGCTTAGAACCAACCCTTTTTCTTTTGCCCGTGAGCATTAGAGATCTTTTGTAAGGGCTTCTATTTCATTCTACTTGTTTTAAAGATGCATTCCCTTTATTTTCTCAAGTGGCAAACATCTTTTTTTTCCATTTTTCATCCATTTCTCTTCCAAAGTACATCCTTTTGGAAGAGTCATTATTATTGATTGCATGAATGATTCTTGGATCTAATCCCAAGATAGAAGAGCATTAAAGTGTGTTCAAGATTAATGGGAAAATCCCATATACAAATTTTGATTGAATTTTCCTCTCAGACATTGTTGTTAAGGTCTTTCAATGAAGTGATAACTCTAAAACATCTATAAACTGAAGACTACTTCTCTTCGATGATATATGTGTGTGAAATGAACATTGACATTCCTTCATTTACCTTCACGAATTAGAAAATAAAAAAATTCATTGTTGTCCCCCTTTGAGCCTAATATGTTTCTTGTGCTTGAACCCTAACTAAGGATCACTCCCCATATTTAGGGACAAAGAGGATGAAAAGCTATTTGCAAGCGAGAAAGAAAACATGTCAAATCAAGTTGAATGTCCTAAATCAAATATGAAAAGAAAAAACAAAAGGAAAGGAAAGGAAGGAAAAGAAAAGAAAAGAAGAAAAAGAAAGAAATGAAAGCTGAAATACGAAAGGAAATTTGAAACAAGAGAAAAACATGCGCGGAATTCTTCGAGGCGTGTTCCAGAAAAGGAAATGGTCTCTAGGGCAAAAAACCAAAATGGGTAGTCTAGAGTGATCCAAAGAATAAATGAACAAAGATTTCATCAAGAAAAGTTGATCCTTGGTTTAATCACCCTTAAACATGTATTTGAGCCTATATATCCTTTTCTTGGTAACCTAAGCCTAGCCTACATTACAAGCCTTTAAAGACCATTTGGATCACAGATGAATATCTGAGAAAAGGAGTTTGTTTTCAAAACACATTCCGCCTAATAGAGTTAACCTTTCTTCAGGGACCTCTAAACTTCTAATGTCTGATTGAGATTAGAAAAGTGGGAAGATTGAAATTCGCGGAGTTGGTGAGTTAAAGAGAGCAACCTAAAAGCGGGACACTATCCGGTTGATGGATTTGTGAATCATTCATACTATGATTTTTTGGCATTTGACTTTGCTCTCTTCTCGTGTTTGTCATGACTTTTTTCCCTTTTTCCCATTAAGTTCTCATTTCTAGCCTTTTCTGGCATCTTACAAGTAATTTGACATAGATTCATGAAAAATAAAAGATTTCTTGGTATTGATCCCAACTATAGGAAACCAGGGGCAGATGTTCGCCATCGCATCAGAAAATAATGGAGTGGCTAACCAATAAAGAAGATGACAATTGAACCTCATATTGAATGTGGGCATCACCTTGCAATAAGAAGGTAAAAAACATGTGCTTGAAGAGTGTAAGGTCGACCATGTGTCAAGCAAGAACTGCACATGAGATGTAACAAATCGAAAAATCCCTAAAAACACGAATTGGGATAGAGTTGTGCCCAGTAATCAAATTATGCCATCCGATTAGGGCAATTTGCATTGATTAAGGACTCAAGATCCCTGACTTTGATAGGTGCGAGAAAAAAAGATTAAAGCGCCAATATCATTCGAAGACATGTAAGGAGGAGATTCCCATTTGAACAATCTGAAAATTTGGAAGGGCCTAACATTGTTTTAAGAGTGGGTCAAAGCTTCCGCCAGATATGGATGTATCAACCAAAATGATAGTAGAATCTGTGGAAATATGAGACATTTGTGAGCAAAGACCATGTGTTTTCTATGAAGCAAAAAGGATTTTGGATTATCCCGTGAAGATGGCAAGTGATTAGTTGAATTCGTTTCTGTCACTATCTTTAGATGATGGCAATAGTTGGTTACGTCCCATGCCACATCAAGTAGAAGGCATTAGTGGGTTACGTCCCCATGCCTTGCTTTTAAAGTGATTAATTGACTCAGTTCTTGTCACTATCTCCAGATGATGACATTAGTTGGTTACGTCCCAATGCCACATCAAGCAGAAGGCATTAGTTGGTTACGTTCACATGCCCTGCTTTTAAAGTGATCAGTTGACTCCGTTCCTGTCACTATTTTCAACAACTCACATATTTGTTCAGGCATAAGAAGAATGGAACTTGTCTATCTGTTCATGCATTAGGAGAATGGAACTCGTCTATCCGTTCAGGCATCAAGAGAATGGAACCCGCCTATTCGTTTAGACATCAGGAGAATGGAACCCACCTATTCGTTTAGACATGAGGAGAATGGAACTTTTCTTTTTAGCGACTCGCCTATCCGTTCAGGCATAAGGAGAATGGAACTCGTCTATCTATTCAGGCGTAAGGAGAATGGAACTCGTCTATCCGTTCAGGCATAAGAAGAATGGAACCCGCCTATCTGTTCAAGCTTAAGGAGAATAGAACCCGCCTTTCCGTTCAAGCGTAAGGAGAATAGAACCCACCTATCCGTTCATGCATAAGGAGAATGGAACTCGTCTATCCGTTAAGGTGTATGGAGAATGAAACCCACTTATCCATTCAGGCATAAGGAGAATGAAACCTGCCCGTCCGTTCGGGTATGAGGAGAATGTAACATTGCTTTTCAGAAAATTGCCTATCCGTTCAGGCATAAGGAGAATGGAATCTTGCCTTTTAGAAAATTGCCTACTCGTTCGGGCATAAGGAGAATAAAACCTTGTTTTTCACAAACTGCCTATCCGTTCAGGCGTGAAGAGAATACGACGTCGCTTTTCAATAAATGTCTATCCGTTCTGGCGCGAGGAGAATGAAACCTCTATTTTTCAACACAACGCCTATCTATTCGGGCGTAAGGAGAATGAAACCTTTATGTTTTAGCACAATGCATATCCGTTCGGGCACAAGGAGAATGGAACCTTTATTTTTTAGCAACCGCCTATCCGTTTAGGCGCGAGGGGAATAGAACCTTGCTTTGATATCCATCAACCAATTTGCAATGTGATTGGCTAAAATCAGTGCCTTTTGTTCTTTGCTTTATTCTTGTTTCACATAAATGAGCAAAGAGTGACAGTTGTTGTCATTGATTTTTTGGCTCAAAAAAGAAAAGCAAATTGAATCAAAAAACTAAAAAAGGGAAAGTCAATCCCTAGATTGTATCGAATTTTATTCAAAAACTAAAATAAACCAAGGGCAAAATTGCTGCAATTGAATGACTTCAAGGAAAAAATGCATGAATGACTTTACCGTTAACTACCACATCACCACTTTAACGGCCATCGTCGGTCAAAGAGCAATATTATTACAATTGACTGGCTTTGAGAGCACAATTGCGAAAAATAAAAAATAAAAACAACCTTACTTATTTCGAATTACTATTAGGACAAATTTGACCCTTTAACCTAAAATCAAAATAACATGACCAGCAATAGAGGTGCGATAAATTAGTCATAGATTGAGCTGTATAACGCAACCATGTATGGATGCAACTCATTCATTAGCTGGAAAAACAATTCATATATAAATTATTATTCCTTCACATTCTTTTGAGTTCAATTCAACACCACCTCTCAATTCTGACAAGCCATTTACATTCACTTATATCTTCTTTCCCCTTTGGATCTGCCATTGCAATCAAGGGAAGAAAAAAAATCTAATACCAAAACCATGTTTTTGTTTGATTGGTTTTATGGGATTCTTGCATCTCTGGGTTTATGGGCAAAAGAAGCCAAGATTCTGTTTTTAGGACTTGACAATGCCGGCAAGACCACCCTTCTTCACATGTTGAAAGACGAGGTAAAGGAATTTCTTCAAAAAAAAATGTCCCCCTTTTTTGTCGTGGATTCTTTGTGTTTTCTGGGTTTTTGAATCATTGATGATTGGGTGTTGTAATTTGCAGAGATTAGTTCAACATCAACCGACTCAGCACCCAACGTCTGAGGAATTAAGTATAGGCAAAATCAAGTTCAAAGCTTTCGATTTGGGTGGTCACCAAATCGCTCGCCGTGTCTGGAAAGATTATTATGCTAAGGTAATATTTTGTTTTCTATTACAATTTGCTGATAATGGTATTTGATTTTGTTAGATCTTCATTTTCTTCATGATTTATATGTATAATTATGGGATTGAATCTGCTTGTTGGTGCCCATTAGTAGATTTGCAATTTATTGGAAAGAACAATGATTTTGATTCAAAGCTTATCAATGTTAGATTTAGATTTGCTTCTTTTTTTCAGTTTTGGCTCATCTGGTCCCTGAATTTACCAAGATTTCTGTATTTCGTGTAATTTTTGTTATCCACCGTGATCTGCTTTATTCGTTTTCCAAGTAAAGTTTGTGGCTAATTCCGTGTTTAGATTCCCAAGTAAAGTTTCATGGTGTTCATCTGATTCATGGAGTGGCAAATATCAATAGTAGCTTTGCATGCATCAGTGTATTTTTCGCTGATTTCGACAGTGGATTCATCTCAATATTGTATCTTCATTATTTGTTTTTGTTTTGTTTTGTTTTCGAAAGGAAAGATATTGTCCTTAGTTTTGCTCATTGTTTTCTAAGATCATTCTCCAATTTCAAGTTAATGATTGGACCTACAGTGTTTGACAACTCCTAATGATAATCGAATGTCTTATAATCATCTTGTTTTGCAAATTCCCTTCTCTTGGTTCCATTTCTTCACTGATTTTGCACTCTTTTACAAAGTTACTCCAACCCTTTGTTTTATTTGAACTACTCATGACTAAGCCCATATTCGGACCCTCAAAAGACTTTGAGAACTTTAGAAAACATGAATACACCCCGAGTCGAAATAAGCATTATGTGTGAAATGACAAATGCTGAAAAACTGTACATTATGTGGCGAGCAGGTTGATGCAGTGGTATACTTGGTGGATGCCTATGACAAGGAAAGGTTTGCAGAGTCAAAGCGGGAATTAGATGCACTACTTTCGGATGAGGCACTGGCCGATGTTCCTTTTCTAATTCTAGGTAACAAGATTGACATTCCCTACGCAGCTTCAGAGGATGAGCTTCGTTATCATCTTGGGCTCACCAATTTCACAACCGGCAAGGGCAAGGTCAATCTTACGAACTCCAGTGTTCGACCCCTTGAGGTTTTTATGTGCAGCATTGTCCGCAAAATGGGATATGGTGACGGCTTCAAGTGGGTCTCTCAATATATCAAGTAGACAATTCAAAGATTTTATTGCTCCGCTGTTCTATTCCTGCCTTATTTTTCTATCTTCTTTGCTTTGTTAGAGTACCATTAAGCTGAAAACGATATATGTTTGGGCTATATATGAAACTGCCATATTAATTTTTTGATAGATAAATTTCTTCTTACCCGTTCAGGTTTGATTAAAATGGAAACTGCAGGAGATGATGAAAGCCAGCGCCGGGTACCAGTTCCTCCTTCATAGCCATTTCTCAAGTCTTTACAAACAAGTCTCAACTTCCCCGATGACCCTTTTAGGCAGTTAAAGAATCAGCCTACTCCCAAGAAGCTTCTTCATCACCTCGCTTTGTGGGAACAAAGCTTGAATCTTGACTCCAATGGAGCTCATGATTTCAAAACTTTTCTAAAACAACATAGACATTCATTAACAAAGAACAAGAGGGATGGAATTACATAGTCGGATAATGGGTGGTATGCTGGCCAAACTTGCATAGCTTATCCCTTGAGGAACAAGGCTGGCAATGGTGATGCCGGCAATCTAGTCAGCCTTGAAGAAGTGGAAACTCTAACGAGGAGCCCATTCCAGAACTGGTACAAAGTATTGTAACCCGAGCAAAAGCTTACTGGGAGTAGGCTGATTCTTGAAATGCCTAAAAGGGTCATCGGGGAAGAATGTTCCTTGAGACATGGCTTTGGAGGAGGAACGGGTACCCGACGCTGGCTTTCATCATCTCCTGCCGTTTCCATTTTCAAGCAAACTAAGTAGGTTATGTTGCAGACTAAATTACAGGGGCACAATACTTAACATCAAGAACACATAAAGATCCTCGCTCTACATTAAAGGGGCGAAATATTAATCGGTTATGTAGCATATTAGTGAAGTCTTTACATGGTTTAAAAAATTCACTAATGTAGATATCTATTAATTGATTTAGTAAAAATTCACTAATGTAGATATCTATTAATTGATTTAGTGAGAAAATTTGTTTATTTTATCTCATATTATATAGATTCGAACATCTATAATTGTCTGTAATTATCTTACTAATTAATAGAAAAAATTAACTAATGTAAGTCTTCATCGTCAAGAACATAACGTCTCTTTTTAATGAATAAGAGGTATAATAAATGGGCACGATACTGACACTACAAAAAAATTCAATTACAATTTTTTTTATAATTTTAAAATCCGTCATAATCTATTATGAAAATAAAATATTTCGTCACAAAAATTTGGTCTAGTTGTATGTAACCATGTTGACTGTTGAGCCTCAGCCTTAGCCAATTATGCTAAGGCTATGTCTGACAACAATTTACCCCAGTTTAATATCAAGTTTTGATTTGTGGCTTATTATTATAATAATAATAATAATAATAATAATAATAATAATAATAATAAGGGTAAACTATACTAATGGCCACCGAACTATGGGGTTGGTGTCGATTTGACCACTATATTTTTAATTGTGTTAAATATACCACATAATTATTTAATTGGTTCCAATGTAACCATCTGCCGTTAAATCCTAACAGAAAGATGATGTGGCAGTTAAAAACAAATTGGTATAATTACATATTTAATCCTTATTACTTAGGCATTCTATTAATCTAGTCCTAATAAACTTATTTATAATAGGACACCTTATATTGTGATTTTGTGACAAGTACAATTCCCATTCAGATTAGCAATCTTCCAAATCTAGACACCTTATATTTGGGAAACAACAATCTCTCTCGTCCAATCCCTCCTGCCATCTTCAACAGTTCAACAATGATGTTTTTATCACTGCAAAAGAATCGCCTTTCGGGTCATCTTCCACCAACACTTTGGCTTCCACAACTTGAATACTTTTATCTTGCAGGAAACCAACTTTCTGGAGAAATCCCACCTTCCATCTCCAATTCCTCTTATCTTCTTAGTATTGATATTCCAAATAATACATTCTCTGGATATTTCCCGGAATCATTTGAAAAACTAATATATCTTCAAGATCTCAACGTCGCCAAGAATAATTTCTCCAGTAAACCTTCATCCCCAGAAACAAATTTTATCTCATCTTTGACAAACTGTAGATTCTTGAAGAACATATATATTGATGTGAATCCATTAGTCAACACTATTCTTCCTGCTTCGATAGGGAACCTGTCGGGTTTTCTTGAGGTTTTCTCTGCTTCAGGGTGCAACATTAATGGCGGTGTACCGAGAGAAATCGGGAACTTAACCCGCTTGTTAAGCTTGAACTTGGACAATAATGAAGCAAAACATCATTGACGGAGAATTCCCAAGAAAGAAAAACTGCTTTTGTTCATTATATTTCTAAATAAGGTTCCATGTGCAAAATTCAGAAGAATTCCTTGATAGAAAAATGGTGAGCTGAAATAATGTATATAATAGCTTATCATTTTCATGAGTTGTAGCTATCAAGGTTATACTGAAATTTGAAGGGGAAAAACATATTTAAAAAAAATCATTTACACTGCTTTTTCTGGAATTCAAGTTCAACAGAATATAACATAGTATTCTGCATTGAAACAAAGTTCAACTTGAGCTTAAAATATTGAATGTACTTTTTGACCCCAATCACACCAAAAGAAGGGAAGAGCTACTTGAAATAGTAGCTTTTAAAGTTTTTTAGCATCCCATTACACAAGCCCATTAATCGAATTCTCATTTGTCAATAGTCTCAAAAAATGAAGAGAAACTACTCAAAGTAGCAGGAACAAGGAAATAAGCTTGTCACTTGAACTTAGAAGGAAATTAACAACTATCAAGGGTAACATTCTCAAGTACATATATTGAAATAAAAACATGCGAATGCAGCATAGGCACAAGCAAAGAACCAGACAAAAAGCGATTCTATACTTACAGCAGACAAAACTTGAAATGTGCTTTCGCTCCAACATCTTTCTCGAAGAATGACAGAATTTGCATTCTCATCAAAAACACAAGGCATGCGGGTGTCCCTTAATCTCATTAGAACTCCATCAACACAAAGCTATTAGAAAAGCTGAGGAAGTGGCTGAAAGAGGGAATCAATTCAGGAAAACATAAAGTACAGTGGCTTATGTATTAAGAGTTTATTAAGCAACCAGATAAACCAAAGCTTACCATTTCTTCAAGGATAAATAAGTAAAAATAGAAGAGATGGTTAAGATTTAAGAATGTCAACCACATAAATTTGCTTAATCAAAAGCACTTTGATCATCACCCACTTACCCAAAATCATAAGAGAAGAACCAAGAACTTGGTATGACTCTGTAGATGAAAGAAAACAATGAAACCGATTGTCTTCCATTCTTAACATTTTCAAGATTACAAGCCATTGTGAAAAACAAAACGTCTCTAAGTTCAACATTTAACACTTTCACAGTAAGAAGTGACTCCCCATTATCAGACAATTCATCTTCAGACAATTAATTGTTTTATTAAATAAAAACTAGGACTAAATTAATAGAATGCGTAAGTAATAGGGATTAAATGTGTAATTATACTAATTTATTTTTAACTGTCACACCATCTTTCTGTTAGGATTTAACGGCAGATGGCTATATTGGAACCAATTAAATAGTTACGTGGTATATTTAACACAATTGAAAATATAGTGGTCAAATCGACACCAACCCTATAGTTCAGTGGTCATTAGTATAGTTTACCCTAATAATAATAATATTAATAATAATAATAATAATAAAAGCTCCAAAACTCTCCACATACCTATTTTGCCCATTCATTATCTGAAAAATCAAGAGAAGAGTGTCTAGAGAATTCTAAAGGTCCCCAAACTCATCACCATTCGGCCTCTCTGATCTCCGGTCATCGCTAAGTCTTGGGATGCATCGCCTCTACCATCTAATCTGTCGTCTCACCCTGATCTCAGTGCCGCCCGTCACTCTTTGTGAAGACCCCTTAACCGTCAAGAAAATTGTCTGGAATGTTCGATGGCAAGTCCTAAAGTTGCGCCAACTATCTTTGTCGTTTCCGATCATATTCGTCGTTCGTATGAGACACGACGACTAGATTTGAACTCTCCATCGCGAGGCGAGCTAAACCTGCCATGGATCGTCTCTCTAACGTCGTTTGGAGCGTCGTTGGAACTCCATTCATACCGACTGTACTTCGTTCGTTTTGGTAAAATTTGGTAAGGATTTCGACCTACTTTTGATTATTTGAGGTTGTGGTTGAGCTGTTTGGTTTGTTTTTTGGCTTCTTCGGTGGTGTTATCGGCCGATTTGAGCAGCGCGTGGTCACCACGCGCCGACCGAGTCGAATTCCACCCGCCTTGGACAGTAGCCTACGAACCGAATCGGCTGGACCGGCCTTGAGCCCGGTCAAGCCACTGATATGGATATGCCTGATAAAGCCCAATGGCCTTTAACCCATACTTGTTTGGTCCAAGTCCAAACTCGACCCGAATTTGACCCAATTTCAACCCGTCTGACCAGACCCGTTGACCGAGTCAACTCAGTGAGTCAACCCGCCTGAGTTAACTCATTGAGTTTACCCGTCCGAGTCAACTCAGCCGAGTTAACTCACTAACCGGTGACTGTTGACGTTAGCATGACATTAGTGTTGCGTTTGACCAGTGACATCAGTATGACATCAGCGCTGACCGTTGACTTTGAACAAAAAAGTTAAAATTTCTGAAAACCCATATTTTATGTTTTTCGATATCCTGAGTCTGTTTTTGAAGTCTGTTTCACGAAATTTTGACTTGAAAGTCTCTGAATCTGACCTTGAACACGAGAATGCATGTGTTTAGTTTTTCAGTTTAAGAGTTATGTGATCAAGTTAAGTACTAATTTTGGATTGTGGTTATCTGAAGGTATTCACGTATCTTCGTACTCGAGATGTGAGGATGTCGAATTTGCGTTCGAGAGTTTTCGAATGTCGTTTCAAGGATTGACCGATTTACCAAGGATTTAAGGTAATACATTACTACCTTTTGTATGCTTTATGAACATATTAATATTCGGTCAATGTATGCACACCAATGGTGAAGTGTACTGTTAACTTTGCTTAAGTCAAATCAGATACGAAATATTAGTATCATAATTTAGATAAGATTGAAATACTATAATAAGAAGGTTAATGAATTGGAAGGATCTAGAGTTCAATAAATAATTAAGAAGGTAGTTAATCTCCAAACTCGACCAATAGTGTTAAAAGATTCAATGTCAAAAATATTTGGATTTAAAATTACGAAAATTCCCTCGAGTTATGAGAATGACTAAAATACCCCCTGACAATGAAAGCAGTCTTGAAATCTACACTTGATCCGGTAAAACAAATAGTTCATCTGAAAACTTTAAATTACTTAGAAAGTTATGGTAGCAAGACTTAAACCTATGAGATTGTACAATATTTGGATTTTTCTTGAATTCTGAATAAATCCCGAAGATAAATTTATGGAAAATTTTCCGTATGCCTAAATTAATCAAAGTGGCGTAAAGTACTAAAGTAATCGAAATGAAAAAAATGGACATATTGATAAGGTTGAATTGATCGAAATGATTGTAATGACCAAAAGGACTAAAGTATCATCAGGCACCGAAATTTCTAAATTAATTGGAATGATGGATAAACCCTTGAGTTCTGAAAGGATGAGTGTAGCACGTGCGACGAACACCGCTGAACACCACTAACGTTGAACACAGCTGAACACCATTAAATTTTTTAATAAAGATTAAAAATCTAAAGACTCGAATTATAATTAAAATTATTTTAAAAGAAAAATACAAATTAGATTTAATAAACTATTCATATTTTTATAGTATTTTTAATTGATATGTTAGAATCAAATGTCTTTAATATCATAAACCCAATCCTTTTATTTTCCTTTTGCCGTTGTCGCCGACATCTGACCGACTTGTCTTGCGTCGTTCATTCCAGGTCGCCCTGCCACTTCGTCGTCCTCCCGCATCCATCGTTCTAGCCACGAAAATATAAGATTGTTGCCCTTTCTATTGTCGTCAATCGTTTCATTTAGGCCTCTTTCTGTTCCCATTAGGTCTTTTTTTAACTTCTATTGATTTTTAAAGGTTAAATGATGATGTGGGTTTGAAGCTTTTGGTTTTATAAGTTCAGCTCACACCCAATTGGAAGAGAAAAGGAACAAACTTGTATGTGAAACTAAAATTGATTTTGATATAACAATTTAATTTATGGACTAAATTCTAAAACAATACATTTTTAAGTATTTTTCAAAGACTCACATTTTGACAAGTCATCTTGAACCAAATAATATTTCAGGTAAAAACATACTTAAAGGTTCAAATTTCACTAAGTCTTTTTATGTGTTTTCAAGCCAAACTTCAATTAAGCGCCCAGGCGTATCAATACCCTTATACGTATCGATACTATTTTTCAACACCGTAATTTTAATCGTTCATAGCGTACCAATACGGTCTAACCCTGTATCGATACAATTTCATCTGGGCAAGACTTTAAGCTATAGCGTATCGATACGTATTGAAACTGTATCGATACTATTTTCTTATTAAAATATTATTTTGCTATAGCGTACCGATACAGCATGTCACCGTATCGATATGATATGCTGACCTTTGAAAAATCCTTGCATTTAATTTTCGAATGTTGTCTTGTCAGTTAGTTGGTATCCTAAATTTTAAATGACCGTTGAACGGTATCGATACGCTAAGGCAACGTACCGATACGCTTTTTAACAAAACTTAACTTAGGATTCTAGTGAGCAAATTCTGCATCGGTATGACTATCCGTACCGATACACCCCTTAATATCGTACTGATACGCCCTCGAAGCGTATCGATACACCCTGTTTTTCAGTCACAATGACTCTTTTTTATTTGAGACAGGTACTGATACGCCAACGAGACGTACCGGCACAGTAGGTTGTTGAGCAACATTTATTACGAGAAATTGCAGCCCAACGGCTCTATTGATGATCTCAACCACCCAAACGGCTAGAAATCAATACAAGGGTATAAAACAAGTCTCAAATGCCACAACAACAACTATTGAACCTACAAGCAACATCAAAGCACTCAAATCTAAACCTTGTTCTTTTTAGAGTCAAATCTTTGTACCCAACTCCTTTGTGATTTTCATTGTATTTTTTATTGTGAGTTTGGGGAGTGTTTGATTGTAATTGGGTAAACATTATCCTTAGAGAGGAATTTGTAAAGTTTACCAAAAACTCTTCTTTGTAAAAGTGAGAGGATTAAGCTTTGGGTAGAAAGCTTAATCAAATTGTAAGGTTTCCTCCTCATCCAAAAAAATGGGAAGAATCTATTAGTGGGTTGGTTGAAAATCCTTAGTGGGAGCTAAGGTAGTGGATGTAGAGTTCATTCGAGAACTTGAACCACTCTAATTGCCTTGTGTCTCATTTTTTATTCTTCCAATTTCCACCATTAAAATTTTTATTGCCAATTCACCCCCTTTTGGCCATTTGCAATTGTTTGATCAACTCAACAATTGGTACCAGAGCTACACTCATTGGAAGGATTACAACTCTCTTGAGTTGATTATAGGAGAGTTTGATCAATAACAAGTCAATCTATGACATCCACCTCCACTTCCAACCTCTCTGAGTCTTAATCTACCACCAAACCACCATTCTTTAACGGGGATAACTACCCATATTGGAAGAATAGGATGAGACTCTTCATCAAATCTACCGACTATATGGTATGGGGTGTAGTTAAAGAAGGACTATACATTCCGATGAAGAGAGATGGTGAAGGAAGACTTGTCCCAAAGGTTAAAGCCGAAATGACTGAAGATGATAGAAGAATGATGCAAGTTAACGATAAAACCTTACATGTCATCTTTTTTGCTCTTGGTCCGGATATCTACTCCAAGGTGTCTTCGATCGAGAATTCCAAGGAAGTTTGGGACACACTCGAGACAACATATGAGGGAACTAGCGATGTCAAGGAAACAAAGATTGGGGTACTCAATCTAAGCTATGAAAACTTCAAAATGGATCCCGGTGAGAGTGTCTCCAAGATGTTTGATCGATTCTCAGTCATCGTCAATAGATTGAAGGGTTTCGGTGAAATCATTCCCGAAGACAAGCTAGTGAGGAAGTTGTTGTATTCTCTTCCGGAATCATGGGATAGCAAGAGAACGACCATTAATGAAGCTAGAGATTTGAAGACTCTCAAGCTAAATGCTCTTGTTGGATCTCTACTTACCCATGAGATCATGAAGAAAGGAAGAGAAGAAGAAAAGAAGATGGAGGAGAAGAAGGTTGAAATGAAGGAAGTTGAGAAAAAGAAGATTGGAATCGCTCTTAAAGCTTCATATCATGAAATCGATTCTAGTGAAGATGAAGATGAGGAGATGGCCATGTTCGCCAAATGATTCACTCGCTTCATGAAGTCCAACCGAGAGAGAAAGTTTAATAAAAAAGGGGACTTCAAGAACAAAAGTAAATAAGAGGAGAAGGACCAAATCATATGTTATGAGTGCAAGAAATCCGGCCACATCCGATTCGAGTGCCCTCAATTAAAGAGAAAGAGTTTGGGGAAGAAGAACAAGCTCAAACAGAAACTTTGAGTGACGAGGAGTCATCCGAGGAGGAGGAGGAAGTGGCTAACCTTTGCCTCATGGCCATTGATGATGATCCAAAGGTAAACCTCAACTCATCCAATTTTGATTTGACCTATGATGAACTTCATGATGAATATGATGAGTTGTAAGAGGTCTATGATGAGTTAGTTGAAAAATATAAAGAGTCAATTTTGAGAAATAAGAAAAATATTTCCGATTTGAAAATTCAAAATAAGTCTCTTTCAAAATCTAACTCGGAATTAGAAAAGAAGGTTTTATCCTTGATAAATCTTTCAAATGATCTTAAGAAAAAAAATCTTGATCTTGAAAAACTTCTTTCCGATTTTCAAGATTATCACACAAAGAAGGTGGATAATCTTAAAACTTCTATTACTATTGGGAGAAACTATTTTGAAAAAGGAAATTCTTCTAAAACCCAATATGTAAAAAGAAAACATTTTTATCCTAAACAAAGAAATTTTTCTAAGCAATCTAAAAGTCAAATAATTAGGAGTGTTTGGGTTCCTAAGGAACTCATTGTTTCTAATAATATGAATGTTATTGCTTCTTGGATTCCTAAGGGAATCAAGGTTTTGAGGGTTAACACACATGGACCCAAAATGATTTGGGTACCAAAAACCAAAGCCTAATTTCTTTGTTTGTAGGGGGAGCATTACTACAAGGCCAAAGCTTCATGTTAAAACTCACGGTACCTTGATAGTGGATGCTCAAGACACATGACCGGTGGCAAGAGTAGATTCTTGGAACTAAAGCCAAAGAGTGGTGGAGTAGTAACTTTCGGTGACAACTCCAAAGGCCACATTGAAGGAATTGGCTCCATTAGTAATCACTCTTCTATTTTCATTGAAAATGTCTTATATGTCAATGGTCTTAAACATAACTTCTTGAGCACTAGTCAATTATGTGATAAAGGTTTTAATGTTATATTTGATAAAAATGGTTGCAAAATAATGAACATTAAAACGAATCAATTGATGCTCATAGGGCATAGGATAGGAATATTTACATGGTGCATTTAGATGGCATTCACACATCTTATGCATGTTTAGTTGCACATGATGAACATGACTCATGGCTTTGGCATAGAAAATTAGGACATGCTAGCACGAGTGTTTTAGAGAAATTAGTTTCCCTTAATCTAGTTAGAGGTTTACCCAAACTTAAGTTCTCTAATGATAAAATATGTGATACATGCTCTAAGGGTAAACAACATAGAACCTCATTTAAATCCATTAACAATGTCTCTACTAGTAGATGTTTACAATTGATTCACATGGATCTTTTTGGGCCAATTAGAACTATGAGCTTGAGTGGTAAATCACATGCTTTTGTACTTGTTGATGACTATTCTAGGTTTACTTGGGTTCTATTCTTAAGTACAATAGATAAGGCTTTAGAAAAATTCATCACATTTTCAAAAATAACTCAAAAGGATCTTGAGCTTAAAATTTCTCATATTAGGAGTGATCATGGAACCGAATTTCAAAATTTAGGTTTTAAAGAGTTTTTAAATGAAAATGGGATTAGCCACAATTTTTCCGCACCTCGCAGTCCTTAACAAAATGGGGTAGTTGAGAGGAAAAATCGAACTTTAGAAGAAATGGCTAGAACCATGCTTTGTGAAAATAATTTACCTAAATATTTTTGGGTGGAAGCCACAAATACTGCTTGCTATGTTATAAATCGAGTAATGATTAGGCCAATTTGGAAGAAAACACCATATGAGATTTTAAAATCTAAGAAGCCTAACATTAGCTATTTTCATCCATTTGGTTGCAAGTGTTTTGTTTTAAACAATTGAAAAGATAATTTAGGTAAATTTGATGCTAAAAGTGATGAAGTTATTTTCTTAGGATATTCTTCAAACTCTAAGCCTATCATGTATTTAATAAGAGAACTTTAGTAGTAGAAGAGTCTATTCATGTTGTTTTCGATGATAACCTCCTTCCGAGGAAGGATTCTTGTGATGATGATGATGTAGGGATCATTGAAGCTATTAATGGAGGACAAACGTCAAAGGTGGATAAGCTTCCAACAAAAGAAGAAGATGCACAAGATCCACCTCTTGAAGCCTTGAAGGACTTGGCTCTTGAGGAAAATGAGGTGACATACCCAAGGGAGTTCAACTATGTCAAAGGTGGTGAAATTTTGGGTGATCCATCCAAGGAGGTAACCACTAGTTCCTCTCTCAAATTAATGAACCATGTTGCATTTCTTTCATGCGTTGAGCCTAAAAATATCAAAGAAGCATTAAAAGATGATTTTTGGATTTTGGCCATGCAAGAAGAATTAAATCAATTTGAGAGAAGTAAAGTATGGACACTAGTTGAAAGGCCTAGTAATCAATCTACTATATGAACAAAATGGGTCTTTAGGAATAAACTAGATAAGAGTGGTAACATAGTGAGAAACAAGGCTAGGCTTGTTGCTCAAGGTTACACTCAAGAAGAGGGAATTGATTTTGATGAAACATATGCACCTGTAGCTAGAATGAAAGCTATTAGGATGCTTCTAGAATTTGCATGTTACCATGATTTCAAGCTTTTTCAAATGGATGTAAAAAGTACATTTCTAAATCGTTTTATAAATGAAGAAGTATATATTGAACAATTGTTGCGTGTAAAATAGTCTATCGCAATGGTAGTGCAAGTGTACACGTCGCAAGTAATAAAGTGATACTAGAGTATCGGATATCGTCTCCACAGGGACTGGGCTAACCCTTTCCTTTGCTATCTGCACAAGGGGAAAAGAATAGATTAAGATATTGTCACGAAAATAATAAAGAATACTGGAAAATAAAAGTAGAGAAATCAAGATAGAGAGAATGGGCTGGTATTGAATTGCTCAGTAGTGCTGGTATTGCAGAGTTTAGGAAATCCAGTCCTGTCGTCGCGCCTGTCACCGACAGCACCTGTCGCGGCAGCTGTCCGTTGGCTGTCGCGGCAGCAAACACACCAACTCCGTACTTCAAGTTTGGCAAGAATCCCAGATCTGCCTTGGCCTATCCCTAGGTCCAAGTCTGTCGATGATCACGTCTTTGATGATACCTCCCGGCGTGAATCGAAGGATGAACACCGATGTGTATGAATTCTTCTTTAGCCACTTAACCTTGCCCTATCCCTAGGCACAAGATAGTTCAACTATAAACTAGAGAACTTGCTCTTACTTCTTTCGTATACTTAACTCTCCCGATGCTAAGTAAATGGATAACCTCACAATGCTCTCCCGATGCTCTTGCAAGATATTAATAACCAAAATAAGAGAACTTGAAGTTTATTTTATTGAACTGAAAATTCCTAAAACAAAACAATCCTTGCAACTACTTTACAAAAAAACTCGTAGCCCTAGGGGGAATTTAGAACATGTCGGTGACAGGTAAACGGCAGATGGGTTTAGGTTATCAGTTATGGGGTAGAATGAGAGATTATCCCTCCTAGGTTAAACCTATGCCCTTATATAAGCTTTGGGCTCAAGTATTCTAGGTTAACAAGGATTACAACTTTAATGAAAAGTAAGATTCTAATAAATGCATAATCTCTTAAGGATTCCTACTTTCCAGCCGCATCCTTGCTTTATGGGAATTCATCTCCTTGAGCTTTGGCTTGACATATCTTTTGATCTGGGGCTTGGAAAAATATTTGGCTTTCACACGACAGACGAGCAGATTTTTCTCTATCTATCGAGGTCCATTTTACTTTTCATCTTCATAAGTCTGCTGTCACCTTGCTGTCACGACAGGTCCATGACAGGTTCGTCTTCTTCGTCTGCTTGTTCAGTTCAGATCTTCTGCTTATCTGCCCTGCGCCTGCCTTCATCGTCAACCATGGCAGCAACCTGCAAAATATGCCATCTTTTAGTAGAATCCGTGCCTTTTATATAATTGTGATGTTTTACTGAAAACTAACCTAAATGCAATGCAATGATGCTTGAATGCAGCAGAAATATGGGTTAAAAAGGGTGTAAATAATAGAACTTTTACACACTCAACACACCCCCAAACTCAAGTTTTTGCTTGTCCTCAAGCAATCAAGACCTAAAAGAAAGATGAAAATTTTTGTGTTGGCCTTCAAACAGTGAACCGTCCCTTACCCGCCGCTCATTCTCTGTGACGGCAGCAACCTGTCGGAAAGGTTAGGATCTGTCCGGAATCTCCCTATAGTTCTCGTGCAGTGTGTGCATGCTTGTGAACAGTTATATGCTAAGATTCTTTTAGTTTCACTAGAACATTCAACTCCTTAACTTGAATTTTTATGCCAAAGTTTACTTTCTTGAAGACACATTTTCATGCTTCTTTTTCTTCTATTTTCAAGCTAAATTTTTCTAGAGCCAGTTTTGGGCACCTCTAGTTTACTAGAGCCGGTTTCGGGCACCTCTAGTTTACTAGAGCCGGTTTCGGGCACCTCTAGTTAGCTTCCTAGAGCCGGTTTTGGGCACCTCTAGGTTTTTGAATTTCTTTTGCTAAACTTCTTTCCTAGGGCCAGTGTTAGGCACCTCTAGGGGCTATTCAAGTTCTAAGCATCCTATTCTAGTTTGGCTAAAAGAAATCTAAGCAATATAACAGTCACAATGGTGTTTAAGTTTTCAGAACTATAGAAAGGCTCTAAACTTCTCCTTAAACTGTCCTAAAGATGCTGCCACGCCAGAGCTGTCATGACAGGTAAGTTAACTTCACAGTTTTAAGCCAACAGTTTTATATTTTCTGATTTTTTTTAAGAGAACTTAAAAGACACAACAATAATAAAAAGATGTACTTAAGACTCCATTAATGATGGAGGGTTGCCACCCCCAAACTCAAGGGTTGCATTGCCCTCAATGCAAAATGACATGCAAAATAAAAAAAAAGAGTACATCACAAAAGATAAGGGCAGACAGCAATAAGAGGAAAAGAAAAACTTAAATTTTTAGTCGCTGTCCTCGCTGCTGCTGCTGACACGGATCTGACGGCGGCGTCTGGGCTGTGGAGGAGGCTGGGCAGGTTCAGGAGCAGGTTCCGGGGCAGGTTGCTCTACAAGCTGGACATCGGAACTGCTGCCACTGTCCCAACTGCTGCTGGTGGTGGTGCTAGCCTTGGGCAGCCGTTTCTTGTCTGCCACGTGTTTCTTGTCGGGGCAGGCGATGGGGTGGAAGCAGTCGAGTGGGAATGTGGGGAGGCAGGTGGTTTGGGTGTGTGGACAGGGGAGGGGATATGGAAATAATGGGCAGGAAATGTAGGGAATTGAACATCGGGAAAATTTAAAGTTTGGGTAATGAAGTTTACCGTCGAGTTAGCGAAGTCCCGAATGAACGTCATCAGTCCCATTTGTCTCTCCTCTACCCGTTGTAGCGCAGCAAGGATGAGGGCAGACTGGTCTGTCGGAGCGGCTGCGGCGGCAGGTTCAGGGATAGACTCCTCTGATGATTCTTCTGGGGAGCCGGCTGGATTGAAAGATGAGACAGATGTAGCCAATACCAGCTCCATGAGGCTGTTGATGTTGTTGTCTGTCCAGCCTCTGCCCTTGATTATTTTGTCGGAGGGTTCCTCGGGCAGATGTTTCGGCATGGGTGCTGCCGGCTGCCATCGGGGCAGGTGATGGTATGGAGGCGACAGATGGTATGGAGGCGGCAGGTGATGAAAGGCTTGAGGCTCAGATTCTTTTCCTTTGGAGTATAAATGAGGCCTCGTTCTTCCCACAGATCTCTGCTTGCAAAGGACTGTGGGGGAGTTGCTGCCGCCGAGGAAGTAGAGGCAGCATTGCGGCGGGTTTTTTTTTCTGGAAGACATGTTAGTGCAAGGGTTGTGAAAAGTAATTGAAAACAAATGAAAACTAAATATGGAGAACAAGTAAGAAAAGCAGAAGTGAGTGAAAATGAAAATGAAATGGAGTTTTATAGAAAAAGAATTGCTGCCCATTGAAACTGTAACGACAGGCGCGAATAACGGGGCAACTGTCGAGCTTTAGTGTGTCTGATGCGTCTGACACACGTTTCCGCGTCTGTTACGCATCTGTCACACGTCTGTTGTGACAGCATGGTGACAGCCTGTCTTTTCCGTGTCTGTCGCGGCAGGTGGATCGACAGGCTGCAATATTGGGCGTTGTTGGGCTGATGGATGGTGGGTTGAGTTCACTTCTCCTGTCCTTCTTGACTCCTTTATTTCCTATAAAAACATTATTAAAATAGAATAAACCTTATTTCCTAATAAATAATAATAATAAAACAAATAAAAATAAAGGTTAGGTTAAGTTAGGGATGCCATGTGGGGCATCTCCTAAGGTAACCACTTCCTGTATTCATGGGGCTTCAGTCCCCTGATAATGCTTGAGGCGTCGTTTCCGGTACTTCTTGAAGTCCATCTGTACCCTCCATCTGGTGATTATTCTCATGTTGGGGGCTCCTTTCTTTCTCTTCCCTTTGTAGTCCATGAAGTCCTCCCTTCTTGGTATTGTTTCTGAGGGCATGAATATATGATTAGAAATAATCAAAATGACATTCGGCCACAAACTTACCTTGTTTTCGTTGAATGTTGTTGTGGTTGAATGTATCCCTTGCTGCCATGCCCGCTGCTGCGGCAGGCAGTTATTTTGACAGTTTTTTATCAGGTTACTTTGCAGGTCAATGGGACATTGGTAAGTGCCATCACTCTTTATACCAAATTCTGTTGACCACTCGTAGATCTCCATCAGTAGAGATTTTGATGATTCTGTGTCCACCGGCTTTGGTTCCTCAAATACCTGCAATGAAATTGGTGAGTTTTCATATAATTCAAAAGGTTCGTTTATTACCTGCTCATATTCCATCGGTGAGGCATTGTCATTGGTAGCTCTTGTAGGTGGTCGTGCGAGTGCCATGACGGGGATGGATGTGTGCAATCTTGGTCAGGCATAATTGAGGTGGTGGGTTGAGAATTTGCCTATGATGTGGTTGCTACTTCAGCATCAGTTGCTGTCGAGGCGGCAGTTGCTATCAAGGCGGCAGTTTCCGCTTTGACTGGAGTTTCTGCCTCAAAAGTGGTTGCTGCCGTGACATTCTCTTGAATTTCACTCAGCGTTGTCACGGTGTTGCTCCATTCCGGGTCCTCGATCATTGACATGGCAAGTTGTTGCTCAGACTCATCATATGTTGGGTATTCCTTCACATGGGCATCCTCGTCATCTTGCCTCGGGATTTCAGGTTCAGTCGTGGAATGAATGAGGACAGGTCTGCTCAAGAGTTCATCCATCTTAGCGATACTTGCGTTCGTAGAAGCCGACACTTTTTGAGTGAGTGCCATGAAGGCTTGCAGTGTGTCTTCTAAGGATTTTGACTGCTCTTGAGGATGATGACATTGCCAGGGCAGGTCGGGTTCTGCAACAAAACTGTTATGGTATAAAAAATTTTGTGGGTTTTGATCGTACCATATAAAATTTTGCTGCTGCGGCATCAGCATTTGTTGCCCCTGTTGCTGTCGTGGCAGCATGTCTTTACGGTAATTGCAAGAACTTTCCCACATCAACTCTCGAATGGTTTTTCCTGGCATGTTGATGCCCTTGAACCTGTATTTTCACCTGAGTTTTTTTTTTTAAAAAAATAATAATAATAAAAAAAATAAAAAATAAAAGAAAAGTGCAGAAGCTAGGGTAAGAGTGTGTTGCCAGTCCCCGGCAACGGCGCCAAAAACTTGTTGCGTGTAAAATAGTCTATCGCAATGGTAGTGCAAGTGTACACGTCGCAAGTAATAAAGTGATACTAGAGTATCGGATATCGTCTCCACGGGGACTGGGCTAACCCTTTCCTTTGCTATCTGCACAAGGGGAAAAGAATAGATTAAGATATTGTCACGAAAATAATAAAGAATACTGGAAAATAAAAGTAGAGAAATCAAGATAGAGAGAATGGGCTGGTATTGAATTGCTCAGTAGTGCAGGTATTGCAGAGTTTAGGAAATCCAGTCCTGTCGTCGCGCCTGTCGCCGACAGCACCTGTCGCGGCAGCTGTCCGTTGGCTGTCGCGGCAGCAAACACACCAACTCCGTACTTCAAGTTTGGCAAGAATCCCAGATCTGCCTTGGCCTATCCCTAGGTCCAAGTCTGTCGATGATCACGTCTTTGATGATACCTCCCGGCGTGAATCGAAGGATGAACACCGATGTGTATGAATTCTTCTTTAGCCACTTAACCTTGCCCTATCCCTAGGCACAAGATAGTTCAACTATAAACTAGAGAACTTGCTCTTACTTCTTTCGTATACTTAACTCTCCCGATGCTAAGTAAATGGATAACCTCACAATGCTCTCCCGATGCTCTTGCAAGATATTAATAACCAAAATAAGAGAACTTGAAGTTTATTTTATTGAACTGAAAATTCCTAAAACAAAACAATCCTTGCAACCACTTTACAAAACAACCCGTAGCCCTAGGGGGAATTTAGAACATGTCGGTGACAGGTAAACGGCAGATGGGTTTAGGTTATCGGTTATGGGGTAGAATGAGGGATTATCCCTCCTAGGTTAAATCTATGCCCTTATATAAGCTTTGGGCTCAAGTATTCTAGGTTAACAAGGATTACAACTTTAATGAAAAGTAAGATTCTAATAAATACATAATCTCTTAAGGATTCCTACTTTCCAGCCGCATCCTTGCTTTATGGGAATTCATCTCCTTGAGCTTTGGCTTGACATATCTTTTGATCTGGGGCTTGGAAAAATATTTGGCTTTCACACGACAGACGAGCAGATTTTTCTCTATCTATCGAGGTCCATTTTACTTTTCCTCTTCATAAGTCTGCTGTCACGACAGGTCCATGACAGGTTCGTCTTCTTCGTCTGCTTGTTCAGTTCAGATCTTCTGCTTATCTGCCCTGCGCCTGCCTTCATCGTCAACCATAGCAGCAACCTGCAAAATATGCCATCTTTTAGTAGAATCCGTGTCTTTTATATAATTGTGATGTTTTACTGAAAACTAACCTAAATGCAATGCAATGATGCTTGAATGCAGCAGAAATATGGGTTAAAAGGGGTGTAAATAATAGAACTTTTACACACTCAACAACAATCATCGGGTTTTGAGGATTCAAAATTTCTAAATCATGTTTATAAAAGCTCCTAGAGCTTGATATGAAAGACTTTCAAACTTTTTGATTGAGAAATGTTTTGAAAAAGGTAAGGTGGACACTACACTTTTCATAAAAAGATATAGTAATGACATCTTAGTAGTGCAAATTTATGTTGATGATATTATTTTTGGTTCTACTAATGAATGTTATTGCAAAGAATTTTCTAAGCTAATGCAAGGTGAGTTCGAGATGAGCATGATGGGTGAGCTCTCATTCTTCTTGGGGCTCCAAATCAAACAAAGGAAGGATGGCACCTTCATAAATCAAGCAAATTACGTGAATGATATGCTCAAAAAGTTCGGCTTGGAGAATGTAAAGCCTCAAGCCACCCCTATGAGGTCTTCTATAAAGCTTGACAAAGATGAAGGAGGTAAGTATGTTGATTCTAAGTTTTATAGATCCATGATAGGTTCTTTGCTTTACCTTACCGCAAGTAGACCGAATATTATGTTTAGTGTTTTCTTGTGTGCTAGGTTTCAAGCTAGTCCTAGAGAATCACACTTAGTAGCCATTAAGATAATTTTTAGATACCTTAGAGATACACCTAACTTAGGTCTTTGGTATACTAAGGATCCTTCCTTTATCCTTCATGCTTATTCGGATGCGGATTATGCGGGATGCAAGATAGATAGGAAAATTACCTCCGAGACATGCCAATTCTTAGGTAGTATGCTCGTATCTTGGTTCTCTAAGAAACAAAATATCATAGCCTTATCTACCACCGAAGCAGAGTATATATCCTTAGGGAGTTGTTGTGCTCAAGTCCTTTGGATGAAGCAACAAATCTTAGATTATGGTGTTCAAGTAGAAACCATACCCCTTAGGTGTGACAACACTAGTGCCATTTGTCTCACTAAGAATCCCATTCAAAACTCTAGAACCAAACATATAGAAATTAGACATCATTTCATTAGAGACTATGTGTTGAAAAATGATGTTGTTCTAGAATATGTTGATACATTGAACCAATTAGCGGATATATTTACCAAACCTTTAGATAAAGAGCATTTTTGGACCCTTAGGAGAGAGTTAGGGCTAACTAGCCTTTCTTAACCCTTTTTAGGTCCCAAATGATCAAAATTTTGCTTGAAATCGGTTGATATGCATGCTTATATTGTTTTTTTCTCATTTTGCTTCTATGCATATTGCTAAGGAAAGTATGCATTCATTTTAGTCATTAAATCTTGTTCACATGTCATTCACATGCATTTAGAGACGTTTAAAGTTGGATTTTTAAACTTAAAACTATCAAAATTGCAATATCTGGTAAAGACGTATCGATACGGCTAAAAACGTAGTAATACGAGTTCGTCAAGAGAAGTGATACATGTCAAACTATATCGATACGGTCACGCGTATCGATACGGGTTCGTCAAGGGAAGTGATACATGTCAAATTGTATCGATACAGTCAGGCATATCGATACGGTATTAAAGTTGAATTAAAAATTAGGGCAAACACGTATCGTTACGCTCTACAAGCGTACCGATATGGTCTCGACGGAGAGTTAAATTAGGGCTTTATTTTGCCAAAAACACTTTAAAACTTTTCCCCTCTTTTCTCTACAAACCCTGGCCGCACATCCCTATAACCCCCCCTCCCCCTCAATCTCTCAAAATTTTCACACCAAACTTAAAATTCTTTGAGGGTTTTTCATCTACACATCAAAGCAAAGCTTTGTCAAGAATCTTGTGCATTTACATCAACCCATTCATTCATTCTAACAAATCAAGGTATAAACTTTTTTCCTTTTTATTTTTAAATTTCGTTTGTTTTTATTAGTTGGTTTAACTAAATTTCTGTATAAAACATATATTTGTGATATGGGTTTTCAAGTTTTTAAAAAAACTTTTCAAAATCCGAATTTTTTTATTCGAATATAATTTTATATCGTATATTTTTGTAAACTTTTTTTTCGAAAAAAATTAACCAAATATTTCTTTTATACATGCATATATTTTTAACATTAAAATTGTTTTTCAAATACCTTGAATTATTGGACTTTATTGGATTGAATGAGATGTTAATTGCATACATATTCGAATTGTTTTGATGTTTTCGGGATTATGGCACAGAAAAAGAAAGCGAAACGTTACCTTGCCCCTGCTTCCGATCCTATGGAGAATGACGAAGGTAACTCTAAACCAAATCTTCCTCACATTATCCAACGTTGTTTTCCAACCCCTTCGGATATGTCACGTTATAAACTTTTTCAAGGTTTTACTCTTAGGGAAGAACGTGTCGTATCTATTCCTTTTTTGAACTCCGAACGCTTTAAATTTCAATACCTTCCTTTGATTCGACAATGGAAATTTATAAGCTTTCTGAACCTTCCTCCCATTCTCTATCGAAACTTGGTCACAATTTTCTTTTCCAATGCTATATACATTCATAATGAATCTAGAGAACACGTTGTTGCTATCGAGTCACATGTTATGGGCACAACTTTTCAAATTGATCAAGATGTTCTTTGTAATGCCTTTGGTTTTGAAATTATAGGGATTGATTATGAGAATTCATTAGGTCATGGTCCTCTAGGTTCCGTCAATGTTTTAAATGCGCATGATCGTATTCTTCATCTTATTATCACATGGTTTTTTCGTCCATCGGGTGGAAAATTTTCGACTATCCGTCAAGTAGACGATTTTTGGCTTAGGTGTTTCCGTGAGGGTAAACGCTCTAACCTTTAACAAATCATGTTTGCTGACCTTGTTTACCTAGTTCAACACCGTCACACTGATCAACTAAAATCCTTTTACTATTCTACAGCGTTGAGTCACTTGTTCAATTCCCTCAAAATCGATTGCACCCATTACTATCCTGAACCCTTTGGCCAACCTATAGATGAACGTTCTCTCTCGTGCTCACTTTTCTTTTGTCAACAATGAATGAGTTCGTGTCCCTAGAGCTCCTCGACAAGATGCAGAAGTCGATGCTCCACAAGCTCCTCAAAGCTCTCAAGATGCTCTGATTGCTTCCTCCTCCATGGACACCCTCATGACATTCCTTAACGAAAAATTCACAAACATGGAAGCTGGATTTGCAACCATTGACACTCGATTCACATCCTTGGAAGACCGAGTCAAAGGTCTTGATACACGCTTCACATCGTTGGAGGATCAAGTCAAAGCCATAGCTCTTCAAATAAACTCCAGGGATGTCTCTCTCACCGCTTTCTATGGTGCTTGGCTCAATCAATCTAGGAGACATCAACCAAGTCAAGATGATAAGGATGAAGATGACGATGATGGTGGGAACGAGTAGTTATGCATATCATCTCATGACATTTAGTTTCATTGTTTATGCACCTATGTTTAGAACTCTATGCTTTTCTTTATGTTTTAGGATTTGAGTTTGGATTTATTACTTTGAACTATTTTGTTGCTTTTAAATTCGGATGTTTGCAATTGAATTAAGTTATATTTTGTTGTTGTTATCCTACATTGTGTGCTTATGTTTGATCTAACAAAAATGGGAGAAAGATTATAGAGCCAGTTTTTTGACAACTTGAAACTTAAATTTGAAAACCTATCTTAAATTAAGGGGAGTAAGCTTTTCAAAAGTTTCAAAACTTAAAAATTTATACTTGGTTTTGTTATATCAAAAAGGGGGAGATTGTGAAACCAAAACTGATTTCGATATAACAATTTAACTTATGGACTAAATTGTAAAACAATAAAAATTTAAGTATTTTTCAAAGACTCGCATTTTGACAAGCCATCTTGAACCAAACAATATTTCAAGTTAAAACATACTTAAAGGTTCAAATTTCACTAAATCTTTTTATGTGTTTTCAAGCCAAACTTCAACAAAACGCTCAGGCGTATCGATACCGTTGAGTTTTAAGGTGCTCGATTCCTTCAACTGATATTGCTCACCAAGTGGTGGAGAGGTGGAATTTTGGGTGGATGTGTTGTGGAAGCTAAACTATAAATGACACAATGATTTTAGAGTGGTTCAACCTTCTAACCAAGGTCTACATCCACTACCTTAGCTTTCCACTAAGGATTTCCAATCAATCCACTATTGATTCGTCCCCTTTTCTAGGCTTAGGAGGAAACCCTTATACACCGATCAAGCTTTCTACCCAAAGCCTTGATCAAATCCTCTTTACAAAGTGAAAGATAAGCAAACTTAAATCCCTATAATAGGTGATTGTTTGCACAATTTAGCACTCACCCAAAAACTAAAACACTTGAGAAAATTTGACAATTTTGGCTCACTAGTGTTTGTCTATACAAAGAAATGACAATTTAGCTCTAAGACAATTTCTTGATCATATGTTGATTGACAATTGAAGCATTAACCATATCTTGATGCTTGGAGGTCCCTTTTATGCTCCTCTTTGAGTTTGTAGCCGTTACTAGCCGTTGGGGATGATTTGGAGCCATTGCGGACTTTATTTCCCTTCATTAATGTTGCTTTGCAGCCTTCTGTATCGATACGCTTGGACCCGTATCGGTACGGCCTTCATCAGAAACTAGCCGTTGGGCTTTTGCCAGCCTAGGCGTATCGATACTCTTGAGAGCGTACCAGTACAATATGACCGTTGGGGTTGTTAAAATGGGATCGGTACGCTGACTAGGCGTATCGATACGATCCCTCATCGTATCAGAACGGCCAAGCCTATTTCGATACGGGTTTTGGCAGTGACAAAACTAGGCAAAAAAGGTATCGATACAGGTTGAACCGTATCGGTACGGGCAGCTTGAAAAGTCAAGTTTGGCTATTTAAAATCAATAAAAACATTGCCAAAAACCTTTTTAAATACCTCAAACATATATTCAAGTTGTTTGTGTAACCCCCAAGACCCGCCTATACGCTACCACGGATCCTAGGAAGTTACATTAGGGCCACCGGAGCGACCCATGTTAAAATTTTAAATAAAACAGATTGTTAAACTATTAAAATCATAAATTAAGCTTTAAATTAAAATAAAATTTCATAAATCTTTCAGACAATAAAACAAAATCGTGATACAAGTTACGAAAACATATTTCAGACTCATATAACACAAGACGTGACATACATGCCCCCTAACTACACAAATATCATACTCCGTGAGAAAGCCGAAGAAACTCCCGTACCAACATTGGTAGTTGCAACCTGGTCGATCCTTTAACCTATGATGGTAAAAACATCGTGAGCTTCGAAAAGCTCGGTAATACAAACTACCAGGAGATGCTAAAAGCACAAGCAGGTATATGGTAAGCTTAACACTGTCATGATGAACTGGGTAATGGTAAGCTCAAATTACAATTCGATATTTTAATGGAGAAGTATACTAGAAGGTGACCGAGTTGTTCTTTATTTGCTTACTCGAATCTTATGAGATTTGTCTAAAGCCAGAGATTCAGAAGAGATTCAGATTTCAGAAGTTTAATCAAGGAGTTTAGAGTGGTTCATTAAGCACAAATTGTAAGTTTACGGAGAGTTCAACTTTGATGCATTAATAATAGGGTATGTTTCAGAAGAGTGCAAAAAGTTTTATTATTTACTTAACTATCCTCCAACCGAACTCCAGAATGTAATTCCCCCTGAACTGCATACAGAAGGTCTTACCCTAGGCCTGAAGCGTAGGATCCTACCTAAGGGAATGCCTTAGGTCCAGAAAGACTTACCATAGGCCCGTGGGCGTAGGAGCTTAGGTCCAGAAGGACTTACCAGCGCTGAGCCTACAGATCTTCATTCATATCCCAGATACTATACCCAAATGATTTCAGTTTATATTAAGAAGACAACATTACAGAAAATAGATATCAAATCTATTTTTATACCGAAAGACAGATAACAAATTTATTTTATTATCATTTTTATTATTTCGTATTCAATGTCATATATCAGATATATTTTTCATATCAGAGGTCAGAAATCAGAGAATTGCTTTTCTTTCGTGTTACAGTATCATACCTTTAAATTTTAAGCATATGGTCTTGGTTTAGAACAGAAAGTATTTACAAATACATGGTACACATTTTATGGCCCAAATCATTTCTTAGAGATACTTGATAGATATCAGAAAGGTGACGTTTGACAATTTTGGACTGATTTTAGAACAAGGTCCCTACGAATAGGGGAGTTCGATAAGACGGGTCGAATCAACATCGAAAGTTGATGCATCAGAATCATTGGGATTTCAGATATATCGAGAGCGGTTCGACCGTTAAAGCTTTCAAGGGTATTGTTGGTCATTCTGACCTTCGGGGGTAATTTGGTAAACTGAACCAACAAGGTAATAATGGTGATGTACCGAATTCATGAATTCTAGTTGCTCATCAAGCTTTCGAGTCCCCCTGAACTAATTGGAACCATTAACACAAAGTTTGAAATATAATCAGATAGGTATATCATAAGCATTCATTTCCAGAACTGATTACAGCGTAACAACAAAGCAGTTCGTCTTCACCCTATATCCACTAAACTTATTACAAGAGATCAAACATGTATACAAGCAGTAATTTTCCAAATTCCTGAACATGCATATAACACCCGAACTCGTTCCATAGCATTGAATTTATCTTTTTGAGGAAACATGTTGCTCTTACCAATTGCTGAGTACTTTCTCCAAATAACTCGAACATGTCGCCACATGTTATCTTTCCAAAATTATGATAGTATCAGAAATGGCCAACAAACACGGACTGTGAATTACTACTTTAGAGTTGTTATATTGTCTAGCTTTATTGGTATTCCTTATTCCAGTCTTTGAGATAGTTTCATTCATTTCAACATTCGCATGTATTTCAGATGCTTCATATCTGAAGGTGTTCCAAAACAAATTCTGAGCCTTTCGGTCGTTTCAACTATTCAATCCTTTCCGATATCGAGGATATATTCGTCATTTCGATTAATTTGGCAATTGGTGCCGAGGGTACATTATTCTTTTTAATCATTATGGATATTCCGACCGATTCAGCTTTATCAGTATTTCCAAACATTCCAGTCGTCTCGATCAATTCAGCAATTTACGCGACTTGTCTAATCCAAACGCACAATTGTTTTCTCGCAAATGTCTTCAGAGAATATTCAATCTCAAAAAGGAAACTGGGCAATTTACAGACTCAAACGTGAAGCCTCACTACTATAACTTCCCAAGCAAAATTCAAGATTTTTAGCAGGATTAAATGGTTTTACCGGATCTGGTGTAGATTCTCAGACCACTTCCTTTAATATAGGTATTTTAGTCGTTTTCATACATCAAGGGCATTTTTGTAATTCATTAGCCAAAATAATCAGACCTAGAGATCAAACGTTTTTATTAATCGTTTACTGAGCTCGGGAGTCCTTTCGATTTATCAAACCACTTATTCGAATAATTGCCTTAGCCATTATTATTTTTATTTCATACATGATCGACATAATCGGAAATAATCATATGCTCAAACATGATCTTGTAAAAATTTAACCGAATACCAACATGTTGCAAAAGTATGCAGAAGGTAGTAATGTATTACCTTGGCTCCGAGCTACAACGATCGATCTGCGAACGACCTTCAAACACCCTTGAACCTGGATTTGACATCCCTCAACAATTCGTATTCCGAGAATTATGAGTACCTTCAATTACACAAATCCCAAGATCAGACCTCATTCACAAAGCACTTAACCAATTAATTAAATACATATACAAGTTCAGGTTCGAGGTCAGCTTCAGAGGCTTTCGGGTTGGAATTTTACGAAACGGGCTTCAAAAATGGACTCAGGACGTTGAAAAACATAAAATAAGAGTTTTCAGAAAATTTGACTTTTTGGTCAACGGTCAAAGTCAACGCTGACGTCAGCAGGTCAACGAGGTCAGAGTCAACTGGTCAAGGTCAATGCTGACGTCAACATGACGTCAGCAGTCAACATGGGTCAACTGAGTTGACTCGGGCTGACTCGGACGAGTTGAGTCGGCTGACTCGGACGAGTTGACTCGGTTCGGATTTTCAGATCGGGCAGGCGGGTTGGGTTAACGGGTCAGGTTCGGGTACGGTTTGGGTCAGACTCGGGTTGGGTTTAGACCGGGTTGGACCGGTTCAAACCGGTTCACTCACCCGAAATTTCCGGTCACCAGACGGCCGTCGGAATAGTCGTCGGAGATGCCCTTCAGTGTCGACTCTGCCAAAAATAAAGAGATTATCAAACCCAAAATCATATTTACCCTTAAACCCACTCATACATGTCGGAATTTGTTCGGAAATTACCCCAAAAGTTCAATAAGGGTCGGATTGTCGTGTAACGCCGATGAAGCCCTTACCGGCGTCGGATGAGTTGTCGGACGGTTGGGTTTTGCTTGCCTCCACGCCGTGAGCACAGATCCGGCGTTCGCTTCTTGAACGGATGGCGTATGCGCCCGAAATCAGACAAAAATAGGTGCGATTTCTGGCAGCTACAATCGCGATTTCACGGTGATGGGTGCAACGGAACGGCACGTGGTTATGGAAGTTTTGGCCAGGGCTCGACGGGGAAGCCAACGGTGGTGGCGGTGAACGCCACGGAGCGGCGGTGACGGAGCCAGGGCGGTGGCTGGACGGAGTTGGTTGGAGCGTCAGGAACGGTTCTCGAAAGAGAAAAAATTATGGGTATTAACTCTGGTAGGTGAAAAGCTGATAGGCTTTAAGTAGCCTATACCAGCCACGAATGGTTCAAGTTAAAAGGGAGGAAACCTTAACACTAAGAGCTGTCTAGCTTGGTTGGCTGGGTCAAAAGCTTGGCTATCAAAAGGTTGTGGGTTCAACCCCCCACAACCACAAACCTTTTTCTTTTTTTCTCTTTTTTTTCAAACTCATCACAAGCTAAAAAAAAATAGAGTGTTACAGTTTGGACTTAGAACTAAGTTTTAAATTCTTTTCAAATTAGTCCAAAACATTTTTCAATTATTATATCAAAACACTAGTTATACAATCTCCCCTTTTTGATATAATAAAACCAACTTGAAAATTTGTTTGGGATTCTCCCCCTTTAAGTTTAAAAATGTGAATAAGAGATTAAATATATGAAGTCAAATAAAGCTCCCCCTTATTCATTTGAAAATTCAATTTTTCAAACCATTTTCTCCCCCTTTTTGTTATATCAAAAAGAATTTAAAACATTAAGTTCAAAAATAACAATAGAGGTAAAAGGAATGACGAAATTAAGAGTTTTGGTTTTAAAAAATGGCTCCCCCTTACTCAAAGCATCATTAAAAATGTTATTCCAACATATATGATCATCTAGTTGAAATAAAAATAAATAAATCAAATAAAATTAAAAACAACTAGATTTTTACCAACACTTGAACCCATGGGAGGATGTGAAGCCTTCCTTCTTCAAGTGTTCTTCCTTGTGTGCTTGGAGCTCCCCCTCATTAATTGGACTTGTTGATCACTCTCCATCACACCTAGCAAAAGACAATCAAGTAATTGTTGGTATCCAAATTGCTTTGGATCCATAGACGTTAGTAGTACAAACTTTAGTCCCCTTAGGAATCCATTTTTCAATTTCACTCTTTTTAATTGAAGTACTAAGTCCTTTTGGGGTCCAAATACTTCTAAAACATTTTCCTTTTACAAATCTAGGGGCACTAGATTGTCTTACATAAAAATTTGATTTTCCAAAATTGATTTTCTTTTCTAGCTCTTTGGAAATCAAATCTTCTTCTTCTTGAACTTTATGAAGCAAATTTTGTAAATCAAAACATTTTTGTTCAAACTCTTCGAGTTTTGTTTCAAGTTCAAGTTTGGTTTTAGAAATCAAATCATTTTGAATTTTCAACTTTGAAATCAATTTATTGTTTTTCAAAATGTGATTTTTAAACTCTAAAACCAAATCATCGTATGCATCTTGTAATTCATCAAAAGAGTAAGAACATGAAGTAGATGAATTAGAAGTTACCCTTGAATCTTCTTTGATGGCCATAAGGCAAAGGTTGGCTTGTTCATCGTCGGTGGAGTCCTCATCACTCCAAGTAGCCACATGTGCCTTCTTCTTATGGCTTGAAGTGCTTACCCTCTCCTTTTTCATGGATTCTTGTTCAAGCTCTCTCAATGCTTTCTTCATGAATGGGGCACACTTCTTGAAGAGATGGACTATCTCTTCTTCTTCTTCATCATCCTCTTCACTTGAATCAACATGATGGCAAGTGGAGGACTTGAGAGTTATGGCATTTGTGTTGATGCCAAGCTCTTTGAGCTTTTTCTCCCTCATAGCTCTAATTTCTTCCCTCTTCTTCTCATCTTCTTTGTTTTTCTTCATGATTTGATGAGTGAGGAGTGACCCCATGAGTTCATCAAGCTTCAAGGTCTTTAAGTTCTTGGCTTCGATGATGGCGGTCCTCTTTGAGTCTCATGACTCGGGAAGTGAGTAAATGAGCTTTCGAACAAGCTTTTCCTCCGGGATGGCTTCTCCATTGCCTTTGAGACCATTGGTGATAGTAGAGAACCTATCAAACATGTTCTCGATGTTCTCTTCCAGGTCCATTTTGAAGTTCTCATACTATAAGGTGAGAAGCCCAATCTTGGTCTCCTTAACTTCGTCAGTTCCCTCGTATGTGACTTCAAGCTTGTCCCATACCTCCTTGGCACTCTCACAAGAAGACATCTTCTCATATATGGTTGGGCCAAATGCATAAAAGAGGATGTGCAAGGCTTTGCAATTAAGCTCCATCTTCTTGCGATCGTCGGCACTCCACTCCGTTTTGCTTCATTGAGGCACGAACGAACCATCTTCAACTATGTCCTATAGCTTGTAGTCTCTAGAGTTGATGAAGAACTTCATCTTTGTCTTCCAATGGGCATAGTGAGTTCCGTCAAAGAAGGGCAGTTTGTCGATGGATTGCGCCATTGAGCCGGTTGTGTGAAATGATGATCGAGCTTGCCGGATCTTCTCAATATGATGTTAACCCTCTTTGATTGAGCCAAGCTCTGATATCAATTGTTGAGTTTTAAGGTGCTCGATTCCTTCAACCGATCTTGCTCACCAAGTGATTGAGAGGTGGAATTTTGGGTGGATGTTGTGTAGAAGCTAAAATATAAATGACACAATGATTTTAGAGTGGTTCAACCTTCTAACCAAGGTCTACATCCACTACCTTAGCTTCCCACTAAGGATTTCCAATCAATCAACTATTGATCCGTCCCCTTTTCTAGACTTAGGAGGAAACCCTTATACACCGATCAAGCTTTCTACCCAAAGCCTTGATCAAACCCTATTTACAAAGAGAAAGATAAGCAAACTTAAATCATTCTAATAGGTGATTGTTTGCACAATTTAGCACTCACCCAAAACTAAAACACTTGAGCAAATTTGACAATTTTGGCTCACTAGTGTTTGTCTATACAAAGAAATGACAATTTAGCTCTAAGACAATTTCTTGATCATTTGTTGATTGACAATTGAAGCATTAACCATATCTTGATGATTGGAGGTCCTTTTTATACTCCTCTTTGAGTTTGTAGTCGTTACTAGCCGTTGGGATGATTTGGAGCCGTTGAGGACTTTATTTCCCTTTATTAATGTTGTTCTGCAGCCTTTCGTATCGATACGCTTGGACCCGTATCGGTACGACCTTCATCAGAAACTAGCCGTTGGGCTTTTGCCAGCCTAGGCGTATCGATACGCTTGAGAGCGTATCAGTACAATATGACCGTTGGGGTTGTTAAAATAGGATCGGTACGCTGACTAGGCATATCGATACGATCCCTCACCGTATCAAAACGACCAAGCCTATTTCGATACGGGTTTTGGCAGTGACCAAACTAGGCAAAAAAGGTATCGATACAGGTTGAACAATATCGGTACGGACAGCTTGAAAAGTCAAGTTTGGCTATTTAAAATCAATAAAAACATTGCCAAAAACCTTTTTAAATACCTCAAACATATATTCAAGTTGTTTGGACTTAAAACTAAGTTTTAAATTCTTTTCAAATTAGTCCAAAATATTTTTCAATTATTATATCAAAACACTAGTTCTACAGATACCCTTATGCATATCTATACTGTTTTTCAACACTAGAATTTTAATCGGTTATAACGTACCAATACGGTCTAACCCCGTATCAATACGATATTCATCTGGGCAAGACTTTAAGCTATAACGTATCGATACGCATTGAAACCGTATCGATACAATTTTCTTATTAAAATATTATTTTTCTATAGCACACCGATACGACATGTCACCGTATCGATACGATGTGCTAACCTTTGCAAAATCCTTGCATTTAATTTTCGAACATCGGCTTGTTAGTTAGTTGGTATCCTAAATTTTAAATGATCGTTGAACGATATCGATACACTAAGGGAGCGTACCGATACACTTTTTAACAAAACTCAACTTAGGATTCTAGTGAGCAAATTCCGTATCGATACGACTATCTGTACCGATACACCCCTTAATATCGTACCGATACGCCCTCGAAGCGTATGGGTACGCCCTGTTTTTCAGTCATAACGACTCTTTTTTATTTGAGATAGGTATCGATACGCCAAAGAGTTGTACTGATACAGTAGGTTGTTGAGTAGCATTTATTGCGAGAAATTGCAGCCCAACAGCTCTATGAATGATCTCAACCACCCAAACGGCTAGAAATCAATACAAGAGTATAAAAACAAGTCTCAAATGCCACAACAACAACTATTGAACCTACAAACAACATCAAAGCACTCAAATCAAAACCTTGTTCTTTTTAGAGTTAAATCTTTGTACCCAACTCCTTTGTGATTTTCATTGTATTTTTTATTGTGAGTTTGGAGAGTGTTTGATTGTAATTGAGTAAATATTATCCTTAGAGATGAATTTGTAAAGTTTACCAAAAATTCTTCTTTGTAAAAGTGAGTGGGTTAAACTTTGGGTAGAAATCTTAATCAAATTGTAAGTTTTCATTCTCATCCAAGAAATGAGAAAGAATCTATTAGTGGATTGGTTGAAAATCTTTAGTGGGAGCTAAGGCAGTAGATGTAGAGTTCATTCGAGAACTTGAACCACTCTAATTGACTTATGTCTCAATTTTTTATTCTTCCAATTTTTACCCTTAAAATTTTTATTGACAATTCACCTCTCTTGGCCATTTGCAATTGTTTGATCAACTCAACATGGTACAAAAACTGAGATTAGTCCCTGCAAATTTATTCATAAACACATTTTCTATTTTGGTTTACCTTTAAGTTTTTGAATTTTCAGATTCTGCGAATCAAGGCTAATGCTTTGTATGGATTAGTTAAACTGAAATGACCTTTCATTTACACCTTCTAAGAACTAGCAGAAATCCCACTTCCATTTTATTTTATTCAGACAAAACATGATTTTCTTCCTACAGTAGTAGAATAAGTGTATCGTCATCATCTGGTAAAGTTCTCTCTGGTTCTATAATTGTTATTGTTTTCAATTATTTCTTTAACTTGGTTAGAGCTTTGGTTGGAATAATTGCTTTATTGTATCTTCATTAGTTGAAACTTAGTTTTCAATTTTTTCTATAAGCTTCATGCTTGCTGCTGTCATATTGCCATTGATTCCTTTTGGTTATTATTTTATGATTCTCTGGGTTCATTGTGGTGTTCGTTTTGACTCTTTATTTTGATTGATGCAGATCAAGGCGTGCTCGGTCGGTCCAATCTTGTTCACGGATTTAGCTGCTCCAGCTGCTGCGATGCCCATATCTCGAGAACCATCCAATTATGATGTATGTGATTTGTTGACATTGGTGGAGCTTCTTTTTCAAGTTTGTATGAAACGGTTGAATTAACCTTTTTACAGTTATTTCATTGTCCTATACTTTCCTACGTCAGATACTATTAAAATATAAATACAATACGTTAAAATTATTAAAAAATTATCATCATGAATGAAAAAACTTGGTTAAGAGGGTCACATTAATAATGAATTTTTGTTATACTTATATCTTATACAAATTAACTGACCAATAGACCGGATATTCATTTTGCATCATTTTTATTTTGACCTCCTAAGTTTAAGACAATAGCATATGTTATTAAAATATTCCAAAGCAAGGGGTAGAGCGGTTCAAGAGTCAAGACAAATAGCATATGTGAATAGGATATTCCAAATCCAGAAGTATATTATTTTGGCATAATATTAGAATCCCTCTGCTTTGTTTCTGTATGAAACGATGGGTTCATTTGAAATTGCATCAATGAAATTGCATCAAATATTTAAACTACAGCACAGACACAGGTACGTCCTCTTTCCCCTTTTATACCAGTCATTGTATATTGGGTGTTGGCTTGCTGTCGTCTTAAACTGATTTTGTCAACTGTTTCTATATTGCACCTCTGAAATTTACCTCATTCCTTTCTTAAGAATCTCATTCTATATAAATTAAATAAGATTTATCGGTGGAAATCATGGAAGCATGCATGCATAATCTCATGCACGATGCAACCAGAAATGGACCCAGAGGGCAGTTGCCCCTTAAAATTTTAAAATTAATATATGATCTAAATTTTTTTTTATGAAAACTTTATTTTCGCCCCCTAGAATTTTATAAGCTCGCGGCTCGCCCCTAACATAATGTCATGTCCGTGGAGGCAACTCCTTACTTTTTAGCTTTAAAAAAATGTCGCTTCATTTATGAAGAAAAATTTGTTTCCTTTCATGGCTTCATCCATTGATGAAGAAAATGTCGCTTCAATTTGTGAAAATTAAGGAAATTTAGTCAAGAAAACAGCAAAGATGAGATCTTTTTCTTTGCTAATTCCTCTATGATCAAAAGACAATAAACTTTAAAGCACCGTTGATGATAGAGAGCAAGTCAATGACAATAGAATAAGATCAAAAACTAGTGGATGAAAATGTATAAAATATAAAAATACATGCTTGAAAAAGACTAAATATAAAATAAAATAATAAGAAATTGTGGACTTAGATCTAAAAGACAACAGAAAACCTAGAAGGTTTGATAAGGATCCTTTGTCAATTAAATTACATAATTGTTCAATCAATCAACCATGAATTTCTTGATTAATTTACAATTCAAGTTTTTTCTTCCAATGGGTTTAAAATTCGGGTTGTATGTGATGAACTTATTGGATTTTAGTGTGAGAAATTTCTTCAATGGGGTCCCAACAAACCAGAGTAAAAGACATAGAAGGTTGTAACTTGTATACTAATTTGCTTTAACATCTGCAACATGATTCTGGAATCTAAACATTAATATTAATAATTTTTTGAAGAAACATGAATGGATAATCTTCCTTTAAAAGTCTAAAAGCTTTATGAAAAATGTAAAACCAGATAGCTCTTGATATTCAACAATTGTAGCAGAAAACAAGTACATATTCAACAAGTTATAAATGTTTTGGGTGGACATCCCCCAAGTTTCAAGTGGGACAGATATTGTTTTTGATAGTTTGGAGCATAACAGATTGAATGAACCTTACAACCTCAGTTTATCAAGCCTCTAATAAAGATATACTTATTTCATTTCTTGAAGATGATCTATCGTTGACGGATGAACAATATGCTTCAAAGGGTTTGTTGAAAAACAAGAAACCAGGTTGTTTAGGCGAGGGCAGTTCACTGTGACTTATTAACATCACTACCACGGATGACATGCTTGGTCTCTCCTCGAATGTTGTTGTACACATAAAAGGCTAATGTGTATGCACCATAAAAACTCGGATAGATCGCCGTCTCTACTAAGAAAGCTACCTTCTTCCCACAATCTCCATGCCTGCAGCAAAATTTAAACCTTTTAGCATTTGTAGTTTAAGTAACAAAATATAATGATAATAGTTCCTGTTGATGTTTACATGTTCAATAAGGTTGCCGCTTTGATTTGCATGATATAGGCATATGTTCTTTCTTCCACTTATAATCTCCAACAATACAATCCCAAAGCTAAAAACATCCGATTTTACAGAAAACATTCCGTCGGTAGCTTTTTCTGGTGCCATGTAACCAATGCAGAATAGTCGGATAAAGAAAATGAAGTTTTTCATTGGGATTGATGGATCAAATAGTATGAAAATGGCATAAAAGTATACTTACTAAGTTCCAACAACACTATTTGTATTGGCTTCTGTTTGTTCTCCTCTAAAAGTTCTTGCCATGCCAAAATCCGAAATTTTTGGGTTCATTTGACTATCAAGTAGAACATTACTAGCTTTTAAATCTCTATGAATAATCCTCAACCTCGAATCTTGACGAAGGTAGAGTAGTCCCCAAGCAACCCCGCAGATAATTTGGAAACGCTTGGACCAAGTTAATAATATGCTTCTCAATTGATCTGGAAAATATGCATTCATGTTAGTCCAACATTATTTGATCACTGAAGAAGTGAAAATGATAACATTGAGGGGTTTTCAAACGATTTTCAGACCAAAAATGAAGTAGCCTAGGCTTCTATTAGGCATGTATTCGTAAACCAGCATTCTCTCATATCCATGAGTGCAGCATCCAAGAAGCCTTACAAGGTTCCGATGCTGAAGTTTGGCAATCAACTTTACTTCATTCTTGAACTCGTTCAATCCTTGTCCAGAACTCCTTGAAAATCTCTTCAAGGCAATTTCTTGCCCAGTTGCTAGAGTCCTCTGGAACATTGTACTGCATTTATATGAGCTTTCAATAAAATGATTACTTAAAGATCACTAGACTAAAGTAAATCAACTTTACCTTATAAATTGGTCCAAAACCGCCTTCACCTAGCTTATTCTTAAATGAAAAAGTATCAGTAGCTTGAGTTATTGTACCGAACGCGAATACCATAAGCTCCATATCTTCATCCTCATATTTATTCTCATTGTCATTTATATTCTTATCTGGAATGAGCAAACGCATAGACTATGAATTTATATTGACTCTTTTCTATATTTCTCATTGTCAGTTCTGCCATTATCAATATTGATGAAGAAGCACAAATATTATTACATAATCAACAAAACCCAAAAACATTATCAGAAGATGTAATAAGAACATGTTCTATTTTTTTTAAACAAATACCTGCTTGTGATGCAGATACTCTGATGAACAGATCATGACCATCTGATTGAAATTGTTTGATGTCATCAAGACCACCGGCAATGGGGGTTTGGTTGGTCGGGGGAAGGCCGGGGATGACGGCTGGGATGGCCGACCAAAAAAAGAAAGGGCAGCAATCTCTTACCTTTTCGCGACTGGAACGATGGACACAGGAGGACGGTAGAACGGCCTAGGTGAATGGGGGTGAGACAAGTCGGCCGGATCTCGGCTGCGCGCGGTAGGGAAGATGCGCGATTAGGGCTGCAGAAACAAACCGATCAGCAAAGGATTTTGTTGGACGGCGTAGGCAAAAGGTGACTGTGCAAAATCGACGGCAGAAAATGGTTAATAGCGACGATAGTGGTGGCGACGGCGACGACAGAAGGAAAATGAAGGGATTGGGTTTATCAGCGTTTATGATATTAAATTTTTTTTGGATATTTGATTCTAACATATTAATTAAAAATACTATAAAAGGTTTATTAAATCTAATTTCTATTTTTATTTTAAAATAATTTTAATTATAATTCGAGTCCTTCAGATTTATAATTTTTATTAATCAATTTAATGTTGTTCAACATTAGTAGTGTTCAGCGGTGTTCGACGCCCGTTGTAGAATTTTCCGTTCTAAATGGATGAATTGTTTGGAAATATCAAAGTACATGAACGATTATTTCGACTTGAGATAAGTGGAAGCTTGGAGAATCTTGAAATTTTTAATAAATTGCAAATGACTGTAATGCCCCTATGGCTTTTGGAGCATGGCTCATGTATGTCAATCACTCATAATATTAATGCAATATAGAAAGATTATGCACTGAATATATGTTCAACTACTCAGTGGTAAGTCATGTGGTGAATCATGAAGGTGATCGTTTAGCTATATGATACAGTCAGTTCTAAAAAATGAATACTTATATGGTGTCTCTATTTGGATACTTGGTGAATGTCGTACTATTGAGATTTGTTTATTTGGAATATACTTGAAAGTTTGAGCGGGCGATAAAAATCTGGGATACTATAAATTAACATTTTTCATTTTTGTGTTGAATTACAAGTTTGCCCATAGTAGTTAAATTACCAAAATGTCTTTGTTGGCCAAAATGATCGGAACGTTCTCGATATATCGAATATCCCTAAAAATCTTGATGTATAAATTCATGAATACCTGGTTGCAGCCGTTTGTTCTGAACTTTTTTATTTGGGACCTCACTTCTGAAATCAGTTCGAAACTGTTACAAGATATGTGTCCCTTTTTCTTACGTTTTCAAGGCGCATCCAAAAAATAAATCGACCCATCTAGTGTGTTCTATATGAACATGAATATTCTCTCTAGTTCGAAATTAAGAATGTTCATCTGTTTTGAAACATGACTTATATCCTTCCGAAAATATATCTTTGTGTCTGATTTGAAAGCATGCTATTTGTGTTATGATATACTAGAAACATGTCTGATCTCTCTATTTACACCATTAATATTGTTTACACTAAACTGATTTTCTGGGGTATTGTCTAGGATATTGTAAGAAGTCACTGTAGGTTCAACGCTGGTAATTTCTTATGGACCCAAGGTCTCCCCTTGGGTAGGTTTTGATGCTTCGACTCGGGTAATTCCTTATGGACCTAAGGCATCCCCTTAGGTTGGCTCATATGCCTATGGGCTTAGGGTAAGTCCTTATGAATGCAGTTCTAGGGAACTGCATATCGGTGTACGGTTGGAGGGTAGTTATGTGCTTCAAATGAAACTTTCTTTCCTTATGTTAATTTACCCTACTGAGTAAACTACCATTGCCTGAAATCCTCTGTATGGTTCCTATCTGTACTCGTTGGAACACACCAAACCCCCTAGTTCAACTTTTGTAATCCATATCTCTTTTGATCCCTCGGGCTATAGGCAGTTTTTTCTGGTACTCAAGTGGTTAGATAAATAACAACCTTGTTATCTTCAAGTGTTTTTATGCTTCGAATAACAATTCATAATTGGAACTTGTGGTTGCCTGGATCAACATGTTAGTATCAACATGTTAGTATTAGTGTATTGCCATATGCATGCATGTGCTTTTAGCATCTTATGGTAGTTCTATAATATTGAGATTTTCCAAGCTCATACTATTTTTACCGTCGCAGGTTCTAAAAGATTACACATGGCCAGTTATCGACATCAACATGTGAGTTCTTTCGGCATTGCTTGCAGAGTACGATACCCGTGTAATTAAGGGGCATGTATGTCACGTCTTGTATACATTTGCGTCTGAAACTCATTTGCTAATGTGTATTTATGAATACTATTATATTTAATGAATAATTTCTAAGTTGAATTTTTTATTTTGAAATTGTTTTATGGTTTAAAATGGTTTAACAAATTGTTTTATCTGAAATTGTAACGTGGGTCGCTCCGGTGGTCTGAATGTGACACCTTATATTGGATCAGACAACTCATATTGATTTGGGTGTTATATATATTGGTATCATATCTTAGAGTTGCGTCTTTCTGGGTACATCGGCCGATCATTTTTCATAGGGTGTCTGGTCTGTGCATGCCCCTAGATCATAACTGTACTTCTTCGAGGTGGTACTCTAATGTCGAATCCTTTTTCCTAAAATAAGTGAATCTAAGTATTTTGTCCTCTATAGCTCGAATAATTTGGGCAAGAAATGTTTGTAACGTTCGTCTGTGATTTGGATTAACGTGATGGTTTTGAATCTGGATAAAGTATATGAAATGGTTGATGTCTGTGAAAAAAATTTGAAATTAAATATTTGATTCATATTGGAAAATAAATGTTTTATTGTGTAAGATGGGGGTAAGACAAATTCTAACATGATGTCAAGTTGAATGTGATTTAGTTTTGGAAGTCGTGAAGACCGAAGTAGTTGGCTTAAGCTCGAACAAGGTGATTTTACCTATGGCCTACATTGATGAATCAAATTGGAGAATTTTTGGAATCACTCTCTTCCCAATTTTAATAAATTTGGAAATCTGATAAGTGTCAAGCCTCATACATTAGTGTTATGACCGTTATAAGATCATGTTTATAAATATTATGGTGGAAGTTAGTTGTAGAGTAATATGAATTTGAATGGAGGACATTCGTATGTGTGGTGCAAGTGTAAATTCTGAAGTGATTCTGTTATATCTGGAAGAAGTAATTATGTCTGAATGTTGTGTTGTAGGCAAACGAGTTACATCTGCCCAAAGCTCTGGTTATGATGGATGCATAATTCTTGACTTAAACAATAAATATCTGTATGCTAATCATGTGAAGTTTATGTTAGCACTCAGGATTAATCGTCTTGCTTTGTAACTGTTATGTATAAGATATGGTCTTCGAAGGTATATATATGTGTGTGTGTGTGTGTGTGTGTGTGTGTGTGTGTGTGTGTGTGTGTGTGTGTGTGTGTGTGTGTGTGTGTGTGTGTGTGTGTGTGTGTGTGTGTGTGTGTGTGTGTGTGTGTGTGTGTGTGTGTGTGTGTGTGTGTGTGTGTGTGTGTGTGTGTGTGTGTGTGTGTGTGTGTGTGTGTGTGTGTGTGTGTGTGTGTGTGTGTGTGTGTGTGTGTGTGTGTGTGTGTGTGTGTGTGTGTGTGTGTGTGTGTGTGTGTGTGTGTGTGTGTGTGTGTGTGTGTGTGTGTGTGTGTGTGTGTGTGTGTGTGTGTGTGTGTGTGTGTGTGTGTGTGTGTGTGTGTGTGTGTGTGTGTGTGTGTGTGTGTGTGTGTGTGTGTGTGTGTGTGTGTGTGTGTGTGTGTGTGTGTGTGTGTGTGTGTGTGTGTGTGTGTGTGTGTGTGTGTGTGTGTGTGTGTGTGTGTGTGTGTGTGTGTGTGTGTGTGTGTGTGTGTGTGTGTGTGTGTGTGTGTGTGTGTGTGTGTGTGTGTGTGTGTGTGTGTGTGTGTGTGTGTGTGTGTGTGTGTGTGTGTGTGTGTGTGTGTGTGTGTGTGTGTGTGTGTGTGTGTGTGTGTGTGTGTGTGTGTGTGTGTGTGTGTGTGCGCGCGCGCGCGTGTGTGTGAGAGAGAGAGGATGAGTAAGCTTTTCCTTACTGTCCAATTGGTTAAAATTATGGTTAACTACTGGGATAGTCACTTTTGATTTCCCTCAGTATAGAGTTGGCCACCGATTTTGAAAAATGACCAGTAAGGTCACTTACGTTTTTGGGGCGCAAACTTTTGGTCACTCAACTGTTTGGTGTCGTTAGACGTTAACGACAATATGATCTGGCAGCTGAAAAAAATAGTCTTTCCACGTTTATTCCACGCAGGTTTAGGCGGCAAATAAAATAAATATTAGTATAAAGACGAGCCTCCCCTTAATAAAATCCCTAAATCTCCCTTTTCTTAACCCTAAAAATTGCTATGTAGAAGAAGAAAAGAAAAAGAGGAAGAAGAAGTTGAAGAAGAAAATGGAAGCAAAGAATGAAGTACCCATTTGTCGTTGTAGACAACCAGCTAATCTGGTCACTTCTTGGACCGATGAAAACCCAGGTAGGAATTTTTTCGGGTGTAAAAATTATGGGAATGAGAGGGGCTATAGTTTTTTTTGCTTGGTACGATGCTCCTGTCAATCCGCGTGCAAGAATGATCATTTATGGGCTCTTAAAGAAAGTGAAGAAAATGGAGAGGGCAAGATTCCTAGAACGAATATGTTGGTTGGTTATGTGTGTGATGATTGTGTGGGTTTTGAAGTAATGTGTGTGATGATTGTGTGGGTTTTGAAGTAATGTAATTTTTGTGATGTCTGGATGTTGAAGTATTGTTAGGGTTTATGAAGCTTGGTCTAGCTTGTATGCTTTTAAGATAGTTATTTGTGATCTTTTATTTATGGTTGTTTAATGTAACTGAAGCTTCTTGAAGCAATGTTTTTATGAGTTCAATGGAAATTGAAAGCATTTTGTTCAATGAAATGTGAAGCATTTTGTTTTCAGGTGTTCAATAAAATCTGTTACATGAAAAGTTCACAAAATAAGTAAACACACTTTTATTTTTCATTCAATTGTAAGTAATATAGGTTAACAAAAGTAGTTTGTAAGCTGATAAACCATATAATCAACTACAAAAGTAATGGCCTAATTCAACAAAAGTAGTTTGTAAGCTTTCTCTGGACATCACAAAAAGAAATGCCTAGACAGATTCAACATAGTTCAGAAAATAAATACCATTATAATGGACATCACAAAAATGAGTCATAAAATTAGGTCATTCATAAAATAAGTCAGCTTCAGTTGTACAGCTCTAGTCCCTAGTTGAAGCTTGTGATTCTTGATTTGGAGGGTTGGAGACAGTTGATTGTTGTCTTGAAAGCTCATTAGGCATCCATCTAATAGTTGTTAGTGGAGCCATAGGCCTTCTTGTTGGTAATTTTTTCCTTCGAAGTTGTTGTTGCTGGTTGGATGATGAAAGATGGCTTCTAAATTGTTGTTGTTGGTTCGATGATGAAGGATGGCTTTCAGGTTGTTGTTGGTGGGATGGTGATGGACGAGGTTGTGGTTGGTTGGATAGAGCGGGTCTTCTTATAGGATGGTTTGCACCAATCTCACCTCTACAGGTCCGTTTGTTATGACCAGGCTTACCACACTTGGTGCAGTTGACCCGTTGCCCCCTCTTAGTCAGCTTAGGATTGCTAACTTCATCGTCTTCCTTTTTCCTCTTTTTACTTGGCCTTCCCGGTGGCCTCCTAATAGTTGGTGGCAATATGAATTTCATGTCAGATACTGGAGCCCATTATTTAGGACCCGTTTAAAAATTAAAAAAAATAATAAATCAGATAAGCTGGAAAAAATAGTTGAAGAAATTAATAAGTTAGGGACAAGCCTGTTGCGTGTAAAAGTGTCTATCGCAATTGAGTGCAAGTGTACACGTCGCAAGTAATAAAGTGATACTAGAGTATCGGATATCGTCTCCACAGGGACTGGGCTAACCCTTTCCTTCGCTATCTGCACAAGGGAAAAAGAATAGATTAAGATATTTGTCACGAAAATAATGAAGTAAACGTAAATAAAAGAATAAAGATATCAAGATAGAGAGAATGGGCTGGTATTGAATTGCTCAGTAGTGCAGGTGTTGCAATGCTTAGGAAATCCAGTTCTGTCGTCGCGCCTGTCGCGAACAGCACCTGTCGCGGCAACAATCTGTTGGTCGTCGCGGCAGCAAACACACCAACTCAGTACTTTCAAGTTTGGCAAGAATCCCAGATCTGCCTTGGCCTATCCCTAGGTCCAAGTCTGTCGATGATCACGTCTTGATGATACCTCCCGGCGTGAATCGAAGGATGAACACCGATGTGTATGAATTCTTCTTTAGCCACTTAACCTCGCCCTATCCCTAGGCACGAGATAGTTCAACTATAAACTAGAGAACTCGCTCTTATTTCTTTCGTATACTTAACTCTCCCGATGCTAAGTAAATGGATAACCTCACAATGCTCTCCCGATGCTCTTGCAAGATATTAATGACCAAAATAAGAGAACTTGAAGTTTATTTTATTGAACTGAAAATTCCTAAAACAAAACAACCCTTGCAACTACTTTACAAATCAACCCGTGGCCCTAGGGGGGTTTTAGAACATATCGACGGCGGGTAAACGGCGGAGGGTTTTGGTAGTCGGTTATGGGGAAATCGGCTATGGGTTATGGAGTATGATATCCTAGGTTAAAATACATGCCCTTATTTAAGCTTTGGGCTCAAGTATTCTAAGTTAACAAGGATTACAACTTTAATTAAAAGTATGATTCTAATAAAGACTTAATCTCCAAGGAATCTACTTTCCAGCCGTCCTCCTTGTTTCTTGGGATTTTCTCTCCTTGAACTTTGGGCTTGACATATCTTTTGATCCGGGGCTTGGAAAAATATGTGGTTTTCACACGACAGACGAGTAGAATTTTCTCTATCTATCGAGGTCCACTTTGCTTTTTCTCTTTACAAAACTGCTGTCACCATGCTGTCACGGCAGCATCATAGCAGCATCGTCCTCTTTGTCTGCTTGTCTAGTTCAGCTCTTCTGCTTCTCTGCCCAGCGCCTGCCTTCACCGTATACGACGGCGGCAACCTACCAAAAACAACCATTTTTAGTAGAATCTGTGCCTTTTATATATTTGTGATGTTTTGCTGTAAACTAACCTAAATGCAATGAAATGATGCTTGAATGCAGCAGAAATATGGGTTAAAAAGGGTGTAAATAATAGAACTTTTACACACTCAACACACCCCCAAACTCAAGTTTTTGCTTGCCCTCAAGCAACTAAGAACTAAAAGAAAAAGAAATTTTTGTTTTGGCTTTCAAACAGTGAACTTTCCCTTACCCGTCGTTCGTTCCCTATGGCGGCAGCAACCTGTCAAATAATTTAGGATCTGTCCGGAATCTCCCTATAGTCCTCGTGCAGTGTGTGCATGCTTGTGAACAGTTATATGCCAAGACTCTCTTAGTTTCACTAGAATATTCAACTCTTAACTTGAATTTTTATGCCAAAGTTTATCTTTTGAATGAACTTTTTCATGCTCCTTTGACTTTTTTTTGTTTTGACTCGATTTTTCTATTTTTCAAGCTAAAGTTTGACTAGAGCCAGTTTTAGGCACCTCTAGTTAACTTCCTAGAGCCAGTTTCGGGCACCTCTAGGGCTGTAACACCCGTGTTTTGGGTCTAGGAGTTAGTCGGGTATTAGTTCGAGTCAAATAAAACTTAATTAAAACAATTCAATTTCAAATAATGACCTAATTGAGTTTTGGGAAAAGGGAAGGGACTAGGGTTGTAATTTTACCCTAAAGTTTTAAAAGTAAGACAACTTTTAAATAAAAGTTGTCATCTTCCTTATTCCCTATCCCATTCAACGTCAAACACCCCCATCCCCTCCCTCAAACTCTTCCAAACCTATAACACTATTTCATTCACTTTACCATTCGATTTCAACACCGAATTAAGAGGTAAACATGTTTTCTTAACCTCCTCTTCATCCTCTACTTGTATCTTGTCTTAAATTTCAAAAATATGGGGTTTTGAGAAATTAGGGTTCATATGGAAATTGGGGTTTTGATGGGGCTTTTCATTTTGTTTTGTCAAATCATGTTGGGGTTTGTTTAAGCATGATGAAATACACCACATACTTTAATTTGGTTGAGTTTTGATAAAAATTCGTAGTATGGTCTTAGGGCTAGATTTAAGGTTGTAAAACTTGAGTTTTTGGTGGAATTTATGTTGAAAGTAAAGGGCTGTTGGTCTACCTATGGTATGAGAGTGTTTTGGGATGATTTGGAAGCCATTTGGATGTTTGGAAATTGAATTTTCAGCCTTGAGTTGTGGGAGTCCGAAAATGGGATTTTTAGAGATGTTATGTGGTTTGGAAATCGTGGAATTTGGGTTGTGTTAGCAAGTATGTTGATGATTGAGTTTAGCATTGAATTGGGAAGTAATATGTATGTTTTGTTTGGTTAGAAGCAAGTGGAAGCGCGGAAGAGGCTTTGGGACCGAATCCGGGTTCGTAGGGAGTTTGGTTCGAATTGCTAAGGAAGGGCGGTGAGTGGTTCAACTTGTTTTTAAAGTTTGGTTCGAGTGTGTGTGTGTGGGTGAAGTGTGCTTGGTAAGCCACTTCTAGTTGATTCAAGTTGATAGCTTAGCCTTTGATATCCATGTGCTTGGTGCTTACTAGCTATACTCTTGATTTGTGGTTAATTGATGCATGTATATACATCATGATGAGTAGATATGTGATGAGCATGTATTATGGTTGATGTTGGTTATATATGATGTGGATATGATGATTGGCACTAAAAATTACCGGTTGTAAATGATCGATCATTAGGATAGTGTGCACACAAATTGAGTCAAAACGTACGTGGCCTTGATGGCGTTAAGTCATCAAGGAGGAGTACGGTGATGTAGCATTCCACCGGAAGCTTTTATTATATTTCTACGGGATGATGAGTGGAATCCCATCCGTAGGGCATGTGGCGATGAGTGGAATCCCGCACATGCAAGGTCCGGTGATGAGTGGAATCCCACCGAGGTAAAGTGTTGTCAAGGTTTATATCCGCACAATCGGGGAAATTAAAGTGGCCAATTAAACTTAAGTCATGTATTGTGATATATGATGGTGATATATGGTTGTGTTATATTTGTTGCTACATGATGATGTTATATGAGATTTGAACTTGTTAGGATTGAGAGACCATATATGCCACTTGAAAGACTAGCTAGGTCTACTTGATTTTATGCCTATGTTTGATGTATGTAGACTAGGATTAACATGCTTGGACCCTGCATTGTTGTTGTTTTTCGTTTTAGAGCACCCTCGCTAAGCTTATAGCTTACGCTCTCTATGTTCAACAATGCAGATCATTAGCGTGGCGTTAGCTCGAGGCAAGGCAAGAAGGGCTTTCCAAGTTGTTGCTCAAGTATGGTTGATTTTGTAGTAGTTAAGCAATGTGGCAATAGGGTGTCTTTATATGAGCTTGTATGACTCATTTGAATGATGATGTTGTTGAGTTTGATTATGGTTTGTAAGCATGCTATACTTGGATGAATGTTGGTGTGTATGATGGTATGCTTTAGGATGCTTTAGGTTGCCTTATGCTGAGTGCAAACCCCTTTTGAATGACTTGTGGCTTTATGATCCTTTGAGCCTTCGAGTATGTGCATTTTGGCCTAATTTGCTCTTTCATTAGAATGCTATGTATGAATGCTTTAATCCATGTTTGAATGACACCCTTGGCTTAAATATATGTGCTTGCATGTTGGTATACACTTAGGTGAGTCGAGAAATGCATTTAGAGTCGATTTGGGGTGGTTTTGGTTGAAATTGAGGAATTGCAGTGCAGGGGGTATCGATACCCCTGGTTAGGGTATCGATATTCTCTTGCCCAAATGCCTCAGAATTTGCCTAGGGTATCGATACCCTTAGGGTATCGATACCCACCAAAGTTACTGTAATTTGGAGTTGGGAGTTAGAATGGAGCGTATCGATACGGGGTCCCCGAGTACCGATACAGACCTATCTGTTGACCAAGGAAGGTTGACCGAGGAAGAGGGTATCGATACCCCTGGTAAGGGTATCGATACGGTCTTCTCGTGTTGACTTCCTGGGTTGACCTGGAAAGGGAGGGTATCGATACCCCTGTATAGGGTATCGATACTGCCTGCCTCATAAACTTAAAATTGTCTGTTTTAGCATGGCTGTGTTACGAATGTGTTTTCCTTTGAACGTTTTCCGCTGTTGTGAATCATATAGGACCTAACCTTCATCTAGGCAAGATTAAATAAAAAAAAAGTAGGGTTGCTAACCGAGGGGGAATCCTTTGGGTTTCGCTTCGATTTTCCCCGTGTGGCCCACTTAGACCGGTTATCCGGCCAGACCGAGACGAGGGGGTTACATTTGTTGGTATCAGAGCCTGAGGTTACCGAGACCTCGGGCAGGTAAGTGAGGTAAGATTAATGTGTTAAATGCTTGCGTTGTTTGATGCATGATTTGCCATGAATCCTTGATGCTTGATTAATCGTATGATGTTTTGAATGCTTGAACCGTTGTGTCTGGTATAGAGTGAGTGCCCATTGCTACTATTACTTAATTTAAAAAGATTTTTGAAAAGAGGAATACTTGAGCACTATTGGACCCTTGCTTTGACTAACGTAATCCTTATCTGTTTCTTGTTGTAGTTTACCTTGCTAGTTGAACTATGAGACCACGTGGGAGGCCTAGGATGGTTCGACCGGAACCACGGGCAGAGGCTCCGAGAGTTGAGCCAGTTGTGAGAGTTGAGGCTCAAGTGGGAGAGCCAGTGGTTGGTGTTGGAGCTCCTCCACCACCTCCACCACCACCACCTCCTCCACCGGGAGTGGGAGGCGAGGCCGGGCCCGAAGGAATGGGACCACAAGGAGGCCAAGGTGGCCAAGGTGGCCAAGGACCGGCCGGGATTGATTTAGCTCCGTTGGTTCAGGCGATGGCCGGGGCATTCCAGGCTGCAGTAGCTGGAGGTCAGGCAACTCATCATCAGGGTGAGGGCACCGGATTGCCATTGGAGAGACTTCGGGGCCTTGGGGCCGAAGAGTTTAGAGGTGCCACTCCGGAGAGGTCAGAGATGTGGTTTGAGAAGACTGTCCGTATTCTTGCTCAGATGGGATGTACTGGTGAGCGCAAGTTGGGATGCGTTGAGTCTTTACTTCAGGGAGATGCCTACACTTGGTGGGTCACCGTTACTTCAGGGATGGATGAGACCGAGATCACTTGGGAGTTCTTTGAGACAGCTTTCCGGAAGAAGTATTTGGGTCCGTGATACCTCGATGAGAGGAAGAGAGAGTTTATGGCATTGCTTCAGGGGAGTATGTCAGTGACTGATTATGAGATTCGGTTTGTCAGATTGAGTCAGTATGCACCTGAGCTTGTACCTACTGAGGTGGAGCGTTGTAACCGCTTCCGATATGGGCTGAGTGAGGAGATCAAGACTTATACTCTAGCTTCAGATTACACCGATTTTGATGTCTTGGTCGCGAGGGCCAAGGACTTAGAGCACAGTTTGAGTTTGACCAGGCGGTCAGGTGGATCTAGTTCGGGTAAGAGGTCCAGCAACTTTGATAGAGGTGATGCCAAGAGGCATCGGGACAACAGGCATCAGTATGATCATAGGCGTGGTGGCGGTAACCACGGTAGGGGCCATCAGGGTCAGAGAGCTGGTGGGAAGTTGCCCACATGTGCTACTTGCGGGAGGAACCACACCGGTGAGTGTTGGGGGAACTACCATTCTTGTTGGAGTTGTGGTGCTAGAGACCACATTAGGCGTGACTGTCCACATCAGGTGGGACAGGCACCAGCTCAGGCTCCTGCTAGAGCCAATGACTTTCAGAGAGGCCGCGGGCGCGGTAGAGGTAACTTCCAGCCGAGGAACGATGGTCAGAGAAATTTAGCTCATGTAGTTGCAGTCCAGCCGGAGGGCGGAGGACAGGCTAGGGTTTATGCTCAGCGCGGGGAACAGCATGACACCGATGTGATCGCAGGTAACTTCTCGATACAGTCTTTGGGTTTGCTTTCTTTGATTGACTCTGGGTCTACACATTCCTACATATTGAGTGAGCATGCACAGTCTTTGAATTTGCCTTGTGAGTTGTTAGAGGTAGGAGTTAGTGTTACTAGTTCCTTTGGGGACACGGTAGTAGTTAGGAAGATGTACCGAAGGTGTCCGTTGATGGTTCAGGGACATGTGTTTCCAGTAGATATGATGGAACTTCCTTTCTATGGTTTTGATGTAATTTTGGGTATGGATTGGCTCACGAAGCATAGAGTTAGGATAGATTTTGAAACTAAACGGATTTCTTTGAGGCTCACATATGATTATGAGATTGTAGTGGTGGGTGAGAACGTGAAGTTCTTGTCTAATGTTGTTTCAGTGTTAGAGGCTAAGAGACTAGTTGAGTTGGGGTGTGAAGCATACCTAGCGTATGTGATGAACCCTAACATGAGTGAGGTTAGACCTCAGGACATTCGGACAGTATGTGATTTTCCTAGTGTGTTTCCGGAAGAATTGCCAGGGTTACCACCGGACAGAGAGGTAGAGTTCAGCATTGAGACTTATTCTGATTCAGCTCCTGTTTCGATTGCTCCGTATCGTATGACACCGAAAGAATTGAAAAAGTTGAAGACTCAGTTGCAAGAATTGACAGATAGAGGTTTTATTCGACCTAGTTCATCACCTTGGGGTGCACCAGTGTTGTTTGTGAAGAAGAAAGATGGAAGTATGAGAATGTGCATAGATTACAGACAGTTGAATCAGTTGACAGTGAAGAACAAATATTCGTTGCCTAGAATTGATGACTTGTTTGATCAGTTGAGGGGAGCATCGGTCTTTTCGAAGATTGATTTGAGATCAGGTTACTACCAGCTAAAGGTTAGAGAGGTCGATGTACCGAAGACAGCCTTTAGGACTAGGTATGGACATTATGAGTTTTTAGTCATGCCCTTTGGGTTGACTAATGCACCGGCAGCTTTCATGGACATGATGAATAAGATTTTTCATCAGTATCTAAATCAGTTTGTAGTTGTGTTTATTGATGACATCTTAGTGTACTCTCGAACTGGAGAAGACCATGACCGACACTTGAGACTTGTTTTGAAGACTTTGTTAGATCATCAGTTATATGCGAAGCTCAGCAAGTGTGAATTCTGGATCCGGGAAGTAGTCTTCTTAGGACATGTAGTGTCAGCTGAAGGCATTAGAGTTGATCCAAAGAAGATTGAAGCCATTGTTGAGTGGAAGCAACCGAAGTCAGTGACAGAAGTACGTAGCTTCCTAGGCTTAGCCGGATACTATAAGAGGTTTGTAGAGGGTTTCTCTAAATTAGCCGCTCCATTGACACAGTTACTTCAGAAGAGTGTTCAGTTTGAGTGGACAGATGCAAGACAGAGAGCCTTTGAGAAATTGAAAGAAGCTTTGACCCAAGCACCGATTTTGATTCAGCCTGAGTCCGGGAAGGACTATGTAGTCTACAGTGATGCCTCTTATGTAGGGTTAGGATGTGTTCTGATGTAAGACAAGAGAGTGGTGGCTTATGCCTCAAGACAGTTGAAGACTCATGAGCGCAACTATCCGACCCATGACATAGAGTTAGCGGCAGTTGTGTTTGCTTTGAAGATTTGGAGACATTATTTGTATGGTGAGAAATGCACAGTATACACCGACCACAAGAGTTTGAAGTACATTATGACTCAGCGGGACTTGAATCTCAGACAGCGTAGGTGGTTAGAGCTGCTAAAAGACTACGATCTTACTATTGAGTACCATCCGGGTAAGGCCAATGTAGTGGCCGATGCATTGAGTAGGAAGATGGCCGTGGACTTGAGAGCTATGTTTGCTAGATTGAGTTTGTCCGGAGATGGTGGCTTGGTAGCCGAGCTTCAGGTTAGACCTACTCTAGGTCAGTTGATTCAAGAGAAACAGCTTCTAGATAGATCTTTGACACCTCACGTGCAAGATATAGCCGAGGGTAGATCTTCAGACTACAGTTTCAGCACTGACGGGGTTTTATGTTTCAAAGACAGAATAGTTGTGCCTGAAGACAGCGATTTGAGACGTACGATCTTGACTGAAGCCCACAGTAGTCCGTTTGCTATGCATCCTGGAAGTACGAAGATGTACCGTGATTTGAAGAATGAGTACTTTTGGGTTGGCTTGAAGAGAGATGTAGCTGACTTTGTGAGTAAGTGCTTAGTGTGTCAGAGAGTGAAGGCGGAACATCAGGTTCCCTCAGGTTTGTTACAGCCGTTGAGAATTCCGGAATGGAAGTGGGAGAACATCACTATGGATTTTGTTTCGGGTTTGCCTTTGACTCCTACGAAGAAGAACTCAGTTTGGGTGATAGTAGATCGTTTTACGAAGTGTGATTACTTCTTGGCAGTCAACACTACTTACACCTTAGATAGATTGGCCGATTTGTACATTGGTGAGATCGTGAGGCTACATGGTGTGCCGAAGTCCATTGTGTCAGATAGAGATCCGCGGTTTACTTCTAGATTCTGGGAGTGTCTGCATACAGCTTTGGGTACCCGTTTGAACTTCAGCACTTCTTATCATCCTCAGTCAGATGGTCAGTCAGAGAGGGTTATTCAGATCTTAGAGGACATGTTGCGTTGTTGTATCATTGACTTTCAGGGTACTTGGGAGAAGCATTTGCCTCTGGTAGAGTTTGCGTACAATAACAGTTTTCAGTCGAGCATTCAGATGGCTCCATATGAGGCCTTGTATGGCCGGAAGTGTAGAACTCCAGTGTGTTGGGCCGAGGTAGGACAGAAACTGTTACCTATGCCGGATTTGCTCAAGGGGACAACCGAAAAGGTAAAATTGATTTGTGATCGTTTGAAGGCTGCTTCGGATAGGCAGAAGTCCTATGCCGATTTGAAGAGGAAGGAAGTTGAGTTCTCAGTGGGTGAGAAGGTTTTCTTGAAAGTGTCTCCGTGGAAGAAAGTGATGAGATTTGGCCGAAAAGGGAAATTGAGTCTGAGGTACATAGGACCGTATGAGATTGTGAAGAGGGTTGGTCCCGTTGCTTATCAGTTGCGTTTGCCATCCGAGCTTGAGAAGATACATGACGTGTTCCATGTGTCGATGCTTCGCAAGTATAGGTCCGATCCATCACATGTTATGCCCGTAGAAGAAATTGAATTGAATCCGGATTTGACTTATGAAGAAGAGCCAGTAGAGATCTTAGCTTCTGACAGTAAAGTGTTGAGGGGTAGATCGATTGAGTTAGTAAAGGTGCGGTGGCGACGTAGAGGTGTGGACGAGGCCACTTGGGAGAGGAAGGAGGATATGGAAAAGCAGTTTCCGTATCTCTTTCAGTCAGGTAATTTCGGGGACGAAATTCCTTAAGTGGGAGAGAGTTGTAACACCCGTGTTTTGGGTCTAGGAGTTAGTCGGGTATTAGTTCGAGTCAAATAAAACTTAATTAAAACAATTCAATTTCAAATAATGACCTAATTGAGTTTTGGGAAAAGGGAAGGGACTAGGGTTGTAATTTTACCCTAAAGTTTTAAAAGTAAGACAACTTTTAAATAAAAGTTGTCATCTTCCTTATTCCCTATCCCATTCAACGTCAAACACCCCCCATCCCCTCCCTCAAACTCTTCCAAACCTATAACACTATTTCATTCACTTTACCATTCGATTTCAACACCGAATTAAGAGGTAAACATGTTTTCTTAACCTCCTCTTCATCCTCTACTTGTATCTTGTCTTAAATTTCAAAAATATGGGGTTTTGAGAAATTAGGGTTCATATGGAAATTGGGGTTTTGATGGGGCTTTTCATTTTGTTTTGTCAAATCATGTTGGGGGTTTGTTTAAGCATGATGAAATACACCACATACTTTAATTTGGTTGAGTTTTGATAAAAATTCGTAGTATGGTCTTAGGGCTAGATTTAAGGTTGTAAAACTTGAGTTTTTTGTGGAATTTATGTTGAAAGTAAAGGGCTGTTGGTCTACCTATGGTATGAGAGTGTTTTGGGATGATTTGGAAGCCATTTGGATGTTTGGAAATTGAATTTTCAGCCTTGAGTTGTGGGAGTCCGAAAATGGGATTTTTAGAGATGTTATGTGGTTTGAAAATCGTGGAATTTGGGTTGTGTTAGCAAGTATGTTGATGATTGAGTTTAGCATTGAATTGGGAAGTAATATGTATGTTTTGTTTGGTTAGAAGCAAGTGGAAGCGCGGAAGAGGCTTTGGGACCGAATCCGGGTTCGTAGGGAGTTTGGTTCGAATTGCTAAGGAAGGGCGGTGAGTGGTTCAACTTGTTTTTAAAGTTTGGTTCGAGTGTGTGTGTGTGGGTGAAGTGTGCTTGGTAAGCCACTTCTAGTTGATTCAAGTTGATAGCTTAGTCTTCGATATCCATGTGCTTGGTCCTTACTAGCTATACTCTTGATTTGTGGTTAATTGATGCATGTATATACATCATGATGAGTAGATATGTGATGAGCATGTATTATGGTTGATGTTGGTTATATATGATGTGGATATGATGATTGGCACTAAAAATTACCGGTTGTAAATGATCGATCATTAGGATAGTGTGCACACAAATTGAGTCAAAACGTACGTGGCCTTGATGGCATTAAGTCATCAAGGAGGAGTACGGTGATGTAGCATTCCACCGGAAGCCTTTATTATATTTCTACGGGATGATGAGTGGAATCCCATCTGTAGGGCATGTGGCGATGAGTGGAATCCCGCACATGCAAGGTCCGGTGATGAGTGGAATCCCACCGAGGTAAAGTGTTGTCAAGGTTTATATCCGCACAATCGGGGAAATTAAAGTGGCCAATTAAACTTAAGTCATGTATTGTGATATATGATGGTGATATATGGTTGTGTTATATTTGTTGCTACATGATGATGTTATATGAGATATGAACTTGTTAGGATTGAGAGACCATATATGCCACTTGAAAGACTAGCTAGGTCTACTTGATTTTATGCCTATGTTTGATGTATGTAGACTAGGATTAACATGCTTGGACCCTGCATTGTTGTTGTTTTTCGTTTTAGAGCACCCTCGCTAAGCTTATAGCTTACGCTCTCTATGTTCAACAATGCAGATCATTAGCGTGGCGTTAGCTCGAGGCAAGGCAAGAAGGGCTTTCCAAGTTGTTGCTCAAGTATGGTTGATTTTGTAGTAGTTAAGCAATGTGGCAATAGGGTGTCTTTATATGAGCTTGTATGACTCATTTGAATGATGATGTTGTTGAGTTTGATTATGGTTTGTAAGCATGCTATAGTTGGATGAATGTTGGTGTGTATGATGGTATGCTTTAGGATGCTTTAGGTTGCCTTATGCTGAGTGCAAACCCCTTTTGAATGACTTGTGGCTTTATGATCCTTTGAGCCTTTGAGTATGTGCATTTTGGCCTAATTTGCTCTTTCATTAGAATGCTATGTATGAATGCTTTAATCCATGTTTGAATGACACCCTTGGCTTAAATATATGTGCTTGCATGTTGGTATACGCTTAGGTGAGTCGAGAAATGCATTTAGAGTCGATTTGGGGTGGTTTTGGTTGAAATTGAGGAATTGCAGTGCAGGGGGTATCGATACCCCTGGTTAGGGTATCGATACTCTCTTGCCCAAATGCCTCAGAATTTGCCTAGGGTATCGATACCCTATCGATACCCACCAAAGTTACTGTAATTTGGAGTTGGGAGTTAGAATGGAGCGTATCGATACGGGGTCCCCGAGTACCGATACGGACCTATCTGTTGACCAAGGAAGGTTGACCGAGGAAGAGGGTATCGATACCCCTGGTAAGGGTATCGATACGGTCTTCTCGTGTTGACTTCCTGGGTTGACCTGGAAAGGGAGGGTATCGATACCCTTGTATAGGGTATCGATACTGCCTGCCTCATAAACTTAAAATTGTCTGTTTTAGGATGGCTGTGTTACGAATGTGTTTTCCTTTGAACGTTTTCCGCTGTTGTGAATCATATAGGACCTAACCTTCATCTAGGCAAGATTAAATAAAAAAAAAGTAGGGTTGCTAACCGAGGGGGAATCCTTTGGGTTTCGCTTCGGTTTTCCCCGTGTGGCCCACTTGGACCGGTCATCCGGCCAGACCGGGACGAGGGGGTTACAAGGGCTGTTGAGTCTCTTTTGCTAAACTTTTTTCCTAGAGCCAGTGTTAGGCACCTCTAGGGGCTATTCAAGTGCTAAGCTTCCTATTCTAGTTTGGCTAAAAGAAGTCTAAGCAGTATAACAGTCACAATGGTGTTTAAGTTTTTAGAACTATAGAAAGGCTCTAAACTTCTCCTTAAACTATCCTAAAGTTACTGCCACGACAGAGCTGTCACGACAGGTAAGTTCAATTCACAGTTTTCAGCCAAAATTTTTAATTTTCGTTTTTTTTAGAAAAGTACTAAGTAAAAGACACAAAATTTAACTAAGATGTACTCCATGAATATGGAGGGTTGCCACCCCCAAACTCGAGGGTTGCATTGCCCTCAATGCAAATGACAAAATAAAAATGAAAACATATGAAGGCAGTACATCACAAAATATATATGGCAGGCAGCAATAAGAAGATAAGAAACTTAAATTTTAATCACTGTCTTCACTGCTGCTGCTGAGGCGGATCTGGCGGCAGGTTCTGGTTCGCGGGGCGGGCTGGGATGGTTGCTGTACAACCTGAATATCATAGCTGCTGAGGCTGCTGTCACTGCTGCTGCTGGCCCTTGGCAGAGTTTTCTTATCTACCATTCTTTTCTGCCTCTTTACCGGTGTAAATTCTTTCGACAGGTCCCTTCGAATAGAGGGTTCAGCGTCGCTATCGGCCCAGACGGATGAGGAAGAGAACCTAGCGACAAAGGCATCAATATCATTTGAGGGAACCTGTCGCTTTGTTTCGCGGGCGGATGTTTCGGCATGAGGGCTGCCGGCTGCCGTCGGGGCAGGTGATGGAATGGAGGCAGCAGATGGTGTATGTGGTGTGGCAGCAGGTGTAGGTGTGTGGGCAGCGGTGTTGACAGTGAAGTAGTGTGCAGGGAAGGTGGGAAAGACAACATCAGGGAAATTTAAAGTATTGTGAATGAAGTTTACCGTGGATGCGGCAAAGTCCTTGATAAATGTCATGAGGCCCAGCTGTCTGTCCTCCATCCTTTGAATAGCAGCTAGGTTCAGGAGTTGGCTGCTCTGAGGATTCAGCGGGGGCGGCAGCAGGGTTGAAGGAGGAGAGGGGGGTTGCTACTGTCAGCTCCATGAGGCTGATGATATTTTTGTCTGTCCAGCCCCGTCCCTTCACTATGCGGTGGTGTTGGCTTCTGGCACGGCAGAACAGCGGCAGGGGGACGTGATAAGGTAGGGAAGGCAGAGGAGGGTCGTCGATCTCTGCTGGTCAACGATGGTGTGATGTGATGACGGCAGAATCCTCTTCTTAATGAAGGCGTTCCAAAGTTTGGCCTCCGGCAGTAGCTGCCCCCTCTTCACTGTATGGGGATTTTTTTGCGGCTTGTGTTCCATTCAGTCCCTTCTTCCGTTACTTCTGCCATGACTGCGTCATAGGCAGCATCATCTAGCGTGTCAAGGAATTGCTGGTGGGCATCATCGTTGGGGCTGAAGTGGAGGTCATAGAAAGAGTTAATGCGTTCGGCTGTGAACTGCACTTCTGTCCCTCGGACAGTCACTGCTGTTGCCGTCCTACTGCCGATGGTAGCATAGAATTCCCTCACCAGCGTTTCGTTCATCTCTACCGGTTGCTCCGCGAATTGTTCCCACAAGAGGGCTCTAATCGTCCTTGCGATGAAAGGCTTGAGGCCCTTATTGACTGCTCTTGGAGTGTAAATAAAGCCTCTTTCTTCCCATAAATCTCTAGTAGCAAAGGATTGTGGGGTAGGTGCTGCCGGTGAAGAAGTTGAGGCAGCACTGCGGCGGGTTTTTTCTGGAAGACATGTTAGTGCAAGGGTTGTGAAAAGTAATTGAAAGCAAATGAAAACTAAAGATGGAGAGCAAGTAAGAAAAGCGGAAGTGAGTGAAAATGAAAATGAAATGGGGTTTTATAGAAAAGGAATTGATGCCCGTTGAAACTGTAACGACAAGCGCGAATAACGGGGCGGCTGTCGAGCTTTAGCGTGTCTGATGCATCTGACACACGTTTCCGCGTCTGTTACGTGTTTGTCGTGACAGCATGGTGACAGCCTGTCTTTTCCGCGTCTGTCATGGCAGCCGTAACGACAGGCTTCCATATTGGGCTTTGTTGGGCTGATGGATGGGTGGTGGGTTGAGTTCACTTCTCCTGTTCTTCTTGGCTCCTTTATTTCCTAAAAGCATTATTCGAATAAAATAAACCTTATTTCCTAATAAATAATAAATAATAAAAATAAAAATAAAATTTAGGTTAAATTAGGGATGTCAGGTGGGGCATCTTCTAAGGTAACCACTTCCTGCATTCCTGGGGCTGCAGTCCCCTGATAATGCTTGAGGCGTCGTTTCCGGTACTTCTTGAAGTCCATCCGTACCCTCCATCTGGTGATTATTCTCATGGTGGGGGATCCTTTCTTTCTCTTCCCTTTGTAGTCCATGAAGTCCTCCCTTCTTGGTAATGTTTCTGAGGGCATAAATATATGATTACAAAAAATCAAATTGACATTCGGCCACAAACTTACCTTGTTTTCGTTGAATAATGTTGTGGTTGAATGTAGCCCTTGCTGTCGTGTCTGCTGTTGCGGCAGCCAATTATTTTGACAGTCCGTTGTCAGGTTACTTTGCAGGTCAATGGGACATTGGTAAGTGCCATCACTCTCTATACCAAATTCTGTTGACCACTCGTAGATCTCTATCAGTAGAGACTTTGATGATTCTGTGTCCACCGGCTTTGGTTCCTCAAATACCTGCAATGGAATTGGTGAGTTTTCATATAATTCTAAAGGTTCGTTTATTACCTGCTCATATTCCATCGGCGAGGCATTGTCATTGGGTAGCTCTTTTAGGTGGTTGTACGAGTGCCATGACAGGGATGGATGTGTGCAATCTTGGTCAGGCATAATCGAGGTAGTGGGTTGAGAATTTGCCTCTGATGTGGTTGCTGCTTCAGCATCAGTTGCTGTCGAGGCGGCAGTTGCTGCCGAGGCGGTAGTTTCTGCCGAGGCGGCAGTTTCCGCTTTGACTGGGGTTTCTACCTCAGAAGTGGTTGCTGCCGTGACGTTCTCTTGAATTTCACTCAGCGTTGTCGCGGTGTTGCTCCATTCCGGCTCCTCGATCATTGCCATGGCAAGTTGTTGCTCAGACTCATCATATGTTGGGTATTCCTTCACATGGGCATCCTCGTCATCTTGCCTTATGATTTCAGGTTCATCTGTGGCGTGAATGAGGACTGGTCTGTTCAAGAGTTCATCCATCTTGGCGATACTTGCGTTCGTAGAAGCCGACACTTTTTGAGTGAGTGCCAAGAAGGCTTGCAGTGTGTCTTCTAAGGATTTTGACTCATCTTGAGGATGATGACATTGCCAGGGCATGTCGGGTTCTGCAGCAAAACTGTTATGGTATAAAAAAATTTTGCGGGTTTTGATCGTACCGTAAAAAATTTTGCTGCTGCGGCATCGGTAGTTGCTGCCCCTGTTGCTGTTGTGGCAGCATATCTCTATGGTAATTGCAAGAACTCTCCCACATCAACTCTCGAATGGTTTTTCCTGGCATGTTGATGCCCTTGAACCTGTATTTTCACCTGAGTTTTTGATAAAAATAAAGAGAAGAAAAAAAATAAAAAAAATAAAAAGAAAAGAAAAGTGCAGAAGCTAGGGTAAGAGTGTGTTGCCAGTCCCCGGCAACGGCGCCAAAAACTTGTTGCGTGTAAAAGTGTCTATCGCAATTGAGTGCAAGTGTACACATCGCAAGTAATAAAGTGATACTAGAGTATCGAATATCGTCTCCACAGGGACTGGGCTAACCCTTTCCTTCGCTATCTGCACAAGGGAAAAAAAATAGATTAAGATATTTGTCACGAAAATAATGAAGTAAACGTAAATAAAAGAATAAAGATATCAAGATAGAGAGAATGGGCTGGTATTGAATTGCTCAGTAGTGCAGGTGTTGCAATGCTTAGGATATCCAGTTCTGTCGTCGCGCCTATCGTGGACAGCACCTGTCGTGGCAGCAGTCTGTTGGTCGTCGCAGCAGCAAACACACCAACTCAGTACTTTCAAGTTTGGCAAGAATCCCAGATCTGCCTTGGCCTATCCCTAGGTCCAAGTCTGTCGATGATCACGTCTTGATGATACCTCCCGGCGTGAATCGAAGGATGAACACCGATGTGTATGAATTCTTCTTTAGCCACTTAACCTCGCCCTATCCCTAGGCACGAGATAGTTCAACTATAAACTAGAGAACTCGCTCTTATTTCTTTCGTATACTTAACTCTCCCGATGCTAAGTAAATGGATAACCTCACAATGCTCTCCCGATGCTCTTGCAAGATATTAATAACCAAAATAAGAGAACTTGAAGTTTATTTTATTGAACTGAAAATTCCTAAAACAAAACAACCCTTGCAACTACTTTACAAATCAACCCGTGGCCCTAGGGGGTTTTAGAACATATCGACGGAGGGTTTTGGTAGTCGGTTCTGGGGAAATCGGCTATGGGTTATGGAGTATGATATCCTAGGTTAAAATACATGCCCTTATATAAGCTTTGGGCTCAAGTATTCTAAGTTAACAAGGATTACAACTTTAATTAAAAGTATGATTCTAATAAAGACTTAATCTCCAAGGAATCTACTTTCCAGCCGTCCTCCTTGTTTCTTGGGATTTTCTCTCCTTGAACTTTGGGCTTGACATATCTTTTGATCCGGGGCTTGGAAAAATATGTGGTTTTCACACGACAGACGAGCATAATTTTCTCTATCTATCGAGGTCCACTTTGCTTTTTCTCTTCACAAAACTGCTGTCACCATGCTGTCACGGCAGCATCATGGCAGCATCGTCCTCTTTGTCTGCTTGTCCAGTTCAGCTCTTCTGCTTCTCTGCCCAGCGCCTGCCTTCACCGTCTACGACGGCGGCAACCTACCAAAAACAACCATTTTTAGTAGAATCTGTGCCTTTTATATATTTGTGATGTTTTGCTGTAAACTAACCTAAATGCAATGAAATGATGCTTGAGTGCAACAGAAATATGGGTTAAAAAGGGTGTAAATAATAGAACTTTTACACACTCAACAAAGCCCATTATTCATGACCTGTTTAAAAATTAGAAAAAATAAATCACATAAGCTGAAAAAATAGTTGAAGAAATTAATAAGTTAGGGACAAACAATACCTTTCACATGTGAAATGATGTTGGAGTAACTGACAATTTAAGTGCTCTTATTGTAGCACTCATTTGCATAGCTTTCAATGTTTCTATTGGTTTATTGAATGGCTGAGACTGCATGGACACAAGGGATACCAGTGAGGTCCCATTTTCTACATGAACATGTATACTGCATGAAATCCAAAGCATGCTGGTGCCCAAGGCCAGCATGAACTTGATACTTTTCTCCACCAGTACGTGTGGTCCAGCACCTGAAATAAGTCAGTAAACAATTAATAAAAACTAAAGTCAATAAATAAAAGCTGTAACATCCCAGTTTAGGGTCTAGAAGATCAGGTGAAGTTTTGAGGTCCGGAAGACCGGTGTTGGGAGTTGTGAATGAGTTCAGGGAAAGTGGTTCTCGGATGTTGGGAAAATATGAAATAAATATATAAAATCCTTAATAAATATGTTTAAGGTTTTGGTAAAAATAATTTTGGAAAAACGTTTTCCGAACTGTGACATTTTGGTTTAGTGACCAAAATGTAAAGTTTGCAAAATCTATTTTAATGACCATTTTGTAAAAGAGTCAAAACATTGAATCCTTAAGGAGCTAAATTGGTTGGGCCAATATGGTTATATCCCCTTTATTTTGACTATTCAAATATTTTAAAATAGGTTTTATAATTAAAATTAAAAGAGTTTTCCTTATTTCCTCATTTTACGTTAAAATCTATTTTTAAGCTTTCTCATCTTCTCTCTTCATCCAAACAACCTTTGAGCTTGATTTTATCAAGGTAAAAGTGATTTCCTACTTATCTAATATTGCCAAATGATTTTCCTACTTTGGTTTTCTAAAACCCAAGCTTATTTCATTGTTTTTCTTAAGGAATTTTGCCAAACAAGGGGAAATAGCTAGCATTGGGGGTGAGCAACGAATTTATCCTCTAATGTAAGGTTCTTTATTGATATTCCCATGCTTTGATTCTTTTAAATGCAAAAGTTATGTTTTCTTTTATTAATCTTAATGAAAATTGGCTAAAATGTGCTAAAATGGGCTTATGGGTAAGATCATGAGTAGGATCTGTTATTGTTGGGTTTGATGGTGATTTTACCTTTGTTTTGATGTGTTTTTTGAGTTGAGATGTTGGGTGGATGATGGGAATCTCGAAATTGGGTTTTCGTGTTGATGTTTGAAGTAGAAAAAGTGGGTTCTTGAGGTAAATCGATAGCTGGTTATAATTCGATGTTGGGTTGATGTTTTTTTGATGTTTATCCATGTATTTTGATGATATCTTATGCTGGGTTTTGCTGGAGATTGTTCAAATTGGGTTTTTCGATGTTTACGGCTTGTATCAGAAATGTTTTGATAGGTGTTTTGATTGGGTTTTTGAATCTCTGTTTTCCAGCAAGTTAGTGTGTTGAAATTATCTCCAATCCTCTGTTTTGGGTTGGTTAGAGGCAGGGATTGAAGGTTCGGAATTGTTGAATTATTTTGTGGGTGAATCGGAAAGCTAGAAAGGGGGTTTTAGCTTGATTTTGGTAATCGTTGGTGAGTGGAAATGATTTTAATGTTTTATCAAGGTTGAAAAAGTGTTTTAAGGGTTTGGGTTGAGCCGTTAGGCCAATTCAAGCTCAAGAGTAAGTTTTGTGTTGTTTTTGGCTTTTTCGCCATTTTACATTTAATCTTGTTTGATCATGAGCATATCTTTCTAAATGATGTTTATTCTGTTGTTATGCATTAAATGCATGATGTTTTTGTCCCATGAGAATGCCATGTGAGTTATTAAAATGTTGTTGAGTTCATGCTATGCTTGAGCTTGTGATTATGGCTTTTGGGATATGTTTGGGGAGGTGTTTATCCCCAGTGAAATCCGTGGATTGTTATGTTGCGATGAGTATATTGACTCATGGGTTATATCAGATAGATTGATCGATCAATAGGATGTGAAGTGCACTATAATTATAAAATTCGCGCGTGAGAAATTCTTCGGTTTCACAATAGGGGTTGTGCTATTGTGATGTGAGTGGTAGGGGTTGTGCTATCACCAACGGGCAATGTGGGTAGTGGAATCCCGGCCGAAGTGAGTTTGTGGTGAGGGTTGTTTCACCATGTGACTTGATGGGGGTTGTTCCATCAAGGTGTCCGCTTATCCGAGCAACGTGTCAATGATGCTGGTATACTCATTCGCTATAGTTTTGTATGAGCCTGGTAAATTCATATGGTTATGCATTGTGCTTGATGCATGCGGAATATTATTAAGCCGATAGGCTTGGTTTGCATATGTGGTTTACATATGGTCTTTGCATGTTGGATGCATGTTGTGCCTTTAGCAGGTGTTATTGATATTGCTTAAACTTGTTTCAAGTTAACATGTTGAAAAGGAAATGATTTGTGAAAAGTGGTTGTCAAGAAATGGTTTTGGTTTCCAAAATGAGAATCATTTTCAAATTTGCATTGTTGTAGTTTGGTTTTGAGCTCTGCTCACTAAGCTTATTAGCTCACACTCTCTTTTCCAACAATGTAGATCCGTAGATCTTTTGGAAGGCAACGGTGCAAGGGAGGTGATCCAAGTGTCTGTCTCTAGCTCAAGTATGACCTTGATTAAATAATAGTATGTGTGGCAATGAGGGTGAACCTTGTTTTTATTGTTAGGAGTGTTTGTAAACTCCTTGAGTTAAGAGCATGTTGGCTGCCCTTGTTGGCATGTTTATACCTTGTTTATATATATGTTAAATCTTGAAGTATTTCCTTTTTAATCGTATGTCGAGCATGTTTTAGTTTCTCTTGTTCTTGATCATGTATGATGCCTGATTTTGGTGAATGTATGTTGTTCTTGTTGTTTCTTTGATGGGTGTGAGGATTGGAACCAAGGAAAACAACCTTGGAGATGCTTGTGCTGCAGTTCTGCAGTTACTGCAGCAGGGTGTTTCGAAACGGGCCCGAATGTTTCGGAATAGCCTTCATTTTGGCTTTGGCGTTCCGGAACGCGTATCGAAACGAGCTAAGCAGGACCGGAACGGGTCTAAACCGTTTCAGAACCTTTGCTCAATGTGAAGCTCTGTTCCGATACGGCCTTAAGCGTTCCGAAATAGGGGTCGTTGGAAGTTAGTTGGAGGCATTGTTAAAGTTATTTTTCTTGCTTTTTGGTCCTAGTTTGGGGTGTTTTCAATTGTGGACGTTCTTGTGCATGCCTTGTGTTGCATTTCATCATGGAAGCATGAAATGGATTTAACTATACAAAGATCACCTTAATTACATCATAGGTCCCTATATTATGCTAGTTTGCATTTTGGTCTCTGGTTGCCCTTTTGTTCGAATCGGTGCTCGTTTTGTTGTTCTTTCTTCCGCTGCGTGTTCTTAAACATAAGGTTAATTTGTGCATCTAGTAAAGATAAAAATCAATGCGTTTAGGGTTGCTAATTAGAGAGAAATCTTCAGATCTTTCTTCGGTTAGTCCCGTGTGATTCACTCGATACGATTTGATGGCTAGGCCGGGTCGAGGGGGTTACAAAAGCAAGTAAACAATTAGTAAAAACTAAAGTAAGTAAATAAAAGTAAGTAAACAATTAGGAGAAAACCTGTGTGATTGCTGGATAACGATGTCCAAATTTTTTAAATTTTATCACACAGTGGACCTGGCCACTTTTCAGCTTCCTCCCTTTTGCTAACAATTTTTTCATTATCTTGGTTCTAATAACCTCCATCATTTTCAGAATAGGCTTATCTCGAGCCTCTAAAATTGACTACACAAGAGAAATAAAAAGATAATGTTAGTAATTAATCAAATAAAGTAAATGCCTTAAGTATTTAACTAACTCAAAATGAAAATTTTACCTTATTGAAAGACTCACACAGGTTGTTGAGGAGCATATCACACTTAGTCCTGGTATCAAAGTGTGATCTGGACCATTGAGCAGGGTTCAACTTCTGTATCCAATTATAGGCAGGAACAGAAAGGGCCTTCAACTACTCCATTGCATCTACAAACTCTCACAAGTAAGTAGCTCGAGCATCTTTCCAAACAACATCTTTAAGAGCTTTCCCTTTGTGAACCTCCTTGAAATTGTTATATATATGCCTCACATAGTTTCTGACATTTGCATTAGGGAAAATATCATCCACAACATCCACAAGTCCCTACATTAGAAACAATAGATAAAAGTTAATAAAAATCTTAAATGAAAGATTGAAAAAATAGATAAAAGTTAAAGGGGTACTTTCTGTTTATCATTCATGAAACAAATATTATAAGTCATTAATCCCCAAGTCACTCTTGACTATGTCCAAAAACCAGCCCCAAGATGAATAATTTTCACCCTCCACTACTACATATGCTATAGGGTAGATCTAATCATTTGCATCTATACCTACTACTGCCAGTAAGTACCCTTGAAAATAGCCTTTTAAGTAACAACCATTCACACAAATAATCCTCCGACATCCTGCCACGAAACCATTTTTGCAAGCTTGTTTACAGACATACATCCTTTGGAATAATCTACATTTTAGATGACAAATAGTAGTTGTTCCAAAGTTTGTAGTCCTTAACTCCAGTGAGTATTCATAAATCTTTGCATATTGCCCTTTGTAATTCCCTTCAATCATTTCAATTGCCAAATCTCTTGTCTTAGTACAAGTAACACGTGACACTCAAGTAACAAATTCTTCATATACATCATTTCGAAGTGATTTTACTAGGTAATTAATATCAACCATGAATTTTTTATGTAATACTTTTCCATCCAAGGTGATCTGATATTCCTATTTTTGGTTACCTTAGAAAATTATGAGTGTCAATTAATGTTTTTATCTGCCAAGTCTGATATGTAATGTCTTTGGGATTCATTGGGGCTGCCCACAATTTCTTTGGACAACTGCCCTGGTACACAGCTTGAATCCTTTTGACATCATTTTTTGAAGCTTAACTTGGTCCCTATTGACTCTTCCATAGTATTTTATTGCTTCTTTCAGAACCTTCCTATCAGAGAAGATTAAACATTTAACAAATTTAGGGTTAATCATGTTAGTTTCAGCATTAAACTCACTATACCTAAGGCCATTTAAATTTGAACCATGATCACTGAAAAGTTCATCAGATTTATCACCATCATATTCTAACTTAGGATTCACCCTAACACCATCAGGTCCAAAACCATTCATTTGTCTTTGAACTCTAATTTTATTCCTATATTTTCTTGTTGCATTCCATCATCAAATCCATATTCAGTATCACTAACTTTAAATTCTACATTTTCTTCTTCTTCATCAACTTTTACTTCATCCTTAGCTTCTACTTCATCCTAAACTTCTACTTCATAATCACCAATATTCTTTTTTTCTGAAGATATACAAAAATGTATCTATTTTTAGGTAGGCTACTGACTAATCCCATGCAATCAGAGTCAATTCCTAATGACATAACATATGCTCTAGATAAAGCAGCACATGTGACTCTCTAGTACAAGCCATAAGAACCCATTAAACCTAATCAATCAACAATGCTACATACATTTTTACATGGAGAAAATGTCACAACTAACATGATCAAAATATGCTACAGTTGATGAGTTGTATTTCATTGTGGTTGAAAAAATGAACTCTCCACCATAATGAGTAACACAATTGAACTTTTTTAAATCAGAAGTCATAAAGTATACAAATAAAAGTCATCATTTTTTTGTTCATAATCCTATAACTTTATGCTAAAAAGTAGAAAAATCATTACTGTAAAGTTTTACTGTTTAATGTTTATATTAATGTTTAGTTTAATGTTTATTGTCTCCTATAAAGTTTCTTATTTTGTACATTTTATAAAGTATCATTTTATTGTTAATATTTGATCTTAATCTTAGTGATTTAGAGTATCATTTTATTGTTTAATTTTTTCTTTAATGTTACTATAAACTTTAATGTTTACTTTAATCTTACTTTAATGTTTATTGTCTTCTACAAAGTTTTTTATTTTGTATTTTAGAGTATACATTTAGTGTATGCATAAGTATTTATTCGTTCTGGTTTATTGTATTTTATTGTATGTTAGACAGATTTATAGAGTATTATTTTATTCTTTATTTTAGAGTATACATTTATTGTGTGCATAAGTGTTATTCTTTCTGGTTCATTGTATTTTAGGAAGCTTCCTATTTTATAATGTTTAGTGTTTTCTATATAGTGTCTTTTACCTATAAAGTTTTATCCTAAATTTAGTGTCTTTATAAGCTAACAAACAAAAATATATATTTCTTTTGGTTTGTACTTAATATAACATACAAAAGTTCAACAAAATTGGACCACATTACAAAATAGTTTTATCACAGTGGACCACATAAACAATATTTTAATCAACATGCAAAACCACATCCAACAATCATACATACATACCTTTTCAATTTCATGCAACCAATGAAAACAAAAAAAATCAACTCAAATTGAATAGGTCAACTCAACTCAATTTGAAACATGAAAAAATAGTGGTCTTAAACAAACAATAAGAGCCAACTGGAAAACATGTAAAATACATGCAAAACAAAGCAAAGAAGATAAAAAAAAAAACAAAGCAATGAATACTTAAAGATAGTGGACTCAGTCAAACATGTAAAATATCCCTAAACCCTAAATTGAATCTAGAATGCTTAATTACGGTACTCGACTGCATAATCTCTCTGCTGGAGAAGCTTCCCTCCAATCGTCGAGAGTGATTTGAAATTATCTTCAGCACAAAGCAAGGAAAACAGAAATAGAAGATCAAAATAAGGCCCAACTTCAAAAACTTTAAACCAAAAATAATGAACAAACAAAAATAACCCTAAGACAAAAACATGAAAGAATCTTAGACTGAATCCAATCAAAAATGGATTAAAAACATAGACTTACCCTTTCGTGAAGCATTCTTCATATTTTTCAATTCTACACAATGAATCTTCAATAACCCCTTTCGGTTTTCCCTAGAAAATGAGTTCTATAATCACTTGGATGTTCAATTTTCACTAGAGTATGAGCCCCAAAACCTCAATATTGTATCATCGATTGGATTTCCCCCAAAGTCTTTTCTTTTTCCCTAGAGAAGGAGCCCTAGAATTATCGTGTCGTTCTCCCCCCTTCCAAACCCTTTAGACATAATTAAAATTTAAAAATGACTTTAGTTAAACATTTTGGGAAGTCAAATAGACAACCTACGTGAAATATGTTATTTTTCCAGCAGCCATATCGGATTGTCGTTAACGTCTAACGACACCAAACGGCTCAGTGACTAAAAGTTTACGACCTGAAATCGCAAGTGACCTTACTGGTCGTTTTTCAAAATCGGTGACTAACTCTGTATTGGAAAAAATTATTATCCCAGCAGTTAACCCTTAAAATTAACATGTGATTGTCAAGGTGAAGCTCTGACAAACAAAAGTCTTATGTTAATCTAAAAGATTGTGACATCGAGTACAATGATAAAGTTTTAGTAATATCCAAGTACCTATGTATGGGAAAATATCGAGATTTGGACGTATGAGTACACTGAGTCTTAGATTTGGACTTGTAGCTTATCAGCATGAATTGTCTCAAATTAGTCGTATAATGATGTTTTTCATGTTTCTATGTGGAGACAATACTGCCCAGATCTGAGTTGTAGTATTTAGATTGAGGATGTGAAATTGAGGCCAGATTTGTCTTATGATGACGAGCCCATATTTTAGATCACGACGAAGGAATTTTGAGGAGTAGACATATCCTGATGGTTAATGTTCAGCGAAGTAAACGTAGCCATGTATAAGTTACCCGTGATACTGAGGAATCAATATGGGATCAATTATCGCATTTGTTTGACTTATAAAAATTTTAAGGACGAAATTTATTTTTAGGGGGTGAGAGTTATAACACCCTAAATAATTGACATGTCCAAAAAGAGAGAGATAGATTGTAGCCTTGGGGTTTTGAGCCAGTGACCTCTACATGTTGAGCCTTAGCCAATTATGCTAAGGTCATGTCTGGCAACAATTTACCCCAGTTTAATATCAAGTTTTGATTTGTGGCTTATACTAACAACAACAAAAACAACAACAACAACAATAATAAGCTCTCAACTTTCCACCTACCTATTTTGCCCCTTCATTATATAAAAAATCAAGAGAAGAGTGTCTAGAGGATTCTAAAGGTACCCAAACCCATCGCCGTTCGGCCTCTCCGATCACCGGCCACCGCTAAGTCGTGCGGTGCAACGCCCCTACCATTTGAGCCGCCTACTCACCCCCAATCTCAGCACCGTCTGTCACTCGCTGTGAGTACCCCTTAACTGCCGGGAAAACCGCTTGGAATGTTCAGTGAGAAGTCCTAAAGTCGCACCACCTATCTTTGTCGTTTCTGATCTTCTCTGTCGTCCGTATGAGACACGACGACCAGATCTAAACTCCATATCATGAGGCAAGAAAAACACTGCCTTAGATCATCTGTCCAACATCGTTTGGAGCATCATCACAGCTCCATCTGTACCGACTGTAGTTCATCCATTTTGGTAAGGATTTTTACTTACTTTTGATTATTTGAGGTTGTGGTTGAGTTGTTTGGTTTTTTTGGCTTCTCTGGTGGTGTTATCGGCCAATTTGGGTAGTACGTGGTGACCACATGCTGACCGAGTTGAATTTTGGTTGCCTTGGACGGTGGCCTGCGAACCGAACTGATTGGACCGGCCTTGAGCCCGGTCTAGCCACTGATATAGACCAGCCCTATAAGGCCCAATGGCCTTTTACCCATTCCCGTTTGGTCCAAGTCCAAACTCAACTCGAGTTTGACCCGATTTCGACACGTTGACTGAGTCAACCCATCTTAGTCAACACAGCGAGCCAACCCGTCTGAGTCAACTCATTAAGTCAACTCAATCGAGTCAACCTACTAACCGTTGATTGCTGATGTAAGCATGATGTCTGTGTTGACTTTGACTAGTGACGTCAGTATGACGTCAGTGTTGACCGTTGACTTTGAAAAAAAAAGTCAATTTTTCGAAACTCATATTACATGTTTTCCGATGTCCTAAGTCCGTTTTTGAAGTCTGTTTCATGAAATTTTGATCTAAATGCCACCGAATCTGACCTTGAACACAAGAATGCATGTGTTTAGTTTTTCAGTTTAAAAGTTATGTGATCAAGTTAAGTACCGATTTTGGATTGTGGTTATCTAAAGGTATTCATATATCTTCGTACACGATATGTGAGGACGTCGAATTTGGGTTCGAGAGTTTTCAAATTTTGTTCTAATGGTTGACAGATATAGCATGGATTCAAGGTAATACATTACTACATCTTGTATGCTTTATGAACATATTGGTATTTGGTTAATGCATGCACACTTATGGTGAAGTGTATTGTTAACTTTTCTTAAGTCAAATCAAATACAAAATATTAGTATGATAAATTAGATAAGATTGGAATACTCGAATGAGAAGTTTAATGAATTGGAAGGATCTGGAGTTCAATAAATAATTAAGACCGTAGTTAATCACCAAACCCGACCAATAGTTTTAAAAGATTCAATGTCATATATATTTGGATTTGAAATTAAGAAAATGCCCTGGGGTATGAGAATGATTAAAATACCCCTGACAATGAAAGTAGCCTTGAAATCTACACTTGATCTGGTAAAACAACTAGCTCATCTAAAATACTCTGAATTACTTGGAAAGTTATGGTAACAAGACTTAAACCTACGAGAGTGCATAGTACTTGGATTTTATGATCGTAATGACCAAAAGGACTGAAGTATCATCGGGCAATGAAATTTCCAAATTAACTGGAATAATGGATAAACCCTTGAGTTCTAAAATGGATGAATTGTTTGGAAATACCAAAGTACCTGAACGGCTGAAACACCATCAAATACTTAAATGATTGAAACACATACGTGACTTGAGATAAGTCGAAGCTTGGAGAATCCTAAAATTTTTAATAAACCACAAATAACTATAATGCCCCTATGGGTTTTGAAGCATGACTCATGTATTTCAATCACTCAAAATATTAATGAAATATTGGAAGATTCTGCACTGAATATATGTTCAACTACTCAGTGATAAGTCGTGTGGTGAATCATGAAGGTGATCATTTAGCTATACGATACAGTCAGTTCTAAGAAATGAATAACTATGTGGTGTCTCTATTCGAATACTTGGCGTTTATTTGGAATGTACCTAAAAGTTTGAGCAGCCAATAGAAATCTGAGATATTAAAAATCAATGTTTTATCATTTTTGTATTGAATTACAAGTTTTCCCATAGAAATTAAATGACCAAAATGTCCTTGTTGGCCAAAATGATTGGAACATTCTTGATATATCGAATATCCCTAACGATCATGATGTATAAATTCTTGAATGCCTGGTTGCAGCCGTTAGTTTTTGAACTCTTTCATTTGGGACCTCGCTTCTAAAATCAGTTCGAAAGTGTTAGAAGATACATGTCCCTTTTTCTTACGTTTACTAGGCACCTCCAGAAAGTAAATCGTCCCATATGATGTGTTCCATGTGAATATGAATATTCTCTCTAGTTCAAAATTTAGAATGTGAACATGAATAGGTCAACTCAACTCAATTTGAAACATGAAAAATTAGTGGACATAGTCAAACAATAAGAGCCAACTGGAAAACATGCAAAATATCTACAAAACAAAGCAATGAATACTTAAAGATAGTGGATTCATTTAGACATGTAAAATATCCCTAAACCCTAAACTGAATCTAGAATGCTTAATTACGATACTCTGCTGCATAATCTCCTTGCTGGCGAAGCTTCCCTCCAATCATCGTGAGTGATTTGAAATTATCTTCAACACAAAGCAACGAAAAAAGAAATAGAAGATCAAAATAAGGCCCAACTTCAAAAAGCTTAAACCAAAAATAATGAACAAACAAAAATAACCCTAAGACAAAAATATGAAAGAATCTTAGACTGAATCTAATCAAAAATGGATTAAAAACATAGAATTACCCTTTTCGCGAAGCGTTCTTCATATTTTTCTTTTCTACACAATGAATCCTCAATAATCCCTTTCGATTTTCCCTAGAAAATTAGTTCTACAATCACTTGGATGTTCGATTTTCACTAGAGTATGAGCCCTAAAACCTCAATATTGTATCATCGATTGGATTTCCCCCAAAGTCTTTTCTTTTTCACCAGAGAAGGAGCCCTAGAATTATTGTGTCGTTCTCCCCCCCCCCCCCCAAACCCTTTAGACTTAATTAAAATTTACAAATGACATTAGTCAAACATTTTGGGAAGTTAAATAGACAACCTACGTGGAATATGTTATTTTTTCAGCAGCCATATCGGATTGCCCTTAACGTCTAACGGAACCAAACGGGTTAGTGACTAAAAGTTTGCGCACTGAAAATATAAGTGGCCTTACTGGTCATTTTTCAAAATCAGTGACAAACTCTGTATTGGGAAAAATATACTATCCCGGTAGTTAACCCTTAAAATTAACATGTGATTGTCAAGGTGAAGCTCTGACAAATAAAAGTCTTATGTTAATCTAAAAGATTGTGGCATCGAGTACAATGATAAATTTTAAGTAATATTCAAGTACATCTATATGAGAAAATATCGAGATTTGGACGTAAGGGTATACTGAGTCTTAGATTCATTGGCACATATTGTATGGTAAAGAGTGTTGGACCTATAGCTTATCAGCATGAATTGTCTCAAATTAGTCGTATAATGATGCTTCTCATGTTTATATGTGGAGACAATACTGCCTGGATCTGAGTTGTAGTATTTAAATTGAGGATGTGAAATTGAGGCCAGATTAGTCTTATGATGACGAGCCCATATTTTAGATCACGGTGAAGGAATTTTGAGGAGTAGACATATCTTGATGGTTAATGTTCAGCGAAGTAAACGTAGCCTTGTATAAGTTACCCGTGAGACTGAGGAATCAATACAGAAGCAGTTATCTCATTTGTTTGACTCATATAAATTTCGAGGACCAAATTTATTTTTAGAGGGTGAGATTTATAACACCCTAAATAATTAATATGTATAAAAAAAGAGAGATGGACTGTAACCTTAGGGTTTTGAACCAGTGACCTCTGCATGTTGAGCCATAGCCAATTATGCTAAGGCCTTGTCTGGCAACAATTTACCCCAGTTTAATATCAAGTTTTGATTTGTGGCTTATACCAACAACAATAATAATAATAGCTCTAAACTCTCCACCTACCTATTTTGCCCCTTCATTATTTGAAAAATCAAGAGAAGAGTGTCTAGAGGATTCTAAAGGTACCCAAACCCATTACCGTTTGACCTCTCCGATCACCGGCCACCGCTAAGTCGTGGGGTGCACTGCCCCTACCATATGAGCCGCATATCACCCCTGATCTCAGCGTCGTCTATCACTCGCTGTGAATACCACTTAACTGTTGGGAAAACCGTCTGGAATGTTCAGTGAGAAGTCATAAAGTCACAACACCTATCTTTGCCGTTTCTAATCATCTTTGTCGTCCGTATGAAACACGACGACCAGATCTGAACTCCCCATCACAAGGCAAGAAAAATGGTGCCTTAGATCGTCCGTCCATCATCGTTTGGAGAATCATCGGAGCTCCATCCGTACCGAGTGTAGTTCATCCGTTTTGGTAAGGATTTTGACCTACTTTTGATTATTTGAGGTTATGGTTGAGTTGTTTGGTTTTTTTGGCTTCTCTAGTGGTGTTATCTGCGATTTAGGCAGTACGTGGTGACCACGCGCTAACCGAGTTAAACTCCGGCTACCTTGGACGGTAGCCTGTGAACCGAACTGATTGGACCAGCCTTGAGCCCGGTCTAGCCACTAATATGGACCAGCCTGATAAGGCCCAATGGCCTTTAACCCATACTCGTTTGGTCCAAGTCCAAACTTGTCCTGAGTTTGACCCGTCTGACCAGACCCGTTGACTAAGTCAATTCAATGAGTCAACCCGTCTGAGTCAACTCGACGAGTCAATCTCGTTCGAGTCAACTCATTGAGTCAACCCGTTTGAGTCAACTCATTAAGTCAACCCATTTGAGTCAAGTCAGCTGAGTCAACCTACTAACTGTTAATTGTTGACGTCAGCATGATGTCTGTGTTGACTTTGACTAGTGCCATCAGTATTACGTCAGCATTGCCTTTGACAAAAAAGTTAAAATTTTTGAAAACTCATATTTTATGTTTTATGATATCCTAAGTCCATTTTTTGAAGTCTGTTTCATGAAATTTTTATCTGAAAGCCTCTGAATCTGACCTTCAACTCGAGAATGCATGTGTTTAGTTTTTCAGTTTAAGAGTTATGTGATCAAGTTAAGTACTGATTTTGGATTGTGGTTATCTAAAGGTATTCATATATCTTCGTACCCGAGATGTGAGGACGTCGAATTTGGGTTCGAGAGTTTTCGAATTTTGTTTCAATGGTTGACCGATATAGCAAGGATTCAAAGTAATACATTACTACATCTTGTATGCTTTATGAATATATTGGTATTCGGTTAATGCATGCACACTTATGGTGAAGTGTATTGTTAACTTTTCTTAAGTCAAATCAAATACAAAATATTAGTATGATAATTTAGATAAGATTGAAATACTCGAATGAGAAGTTTAATGAATTGGAAGGATTTGGAGTTCAATAAATAATTAAGGAGCCAGTTAATCTATTAACCCGACTAATAGTTTTAAAAGATTCAATGTCAAAAATATTTGGATTTGAAATTAAGAAAATGCCCTCGAGGTATGAGAATGATTAAAATACCCCCTAACAATGAAGATAGTCTTGAAATCTACACTTGATCCGGTAAAACAACTGGTTCATCTAAAAAATTCGAATTACTTGGAAAGTTATGGTAGCAAGACTTAAACCTACGAGATTGTATAGTACTTGGATTTTCTTAAATTCTGAATAAATCTCCGAAGATAAATTAATTGAAAATTTTTCATATGCCTGAATTAATCAAAGTGGCGTATAGTACTAAATTAATCGAAATGTCAAAATAAATAGAAATATTGATAAGGTTGAATTGATCGAAATGATCGTAATGATCAAAAGGACTGAAGTATCCTCGGGCACTGAAATTTCCAAATTAACTGGAAGGATGGATAAACCCTTGAGTTCTGAAATGGATGAATTGTTTGGAAATACCAAAGTACCTGAACGACTGAAACACCATCAAATACTTAAATGATTGAAACACATACGTGACTTGAGATAAGTCGAAGCTTGGAGAATCCTAAAATTTTTAATAAACCAAAAATGACTATAATGCCCCTATGAATTTTGAAGCATGGCTCATGTATGTCAATCACTCAAACTATTAATGCAACATTGGAAGATTATGCACTTAATATATGTTCAACTACTCGGTGGTAAGTTATGTGGTGAATCATGAAGGTGGTCATTTAGCTATACGATACAGTCAGTTCTAAGAAATGAATAACTATGTGGTGTCTCTATTCGAATACTTGACGAGTATCATATTGTTGAGATCTATTTATTTAGAATGTACCTGAAAGTTTGAGCGGCCAATAGAAATCTGAGATATTATAAATCAACATTTTATCATTTTTGTGTTGAATTACAAGTTTGCCCATAGCAGTTAAATGACCAAACTGCCCTTGTTGGCCAAAATGATTGGAACATTCTTGATATATCGAATATCCCTAACGATCATGATGTATAAATTCTTGAATGTCTGGTTGCAGCCGTTAGTTTTGAACTCTTTCATTTGGGACCTCGCTTCTGAAATCCGTTTGAAACTGTTAGAAGATACGTGTCCCTTTTTTTACGTTTATTAGGCGCCTTTGGAAAGTAAATTGACCCATCTTATGTGTTCCATGTGAACATGAATATTCTCTCTAGTTCAAAATTAAGAATGTTCGTCTGTTTTGAAAATGACTTATATCCGTCCAGAAATATATCTATGTGTTTGATCTAAAAGCTTGCTATCTATGTTAAGATATAATGGAAACATGTCTGGTCTTTGTATTTACACCATTACTATTGTCTACACTAAACTAATTTTTTGGGATGTTGTCTGAAATATTGTAAGAAGTCGTTGCATGTTCAACGATGGTAATTCCTTATGGAGCCAAGGTCGCCCCTTGGGTAGGTTCTGATGCTTTTGCTCGGGTAATTCCTTATGGACCCAAGGCATCCCCTTAGGTTGGCTCCTACACCTATGGGCCTAGGGTAAGTCCTTATGGATGTAGTTCTGAGGAACTGCATATCGGTGTACGGTTGGAGGGTAGTTATGTGCTTCAAATAAAACTTTCATTCCTTATGTTAATCTACCCTACTAAGTAAACTACCAATGTCTGAAACCTTCTGTATGGTTCCTATTTGTACTCGTTGGAACACACCAAACCCCTAGTTTAACTTCCGTAATCCATATCTCTTCTGATCCCTCGGGCTATAGGCATTTTTGTCTGGTACTCGGGTGGTCAAGTAAAGAACAACCTTGTTATCTTTAGGTGTTTTGTTGCTTCGAATAACAATTCATAATTAGAACTTGTGGTTGCCTGGATCAACATGTCAGTATTAGTGTATTGCCATATGCTTGCATGTGCCTTTAGCATCTTGTGGTAGTTCTGTATTACCAAGCTTTTCCAAGCTCATACTGTTTTTACCGTCGCAGGTTCTAAAGGATTACACATGGTCAGTTATCGACATCAGCATGTGAGTTCTTTCGGCATTGCTTGTGGAGTACGGTACCCGTGTAATTAAGGGGCATGTACGTCACGTCTTGTATACATTCTTGTCTGAAACTCGTTTTATAACGTGTATTTATGAATACTGTTATATTTAATGAATAATTTCTAAGTTGCATTTTTTATTCTGAAATTGTTTTATGGTTTTAAATGGTTTGACAAATTGTTTTATCTGAAATTGTAATGTTGGTCGTTCCGGTAATCCGAATGTGACACCTCATATTAGATCGAGCAACCCATATTGATTTCAATTAAAAAAATACTGATTTAATTTGCGATGGAACAAAGGTTCCGTCGAAAACAATAAAAATAATAACTCATCTACTCATATCTAATCTACAACTACCCAACTCCCTTTCAACCCTCATGTACAAACACTAATATCAAATTTAAGTTTTAATTTTAATTTTTAAACCTCGGTTCTATCCCTTTATTCGTATTAGTCTTTTAATTAAAATAAAGTGTAAAATATATTAAGAGTAAAGAAAATGCTTTTACATGTAATATAGATTAATAGTTAACTGTAACACATATCCCCAAACTATGATTCTTATTTTAAATTAGTCCTTAATTTTTTAAATGTTCTAACTTCATCCTCAAACTATGACTTTTTTTCTAAATTGGTCCCCAAACTTTTGAATGTTCCATTTTCACCCCCAAACTATGACCCTCATTCTAAATTGGTCCCAAACTTTTTTAATATCCCAATTTCATCCTCAAATAATCGTTTATATCACATCATATTATTACATAAAGCATATCAGTATTTCATGACAATTAACAATTTTTATAACGGTTTTATTAACATAAGATATGATTAGCATATACTAATAATTTAGGGATGAAATTTGAACATTCAAAAAGTTTTAGGACCAATTTAGAATGAGATTCATAGTCTGAGGATGAAATTGAAATGATCAAAAGTTTGGGAACCTATTTAAAATAAACGTCATAGTATGAGGATAAAATTAAAATATTTAAAAGTTCAGGAACCAGTTTAGAATGAGTGTCACAGTTTGGGGACATGTGGTGCAATTAACTCGTGGATTAATAATGCCATAAATTCTACTTCTTGTTTTCTTTCGGAATAAAAATTTAAAAATAGTAATATTTATTTTTTTATATAAAAAAGTAATATTTATTAAGAGTAAAGAAAACATTTTTCCATGTAATATACAACAATGATATTATAAGTTCCGGTTCTTGGTATTTTAGAAAATCTGAAAATAATAATTTAAATTTTTTCTAATTTAAGTATTTTAATTCAATAATACAATAAAAACAAATTTTGATATTTAGTATAAACCGATCTTGGATGTATAATATTAATAGGGTAATAAATGGTTGGAGTAGATGTGATCACTAAAGGGTTTTCAGCATTCTCCTTCCTGCCAACTTCACGACCCTTGATGTTTGGGATGCGATGACCAGATCTATCATCTCAAGTCTCAACACCTAACTTATTGTTGTTTTAAATTTTGGAATATCCTTAATATATCTACTTAAATATTGTCCTACTACTAAAATTTAAAAGACTAGGATTTCGATCGAATTAAAACATCTCCAACAATAATCCTATAAGGATGAAAGGGTTGAACTCAAATTCTAACTTTGTTTTGAAATATGAATAATTGTAAATTGAGTCTCCACAATTTTAATATTTATTTAAAAATAATTTAAAAAAATTAATAATGTATAACATTAACGGTATACGTCGTCGGTTCTAGATTCATCCAAAAATAATAATTTAAACATTAATCTCAAGTACATTACGAAAAAGTTGTTTATGAAAATCTACTCTTGGAATTTTGTCAAAGGAAAATTAAGATACTATTAAATTGATAACATAGTAAATCACATTAATCCAAAAAAGTGAAGTATTACTAGTAGATTTTTTAATTCAAATTTTATAGTAAATCACATTAAATAAAATTTTAAAGTGATTTAATTTAAGATAATTAAGTTATTTACTTTAAATTAATAACATAGTAAATCCAACTAAATTAAAATTTAAAGTGATTTAGTTTAAGATAATTAAGTTATTTATCTATTGATTTTATTATTTGATCAACACGACCGACTATAAAGTTTCATCAGTAAGGGTTCTTATAACAAAAGAAAGCTTTTCGCACCAACAATTTCAATGGAAAGTGCAGGAGATTATGAAAACCAGCACCGGGTACCAGTTCCTCCTTCAAAGCCATTTCTCAAGTCTTTTCAAACAAGTCTCAAGGAGACTTTCTTCCCGGATGACCCTTTTAGGCAGTTCAAGAATCAGCCTACTCGCAGGAAGCTTTTGCTCGGCTTACAGTACTTCATACCGGTTCTGGAATGGGCTCCTCGTTACAGTTTCCACTTCTTCAAGGCTGATTTGATTGCCGGCATCACCATTGCCAGCCTTGCTGTTCCTCAAGGGATCAGCTATGCCAGTTTGGCTAGCATGCCGCCGATTATCGGACTATGTAACTTCTTCCATCCCTCTTGTTCTTTGTCAATGAATGTCTTAGAGAAATTCTGAAATCATGAGCTCCATTGGAGTGCAGATTCGAGCTTTGTTCCGCCACTGATATATGCTATGCTCGGGAGCTCCAGAGATTTGGCAGTGGGGACTGTAGCTGTCGTATCGCTTCTAATGTCTTCAATGCTTGGCAAGGTGGTTAGCCCTACTTGCAACCCCAAGCAATATGTTCAGTTGGTCTTCACCGCTACTTTCTTTGCTGGTCTGTTACAAGCTTCACTTGGTATCTTAAGGTATACTCAAAATACTAGTACTTACTTTAAATAATGGCCAAAGTTATAGTATTTGATAAAATATTGTAGACTTGGATTTCTTGTGGATTTTCTGTCACATGCAACCATAGTAGGATTTATGGGTGGAGCAGCCACGATTGTGTGTTTACAGCAATTGAAAGGGATGCTTGGTTTAGTCCATTTCACTCATGAAACTGATCTTGTATCGGTTTTACGCTCGGTTTTCGGCCAGATTCACAAGGTTCAGTTTAATTTACAACTCAATATCTGTTGTTGTTAATGTAAATAGTTAGTTTATTATATTTGTGGTGGTTTGAAATTGCAGTGGAGATGGGAGAGTGCTGTTCTTGGCTGTTGTTTCCTTTTCTTCCTTCTCCTCACAAGATACTTTGTGAGTGCATCGCTAATTACGTCTATCCTCGCATGATACTTTGTTAGTTTATTATGTGAAATAGTTGGATTTGTTGATTCCATGTAGAGCAAGAGAAAGGCGGCCTTGTTTTGGATAAACGCCATGGCACCGCTCACCTCTGTTATTTTGGGAAGCCTTGTCGTTTATCTGACGCATGCAGAAAAACACGGCGTTCAAGTGGTCAGTGTCTCTTTCTCTTATCCACTCCACCTATGCATGCAGGGTGATATTTATGGCAATTTTTGTTGGTTTTCTTTCCAGATTGGGAACTTGAAGAAAGGGTTGAATCCACCGTCTGTGTCAGACCTGGCGTTCCGGTCGCCCCACCTGATGACGGCTATAAAAACAGGAATCATCACCGGCATCATTGGCCTTGCTGTGAGTCATCATTGCCCTCTTGTTTTCTTGCGCACCCCAAATGCTTTGCTTTGCGTAATCAATTTACACACCATACAGGAAGGGATTGCAGTGGGAAGAACCTTTGCCATGTTCAACAACTACCACATCGACGGAAACAAAGAGATGATAGCCTTTGGGATGATGAACATTGCTCGCTCCTGCACCTCCTGCTACTTAACTGCAGGACCATTTTCTAGAACCGCCGTGAACTTCAATGCCGGAAGCCGAAGTTCGGTCTCCAACATTGTCATGGCAACAGCAGTGATGTTGACGCTGTTATTTCTAACACCATTGTTCCATTACACTCCTCTTGTGGTGCTCTCCTCTATAATTATATCTGCCGTGCTTGGCCTGCTCGACTATGAAGCTGTAATCCACCTCTGGAAAATTGACAAATTCGACTTCTTCGTCTGCTTGGCGGCATATCTCGGTGTTGTCCTCGGAAGTATTGAGATCGGTCTAAGTATAGCAGTAAGAAATTGTTAAATCTTTGCCTATAAGGTAACAAAAAAACAAAACTAATAATAACCATAAATGCAGATCAGTGTTTCCTTGCTAAGGATTATTCTCTTTGTGGCGAGGCCAAGAACAGCCGTTCTAGGCAATATTCCCAACTCTGGGATCTATAGAAGTATGGACCAATACACTATTGCCAACAATGTTCCAGGGATTCTAATACTTCAGATTGATGCCCCTGTTTACTTTGCCAATGCAAGCTATCTAAGAGAAAGGTAGCAAAAATACAGTTTTGTTTTAAGCTACATAACGTTGTCAGATTGATACAAACTATCCCTTTTTTTTCAGGATTTCGAGATGGATATATGAAGAAGAAGACAGGTTAAAATCTGCAGGAGAAACAAGCCTACAGTATGTCATATTAGATTTGAGTGGTAAGTGTAGAAGAGGAGTGGAATTCTGTTTAAGAATCTATACATATAACATCCGAGCAAATTTGTTTTACAGCCGTAGCTAGTATTGATACTAGCGGCATTAGCATGCTCGAACAACTCATGAAGAATGTCGACAGAAAGGGTCTACAGGTAGATACTGTTTTCTGCTATATTTCAGTTCTCCGGGTTGTTGTAATGTCCAAAATTGTTAGCTTAAATGAATGTTTTTCCCCCATTGAATTGATCAGCTTGCATTGGCTAATCCACGAAGCGAGGTGATGAAGAAGCTAGACAAGTCGAATCTCATCGACAAGATCGGGAAAGGATGTATCTTCTTGACAGTAGGAGAGGCTGTTTCAGCATGTAATTTCATGCTACACACATGCAAGTCGACTCGTCTTGCAGTTGAACACAATGCACAAGATAGTAACGTCTAAGAATGTAGTATTAAGTAGAAATACATATATATGCAAGTCGAATCAGTTTTGAGGAAGTGATCCGGAGTATAAGCTATGTAATGTTATATTCGGAAAAACTTTTATAAATTAATGTAGAGAGATATAATAATTTATTAATTAAAAGAAAATTTCTTAATTCAGTAAATATAACTTTGATAAAATATTGTGTGCAAATAAATTGTAAATTGTACATAATATTCTAATTAATTAAAAATAAGTAGATTAAATATATTCATGTATCAAATTATTTATATCTAACTAAACTAATGCATGTACTTAATAATTCATTGTTTCAATTTAATATTGTATTCATGAATTTACGAATTCATTGAAACTAAGTGAACAAAAGTTAAAGATGAAATTGAATTAGATTTGAATTTTAAAAAGAAATCTTCACTCGTGGTCACTTTTGTTTTGGGTTTGTTCTATTTTGGTCACTCGAATTCAAAAAAGACTATTTTAATCACTTACGTTCGAAATCGTTTCTGTTTTGGTCACTGGACCGTTAACTTCCGTTAATTAAAAATAATAATTTCTAATTTGACTCTCAAACTTTTAAAATTTCATTTTTCACCATATTCCCCAAAACTCAATGAACTTCCTCAAAACTACATTAAATGTCTTCCTAAAAGTTAACGAATCTTGCCAAATCTCGCCAAGTTAACGAATCTGCAAGTGTTGGATTTGAGTGGAAACAAATTTGGTTCTCGTTTGCCAACACTTCCCAATAGGTTGCTTATGGTTTCCCTCCAAAAAAAAACTCCTTCATTGATGAAATCCCAACGCAATTTACCCGTCTAACTCAGCTTCAACACATTGATATCTCATTCAATAAGTTGAGTGGCACACCTCCAGCTCTACTTTTCTCTTTGCCGAACATCGGGTTCTTGAATTTAGCATCGAATATGTTGAGTGGACCACTTGGATACAATCTAACATGTGGAACCAACTTTGGGTTTGTTGATATATCAAACAATAGGCTAACATAGAGTTTGCCTTCATGTTCGGATTTTTAATCCGAAGATAGAGAGGTACACTATTTGTTATGATAGCAACGCCGTACCATACCCCAAATTATAGAGGCAAAATGATACCACTTTTTATGCCACCTAGATTTTGTGCATTGAATCGATCGATTTGAAAATATACGAGATAGGGCTAAATTATAAGGAGAAAATGATTGAAACACAACTGAAAATGATGATTTCATAAACTCTCCTTACATCCTACTAAAGTCCAAACCATTTACACCGACCGCCTACTGTACAACTTTCTACTTGAAACATAATCAAAACCATAACGAAGGAGACACAACAAAATTATTGTAATAATTATCACAATATCTCCTCTTCGCCTATTCGAATTTCAAAACGTGCCGGTTTCTGACACCTTGAAGCCTAATTTCTCGGTTGAACCTCTCAATGAATTCCTCGACCCTCATGTTTAGTTCCTCATTGGACATGCTGGAAAACTCATTGTCATTGGCACTTTGTCCGTTGTGTTCGTCATGCTTCTTTTCTGTATTGGATCAATGTAGAACACCCTTCGTCTTCGTCTTGTCGTTAAGTGTTTTAACATGTTTTACTTTATCGGACTTGCTTCATCAGATTGTTTTTGGTTCAGTCTTCTTCTTGTTCATCACCCGGTGATGACATGTTCCATTATCAGCTATTGCTTTATCAGCTATTGCTTTCATGGGAGCTGAAAAATGAAGTTCATTGAGTTTTGAGGAAGATGGTGAAAAGTGAAGTTTTAAAAGTTTGGGGGTCAAATTAGAAATTATTATTTTTAATTAACGGAGGTTAACAGTCCAGTGACCAAAACAGAAACGGTTTCGAACGTAAGTGACCATAATAGTCTTTTTTGAATTCGGGTGACCAAAATATAACAAACTCTAAACAAAAGTGACCACGAGTGAAGATTACCCTAAAAAGAAACAGATTACAATAGATTCATATTTTAGCAAGTTACCAAAGTAGTAATTGTAATATTTATGAATTATTAATTTATAGTTTTGATGAGTCCTTTATATTTAGAAAAGGGATCTCTAAAAAATTATTATATTATTATCTTATCGAATTTGATAATTTTTTACATTAGCCCAAATCGGGACCGGAGAAATTTATTATTTAATAGAGTTTATTAATTTAAAGAATATTAATTTATAGAGGTTTTATTGTACATGAATTTATTATGTTGGGTATAGATACGAGGATGGGAGACGATTTTCAAAATTATAGTGTATGGGTACGTCACGACAAATTTTTTATGTTTTAAAATAATATAATAAAAATAATAATATATTTTTAAAAAATGAAAGGGCTAATTGGAAAATTACCCTCTAGATGTAAATTTGCTCCACCAAAACTTTGACCATCAGTTAATAAAACTTTGGTGTGTTGGGTCAATCGCACTTAATCGGTGGAGATTCAAAGGGCATATTAATTCATAACATCGAGTATGTGGGACGGCAGCCCAACATGGTAGGAAATCGTCTGCTTTCTTATTATGCTTGTAATCACTAATTTTATCCGAACCTGAAGCACTTTCAAGTTTTTGTCAATATGGGCTTAACGGGCGTTATGAAATTTAAAAATAAAAAGGAAAAAAAGATAAAAATAAAAAAGAAAAAAGAATATATATATGTCATATTATTACCATACTATTATCATTAATCAGTGCTATTTATTGTATATGTATGCATGTGACATATTAGATATAGGTGTGTTTTGGTTACATATTGTATACATATTATTATTATTATTATTTGCATATTGTTATATTATTATTTATACTATATTGTTATTATTATCTTTACTATGTTTATTATTTATCTTTATTATTATTAGTGTCGGATATTATTATTATTATTATTATTATTATTATTATTATTATTATTATTATAATGAAGATAAAAGAAGAAAATAAATAAAAGCCCAAATAAACTTTGATTAAAAAATATATACATAAGTCCATTAAATAAACAGTCCATTAAAAAATTACACGCCCAAAATAATAAAAAGCCCAACATTAAAAAAAACCCTAATATCCTTTAGTTTGCAGCTGAAGCCGCCACCCATCTGTGACCGTTGGATCTGGCCGCGATCCAACGGTTCAGATCGCGCCCGCGAGATAAACCCTAAGGAGGGTGTCATCCTTGCTCCAACGCCGTCACACCTCAGCCGTCGGATGGGAGAGAAGATGGATGGTCCAGATGAAGCCCGGAAGAAACCCTAGAGAGGGGCTCTCCTTATCCCTCGCGCCGCTACACCACAGCCGTCAGATCTGCCTCAGATCTGACGGTCCAGATGAGGCCTAGAAGCACAAACCCTATGGAGGCCCTCTTATCCCTCGCGCCGCACGCCCACTGCCGTTCGATCTGGGCGAGATCAACGGCCCAGATCGTGTCTGAAGGAAACCCTAATGAGGGTATTGATCCGCGCCGCACGCCTCCCCCACCGTTAGATCCAGATCTGATCTAACGGACCATATTGGCGCGTGCTCTACACCGGACGTCGGTTCGTGTTCCACGCGCGCGTCCATAACGTCCCGAACCCCTCCACGCGCGCGTAACTCGGTCCCGTGACCCCTCGTCTGCACGCCTCTGACCTTCTGCCCCGCCGCGCACCTTCGGCCACCCTACGCTAACACCATTTTGGGGTGGTTTCGTCATACAATAGAAAAAGAAAAAGAGGAATCAGACACCCAAAACGTAAACGGATACACAGAAAAGCAAAAGGTCAACCAGACAATGAAAAAGAGGGAGAGAGAGGATTCATCTTGTTTTGCTTTTTCTCTATGTAATCCGGGTATAAGAGTAGCCCAAAGAAAAACTTGTAACCTCTTCTTCATGCGAAAAAGAAGGGGATTTTCAGAAAGCAATAGAAAAAACCAGTATTTCCAGAGGTACCCAAATCTCAATATTCAATCCGATGCATGCATGAGAAATAAAAAGGGTTTTTGTTTTTTACCTTTCGAAAGCGGTCTTTCCTCCTCCATTCTGGATTCGAGCCGGCGATAATCCCATCGGTTCCCGTTTAGGGAGTCAACCGGGGTGAGCCATCGGAGCCGTGGGGAGAGGTTTTCCCTCTCTAAGGTTTCAAATGAGTTTTTCAGGGGAGTTTTAAGGTTTTTTTTGGTTTTAGGGATTTCGGTAAGGGTTAGGTTTTTTTTCTTTTTTTTTCTTTTTCTTTCCTTCGCCGTCGATGGCTTGAGATTTTTGGGGGTTGCTCTCCGTTTCTCTAAGATTTCCGACGCTGAGAACGGCCGACGGCGCCGAAAACTTCCCCGGTGAAGCCAACCCTAACCGGTTGTGAAGAGGGGATGAAATTTTTCTTAGGGTTTGAGTTTAAAATGGGCAAAAGGGAAAACCTATTCTGAAAAACACCTTTTTATAATGAATCTACGTTTTAAAATTGGCTTATTTGCCATTTTAGCCCCTCCGTGTTTTAAATATATCATCAAAGGGGTTTCCGTTTTTTGAAATCACGTCCTTGGTCACTGGTGTTTCAAACCTTTTTGTAATTTCGTCCTCAAATGTGTTTTAGCCTTTGCCGAATGGCTTAATGTCCATTTCGGTCCCCCCAGGTTTCAGTGTTCTTTCATTTTGGTCATTGTTTTAATGATTCAATGTTTGCCTTTTTATGGTTTATTTACTTAGTCCATCCATGGAAACAGTCCCAAATTCATTTTTAACCACTATCAGATTTACTTCTTTATTTTGTATATATTTGTTCATGCATTTAAATACTATTGTTTATACACTTGTTTTATTTATGCTATGTTTATTTTATACGCTTTTTTGATTTATTTGTATTATTACATGCATTGTTTATTTGTTTTTGATATACATGTGGTTATGTGTTACACTAAGTTGCATCCGATTTTTTTAAATTGCAATGTGAGTGTCTCTTTATTCGGGAACGAACGAGGCCAGTACCAGTCGTAGTGGTGGTGGTTCGGACGTTCTTTCTCGAATATTAAGACCTTTAAAATTTACTCGCTCATATAACCAAATTAAGATACGATTCGTCACTTTAATTTGCAATTTTTAATATTAATTAAGCGGTAATGTTTTTTGGTACCGATTTTCGGGCATGACGGGGGTGCTCATCCTTCCTCGCTTGTAACCGACTCCCGAACCCGTTTTCGAAAAGAATCTCTGGTTTCATTTCGGTGTCCGGTCTACCATTTTTAAATGGCCGGTGGCGACTCCTCCTTTTTTATACAAATCCGATTAAAATTTTCAAAAACTATTAAAACCCGGTTCTTATAAGTGACACCGAGGTATTTTTTAGTCGCAACAGATGGCGACTCCGCTGGGGACAAATTTTTGTTTTCAAAAACAAAAAAGGGAGTCAAACAAAAAAAAACTTTACCGCTCAATTAATATTAGAAGTTGCAAATTAAAGTGACCGAGTCGATCGATATTTGTTTATAAGTGCGAGTTTATTTTAAACGCATTTAAAATTGACATTTAAACCCGTTCGTTTAAGTGGGGGGAAAACGCTAGTGCTTTCGTGTGGATATTGTTCCTCCGTGTAGGCCTAGTAGGTACCTTCGGGGCTCGAATACCCTATATCTTCGTGAGAATATTGTTTCTCCGTGCAGACATAGCGAAAGGGTCCCCTCGAATTGAACTCGGTTGAGAAGAGCCTATAATGGGTGATGACCGGGTGCCTTGCTACCCTTAGTAGGGGACAGCGAGGACAATTCGAGTACCTTCTAGAACCAAAATTGCATTTAGAGAACTAGAATGCCCACCCCTTTTAGAGCCATGCGGATAACCTAGGTTTCGTAGATTAATAAGGTTGTTTGTTTATTGCGTACTTTGTTTCCTTTCTACTTAATGTATAAAGTTATGTTTATTCGGTACTGACATGCTCTCTTTGTCTTTCTTTTTTCTTTTCTTTTTTTTTGCATTACTTTGGCATTTGCATTGCATATTCTAGGGGTGTTGAATCACGGTGGTTCTACTCAGTTCCAAGGCATTCATTATGGACAGGAGGTTACTTAAAAAGGAAGAGGTCAACTCTCAAGTCAGGCGAGCGCGTTGTACCAGGATACACGTATGTAAGTCTCCAACAAAGCGATCTGTACGAGTTAAGAGAAATTTGGGAAAGTTGGGATGAGAGGTTGCAAGGATTGTTCCGAAGTAATTATGGTGATGTGGCAGACCTGATATATGTAAGGATCAATGAACCCTTGTTCCGTGCTCTGTTTGAATTTTGGAATCCCGCTTTCCGTTGCTTTACTTTTAATGGAGAGGATTTGATGCCCACGATCGAGGAATATACGGCCTTCCTTCATCACAAGGAAGTAAACCGAGATTGGATTTATTCAAAACCTTCCAGATCTCAAAACTATTCAGCTAAGCTCCGGGAGGCGGCCGGAATGAGCCCGGATTGGGTTAAAGGTCTGATTCGGCAAAGAGGGGACGGCATGGTCTTCTCATGGGAATGTATTCGGGATTTGATACCGTCGCACCCAGACGAAGTAATGAAGATGGATCTTTTTTCCATAGGAGTATACGGTTTGATCATCTTTCCAAGAGCCCTAAACGGCATTGACGTGGTTGTCTTAGATATTTTTGAACGACTGAAGAAAAGAGCAAACCCTTCCGCGGCAATCTTAGCCGAAACTTTCATCTCATTAAATGCAATCCGGAGGCATGAAGAAGGACGCTTTAGAGGTTGCGCTCAGTTACTCCAAGTTTGGATTCAGAGCCATTTCTGGGTAACACCAAAAAGGGTTTTGCAAGGTGTGTTGTTCGAAAATTTCTCTCCGTTACAAGCATACTTGAGCAAAGAATGGCGGGAGGATATCGAAAAGGCGCAGTGGGTCACGATCCTTAGGAATATCCAAGAAGGTGATATAGTTTGGAGGGCACCTTGGTTGGGTCGGGTTTCCTACTTTCTTTATCGTTGTGGAGATTATGATTGGCTTATGCTTCTGGGGCTTTACGGGGGAGCTGGTTGTGCCCCTCTCTTAGTATCAAGGCAGTTTGGGTCCCGACAATTTGTACCTTTTACTTCTGGTTTGAGCCAAAGCGAATTCCTTTATAAAGGTGAATTTAGGGCGAAAATTGTGAACGCCACTCGGGCATGGGATCATTGCTATCGTATTCGGATTGAGGAGAATGCGACCAGTATGATTACCCCAGACTACGACTTTTGGAGGAAATGGAGGACCAACAATGAAATTCCGAGACCCGATCAAGGGCCAATCATGACTATGGAGGAACACATGAGGGTTGTGCCCTCCGAAGCGGACATAGCAAGACAAGAACTTGAAGAAATGAGAAAAAAGTTGGAAATTTTGCAAACCAAGCATGCCGACGAACTTTTTCAGTCGAGCTTGGACATCGACGTTAAAGAAGGTACAATCAAGGATTTGAAGAAGGAAAATGCTGAGTTAAAAGAAAAGATTACCCTTTATCAGCGAGACGCTGTCAGAATGCAAACCTCCTTAAGAAGAGCGAGTCAAAGGAAGCTTGTGGCGGTCGAAAAGGAAAGAAGGTATGGTATGCGATTGGTTGAAGAAGAAAAGAAAAAGGGTAAGCGAGAGGTTGAAGAAGAGAGAGGGAAGTAAATTGGTGTTAGAGAAGGAAAGAAAAGCTCTGAATAGTGTGATCAGCCGAGAGAGGGGAAAGGCAAGACAAGAATTGGAAAGGGAAAGGGAGAACTCAGTTGCATGGAAGAGAAAGGCACATGATCACAAGAATCGAGTGCAGGAGCTGCAAAGCTTGTATGAGTTAACCACCAAGAGCTTAAAGCATAGTCAAGATTACATCACTCAGCTAGAAACAAGAGTGGAGGAATTAGATGTCGCCTTTCACGAATACCGTGAACGCAATGGTTTCTTCGAGCTCCAGAACGCCCAGCTAGAGAACGCTACTCTCCAAGCGCAAATCGAAACCTTAAGAGCCACGGTACAAGATTGCGAGGCTAAGCTTTTGGTTCTCGAGGAAGCCGCAGCGGGTGGAGATGATTATTGGCGGCGGAGGCTCCGAGACGCGACCCGGATGATCCAAGATAGAGACGATTACTTTACTACCCTGATGGTGCAGGTACAAGAGGTGGCCCGGCACGTGAAGAACTTGTCTGCAGAAGTCGAAGCATTACGCCCTTCTGTCACTCCCGATATGGCCGAAGCCTCGAGATTCACCCAGCTACTCCAGGCGGTGGGAGAGTTAGGAGTTAGTGCAGCATCCTATCTTTAAATGACTATTTTAACTATTTTGTAAGAAGGGTCTCCCCTTTGTCGACGTTGGTCCGCCTATCGGATAACGTCTTTTATTAGTAAGCGGGGGGCCCGTTGGCAAAACTTTGATGTCATGACCTTTATTCCAAAGGGACTTCCCGATTAATGAAATGTGGCCTATGAGGAGCCACCCTTATGATCAACACCTTAGCTTACATACATGTTTGCATACATTCGTTGCATCCCTTATTCATTCTACAGCATTACATGCATTGACTGATTAACATCAATAAGTTGATAATCGAAAAATATTTTCAGAGAGAGAGAAAGAAGAACCTCAATCTACAATCATTCCGCGCTCGTACGATACCCGTTCCCAATCCAGAGCAATGGAGGAGAGAATGGCAAGGGTTGAACAAGGACAGAGGGACCTCGAATCTCGGTTAGACGGAATTGAAAACAACATCAAGGATCAAATCACCCAGTCACAAACTAGCATCATCGCCCAATTAACCGAACTACTCACAAAGAAGTTCGGTAAGGAAGGGGGCTCAGGGGAAGGAGTAGAGGAAACCACGTCACACATTCCGCCGAAACTGCCTGCCACGGGAAAGAGAGTCCATAGCAATCTCGAAGGGACCTCCAACCCGGTTGGCCTTCAAAATCGCCACATGGGCTCCACGGCTAACCAACCTTTGGACGTAGGAGAGGGCCTCGAACATGAGGTCCCAGATTTGAACATGATGAGCGAGGTAGAGGAACGAATTAGAGCCGAGATGGAAAGAAAATACGAGGAGAGGTTTCGTTTCTTTGAAGAAAGGTTCAAAGCATTGCAAGGAATGGATGAGCAAGGGGGTGACGCTAGCGATCTAAGCCTCGTGGCGGATCTGGTAATACCGCCAAAATTCAAGGTTCCCGACTTCGCTAAGTACGACGGGACGACTTGTCCTTCTGCCCACGTCACCATGTACTGCCGGAAAATGGCGGCCTTCATTAAGGATGAAAAATTGCTCATCCACTGCTTCCAAGACAGCCTGACAGGTTCAGCAACCCGTTGGTACACCCAGCTCAGTCGAGCCAACATAAAATCATGGAAGGATCTCTCAAAGGCCTTCGTGGAGCAATACAAGCACGTGACGGATATGACCCCTAATCGCATCATGTTAGAAGGAATGGAGCAAAGGTCGAACGAAACTCTACGCCAATATGCACAAAGATGGCGTGATGTGGCCGCCCAGATTCAGCCTCCGATCCCCGAGTACGAGATTACTCCTATGTTCGTGAATACCTTGAGAGGAACTTTGTTTGACCGCCTAATAAATAACACCACTCAAAACTTTGCTGATATGGTAAGGACCGGCGAGTCAATCGAAGTAGCTATAAATAGCGGCAGGATCGATAGCGGGGAGAATTCCCGGAGGAACTACAAGAAGAAAGATAGCGAAGTGAATACTGTGGGGGCCTACAACACCTCGAAAAACTTCACTATTTCCCAGCCGAGAAACGCGAGTGGAGGAGGGCCAGGCCCAAGCAATAAAGATTCGAGGCCTCCGAGGAAGGAAAACGAGAAAGTGTCATTTACTCCCCTACCAGTCTCGTATGCCGAATTATACTCACAATTGTACAAGGCCGACTTGGTTAGGCCTCATTATGTCCCTCCATTTGAACCCCCGTTTCCCGCATGGTACGATGGGAAGGCGAATTGTGAATATCATGCTGGTGTACCAGGGCACACAATTGAGAATTGTATTGCGTTCAAGAAATTTGTGCGAAACCTAATCAAGACGGCAGTATTACAGTTAGACGAACCGAGCGCAACTAACAACCCCCTGCCCAACCACGGGGGACGAGGTGTTAACGCTGTTGAAGAGGATTACGCTAGGAAGGAAAAACAAAGCATGTCTGAAATCAGATCCCCGTTGAGATGGGTTTTTCAGCAACTATGTATGGCCCGACAGATTGATCGAGGCATGGTGATCGTACAGAAAGGTTGCGGCCCCTATTGCGAGTATCACCAAGACCAGGGTCATGACATCCAAGATTGTGAGGGTTTCAAACATCAAATCCAAAAAATGATGGATAATAAGGAAATCACTTTCTTTGAGAGAGTTGAAGGAAAGAAAGAATGGGAAGTCTGTACCTCAGACAACCCCAAGATTTCATATGGAGTCGAGAGACCGTTCAGAATTTCGGTCAAACCAAAGGAAGAATCACTCCAAGAGACAAGTGTCAAGGAGGCTCCCAAGATTGTAATAACGACACCAGCGTCTTTTCCTTTTAAAGACACCCGGAGTGTCCCATGGAATTACGCCACCCAAATCTCGATACCAGAAGCTCCCAAATTGCAAGAGGGCGAAGAGACCTCAAAAGGGAAGGAACCAATGCAAGAAGAGTCAACGGAGTGTGACTCTAGACCGGTAAATGAAGTAGGACATTTCACAAGGAGTGGTAGGTGCTATTCGCCGGAGATGGCTAAGGCTGCCGAAGAGCCAAAGCAAAAGGACGAGAAAGAAGGAGGTGAGCCCGATAAGATTTTCGGAGAGGATCCACCACCCAAGATCCATCAGCCCGTCACGGAGACACATGCTCAGGAATTCCTGAAGTTCCTAAAGCATAGTGAATATAGTATCGTGGAACAGCTCCGGAAACAACAAGCTAGAATTTCGATACTCGAGTTACTATTAAGCTCAGATAAGCACCGAGATGTGCTACTGAAGGTGTTAAATCAAACCTTTTTCCCGGATAACATATCAGTGGGAAAGCTGGACCGAATAGTGGGGCACATCGCTGCCGACAATTATATTACTTTCAGTGATGACGAGATCCCGGATGGAGGCATGGGGTCAACTAAAGCTTTAAACATCACTACCCACTGTAAGGGGCATATTTTACCCGGCGTGCTCATCGATAACGGATCGACATTGAATGTGTTGCCTATGACCACCTTGCAAAGGCTGCCAATAGACAGTTCACACATGAAGCCTTGTCATAGCTCCATTAGGGCTTTTGACGGAACTCAACGAGAAGTGTTTGGGAAGATTGAAGTACCACTAGTGATTGGACCGACCGAATATGCTATTGATTTTGTAGTGATGGACATCCGGCCAACTTATAACTGTCTATTGGGTAGGCCCTGGATCCACTCGGCGGGCGCTGTACCCTCATCATTGCATCAGAAAGTCAAGTTCGTCATCGACGGAAAGTTGGTAAGCGTGGGAGCTGAGCAAGACATCATTGCATCCGTAACCACTGACGCACCTTATGTGCAAGCAGACGAGGAGGCCTTGGAGTGTTCATTCAGAGCCTTAGAATTTATCAATGCCACCTTTGTGGCGGAAGGAAGTCAAATTCCGCGCTATCGATTATCCAACTGCACCAAGATGACAGTTCAAGAGACGTTGGGACGAGGGGCCAAGAAAGGAAAAGGTCTCGGAAGAAATCTCCAAGGATGCCTGCGTGCAAGAAGTGTGATTAACAAGCAAGATAAGTTCGGGCTGGGCTTCAAGCCCAATTTTCAACAAAGGAAACAAGAATGGAAGAAGAGAGAGGAGCGCAGAAAGGCTAGGCTCAGGGGCACAGATATTCCGTGGGAGCCCATGACTTATGTTGATTTGGAAAAGATCTTTTTATCCGAAAGGATAGTCAACGTGGAGCAGAAGATAAATGAGAATGATCAAGAAGTCGCCCAACTCCTCAAGGAAGAAAGACTCGATGAGGCTTTTGAAGAAATGGACATTAACGTCATAACCAGTGACAAGCACAGTGGCCAACTGCTAGCCAGAATTCGCCCATGCCGCCCAGGAGAGACGCTCAATAATTGGACTAGCATGGACCTACCTTTAGTTTCTAGGTCAGCATCAAAGTAATGCTTGGAATCAACCCTATCCGCTTTTGCCCGCGAGCGATAGGGATCTTTTGTAAAGGGCTCCTATCTTAGCTTATTCAATGAAAGGGACGCTTCCCAATGTTTTCACAAATGGCAAACATCTCATTCATTACATTCTTTCATTATTTATCTTGAAATCATGTTATTCTTTCAATTCCCTATATATGTTTTTCTTAAATTTTGTTTCATGACTCCTATGATCAGTCACGTGAATGACCTTGAACCCGTGGCCAAGGTAGATTTTGATCAGCCCTTGTACGCCGTCGAGTTCGATGAGGGGGAGGAGGATGAAGACTGTGAGGTCCCAGATGAATTGCTTAGATTAATGAAAAGTGAAGAAAAGCAAATTCTACCCCATCAAGAGGACCTAGAGGTTATCAACCTAGGGACTGACGAAGAAAGAAGAGAAGTGAAGATTGGCACCGTGTTCTCATCCAAGAATAAACATGAGTTGATCAAGTTACTCGTAGAATTCAAGGATGTTTTCGCTTGGACTTACCAAGACATGCCAGGGTTAAACACGGATATTGTGGTACACAAGCTACCAATAAAGCCCGAGTGTAGACCGGTTCAGCAGAAATTGCGACGAATGAGAGCGGATATGCTATTAAAAATCCGAGAAGAGGTGAAGAAGCAATACGAGTCAGGCTTTCTCCAAGTCGCCAAGTACCCCGAATGGGTAGCTTATATAGTCTCGGTTTCGAAGAAAGATGGGAAGGTTCGTATGTGCGTCGATTATAAAGATCTCAATAGAGCAAGCCCTAAAGACAACTTCTCGTTACCCCACATTGACACTCTAGTAGACAATACCGCGGGGCACTCATGGTTCTCATTCATGGACGGTTTCTCAGGGTACAATCAAATAAAGATGCACCCCGAAGATATGGAAAGAACCACTTTTGTCACTATGTGGGGAACCTTTTGTTATAAGGTGATGCCTTTCGGATTAAAAAATGCCGAGGCCACGTATCAAAGAGCTATGGTAACCCTCTTCCATGACATGATGCACAAAGAAATCAAGGTGTATGTAGACGACATGATAGCCAAGTCACAAACCGAGGAGGAGCACATCGAAAACCTAAGGAAGCTCTTTCAAAGGTTAAGAAAGTATCAATTAAAGCTCAACCCGGCCAAGTGCACTTTCACCGTCACGTCTGGGAAACTACTAGGTTTTGTGGTTAGCCGAAAGGGGATCGAGATTGACCCAGACAAAGTCAAGGTGATTCAAGACCTCCCTCCACCTCGAACACAAAAGGAAGTCCGAGGGTTCTTGGGGAGATTAAATTATATATCTCGGTTTATTTCTCAATTAACCGACAAGTGTGACCCTGTTTTTAGATTACTCCGAAAAAACAATCCTGGAGTATGGGACGAACAATGCAAAGAAGCTCTAGACAAGATCAATGAGTACTTGACTAAGGCACCAATCCTAGTGGCCCCAGCGCCAGGAAGGCCTCTGATTCTATACCTAACGGTGTTCGATAACTCAATGGGTTGTGTATTGGGACAACATGATGAATCCGGAAGAAAAGAGAGGGCCATTTATTATCTGAGCAAGAAATTCACTGATTGTGAGGCCCGATATCCACCCATCCAGAAATTGTGTTGCGCTTTGGTATGGGTTACCCAAAGGCTACGACAATATATGTTATACCACACCACGTGGTTAATATCGAAGTTGGACCCTTTAAAATTTATGATGGAGGCGCCAGCTTTAACCGGGAAGATGGCACGATGGCAAATGCTCTTATCTGAATATGATATTGTGTATGTGAGTCAAAAGGCGATAAAGGGAAGTGCAGTAGTTGATTTCCTAGCCAGCCGAGCCTCCGAGAACTACAAACCTTTGGATTTTACATTCCCCGATGAAGATATAATGCATACCTCCACAATAGAAGAGGATGTCACAGAGGAGGGATCATGGAAGCTTTATTTCGATGGCGCCTCAAATGCCTTAGGGCATGGGGTAGGGGCAGTGCTGATCTCGCCCGAGAACGTCTACTATCCTTTCACGAGTCGATTAGAGTTCTTTTGTACCAACAATGTAGCCGAGTACGAAGCATGTGTCATGGGGCTTCGTGCGGCCATCGAAAGGAGGGTCAGGGTCCTTCAAGTTTTTGGGGATTTGTCTTTAGTAATCTTTCAACTTAGGAAAGAATGGGAAACCAGAGATTCGAAGTTGGTCAAGTATTACGACTTGATCCAAAGATTAATCCAGAATTTCGAGAAAATCAGCTTCGCATACCTCCCTAGAGAAGACAACCAGATGGCGGATGCTTTGGCCACTTTGGCCGCCATGTTCAAGGCAAGCACCGAAGCAGAAACGAGACCAATCGAAATGCAGACTTTCGACTCACCAGCCCATTGTTGCGCCTTAGAAGAGGAGGCGGACGGAAATCCTTGGTTTTTCGATATCCTCCAATTCATCAAGCTCCAAGTTTATCCAGAGGAGCCAATGAAAATGACAAAAGGACCATCAGGAGAATGGCAGCGGGATACATGTTAGACGGGGAGGTTCTCTACAAGAAGAGCAAAGACCAGGTATTGCTAAGATGTGTCAATGCTCAGGAGGCTAGGAATATTCTAGCCGAAGTGCATGACGGATTGTGTGGGACCCATGCCAACGGTTTCTCTATGGCTCGCAAGATTATGAGATACGGGTATTTTTGGTCGACCATGGAAGGGGATTGTATCGACCATGCGAAGAAATGCCACAAATGTCAGGTGTACGCTGACAAGGTCCATTCTCCACCCTTACCACTGCACACCATGAATTCACCATGGCTTTTTTGCTGTCTGGGGCATGGACGTCATTGGGCAAATTCACCCAAAAGCCTCTAACGGGCATCGTTTTATCCTCGTGGCCATCGACTACTTCACTAAGTGGGTAGAGGCAGCCTCCTACGCCAACATCACAAAAGCAACTGTGTGCAAATTCTTGAAGAAGGAAATCATCTGTCGATACGGTTTGCCGGAAAGGATCATCACTGACAACGCTACTAACCTAAACAACAAAATGATGGATGAGGTGTGTAAACAATTCAAGATCACTCACCACAATTCCACCACTTACCGTCCCAAGATGAATGGAGCAGTGGAAGCGGCAAATAAGAACATCAAGAAGATCATTTCAAAAACAACGGATACCTTTAAGGATTGGCATGAGAAGTTACCGTTCGCCCTCTTCGCTTATCGGACATCAATACGAACGTCTACGGGGGCTACGCCTTACTCCTTGGTATACGGCTATGAAGCGGTTCTACCCATCGAGGTAGAAATCCCGTCGCTTCGAATCTTGAATGAAGTAAAATTAGAGGATGCCGAGTGGGTGCAAACACGGTTCGACCATTTGAACCTCATTGAAGAAAAAAGGTTGAAGGCCATCTGCCACGGTCAGATGTACCAGAGGAGAATGATGCGAGCCCATGATAAAAAAGTTTGCCCGAGAGAATTTCGGGAAGGGGACCTAGTACTTCGAAGAATCCTACTTAATCAGAAAGACTCTCGAGGAAAATGGATGCCTAATTGGGAAGGCCCATTTGTTGTCAAGAAGGCCTTCTCTGGAGGGGCGTTAATTTTAACAGAAATGGATGGAAACGAGCTAAAATACCCGGTGAATTCAGACGCGGTGAAGAAGTACTAGGTATAAGAAGAAGCACTCCTTAAAGAAGAGAGTACCCAAGGCGAACACCCTTAAAAGGGCACCTCTAAAAAAAGGGGGGGCTCACAAACAAAAAAAAAGGAGAAGGAGGTGGGGAAAGATCATGTTCAAAACAAATCACGGACTCCGATACCCTTAAGCCAGAACTTTCGGTATAGTGCGAGGAATTTCAAGATCCAGCTTGGTCAACGGGTTCTCGGCCATTCACGCAACTAATACTTGAAGTCTTGTTTTGTTTTCATTCTTTTTTTGTTTTGTTTTTCGCTTTTTTCCGTTTGCCATGACTTTTAAATCATCCAGGAATTATCAATAAAATTATGTCTTTTCTTATCTTTCGCCCAAGTGTTCCATGAGTATACTAAGGTAGGGATTATAACATGCAAAGGATTTCCTAGCATTACTATGATTTAACCATTTAAAGAGTAGATTGTCCAAGGGCAAGCACCAACGTCAATTACGTCCAAGTCAGAACAAGTAATCAAGAGAGCTCTAGCAAAAGTCAGTAAAACGTCTCTGAAGGGATAGGGGCACCACGAAAAGTCAAACCTAGTGAAAACAAAAAAAAATCCCTAACGAAGATAGAAGAAAGGGGGGCAAAGAAAAGAGGAGACACAATGGAAACCCGAAAGGCACTTTGCGAGTAAAGCAAAAATAAGAAGGACACTTCAAGACCACGGCAAAGGAGGTAGAAACTCAAAGCCAAGAGATTTTAGAGCAAAAGAGGCAGATACTCAAAGCTCGAGACAAAGACATATGACATCTGCTCATCTATTCGAGCATTTAGAGAATAGAATCCACCTATCCGTTCGGGTACCCGGAGAACTGAAATCCGCCTATCCATTCAGACCTCCAAAAAAAAAGAGAGGAGAGAAGGGTCCAAAGTGAAAACCTGAAGGGGCACTTTGAAGCAGATAATTCCGTAAAAAAGGGATCAAGAACAATGGTCCGGGAGAACCGAGAAGAGAGGCAATCAAAGCAAGAAGCAGCACCAAAGGACACGATGTCAATAGAATTAATATGACTAAATGAATTGCAAACCCCAACCATGCATCACAACTAATTAGGCATCTCTAGGTTAGGAGCATGCTAACTCATACCATCATAGCATTTTTATCTATCTTCACAAATTTTTACCTCTTGGGATAAGGAGAAAACGATGAAGCGAGAACTAAAAAAGATTTCAGGCGAAGCTTTTCAAGCCGCCGCTCCAGAATGTCAGGTGAAGCTTTCATGTTCGCCACTCAAGGATTTCAGATCAAAGCTTTCAAGCTTACCCTCAGATTCCAGAATGAAGGACCCTACAGAGAAAGGATCCGAAGAGGTTCCGTATAGGGGGAAAGTATGGCTTCAGGATCTCAAAAGCGGAAGATCCCACGGAGAGGGGACTCGTAGGTCCTTGATTTCAGAGAAGAGTTCGATAGAGAATGAACGACTACTCGAAGAAAATGCAAAGGAAGAGGAGTTCTGTGGAGAAAGAACTCAGAATCCTAAAGCCTTAGGTCTCAAAAGCGGAGGGTCCTACAGAGAAAGGACTTGGAGACCCTTGAAATACGAGGACGGAAGTTTTATATAGAAAGAACTATCACTCGAGGAATATGCCGAGAAAAGGAGTTCCGCAGAGAGAAAATTCTTGAAGGCTTCAGAGAGAAAATTGCTTAGTCTAACGCGTGGTGGTCGGCAATAAGCCTACCAACAGGGAAGTGGGACAAAATTAGTGCTTATGGTCTTTGCTTTATTCTTGTTACACAAGTATAAGCAAAGAGGGGCAGCTGTAATCACTAATTTTATCCGAACCTGGAGCACCTTCAAGTTTTTGTCAATATGGGCTTAACGGGCGTTATGAAATTTAAAAATAAAAAGGAAAAAAAGAAAAAAGAAAAAAGAATATATATATATATATATATATATATATATATATATATATATATATATATATATATGTCATATTATTACCATACTATTATCGTTAATCAGTGCTATTTATTGTATATGTATGCATGTGACATATTAGATATAGGTGTGTTTTGGTTACATATTGTATACATATTATTATTATTATTATTTGCATATTGTTATATTATTATTTATACTATATTGTTATTATTATCTTTACTATGTTTATTATTTATCTTTATTATTATTAGTGTCGGATATTATTAATATTATTATTATTATTATTATTATTATTATTATTATTATTATTATTATTATTATTATTATTATTATTATTATTATTATTATTATTATTATTATTATTATGAAGATAAAAGAAGAAAATAAATAAAAGCCCAAATAAACTTTGATTAAAAAATATATACATAAGTCCATTAAATAAACAGTCCATTAAAAAATTACAAGCCCAAAATAATAAAAAGCCCAACATTAAAAAAAAACCCTAATATCCTTTAGTTTGCAGCTGCAGCCGCCACCCATCTGTAACCGTTGGATCTGGCCGCGATCCAACGGTTCAGATCGCTCCCGCGAGATAAACCCTAAGGAGGGTGTAATCCTTGCTCCAGCACCGTCACACCTCAGCCGTCGGATGGGAGAGAAGATGGATGGTCTAGATGAAGCCCGGAAGAAACCCTAGAGAGGGGCTCTCCTTATCCCTCGCGCCACTACACCACAGCCGTCAGATCTGCCTCAGATCTGACGGTCCAAATGAGGCCCAGAAGCACAAACCCTAGGGAGGCCCTCTTATCCCTCGCGTCGCACGCCCACTGCCGTCCGATCTGGGCGAGATCAACGGCCCAGATCGTGTCTGAAGGAAACCCTAATAAGGGTATTGATCCGCGCCGCACGCCTCCCCCACCGTTAGATCCAGATCTGATCTAACGGACCATATTGGTGCGTGTTCTACACCAGACGTCGGTTCGTGTTCCACGCGCGCGTCCATAACGTCCCGAACCCCTCCACGCGTGCGTAACTCGGTCCCGTGACCCCTCGTCTGCACGCCTCTGACCTTCTACCCCGCCGCGCACCTTCGGCCACCCTACGCTAACACCATTTTGGGGTGGTTTCGTCATGCAACAGAAAAAGAAAAAGAGGAATCAGACACCCAAAACGTAAACGGATACACAGAAAAGCAAAAGGTCAACCAGACAATGAAAAAGAGGGAGAGAGAGGATTCATCTTGTTTTGCTTTTTCTCTATGTAATCCGGGTATAATAGTAGCCCGAAGAAAAACTTGTAACCTCTTCTTCATACGAAAAAGAAGGGGATTTTCAGAAAGCAATAGAAAAAAGCAGTATTTCTAGAGGTACCCAAATCTCAATATTCAATCCGATGCATGCATGAGAAATAAAAAGGGTTTTTGTTTTTTACCTTTCGAAAGCGGTCTTTCCTCCTCCGTTCTGGATTCGAGCCGGCGATAATCCCATCGGTTCCCGTTTAGGGAGTCAACCGGGGTGAGCCATCGGAGCCGTGGGGAGAGGTTTTCCCTCTCTAAGGTTTCAAATGAGTTTTTCAGGGGAGTTTTAAGGGGTTTTTTTGGTTTTAGGGATTTCGGTAAAGGTTAGGTTTTTTTTCTTTTTCTTTCCTTCGCCGTCGATGGCTTGAGATTTTTGGGGGTTGCTCTCCGTTTCTCTAAGATTTCCGACGCCGAGAACGGCCGACGGCGCCAAAAACTTCCCCGGTGAAGCCAACCCTAACCGGTTGTGAAGAGGGGATGAAATTTTTCTTAGGGTTTGAGTTTAAAATGGGCAAAAGGGAAAACCTATTCTGAAAAACACATTTTTATAATGAATCTACGTTTTAAAATTGGCTTATTCGCCATTTTAGCCCCTCCGTGTTTTAAATATATCATCAAAGGGGTTTCCATTTTTTGAAATCACGTCCTTGGTCACTGGTGTTTCAAACCTTTTTGTAATTTCGTCCTCAAATGTGTTTTAGCCTTTGCCGAATGGCTTAATGTCCATTTCGGTCCCCCCAGGTTTCAGTGTTCTTTCATTTTGGTCATTGTTTTAATGATTCAATGTTTGCCTTTTTTATGGTTTATTTACTTAGTCCATCCCTAGAAACAGTCCCAAATTCATTTTTAACCACTATCAGATTTACTTCTTTATTTTGTATATATTTGTTCATGCATTTAAATACTATTGTTTATATACTTGTTTTATTTATGCTATGTTTATTTTATACGCTTTTTTGATTTATTTGTATTATTACATGCATTGTTTATTTGTTTTTGATATACATGTGGTTATGTGTTACACTAAGTTGCATCCGATTTTTTTAAATTGCAATGCGAGTGTCTCTTTATTCGGGAACGAACGAGGCCAGTACCAGTCGTAGTGGTGGTGGTTCGGACGTTCTTTCTCGAATATTAAGACCTTTAAAATTTACTCGCTCATATAACCAAATTAAGATACGATTCGTCACTTTAATTTGCAATTTTTAATATTAATTAAGCGGTAATGTTTTTTGGTACCGATTTTCGGGCATGACGGGGGTGCTCATCCTTCCTCGCGTGTAACCGACTCCCGAACCCATTTTCGAAAAGAATCTCTGGTTTCATTTCGGTGTCCGGTCTACCATTTTTAAATGGCCGGTGGCGACTCCTCCTTTTTTATACAAATCCGATTAAAATTATCAAAAACTATTAAAACTCGGTTCTTCTAAGTGACACCGAGGTATTTTTTAGTCGCAACAATGCTCTTTTTATGCCTTTATTTTAAAATAGTGGGTATAGAGTTTAGAATTTAGCGTTATAGGTTGTGGTTAAGGTTTAAGAAATTAAGGGCATGGTGTATTTTTTAGGGTGTGGGGTTTAAGGTTTAAGATGTAGAAATTAAGGTTAAGGTTTAAAATTTTAAATTTTTAGTTTGAGACATAGAAGAGGGCATGATTAAGGGCAGAGGATTTTTACCCAATACCAAACCGGTGCTGCATAGACATGAATTATGAATGTGATTCACCATATTGAAGATCCTAATGTGATTATCCGCTGCTTAACTAGTTTTTTTTTTTTTTTTATAAACAGTTAAATAGGAGCAGGATTTAATAGATATAACTGAATTTTCTAAACTAGGACTAAAGTTTCTTATGCCTTTTTTTTTCTAATGAAATAGAGATCGGAATACGCTATACAAGTTCACATATAGCCCAAACATTACTATTTGAGCTATATCCAAAGGTCTATATTAAGGTATACATATCACTAACTCTGTCATGTATAGAACCAATAATCGAGTATATTCAGCACTTAAGTATGTTTGATCTCACGTCCTCGTGTATATTATACCAACGAAAATACCACTCAACTGGCAATTACATATTACATGCTATAATTTGAGTTCAATCTTTTATTTCAGTTGTATGTTGGACCCTTTTCCCTGAGACCCTGTGCAATAATTCCTATTGCACATGTCTAGAACCACCTCCACCCAAGTATCTCAGTTGGCAGAGTAAAATGTGGAAATGTAACACCAACATTTGCTTCAAGCTTTGCATTGCTTGCACTCTACGTAGCATAAGAAGCAAGCAAAATCGAACATTAGTAGTAGCCATCATTCATCAACCCTGAAAATCGCCCTCTCCCTAATGAGTTATAAACTCCCTTTCAACACCAACACTTGATCCACAAAAGACCACCGTTTTAATTAATATAAACCCCAAGGTTCATTTCTCCACTCCATCAAAACCAAAACCTTCACCAATGGAGTCCAATTCCAGATGGGTGCTGCTTTTTTCGACCATGGCAATTATGCTGGCACTGGGGAACTGCCAGGAGTCGGTGAAGCCATTGGTGAAGGTTGTTAAGGGCAAGAAATTATGTGACAAAGGGTGGGAATGTAAAGGGTGGTCCAAGTACTGTTGCAACCAAACCATTTCTGATTATTTCCAGACCTACCAATTTGAGAACCTTTTCGCAAAGCGCAACACGCCGGTGGCTCATGCGGTTGGGTTCTGGGATTACCATTCTTTCATCACTGCTGCTGCTCAGTTTCAGCCTCATGGATTTGGTACAACCGGGGAGAAGCTTCAGAACATGAAGGAAGTTGCTGCTTTTCTTGGACATGTCGGCAGCAAAACTTCATGTAAGTACAAATTTTGTATAAGTTATTGCATTCATTACATTTGAATAATGGCTCTGGTTCATAATGATTTCAGGTGGCTATGGAGTGGCAACCGGCGGACCATTGGCTTGGGGTCTTTGCTACAACAAGGAAATGAGCCCCAGCAAAGTGTACTGTGACGATTACTACAAATATACCTATCCTTGCACCCCAGGAGTTTCATATCATGGCCGTGGTGCCTTGCCTATTTACTGGTATGTAATGTTAACCTAGAAAGCCAATCTAATGCCGGACTACGACACCGGGGACATATTGGGTATAACTTGGTTACTCTCCATTATTTTATATCCCTATTTAAAGTTTGTGTTTTGAACCACCACAGGAACTACAACTACGGAGAAACCGGAGAGGCTTTGAAAGTGGACTTGTTGAACCACCCGGAATACTTGGAGGACAACGCAACATTGGCTTTCCAGTCGCCAATCTGGAGGTGGATGACACCGGTGAAGAAACACCAGCCTTCGGCACACGATGTTTTCGTCGGTAACTGGAAACCAACCAAGAACGACACATTGGCCAAAAGGGTTCCAGGCTTCGGAACCACCATGAATGTTCTTTATGGAGATCAGGTTTGTGGTCAAGGTGATAGCGACTCAATGAACAACATCATCTCCCATTACCTTTATTACCTTGACCTTATGGGAGTCGGCCGGGAGGAAGCAGGTCCCCATGATGTGCTCACTTGTGAACAACAAGAACCCTTCAGTGTTTCTCCTTCATCTGCCACATCATCATGAACGAGAGAACTAAGATCAGAGATTTAAATTCTAATTGCGATTGTCGTGTTTTATTACAGTTATAAACAAAAATGAATGCTATTACGATTATTGTGATCGCTGTTTTTTTCAATAATGATTTTGGATGGTGCTATTACCTAAGTTTATGACGTTGGTTGTATACATTTTTTAGATTCATTCTTTACTATCAAAGGACAAATAGCATATAAGAGTACTATGTTATGTGATTGAGTGAGCCGAATGTGTATTGCCAAAACTTTTAAAATATATAATTGGAATCTTTTGCTAAGGAATGCCTTTTTGGTCAAAAATTATTTTTAGGCTTATATTATAAATAAGTATTTAAAGTATATTATTTTTTATTTAGATATTTAAAATATTTTTTGGTCAAAATAAGTAATTAAATTATATTTTCTTGTCAAATTAAGTACTAAAAGTATATATTTTGGTCGAAATAGGCACTTAAAATATTTTTTCATCAAAGTAAGTACATAAAGTATATTTTTTGACAAAGTAGGTACTTAAAATATATTTTTTGTCAAAATAGGTACCTAAAATATTTTTTTGCAACTAAGTTTAGGTACCTAAATGAAAAAGCTAATATACCTTATGTACTATCGAATAGTAACAATTATTGAGTTTTAAAATATATAATTGATGGCACAAACTAACTTATCTAAGTAGTTAAAGGAACGGTTGTTGTTCTTAGAGGTTACGGGTACGAGCACCAATAGTTGCAGCAGGGTGATTGAGCATGCATGGTCAAATGATTGAACAACACCAAAAACCCATTTTTGTTCATCTACTCTTAAAAATGACATTTTAGTCATGTGCATTTGAAAACATGAGTATTCGAATTCAAAATGTTAAATTTATCGTTAGTTGATCAGATAAATTGAGTAAATTGACCATTTTCGGTAAAAAAAAAATAATGGACTCCATATACTTTTTGAAATTGAACAAATAAGAATAGTTTATTACAACATTAACCTTTTAATTACATATGATATATGTACAATTGTGATTAGATAGTTTTTTTTAAAAAAAATTAAAAGATTTGACAATTTTATATAAGATTCAAAACCATTATAAAAACAATGTAAACTTTTAAAAATTCATTAACAATTTCCAAAATTTTGAAAAGAACTATTAAGAAATTATATATATATATAATAAAAAATATTTGATGCAATTTAAAAAAAAAGAAAAAAAATATTTTAAATTCAGAAAATATAAAATTTTGAAAAATATACATTTAAAAAAAATCTTCCAAAAATTAAAAAAAAATACACCTTTCAAGAATTAAAAAAATGGATAAAAGATCCACTTATTTGCCTAGTGGCTAAGAATGCCCATATTGTCTCATCTTGTATGTGTTTGAATTCCGATATGGGAATGTAATATATCTTTATTTAATTAAAAAAATATTTTAACAATCACATCACTCTTTTAACGGTTGTTAATGGGTCAGTAACCAAATTGAAACAAAACTAAAAGTTTAATGGTAACATTGAAGTAATTGAAAGTTTGATTATCAAATTGAATAATTGATCAAATTTTAGTGACCATTTGTGAACTTTACCTTAAATTAAAGTGAATGTAAGAATTATTAAAGTAATAAAATTTTAATTATTTTTTGAATTAAAAAATAAAATAAAATCTAAAAAAATTATAAAAGTTATTTTAAAGATTTTATTCTAAAAGGAGATAATAACATTTTTCGGTCCTTAAGATTCCAAAACGAATTAAAACAGTTAATACTATATTGTGGTACATATAAATAATAGTACATTGCGGTACACTACATTTATTGTAAAATTATCCTGTACAAATGTATATTTAAGCAAATTAACAATTATGTTCATACTACGTTTATATTGGTGGTATTTCTTTTGTACTGTAATAATATTTAGGATATTATTCATAAATTTTTGAGATATTTATGTTATTTTACATAGATGTTTAGAATTCTATAAATATCAAAACTAATCTTAATTTAAAAATATAAAAATATATTTTGAGATAAGAAATAAAAATTATATATTTAATAAATAGTCTTTTAGACATTTTAATTCCTAAACTGTTTTGATTTATTTTGACCTATAAATCAAAGTATGTTGTTTATTTCGTATATATATATATATATATATATATATCTTCAGCTTTTTTTCTTGGCATTTGAATTTTTTTCTCGCAAGCTTCGTTCTGACGATATGCAGTAGTGTTTTTAATTCAATTAGAAATCAATTAATTAACCGTATTAACTTAATTAACTCAAATTTTAATATATAGTTATTGTATATTATTTAATTTTAAGTCCAAATTCAAACGCCTATATATTTAATAGGATGAGTCTACCACGTGCGACGAACATTGATAAACACCATTAACGATGAACACTGATGAACATTATTAAATTTTTTTTAATTTTAAAAATCTAAAGGACTAAAATTATAATTAAAATTATCTCTTAAGAAATAAAAATCAAATTTAATAGTTACTTTATAGTATATTTTTAATAGGTTAGAATCAAATATACCCAATTCTCCTAAACCCTAGCAAAATCAATATCTTAAAAAATAGAAATAAGTTAATAGGTTTAGGAGAGTTGGATATATTTGATTCTAATCTATTAAAAAATTATAAACTGATTTCTATTTTTTTAAGAGATTGATTTTGTTAGGGTTTAGGAGAATTGGGTATATTTGATTCTAACCTATTAAAAAAATATTATAAAGTAACTATTAAATTTGATTTTTTAAGAGATAATTTTAATTATAATTTTAGTTCTTTAGATTTTTAAAATTTTAAAAAAAAATTAATGGTGTTCATCGGTGTTCATCGTTAGTGGTGTTCATCAATGTTCGTCGCCCGTTATAGAATTTTCCTATTTAATAAATAGTTGTTTAGACATTTTAATTCCTAAACTGTTTTGATTTATTTTGACCTATAAATCAAAGTTTGACAAGTCGTCGTTTAACCGATCAAAAATAAAAAATAAATAAATAAACCTCTTTCGACAAATAATAAAATAAGGAAATTAAGTAGTTATAGGAAAAGAGGGTCGATCCACAGGGAGATTAGTCGAAATTCTTGACTTGAATTTTGTCAGATTTGAATTCCCAGGAATATCTGTAAAAACAAGGAAATAAAAAGGGGTGATCTGATATTGAGTGTAGTAATAAAATAAAATGCAAGAATTAAAGAAAATAATAGAAAAAACCAAATATACAAATTAGCCTCGAGCTAGCCTTGTCAATTCCTTCGATCATTTAAATAGATTTTTACTTCGGGGATCATGTCGGTTACAGTCTGCGAGGCCCAACCCGTCGCAACTTGCTTCTCTCTCGAGTAACTAATCCTCCCAAGACTATCTTCGAAGGTTGATTCTTAAACAAATTAACCACGTCTATTGCCGTTAACGTATTTAGTTTTGAAAGCAGGAAAAGCCCGACTCAGAAATTGTCTTAAAAAGAATCGCTTCTGATTTTATCTTTCCTTAGCGGACCGCCGCTAAGAGTGTTCACAGGAAGTCGAAATAGCCACAGGCCAATCCTTCCACCCAATTATGTCTTTAAACGATTCCAGACCAACGAGCTCTTTTTGATTTGAAAAACGATTAAAAACTTTAGTAAGGCCGATTGCCAAACTATCTAAACAGAAAGATAAAAATGTATTCCCGAAGGAATTTAGGCAATGTTCAATTCTCACGATTAGAATTGATTTGGCTAGCTCTTGGCTCAAGAAATTTAGCTAAGCATGATATTAATTATCATACTTAACTTGGTTTTTAGAAAAGTAATTAAATAGCATAAAATAAATGGAACAAGGAAAAGAACTTGAATTAAAGCTAGAAAATATTTACAAAGGTAGAAATAAAAATACTCAAAGCTAAGAGATGATCACTAAAATGATTGATGATCTAAGCCTTTACCAAGGGGTGATATTTATAGGCTTAGATTTACAAAGATAAGGTGATGGGATAATTTAAAATAATAAACAAAAGATAAAAACAATTCAAATGTTTTGAAATTTAAATGCAGGAAATCTAAACAGATAAGCTGATAAGATCTCTCAGAATGTTCCATAAGCTTCTAGAAGTCGCCACGTCATTGCCACGTCACTGCCACGTCAGACGCGTCATGCCCGGTGTCGTGCCCAAAATTTGACCAAACCCTCACAAATAAGTAAAGAAGAAACTGGACAAAAAGTATATCTCTCAAATACAAATTTGTCCCTTGAAGTACAACACTCAACCTAAATTTGAAGATAAAATAAGAATTGGATACAACTCAATTTGGAAATTACAAGAGATTGGAAATTAGGCACACTTGAGGTTGAATTTTTGCTTGAATGTTTGTCTTTAATGCAATAGTTGTTGCTGGTCTTCAAAGAGCTTCAATTTATACCTCCTCTATCAATTCTAGCCGTTTGGGTGGTTGGGGAATTGAATAGAGCCGTTGAGACCCTCTCTTTCCACCATAAATGCACTTCTGCAGCTATCCGTATCGATACCTGTCTCAAAAAAGAAAGAGCTGTTGTACATAATAAAGAGGGGGTATCGAAACGCACGTAGGCGTATCAGTACGAGACAGAGAGTGTATCGAAACGGATAAGACCGTATCGATACCTTTTTCTCAACTTAGCTCACTGGAGGTTTCCGTTTCGATACGAGGGTTTACCGTATCGATACGGGTCAACTACCATTTTAAATGTTGGTTACCTAACAACTGACACCAACGGTCAGATGCATTTAAAACTCTTCGAATTAAAAATTTATTTAAACCGTATCGATACGGGTGAAGCCGTATCGGTACACCATTCAAACTCCTTCAGTTTTACAGAGGGGTGTATCGATACATATGGAATCTGTTTCGATACGGTTAAGGGCGTATCGAAACGCGTCCTTGCAGTAGCCAACTTTGTAAAAAAGGTATCGATACGGATGGAAGCGTATCGATACACCTGGACGGTTTTCAACACTTTGGCCTTGGAACACTTAGAAAATATTTGGAGTTTGAGTTTTTCAAATCAGTTTTAAAGTGTTTGTGATTTAAAACTTATTAAGGGACTTAGAAATCAATTTCAACTTTTCAATTTGATCCTTATCAATTTAATTATATCAAAATCAAACATAGGTTTTACAATATCCCCTTTTTGATATAACAAAACCAAAACTTGAAATTTTTGACACTTTAAAAAACTTTGCTAAATTAGCTCCCCCTTAATATTAGCTAGGTAACTTTTAAGTTGAAAATCAATTTTTTTAAAGTGTTGTGAGCTTCCCTTTACCCCTTTTTGTTAGACCAAAAACAATTGAGACAATGGAAAGTTCATAAACATAGGCAAAGGTATAAATAGACAAGCAACATAATTATCATTAAGTTCAAATAAAGTATAACATCAACTTAAAAATCTAACACAACAGAAAATCAAAGCATAGGTTTAAAATAAAGTAAACTTAATCCTAAAAACATAAAGCAAAGGTGCATAAATAAAATATCCTAGATGATATTCATGGAATGCAAAAAGAGGCTACTATGCATCATCATCGCCTTCTTCATCATCTTCATCTTCATCCTCAATTGGATCGTCACTCCTCATGCTATTACGCCACTCATCATGGAAAGCGGTGAGAGAGATATTCATAGAATTGTGATCGCTTTCAAGAGAGGTAAGGTGATTCTCCACATTCGACATGCGTTCTTCAAGGCTTGTGAAATGAGTATCAATCGTGGTAAACCCTGAAGCCATATCCGTACGCCATCCCATGAATTGCTCATTGAGAAAAGTCATTAGAGCATCCATGGAAGGTGGAGGAGGAGGTGGAGGAACTTGAGGATATTGTTCACCTTGAGGATTTGCAAATTGTTCCGCGGCCTCGGTTGGAAGCTCAGATAGACGTAACCAACTACCATTAAAATAATAGAACTTACCCCTTGCAAGAGAGCGTTCATCAATTGGGTCGGTGATGGGAGTTGGAAAGTCATGCGAGCAATCAATCTCTTTTTGTAGAAAGAAGTAGCTTAGGGTCGTGCCATAGGTGAAAGAAGTGACAAGAGTGGTGTGGCGATGTTGCACAAGATAAACAATCTCCGCAAACATGATACGAGCAGGTTAGGACGCTTTCTCTCACGGAAGCAACGAATCCAAAAGTCATCCACTTGACGGATGGTTGAGTACTTTCCTTCGGAGGGCCTAAACCACCAAGAGACCATCAAATGGGGGATTCGATCCTGAGCATTTAAGGCGGTGATGGAACCACTAAGAACATGGCCAAGGGCATTCTCATCGTCAAGGCCTTCATCCTCCAACTTAAAGACTTCACAAATAGAGTTGACATCTATAGTGATTTTCTTACCCATAAGATAGGAATTAACCGCGGTAACAACCCCATCACGATTAGCACAACATTTGGCATTAGCATAAAAGATTAAGACCAAAATACGAAAATGAAACCCGGGAATGGAGAGAAAATCCAAAAACTTCCATTGTTGGAGCAAAGGTAGATATGCAAACTTGAATCACTCCGAGTCAAGAAAAGGAATAGAGATTACCCTTTTCAGACAGATCTTGTAGTTTTGGAATTGACGAAAATAGGTGAGAGCTCCTTGGGATTGGAAAGAGTGTTGATATATTTGAGTAAGATTCGGACGAGCACCCTCTCCAGTATTGGAAGTTTCACCGGTTTCATTAAGACGTGATCTCTTCCTAGAAGGGGCCATGAACTAGAAAACAAATATATGCATTAAGATCTCTTCATTCAACTCATTGAAAGATCAAAAATCAAGGTAAAAAAATTTTTACAAAAGAAAATTTAAATAGGAATTTTGAAAAACAAGTTTTGTTAAGAAGACAAACATAAAAACAAAACAAAAAATTTGAAAACGAAAATAGAAAGAAAAATAAAATAAAAAGAAAGGGTTTTTACCTTGATAGGGATTAGAGAAGAATGGAAGAAAAGCCTAGCACCAAATTGATGAAAAAGCCTTAGAGCTTTGCTTGATTTGAAACCCTCTTGATGTTTTTGAGTTGTGGTGTGAAAATATGAGGGAGGAAGAAGCTATTTATAGGCTGAAAACGGCTAGGGTTTTTAGGGTTTTGAGAATTTTAGTTTTGGTAAAAGTTGAAGACTTTAAATGCCAAATTAAAGCAGTCTGCACAACCGCGTATCGATACGCCTGAGGGTGTATCGGTACGGGGGTAAAAATGTAATTCCTATAAAAATACCCGTTGAAGGATCGTATCGAAACGGATGCAATCCGTATCGAAACGATTGAAGCTCGTATCGAAACGGATTTAACCGTATCGATACCCGTTGAAGGCAAAATGTATTATGGGAAACTAATGAAGTACGCGTATCGATACGCGTAGTGCCGTATCGATACCCTAAGCCCAGAAATACATTTTAGGCCTAAAGAACAACCATAAGCTCGATTCTAACACCTCCTAAAGGAATGCAAATGATGAATGAGCAGTTCTAATCATATTTTAATAGAATCATACAACCCCTAGCTATAGGCATGGATATTTTCAAGAATTACAACACACAAACATGCAATTTCACAAGATCAAGCAATTTTAAGCACAAAAGAGGTCCTAAAAGGTCAAGATAGGCTAGTTAGACCCAACTCTCTCCTAAGGGACAAAAAACGCTCTTTGTCTAAAGGTTTCGTAAATATGTCCGTTAATTGATTTAAGGTGTCAACATACTCTATAACAACATCTTCTTTAAGGACATGATCTCTAATGAAATGATGCCTTATTTCTATGTGTTTAGTTCTAGAGTGTTGGATGAGATTTTTTGTCAAACATATGGCACTAGTGTTATCACACTTAAGGGGTATGGTTTCAATTTAATCCAAAGGACTTGAGCACAACAAATCCCTAAGGATATGTACTCGGCTTTGGTGGTAGATAAGGCTACACTATTTTGTTTCTTAGAGAACCAAGATATGAGCATACTACCTAGTAATTGACAAGTTCCCGAAGTACTCTTCCTATCGATTTTACACCCCCAATAACCCGCATTCGAATAAGCATGAAGGTTGAATGTGGAGTCTCTAGGCTACCAAAGACCTAAACAAGGAGTATCTCTAAGGTACCTAAAGAATCTCTTAACGGCTATAAGGTGTGACTCTCTAGGACTAGCTTGAAACCTAGCACACAAGCAAACACTAAACAAGATATCTGGTCTACTTGCGGTAAGGTAAATCAATGATCTAATCATAGAACGGTAAAGCTTAGAGTCGACACACTTACCTTTTTCATCCTTGTCAAGCTTTGTAGATGAGCTCATAGGTGTGGCTTGAGGCTTTGCATTCTCCAAGGAAAACTTCTTGAGCATATCCTTGATGTATTTTGCTTGATTGATGAAGGTGTCATCCTTCCTTTGCTTGATTTGGAGTCCCAAAAAGAATGAGAGCTCCCCCATCATGCTCATCTCGAATTCACCTTGCATTAGCTTAGCAAACTCTTTGCAATGACATTCGTTAGTAGAACCAAAAATAATGTCATCAACATAAATTTGTACTACTAAGATGTCATTTTTATACCTTTTTATAAAAAGTGTAGTGTCCACCTTACCTTTTTCAAAACCTTTTTCAATTAAAAAGTTTGAAAGTCTTTCATACCAAGCTCTAGGAGCTTGTTTTAAACCATAAAGAGCCTTAGTGAGTTTGAAAACATGATTTGGAAATTTTGAGTCTTCAAAACCCGGTGGTTGTTCCACATACACTTCTTCATTTATAAAACCATTTAAAAATGCGTTTTTAACATCCATTTGAAAAAGCTTGAAATCATGATAACATGCATATGCAAGCAACATCCTAATGGCTTCCATTCTAGCTACGTGTGCATAGGTTTCATCAAAATTTATTCCCTCTTCTTGAGTGTAACCTTGTGCTACTAGTCTAGCTTTATTTCTCACAATGTTACCACTCTCATCTAGTTTGTTTCTAAAGACTCATTTAGTTCCTATGGTAGATTGATTACTAGGCCTATCAACTAATGTCCAAACGTTACTTCTCTCAAATTGATTTAACTCTTCTTGCATAGCCATAATCCAAAAATCATCTTTCAATGCTTCTTTTATATTCTTAGGCTTTATGCATGAGATAAATGCAACATGATTCATTAGTCTAAGAGAAGATCGAGTGGTTATTTCTCTCAAATTGATTTAACTCTTCTTGCATAGCCATAATCCAAAAATCATCTTTCAATGCTTCTTTTATATTCTTAGGCTCTATGCATGAGATAAATGCAACATGATTCATTAGTCTAAGAGAAGATCGAGTGGTTACCCCCTTGGATGGATCACCCAAGATTTCACCATCTTTGACATAGTTGAACTCCCTTGGGTAGCTCACTTCCTTTTCCTCAAGTGCCAAGTCCTTCAAGGCTTCAAGAGGTGGATCTTGTGTGTCCTCTTCTTTTGTTGGAATCCCATCATCCTTTGAAGTTTGTCCTCCATCAAAGGCATTTATGATTCCTACATCATCATCATCACAAGAATTCTTCCTTGGAAGGAGGTTATCATCGAATACAACATGTATAGATTCTTCTACTACTAAAGTTCTCTTGTTAAATACTCGATAGGCTTTAGAGGTTAAAGAGTATCCTATGAAAATAGTTTCATCACTATTTGCATCAAATTTACCTAAGTTATCTTTTCCATTATTTAAAACAAAACACTTGCAACCAAAAGGATGAAAATAGCTAATGTTAGGCTTTTTAGATTTTAAAATCTCATAAGGTGTTTTCTTTAAAATTGGCCTAATCATTACTCGGTTAACAATATAGCAAGCGGTGTTTGTGGCTTCCGCCAAAAAATATTTAGGTAAATTACTTTCACAAAGCATGGTTATAGCCATTTCTTGTAAAGTTCTATTTTTCCTCTCAACTACCCCATTTTGTTGAGGAGTTCGAAGAGCCGAAAAATTGTGGCTAATACCATTTTCATTTAAAAACTCTTCAAACCCTAAGTTTTGAAATTCGGTTCCATGATCACTCCTAATATGGGAAATTTTGAGTTCAAGATCATTTTGGGTTAGTTTTGAAAATGTGATGAATTTTTCTAAAGCCTCATCTTTAGTAATTAAAAATAGAACTCAAGTAAATCTAGAAAAATCATCTATAAGAACAAATGCATAAGATTTACCACCCAAGCTCATAGTCCTAATTGGCTCAAATAAATCCATATGGATAAGTTGTAAACACCTACTTGTAGAAACATCATTAATGGATTTAAAAGAAGACTTATGTTGTTTACCCTTAGAGCACGCATCACAAATTTTATCATTTGAGAACATAATCTTGGGTAAACCTCTAACTAGATCAAGGGAAACTAATTTTTCTAAAACACTAATGCTAGCATGTCCTAGTTTCCTATGCCACAACCATGCATCATTTTCATTTTGAGCTACTAAACATGCATGAGATGTATGTATGTCATCTAGATGCACCATGTAAATGTTACCTATGTGATGACCTATGAGCATAATATTATTAGATTTAATGTCAACAATTTTGCACCCATTTTTATCAAATAAAACATTAAATCCTTTATCACACAATTGACTTATGCTCAACAAATTGTGTTTAAGACCATCGACATACAAGACATTTTCAATAAGAATAGTAGAGTGATTACCTATGGAGCCAATACCTTTAATGTGGCCTTTGGAGTTGTCACCAAATGTCACCACTCCTCCACTTTTTGGCTTTAGATCCATGAATCTACTCTTGTCTCCGGTCATATGCCTCGAGCATCCACTATCAAGGTACCATGAGTTTTGACTTTTGCTTTGGCCTTGTAGCAATGCTCCCCCTACAAACAAAGATATTATACTTTTGTTTTTGGTACCCAAATCATTTTGGGTCCACGAGTGTTAGCTCCCAATAACTTGGTTCCCTTAGGAATCCAAGGTGACATAGCAACAATATTATTAGATTTTACAAGTTCCTTAAGAACCCATACACTTCTAATCCTTTTAGTTCTACTATGTCTAGGAGAGCTACTTTGTTTGTAGTTATTAGTCTTTTTCTTTTGTTGGATTGTTTTAGAAGATTCACTTATTTCATGCTTCACACTACCAACATTTTTAAAAGACTCTTTGAGCTTGTTAAGCTCATTTAACACCTTTTGGTGTTCACTATTACATTGAGAAATAAGATTATTAAGGTTAACATTTTCATATTGGAAGAATTTTAGTTCATCTTTCAACCCTAACATCTTTTTCTCAAATTTTAAATTAGCTTGAGAAAGAGAGTCATTTTTATCTTTTAATTTCGAAATAATTTTCTTATTCCTAATGACTGACTCCTTGTATTTCTCAACTAATTCATCATAGACCTCTTGCAACTCATCATATGCACCATTTAATTCATCATATGTAAATCTAAAGATGATGAGTTAGAGGTTATCATGGAGGAATCTTCTTCAAGTGCCATGAGGCAAAGGATGACCACTTCTTGTTCGTCATCCTCGGATAACTCCTCATCACTCCAAGTAGCAAGCTTGGCTGTAACACCCGGGTTTAGGGGTTAGGTGAAAATAATATTTTAATATTATCTCGGGTTCGGTCCTATGATTTAAAAATGGTCCGGGTTTGGCTTTCAAATTAATTAAATTAATGATAGACTAAGTCTTGGAATTAAAACCCCAAATGACCATGGAAAATATGTCCTTGTGAATAATCCATTTCATTAAGGGCAAATGGGTCATTGGACTTTTAATTTAAAACAAAACAAATAAAAACCCAATTTTTCACTCATCTTCTCCCTCTCTCCCAAAATATCACGACAAACCTCCCCAAAGCCATTGAAGCTACTGTTCCATCATCCCCCTTCTTCATTTCAACTCCGTTTTGAAAGGTAAGAGTATTTTTGACTTCCCCTCACCTCCCCTTTCATAAAAGTACCATTCATTTTCGTTTTCATGAAGTTTTGAGAAAATAGAAATTTTGAAAATCTTGATTAAAAATGGTGCCTTTGTGTAGCTAAACTTAATATTTCGATTTGTTAAGGTTAGATATGGAATATAGGAGCCAAATGATGCTACATATGTAAATTTCAAACGATTTTAATCAATTTTCGGAATTGGGTTTTGAGAGGTTTTTTGGAGGGTTTTAAAGTATGTTTTGGGGCTGTTTGATGTTGGGTTTTGGGGGCTGTAGGTAGTATGACATATGAGGATCATTTTGGGTGTAATTGATGCTTGTTTGACTGCTTGAAATGAGAGAATTCAGTGGGTCAAGAGGGCTGCTCGAAAATCATGTTTTTGGACTTGTTTTGAGTGTTGGATGCTTGGTAATGTAATCCGGGTTAATTTCGATGACAAGATATTGATTGTGGATGTTTTGTTTGTGTTTGGGATTTATTAGAGTCAAGTTTGGGCATCGGTGAAGCATCGGAAGTGAATCCGGAGAATTGAAGGTTGTTGCTTGCGTGGTCTTGAGCTTGGAAGCTTAGGTGAGTGGTTGTCTGCTTTTAGAGGTTTTAAATTAGTTGGTTCGAGTATATGGACTAGGTTGGGCTTGGTAGACCCACCTAGAGTTAGGATTAGGGTGGTAGCCTAATCCTAAACTTGATCTAAGCCTTTGGATGAACTCAAATGTATGAATGTATATGCCTCGTATGACTTGTGATATGAATGCTAATGTATATTGTTTTATACATGTGAATTGAGGCATGGGTTGTATTGCTTAAAGCATGCACGGTGATGGTTCATGATTGTGTCCATGGTGAGTACGTGCTAAGTACGGAAATGATTGAAATGAGAAATGTGGAACGAGTAAAATATTGGCACTAGTATACTTAAATACAAATGATCGATCATTAGGATGTTAGTGTGTACACATGAGTCAAAAGTCGCGCGTGGCCTTGGTGGCGTTGAGTCACCAAGGAGGAGTACGGGTACGCCCGGAAATGGTATTTAAATATAGTCGGTGATGAGTGGAATCCCATCGACGGGGCGTGAGGATGAGTGGAATCCCCTCCGCGAGACCGGTGATGAGTGTAATCCCACCGTCAGGTAATGGTTGTGTTGTTGGATATGAGTTCCAACGGTTGTCCGCGTATTTGAGTCATAACTAGGTGCCAATGTTGAGTGATATGTGTATCAATGTGTTGAGATATATGAGCTGTTTGGAAGTTTAAGTGTGGTTTTGGACTTGAGTTCATCAAGTATGGTTTTAATGCTAAGACATGTAATAGTTTAAGCAATGGGATGTGTAAGGATTTTGTTGGCTGTTGTTGGTTGCTAGGAGCATGTTTAAACTCCTTAGTATCTTGCTTTTGCATGGTTGTGTTGCCACGTTGAGTGTTACTCATGCCTAATTGCTTACCCTGGGTTGTTAGCTTTATGCCTTAGGAGTTCATGTATGTGCTTGAATGATGATTGTATGAACGTATGTTGGTGGGTTGTTGCCATAGTGATAGACGTGTCTAAATAATGTTGAAGCATGCTAGAATGGTTGTCATACCTTAAGATGTCTTGTCTTGAAGTTGCTTGTTGGTTTGATGGTGTTTTGGGGCATTCTTGTGCCTCAAAACAGCCCAGAAAAGTCTGCAGACAGGGGGTGTTTCGGAACGGGTCCCCGTGTTCCGAAACGGCCCCTGTGTATATGGCCTGCCGTTTCGAAACGGATGAGGGTCGTTCCGGAACGTTTTCGCTACTGGAATTTTGAGAAATTGGCGAGATGAAGCCGTTCCGAAACGGGCCTCTGAAGTTCCGAAACGGTCAAATCTCGTTGACCACGAGATATTGACCGTCAAGGTCGTTCCGATACGGGTCTCCCCTGTTTTGGAACGGTCACCTTATGGTTGACCCTGGCCTTTGACTAAGTCAAGGCGTTTCGGAACACCCTATGGGCGTTTCGAAACGGCCTGCTGTAATGAAGTAAAATGGACTATTTATGTTTTGTCTGGTCGGTGAATGTTTCGTTGTTCGTATCTTCCGTTGTTGTGCTTCACATAGGAATTAAATATGCATATAGAAAAGATTAAAGTTAAAAGAAATTTTTCTGGGTCGTTAACCGAAGGGAAGCCTTAACGGGTTTCGCTTCGATTTTCCCCGTGTGGCCCACTCGGACCGATCATCCGACTAGACCGGGACGAGGGGGTTACACTTGTTGGTGTCAGAGCCTAAGGTTATCGAGACCTTGGGCAGGTAAGTGAGGTAAGTTTAAGTTTTTAAGTTGAATTGCATGGTGTTTGCTTATTCTACAAGAATGGTTGCTTATGTGACAAGTATGCTGATTGTTTTATTTTAAAGCATGTGTGTGTGGGTCCCATTGCTACTATTACATTGGAAAAATGATTTTTAAGTGAGGAAACGTACTTGAAACACTTGGAAGCCTTGCCTTGCTAACCCAGCTTGTATGTTTTGTTATTGTGGTTGTAGTTGATAATCGTGAGAGCGATGTCTAGACCGAGAGGTAGACCGAGGTTGGTTCGTCAGGAACCGCGAGTTGTGGCTCCTGTTGAGCCGGTTGTTGGTGCGGGGGCTCACATAGAGGGACCGGGGGCCGCGGGAGTTGGCGCTCCTCCACCACCTCCACCACCACCACCTCCTCCACCGGGAGTTGGGGGCGAGGATGGAGCCGGAGGAAATGGACCTCAAGGTGGCCAAGGTGGCCAAGGTCCAGCTGGAATTGACATGACTCCGCTAGTGCAAGCGATAGCGGGAGCGTTTCAGGCCGCAGTCGCGGGAGCTCAGGCTGCAGCTCAGCCTAGGTGTGATGATGCTAGTTTACCTTTGGAGAGGCTCCGTAGCTTAGGGGCCGAGGAGTTTAGAGGATCTACTCCGGAGAGGTCGGAGTTATGGTTGGAGAAGACAGTTCGTATCTTGGCTCAGATGGGTTGTGCGGGCGCACGTAGATTGGGTTGTGTGATCTCACTGCTTCAGGGTGATGCCTACACCTGGTGGGTCACCATCACTACCGGGGTTCCAGAGACAGAAATTGATTGGGAGTTCTTTGAGTCTGCCTTCCGGAAGAGGTACTTGGGACCGAGGTACCTGGATGAAAAGAAGCGAGAGTTTATGGCTCTTACTCAGGGGGATGCTTCTGTGACTGATTATGAGATCCGCTTTGTTCGCTTGAGTCAGTATGCCCCAGAGTTGGTTCCTACTGAAGTGGAACGCTGCAACCGATTCCGGTACGGATTGAATGAAGAGGTTAAGAGGTACACGTTGGCTTCTGACTATTCAGACTTTGATGTGTTGGTCGCGAGGGCCAAGGATTTGGAGCATAGTTTGGGTTCAGCCAAACGTGCTGGTGGTTCTGGTTCTGGAAAGAGGCATAACCACTTTGATGGTAGAGATGCTAAGAGGCACAGAGGTGGCGGACCTCAGTTTGATCAGAGACGTGGCGGTGGCCACCATGGTAGGGGCCATCAGGGCCATAGAGGAGGAGGGCGCTTGCCCGAGTGTGCACAGTGTGGGAGACAGCACACTGGAGAGTGCTGGGGTAACTTTCATGCTTGTTGGAACTGTGGTTCAAGGGACCACTTTAGGAGGGACTGTCCGCGTCAGGCAGCTCAGGCACCGAACATAGCTCAGGCTCCTACGAGAGGTAATGATTTTCAGAGAGGCCGTGGGGGCGGTCGTGGCTACTTCCAGCCGAGGGCTGATGCACCTAGGGTAGATGCTCAGAAGAACCTTGCACATGTTGTGGCTGTGCAGCCAGAGGCGGGAGGACCAGCGAGGGTCTATGCTCAGAGAGAGGCCGGGAACAACACCGATGTGATAGCAGGTAATTTTGAGTTACAGTCTATGTCTTTGCTTTCTTTGGTTGATTCGGGTTCTACGCATTCCTACATTCTGAGTGAGCATGCACAGAAGTTAGATATTCCTGTTGAGATCTTAGATGTAGGTATGCATGTTACTAGTTCTTTTGGTGAGACAGTTGTGGTTAGACGTATGTATAGGAGGTGTCCACTGAAGATTCAGGGTCATGTGTTTTCAGTTGATATGATGGAACTTCCTTTCTACGGTTTTGATGTTATATTGGGTATGGATTGGTTGGTTGAGCATCGGGCTAGTGTGGATTTTGAGACAAAGAGAATTTCCTTGAAGCTTTCGGATGACTACGAGGTAGTGGTAGTGGGCGAGAACATTAAGTTCTTGTCTAATGTGGTGTCAGCTTTAGAGGCTCATAGGTTAATGGACTCTGGATGTGGGGCCTATTTAGCCTATGTTATGAATCCGGATATGAGTGAAGCTAGACCGAAGGATATCAGGACAGTGTGTGACTTTCCAGATGTGTTTCCTGAAGAGTTGCCTGGTTTGCCTCCTGACAGAGATGTTGAGTTTGTGATTGAGACAGTTTCAGGGTCTAGTCCAGTTTCGATAGCTCCGTATCGTATGGCTCCGAAAGAGTTGAAAGAATTGAAGAGTCAGTTGCAAGAATTATTAGACCGTGGTTTCATTAGGCCTAGTAGTTCTCCGTGGGGTGCTCCAGTCTTGTTTGTGAAAAAGAAAGATGGTAGCATGCGCATGTGTATTGACTATAGACAGCTGAATCAGTTGACCGTGAAGAACAAGTATCTGTTGCCTCGTATAGATGACTTGTTTGATCAGTTGAAGGGTGCTTCAGTGTTCTCGAAGATAGATTTGAGATCCGGGTACTATCAGTTGAAAGTGAAAGAGTGTGATGTTCCGAAGACAGCTTTTAGGACTAGATATGGTCACTATGAGTTTCTTGTGATGCCATTTGGGCTCACGAACGCACCAGCATCATTCATGGACATGATGAACAGAATTTTCAGAGACTATCTAGACCGATTTGTGGTTGTCTTCATTGATGATATACTTGTGTACTCGAAGACAGAAGAAGAGCATGATGAGCATTTGAGGTTTGTTTTACAGAGATTGTTGAGCAACCAGTTGTATGCGAAGCTTAGTAAATGTGAGTTTTGGATTCGAGAGGTTGTGTTTCTTGGCCATGTTGTTTCGACCGAAGGCATCCGAGTTGATCCATCAAAGGTTGAGGCTATTGTTGAGTGGAAACAACCTAAGTCCGTGACCGAGATTAGGAGTTTCCTAGGATTAGCCGGTTACTATAGGAGGTTTGTTGATGGCTTCTCTAGAGTAGCTGCTCCTTTGACTAAGTTGCTGCAAAAGGGAGTCAAGTTTGAATGGTCAGATGCAAGACAAAAGGCCTTTGAGAAATTGAAAGAAGCTTTGACAAATGCTCCAGTATTAGTGCAACCTGTTTCAGGTAAGGAGTTTGTGATTTACAGTGATGCTTCCTACGTAGGCTTAGGATGTGTCTTGATGCAAGATAGGAGAGTTGTCGCTTATGCTTCTAGACAGTTGAAGATTCATGAGAAGAACTACCCTACTCATGACATAGAGCTAGCCGCGGTTGTATTTGCATTGAAGATTTGGCGTCACTACTTGTATGGTGAGAAGTGTATAGTTTACACCGATCACAAGAGCTTGAAATACTTGATGACACAGAAAAAGAGTTGAACTTGAGACAGAGAAGATGGCTAGAGTTGCTAAAAGACTATGATTTAACCATTGAGTACCATCCGGGTAAAGAAAACGTAGTAGCCGATGCTTTGAGTAGAAAAGTGGCCGTTGAGTTGAGAGCTATGTTTGCCAGGTTGAGTGTGTCCGATGATGGTGGTCTGATCACCGAGTTGCAAGTGAAGCCTTCTTTGATTCAGTTGATTAGAGAGAAACAGTTGCAAGATGCGAGCCTGGTTCCCCATGTTCAAGACATAGCCGAAGGAAGACCGACTGAGTATAGTTCCAGTGGTGAGAGTTTGTTGTGCTTTAGAGATAGGATTGTTGTACCGGAAGATGTCGAGCTAAGGCGTCAGATTTTGAGTGAAGCACATTCGAGTCCCTTTTCTATGCATCCGGGTAGTACCAAGATGTACCGAGATTTGAAGAATGATTACTTCTGGGTTGGTTTGAAGAGAGATGTAGTCGAGTATGTGAGTCGTTGTATGGTTTGTCAGAGAGTGAAGGCAGAACATCAGGTTCCTTCAGGTTTGCTACAGCCTTTGAAGATTCCGGAATGGAAGTGGGAGAGAATCACCATGGATTTTGTATCGGGGTTGCCTTTGTCTCCTTCGAAAAAGAATTCAGTGTGGGTGATTGTTGATAGGTTCACTAAGTGTGCTCACTTCTTAGCAGTGAACACTACGGATTCCTTAGACAAGTTGGCAAACTTGTACATTCGTGAGATTGTGAGACTCCATGGAGTTCCGAAGTCTATAGTTTCAGATAGGGATCCTAGATTTACTTCGAGGTTCTGGAGTTGTTTGCATAGTGCTTTGGGTAGTCGTCTGCATTTCAGCACATCTTATCATCCGCAGTCTGATGGGCAGTCAGAGTGAGTGATACAGATTCTAGAGGATATGCTTCGTTGTTGTGTGATTGATTTCCAGGGTTCTTGGGAGAAGCACTTACCGTTGGTTGAGTTTGCTTACAACAATAGTTATCAGTCTAGTATTCAGATGGCACCTTATGAGGCTTTGTATGGTAGACGGTGTAGAACTCCGATTTGTTGGGCTGAGACAGGTCAGAGGTTGTTACCCATGCCAGACTTGCTTAAGGGAACCACAGAAAAGGTGAAGTTGATTTGTGACCGTTTGAAAGCGGCATCGGATCGTCAGAAGTCTTATGCAGATTTGAAGAGGAAAGATATTGAGTACACAGTGGGTGAGAAAGTGTTTCTGAAAGTATCTCCGTGGAAGAAGGTAATGAGATTTGGCCGTAAGGGCAAGTTGAGTCCGAGGTTCATTGGTCCGTATGAGATAGTTGAGCGGATTGGGCCCGTAGCTTATCGGTTGAGGTTACCTTCTGAGTTAGAGAAGATCCATGATGTCTTTCATGTATCTATGCTTAGGAGGTATAGATCGGATCCTTCTCATGTGATGCCCGTCGAGGAGATAGAGTTGAATCCGGATTTGTCTTATAATGAAGAGCCCGTAGAGATACTTGCTTCTGATAGCAAGGTGTTGCGTGGCAAGACCATAGAGTTGGTCAAGGTGTTGTGGAGACATAGAGGTGTGGAAGAGGCCACGTGGGAGAGAAAAGCGGATATGGTTGAGCAGTTTCCGTATTTGTTTCCACCAGGTAATTTCGGGGACGAAATTCCTTAAGTGGGGGAGAGTTGTAACACCCGGGTTTAGGGGTTAGGTGAAAATAATATTTTAATATTATCTCGGGTTCGGTCCTATGATTTAAAAATGGTCCGGGTTTGGCTTTCAAATTAATTAAATTAATGATAGACTAAGTCTTGGAATTAAAACCCCAAATGACCATGGAAAATATGTCCTTGTGAATAATCCATTTCATTAAGGGCAAATGGGTCATTGGACTTTTAATTTAAAACAAAACAAATAAAAACCCAATTTTTCATTCATCTTCTCCCTCTCTCCCAAAATATCACGACAAACCTCCCCAAAGCCATTGAAGCTACTGCTCCATCATCCCCCTTCTTCATTTCAACTCCGTTTTGAAAGGTAAGAGTATTTTTGACTTCCCCTCACCTCCCCTTTCATAAAAGTACCATTCATTTTCGTTTTCATGAAGTTTTGAGAAAATAGAAATTTTGAAAATCTTGATTAAAATGGTGCCTTTGTGTAGCTAAACTTAATATTTCGATTTGTTAAGGTTAGATATGGAATATAGGAGCCAAATGATGCTACATATGTAAATTTCAAACGATTTTAATCAATTTTCGGAATTGGGTTTTGAGAGGGTTTTTGGAGGGTTTTAAAGTATGTTTTGGGGCTGTTTGATGTTGGGTTTTGGGGGCTGTAGGTAGTATGACATATGAGGATCATTTTGGGTGTAATTGATGCTTGTTTGAGTGCTTGAAATGAGATAATTCAGTGGGTCAAGTGGGCTACTCGAAAATCCTGTTTTTGGACTTGTTTTGAGTGTTGGATGCTTGGTAATGTAATCCGGGTTAATTTCGATGACAAGATATTGATTGTGGATGTTTTGTTTGTGTTTGGGATTGATTAGAGTCAAGTTTGGGCATCGGTGAAGCATCGGAAGTGAATCCGGAGAATTGAAGGTTGTTGCTTGCGTGGTCTTGAGCTTGGAAGCTTAGGTGAGTGGTTGTCTGCTTTTAGAGGTTTTAAATTAGTTGGTTCGAGTATATGGACTAGGTTGGGCTTGGTAGACCCACCTAGAGTTAGGATTAGGGTGGTAGCCTAATCCTAAACTTGATCTAAGCCTTTGGATGAACTCAAATGTATGAATGTATATGCCTCGTATGACTTGTGATATGAATGCTAATGTATATTGTTTTATACATGTGAATTGAGGCATGGGTTGTATTGCTTAAAGCATGCACGGTGATGGTTCATGATTGTGTCCATGGTGAGTACGTGCTAAGTACGGAAATGATTGAAATGAGAAATGTGGAACGAGTAAAATATTGACACTAGTATACTTAAATACAAATGATCGATCATTAGGATGTTAGTGTGTACACATGAGTCAAAAGTCGCGCGTGGCCTTGGTGGCGTTGAGTCACCAAGGAGGAGTACGGGTACGCCCGGAAATGGTATTTAAATATAGTCGGTGATGAGTGGAATTCCATCGACGGGGCGTGAGGATGAGTGGAATCCCCTCCGCGAGACCGGTGATGAGTGTAATCCCACCGTCAGGTAATGGTTGTGTTGTTGGATATGAGTTCCAACGGTTGTCCGCGTATTTGAGTCATAACTAGGTGCCAATGTTGAGTGATATGTGTATCAATGTGTTGAGATATATGAGTTGTTTGGAAGTTTAAGTGTGGTTTTGGACTTGAGTTCATCAAGTATGGTTTTAATGCTAAGACATGTAATAGTTTAAGCAATGGGATGTGTAAGGATTTTGTTGGCTGTTGTTGGTTGCTAGGAGCATGTTTAAACTCCTTAGTATCTTGCTTTTGCATGGTTGTGTTTCCACGTTGAGTGTTACTCATGCCTAATTGCTTACCCTGGGTTGTTAGCTTTATGCCTTAGGAGTTCATGTATGTGCTTGAATGATGATTGTATGAACGTATGTTGGTGGGTTGTTGCCATAGTGATAGACGTGTCTAAATAATGTTGAAGCATGCTAGAATGGTTGTCATACCTTAAGATGTCTTGTCTTGAAGTTGCTTGTTGGTTTGATGGTGTTTTGGGGCATTCTTGTGCCTCAAAACAGCCCAGAAAAGTCTGCAGGCAGGGGGTGTTTCGGAACGGGTCCCCGTGTTCCGAAACGGCCCCTGTGTATATGGCCTGCCGTTTCGAAACGGATGGGGGTCGTTCCGGAACGTTTTCGCTACTGGAATTTTGAGAAATTGGCGAGATGAAGCCATTCCGAAACGGGCTTCTGAAGTTCCGAAACGGTCAAATCTCGTTGACCACGAGATATTGACCGTCAAGGTCGTTCCGATACGGGTCTCCCCTGTTTCGGAACGGTCACCTTATGGTTGACCCTGGCCTTTGACTAAGTCAAGGCGTTTTGGAACACCCTATGGGCGTTTCGAAACGGCCTGCTGTAATGAAGTAAAATGGACTGTTTATGTTTTGTCTGGTCGGTGAATGTTTCGTTGTTCGTATCTTCCGCTGTTGTGCTTCACATAGGAATTAAATATGCATATAGAAAAGATTAAAGTTAAAAGAAATTTTTCTGGGTCGTTAACCGAAGGGAAGCCTTAACGGGTTTCGCTTCGGTTTTCCCCGTGTGGCCCACTCGGACCGGTCATCCGACCAGACCGGGACGAGGGGGTTACATTGGCTTTGAGCTTCTTCTTCTTCTCAAAGCCCTTCTTCTTGAGTTGAGGGCACTCCAAACGTATGTGGCCAGGTTTATTGCACTCGAAGCAAATGATTTGATCCCTTGCTTCTTCTTTGTTTTTACCTTTGAAGTCCATATTTCTTTGAATTTTTCTTCCACGGTTGGACCTCATGAATCGAGAGAACTTCTTGACTATCATAGCATATTCTTCAAGGTCATCCTCCTCACTAGAATAGCTTTCCTCAAGTAGTGAAGCTTTGAAAGCTATTCTCATTTTCTTCTTCTTTTCCACTTCTAGCTTCTCTACTCTCTTCTCTTCCTTCTTCTTCTCTTCTTCCCTTCCTTGCTTCATAATCTCATGAGTCAGGAGAGAACCCACTAGCTCATCAAGCTTTAGAGTCTTCAAATTTTTGGCCTCTATGATGGCGGTTCTCTTCCCATCCCAAGATTCGGGAAGTGAGTAAATTAGCTTCCAGACAAGCTTGTCTTCCGGAATAGTCTCTCCAAATCCTTTGAGCCCATTGACAATGGTTGAGAAGCGATCAAACATCTTGTACACCGTTTCGTCGGACTCCATCTTGAAATTCTCATAGCTAAGATTGAGAATTCCAATCTTGGTTTCCTTCACATCGTTGGTTCCTTCATAGGTGGTCTCAAGAGTATCTCATACTTCCTTGGCACTCTCAATGGATGAGACTTTGGAATAGATGTCGGGTCCAAAGGAGCAAAAAAGCATGTGAAGAGCTTTGTCATTTATTTGAATCTTCTTTCTTTCATCTTCACTCATCTCTATCTTTTTCTTCAACACCATCTTTCCTTCATTGTCTTGCTTCAATGGAATGTAAGGACCATCTTCAATGACATCCCACACCAAGTAATCATTGGACTTGATGAAGAGGCGCATCCTATTCTTCCAAAAGGGATAGTTGTCACCATTGAAGAATGGTGACTTTGTGGTGGATTGTGACTCATACATACTTGAACCGGAGGTAGAAGCCATGGCTTGATTTTTTAGTTGATCACACTCTTCCTAGGAACTCCTCTTGTGGTTGTGAATCCTTCAAAGAGGTAGGCTCTGATATCAATTGTTGAGTGGATCGATTGAATGATCAAGACCAAGAGGGGTGAATTGGGATTTAAAAGCTTTGTGGGAGTGAATGGGCAAATAAAAATGAAGAACAAAGGATTTTAGAGTGGTTCAAGTTCCAAATGAACTCTACATCCACTACCTTAGCTACCACTAAGGATTTCAACATTTCACTATTTGTTCTTCCCATTTTCAAGGCTTATGAGGTAACCTTTACACAACCGGTCAAATTTTCTACCCAAAATTTGACCAAACCCTCACAAATAAGTAAAGAAAAAATTGGACAAGAAGTATATCTCTCAAATACAAATTTGTCCCTTGAAGTACAACACTCAACCCAAATTTAAAGATAAAATAAGAATTGGATACAACTCAATTTGGGAATTACAAGAGATTGGAAATTAGGCACACTTGAGGTTGGATTTTTGCTTGAATGTTTGTCTTTAATGCAATAGTTGCTGCTGGTCTTCAAAGAGCTTCAATTTATACCTCCTCTATCAATTCTAGCCGTTTGGGTGGTTGAAGAATTGAATAGAGCCATTGGGACCCTCTATTTCCACCATAAATGCACTTCTGCAGCTATTCGTATCGGTACACGGGAAGCCGTATCAATACCTGTCTCAAAAAAGAAAGAGTCGTTGTACATAATAAAGAGGGGGTATCGAAACGCACGTAGGCGTATCGGTACGGGACAGGGAGTGTATCGAAACGGATAAGACTGTATCGATACCTTTTTCTCAACTTAGCTCACTGGAGGTTTCCGTTTCGATACGAGGGTTTACCGTATTAATACGGGTCAACTACCATTTTAAATGTTGGTTACCTAACAACTAACACCAACGGTCGGATGCATTTAAAACTCTTCGAATTAAAAATTTATTTAAAATCGTATCGATACGGGTGAAGCCGTATCGGTACACCATTCAAACTCCTTCAGTTTACAAAGGGGTGTATCGATACAGATGGAATCTGTTTCGATACGGTTAAGAGTGTATTGAAACGCGTTCTTCCAGTAGCCAACTTTGTAAAAAAGGATCGATATGGATGGAAGCGTATCGATACACCTGGACGGTTTTCAACACTTTGGCCTTGGAACACTTATAAAATATTTGGAGTTTGAGTTTTTCAAATCAGTTTTAAAGTGTTGGTGATTTAAAACTTATTAAGGGACTTAGAAATCAATTTCAAATTTTCAATTTGATCCTTATCAATTTAATTATATCAAAATCAAACATAGGTTTTATCAATTTTAAGTCCAAATCCCAACGCCCTATAATATTTAAAAACCAATATTATATTTTAATCAATTTTAAGCTCAATCCGACAATGGAGAAAAAGAAAGTATAAAATAAAAAATATTAAAGAAAAAAATATATATTTTTAATATTATTACTTAAATTGTTATTTTGAATCGAAATTAAAAAATTATAAAAAAAATAATTAATTCAAAAACCAACTTCTTAGTTCGTTTTGTTAAAGATTTTTCATTTTCCATTGAAAGGTAATTTGGTGAATAATCATACCAATTGGTTTATTTATTTTTGTTTTAGAGTAAACTACGCCATTGACCACCGAACCTTGGCTATTTGACCACTGAATTATCGAACTAGTCAATCAAACCACCCAACTTTTTAAATTAATCTATTTTGACCACCGCCGTTAAAAAACTAACAGAAGGGTGATGCAACAGTTAACAAAAATTTGTAAAGTTTCACAATTGGTCCTTGTTATTTACTTATTAAATCAATTTGACCCTAATTTTATTTTAATTAAATAAAATTAATCAACCAATCAGATGATGACACATGTCATCACCCAATTGGATTAATTTACTCAAAATTTAATTTATTTTATTTAATATTGAATTGGATTAATTTATTTTAATTTTAATATTTAATTTGTGAATTTTACAAATTTTTGTTGATGCCACATCTCCCCTCTGTTAGTTTTTTAACATCGGTGGTCAAAATAGGTCAATTTAAAAAGTTGAGTGGTCTGATTGACGAATTCGATAGTTCGGTGGTCAAAATAAGTACGCCCCTAAAATTCGATGGTCAGTGGTGTAGTTTACCCTTTATTTTATTACATTCTATGTAAAACTAAAAGAGAAAGCGATTATTGTGATCCTTAATTTATATATATTTTAAGGTTAAAATTCACAAAATTTCACTAAACTTTGTTAAAAAAATAAAAGGTTAAAAGTAGCCCCTAGCGTTTGATCTTTTGGTCACTTTGCTCCGTATTCTTTTTTTGTCCAAACAACCTCCTAACGTTTTATTTTTGTTCAAATTTTACTCTGTTGAATAGAAACCGTTAATCAACTAAAGGTCAACACCTGAGGCTGACGTGGCATGTTTACATGGCATTGGGAGATGACGTAGCAATGCCACAAGGCAATTTGCTGACGTGTAATTTTAAAAAATATATATATATTTTTTTAAAATAACCCCAAATTTTCAAAATTTCACAAAATAGCCCCAAATTTTGAAATCACTAACTCCCCAAACCTAAATCTCGATTTGAGCCGATTTCATCGCCGATTGCCACGTCGTCGCCCATCATATCGTTCGTCGGACCATCACGATCATTTACCCCCACCATCTCGTCGCCGAAAGTAGACCGACGCCGTGCGAAACGCTGGACGAAAACAAAATCGTTAAATGGTTCATTTCAACGATTCACGACCAACGGCGGCGAAACGGATGACTAACGGTGTTGGGTCGTTCGACGTGAAGAGGGTGCTTCATTCCGTCGCCGGCAACACGACCAACGCCAACGGGAATGATTGAATTTGAGGGTTTAGGGTTTTAAGGACTATTTTGAAAATATTTAAAAAATTTAAGAATTATATATATATATATATATATATATATGTATAATAATTATTTTATAAATATATATTTTTAACCAATCAGATGATGCCACATCAGTAAAGTGCCACGTGGCATCATCCGATTGGTTAAAAATATTTTTTTAAAATATTTTATTACTTTTTAATTTTTAAAATTTCACGTCAGTAAAATGCCACGTGGCACTGCCACGTTATCTCCCCATGTCATGCAGACATGCCACGTCAGCCTCCAACCTTAGTTGACTAACGGTTTCCATCCAACCGGGGGTGAAATTTGAACAAAAATAAAATGTTAGGTGGTTGTTTGGACCAAAAATAAATAAGGGTCAAAGTGAGCAAAAGGTCGAACATTGAGGGCTTACTTTTGACCTTTTACCAAAATAAAACGATAACCAAACTTTCAAATATTGTAAAATAGCAATTAAACTTTTTGTTTTATAACAAAATAGTAATTCGGTCGTTAAAGTCCGTTAATGGGTTAATATTGTAATTAAAAAACTTTAAATGATAACATATTTAGTTCTCTATATTTATAGATTCATTCAATTTAGTTATATTTCAAATCAAAACCCATTAACTTTTAGGATTATTCTCTATACTCTATTGCTCAATTCCTCCAAAATTTGAACTTAATTTCCATGGCTTCCTTTGCACCAAATCTGATTCGCAACTATTACTTAAAAAGGAACTTCAATGAGATACCCTTCCAAGCTAACCCAATTCCCTTTTTTTATAAAAGAATATCTCTAAAATCCAAAAAAACAAAAAAAAGGGAAAATGGAGAAGCAAAACAAGTCTTATGTTGTTGTTTTACCACCATGAAGGAAGATCCAGAAGAATTCGTTTTCATCGAAGAGGGCGATGATGATCTGTCCCATTGGGAATTCATTCACTCCTCTGATTCCGATGACGGTGATGATAATAAATCTTGTGCTTCACCTTTACCTTTACCTTTACCTTTGCCCACTTTACATTTCTGGTGGTTCTGATTGCACTTTACAATGTAGCAAACTGTGGGATCTCTTTATTTATTTTTATTTTTTTGCATCACTTTACAATGTAGTAAGAGGCGTCTGGGTTTTTTATTTGAGAGAAGAAAAGGCGGGGATAGCGAAGGAACAAAAGGCGGATAGAAAGAGGAGGGAGATTTTAGGGTTTTGGAGAAGGGAAGAGGTGAGCCTGGAATTGAAGTAAATGGGGCTTGTGTGTGGTAGTCTGGTAGATTTTGTGAGGGAAACTACGCTCTGTTGATGATGATGATGTTGTGGGAGGGTTTGAGTATTGGGACGCTTGTGCTTGTGAAATGCCCATGAATTGGGGACGCTTGTGCTTGTGAAAGGAGAGATGTGCTGCTTTCTGTTGATCAATGCTGAAATTTTAGTCATTTTCAGGTTTCGTTTCTGCTTTTTCTTTCTCTTGTTTTAAGCACCTTAAGAGAGATTTGTGATATAATTTCGGTCCAATTCTGTTCGTAGTCCTTATAATATACATTCCTAAATATATAAGACTAAATGTGTTATTATCCAAATTTTTATAATTACAATGTTACCCCAGTAACGGACATTAACGGTCGAGTTACTATTTCGTTACAAAAACATAAATTTTAATTGCTATTTTGTAACATTTGAAAGTTTAGTTAACATTTTATTTTTTTTAACAAAGTTCAGTGACCATTTGTGAACTTTAGCTTATTTTTAATTTTAAAAAGGCACCATGGGTTATTTATACTATCTAATTAAAAATTATATTCATACTACGTTTATATTGGTGGTATTTCTTTTGTATTCTAATAATATTTAAGATATTATACATAAAATTTGAGATATTTATGTTATTTTACATAGATGTTTAAAATTCTATAAATATCAAGACTAATCTTAATTTAAAAATCTATAAATATATTTTGAAATAAAAAATTATAATATATTTAATAAATATTCTTAGACATTTTAATTCTTAAACTGTTCGCATTTATTTTGACCTATAAATCAAAGTATGTCGTTTATTTAGTATATTTGAAGCTACAACTTCGCATATAATTTTTTTTATCAAATGCTACAACTTTTATTTGTTACAATAATAATGATGACATTAAAAATGAAAAAAGGTAATTCCTGATCTTCTATAAAAATTAACCACTTCACCTCTAGGAGAATTTGATTTAAATAAAGATTACTTGATGCATTGGATGCATAATTTTTTTTATAAGTGGGTTTTTAAAACTATTAAATGTCCCTTTAAAGGTCAATAAATATTAACACATGAATTTAAAATTTTAAACTCTAAACTTTAAAGCATCACATCTATTCCTAAATCTTAAAATATAATCATAAATATTAAAACCCTAAACCCTAAATTATAACTAACGTCACCATATCGATACATGTTAAAAGAAGAAAGAGTTGTTGTATACAAATAGCGTATCGATACGCGAAGAGGCATATCAATACGATAGTTAGGCGTATCGGTACAATTAACCAATTTTCAAAATGTTTGGTTCCAATAAACTTACAAGGCAACAATAAAAAATTAAATGCCAAGATTTTTCAAATCTTACCAACACGTATCAGTACGGAAAGGAGCGTATCGATACGGTACGTAGTTTTTAGTTTCCAAGATTACATCGAGTCTGAAAACCGTATCGATAAGGCAAGAAATGTATCGGTACACCTTTATTGACTAGTTTCTAGTAGCCAAAAACCGTATTGATACGGGTGTAACCGTATCGGTATGCCTGAACTAAACTTCAAAAAATTTAGATAGAAAATACTTGGAATTTTTTTTGAGATACTTGGCATTTGATTTAGAAATAATTAAAGTTCGAATCCTTGTCATTTTGTGAGTCTTTTGAGTGTTTAAAAATTTATTTCTTTTTGCAATTTAGTCCTTAAAAAATATTGTTATATCAAAATCAAATTTGGTTTTACAAAGTTTATGTTGCTTATTTGGACTTTTAAATGGCCTTTATATGTTGGTATTAGGTTTGGTTTGCATTTTGAACTTTATATGGTTTTTTTCCTAGGGAGCAAGCCCATACATTGTCATCTATGGTTACGTTTATGTTGAATGCTTGGTTTGGTGTCTAAAATCTTTGGAATCATGTTGCAAATAGTTTAAATGATTTCTAGTATGATAGAAGCATGTTAGAATGATTTTGTTAGTTATTTGTTATCTGCAAGTTTGCGGTTGATACATTTTCGTCCATGAATGTTAAGAATGCAATTGGTTGAGTTTGGGATGTTGTTTTAAGTTGGTTTTTGACATGCAAGCTTGAAATGTGACTAATTAAAGATTGACATCTTAATTTGGCCTAAGACCTAAAATTTATCTAATTTTACAAAATGGTCACTAAAGCATGTTTAGAATTAATCAAATGTCCAATTAACCTCGTGCGAGCCGTAACTTTATCCGTTGTGAGCATGATCACCTTAGGATTCGTTAAGAGCATCTAGAAAAGATAAATGAACAAAATAAGATTGTTTATTGAGGTAGTTCTTCATCGGTTTACTTCAATATTCCCCGTGTAACTCGCTCGAGTCGGTAAAATGGTTAGACCGAATCAAAGAGTTACATTTGTTGGTATCAGAGCTAGGTTTACAAAAAATTGGGAGTTAAGTTGGTTGAATTATCGTTGTTTGAGTGATTTCTTGATGTTTTCTATGAACAATGGTTGCTTATTTAATGTTTTAACCATTGATTGATTGTGTGCTATGTATGGTGTTTGATAACATATTGTTGTGGATATTATATGATGTGTGGGTGAGAGATATTGGGGTACTTATTACCTTATTACTATTAGTATAAAGATATTTTTGTTTAAAACTTGAGTGTCTTGGATTCTTGCTTCGAGCTGGCCTGATTTGGTTTTACTGTTGCATTTTTATGCTAGAGATTCATACCGTTTTCAAATGGGTCTGAGACGATAGCTTAGAATTAATACTTGTAATGTTGAGGAAGAGCATGATGAGGATGTACCACTCCCTCCACCTCCTCATAGGGGTGGTGCTAGAATGGGAGGTGTTGCACATCAGGCACCGCAAGGGCCGATAGTGGGCGATATGACGCCTTTGGTTCAGGCTATAATTGGAGCTTTTCAGGCAACAATGGTGGGTGTGCACGTGGCTGCACCTCTACTGGCAATTGGAAACCCTGGACTACCTTTGAAGCGTTTGCGCAATCTGGATGGCACCGAGTTTAGAGGTTTGAGCTCGGAAGCGTCTGAAGAATGGTTTGAGAGTACAAAATAGATTCTTGGTCAGATGGAATGTACGGATGCACGCAAGCTGGGTTGCATTGTGTCCCTGTTGCATGGCGATGGTTATACATGGTGGACGACCATTACCTTGGTAATAGAACCCACTGATATGAATCGAGAATTCTTTTGTGCTGCTTTCAAGAAGAAGTATATGGATACTCACTATCTAGATGAATAAAAGTGGGAGTTCATGGCTTTAGTTTAGGGGAACATGTCTGTTGTAGACTATGAAGTTCAGTTTGTTCGGTTCAGCCAGTATGCCCTAGAGCTGGTTCCCAACGAACATAAGCGATGTGATCGTTTCCCTTATGATTTGGTTAAAGAAGTAAAAACCTATATGTTGGCTTCAGATTATATAGATTTTGATGTTTTTGTTACTCGAGCCAAGGATATTGAATAGAATTGGGGTTTGGTATCTTGTTTGGGGAGTTCTTCTGTTGGTAAGAGAGTTGTTGAGTCTGACGTTGGCAGAGATTGCTATAAGAGGCAGCGTAACAAGAATTATTACCTGGATCAGAAACAAGGTGGTGGTAGTAATGCTGGACGTGGACAGCAGGGCCAGAATGCTTTTGTTCACACTTCTGATTGTAACCGTTGTGGAAGGCAACACATGGGTGAGTGTTGGAGTAATCTTGGTGTCTGTTGGAATTAGAGTTCGTAAGGTCATTTGAAGTGTGATTTTCCACAACCGATTAGAGATAAGCAAGCTTCAACGTATGCTATTGAGCCATAATGAGGTTGTGGGCGCGATCGTGGTAATTTGCAATGTAGGGAGGGTGGTCATAGGAATGTTGCACATGTGGTAGCCGTTCAGCCTGAGGGAGGTGGTCATGCGAGGGTGTATGCACACCGCGAGGGAAGGAATGACATCGATGTGATTGCAGGTACCTTTACTTTTCAGTCTTTGTCATTACTTTCTTTGATTGATTCTGGTTCTACACATTCATATATCTTGAGTGAGCAACTTGATATACCTGTTGAGTTGTTAAATGTGGGTATGCAAGTGATGAGTTCTTTTGGTGAAATGGTTGTTGTTATAAATTTGTATAGAAGGTGTCCATTAATGGTTTAAGGACATGTGTTTCCCGTAGACATGATGGAGTTTTCTTTCTATGGTGTTGATGTTATCTTGGGTATGGATGGGTTGATGGAACACAAAGTTGTGATTGATTTTGAATCTAAGCGAGTTTCATTGAAACTTGCCGATGATTATGAAGTTGTGGTGGTGGGTGAAAATGTCAAGGTCTTATCCAATGTTGTTTCGGCTTTGGAAGCACAAAAGTTGTTGGAGGTTCGGTGTCAAGCATACTTGGTGTATGTTATGAATCCAAATATGAAGTAGGCACCACCTAAAGATATTCACACCATTTTTTATTTTCCAGGGGTGTTTCTAGAAGAGTTGCATGGTTTACCGCCGGATAGCGAAGTAGAGTTTTGTATCAAGATGTATGCGGATATGGCTCCAGTGTCCATTGCTCTGTATCGCATGGTGCCTGAGGAGTTGAAGACGCAACTTCAGGAGTTGTTGAACTGTGGTTTCGTTTGTCCTAGTGTATCGCCTTGGGGAGCGCCTGTGTTGTTTGTGAAGAAAGATGACACTATGAGAATGTGCATTGATTATTGGTAACTGAACAAGTTAACGATTAAGAATAAGTATTCCTTGCCACGGATTGATGACCTATTCAATCAACTCCGAGGTGCATCGGTGTTTTCTAAGATTGATTTGAGATCAGGATATTATCAATTGAAGGTGAAGGATAGAGATGTGCTGAAGACAACTTTTCAGACACGTAACGGGCACTATGAGTTTTTGGTTGGGTTGACAAATGTGCTTGCAGCTTTCATAGATATGATGAATCGGGTGTTGCATGAATTCTTGGATCAATTTGTAGTGGTGTTCATTGATGATATCCTTGTGTATTCTCATACGAAGGAGGATAATGATAAGCATTTGAGAATTGTTTTGCAAGTCTTGTTGGATAATCAACTTTTTGCTAAGTTGAGTAAGTGTGAGTTTTGGATCAAGGAAGTGGTTTTCCTTGGTCATGTTGTATCAGCCGAAGGAATTCTTGTAGACCCACAGAAGATTGAAGAGATTGTAAATTGGAAACAACCTAAGTCGGTGACAGAGGTTCGTATTTTCTTAGGCTTGGCAGGGTATTATCGTCGTTTTGTGGATGATTTCTCAAAGGTTGATGCACCTTTGACGAAGTTGTTGCAAAAAGATGTTCATTTTGAGTGGACAAAAGCTAGACAAAAAGCTTTTGAGAAGTTGAATGAAGCTTTGACGCAAGCTCCAATATTGATTCAACCTGAGTCAAGGAAAGAGTTTGTGATCTATAGCGATGCATCTTATGTTGGTTTAGGATGTGTATTGATGCAGGATGGTAGAGTTGTGGCTTATGCGTCTAGGCAGTTGAAGGTGTACAAGCGCAATTACCCTACTCATGATATAGAATTGGCCGCGGTTGTGTTTGTGCTAAAGATTTGGAGGTATTATCTTTATAGTGAAAAGTGTGTGGTATATATATATATCATAGAGTTTAAAGTATTTGATGTCACAAAAGGAGTTGAATCTTAGACAACGAAGATGGTTGGAGTTGCTTAAAGATTACGACTTGACGATAGAGTACCACCCTGGAAAGGCTAATGTTGTGGCTGATGCTTTGAGAAGAAAGGTGGATGTAGAGCTGAGAGTGATGTTTTCTCGATTGGATGTTTCACAAGATGGCGAGTTAGTTGTTGAGTTGCAAGTGAAGCCTTCTTTGGTGCAAATGATTAAAGAGGAGCAGTTGCTGGATGATTCGTTGGTACCTCATGTCCAGGACATAGTGGATGGTAATCCAACAAACTTTTGTTTTAATGATGGAGTTTTATGTTTTCAGAGTCGAGTAGTTATGCTGAAGGATGACGATTTAAGGCGCACTATTTTGACTGAAGTGCATAATAGCCCTTTTTCTATGCATCTTGGTAGTACTAAGATGTATCGTGGGTTGAAGGAAGAGTACTATTGGGATGGTTTAAAGAAAGGCGTGGCCGAGTTTGTTGGTAAGTGCATGGTGTGTCAGCGAGTTAAAGCTTGTGGATTTGTACATCTTAGAGATCATGTGTTTACACGGAGTGCCTAAGTCTATAGTATTGGATAGGGATTCTCGTTTTACGGTAAGGTTTTGAGAGTGTTTGCATCGAGCCTTAGGTACAAGATTGAACTTCAGCACTTCGTATCATCCTCAGATGGATGGCCAATCGGAGCGTGTTATTCAAGTGTTGGAAGATATGTTGTGATGTTGCATCATTGATTTTCAAGGATCTTTGGAGAAGTACTTGCCTTTGGTAGAGTTTGCTTATAATAACAGTTATCAAGCGAGCATTCAAATGGCTCCTTTTGAAGCTTTGTATGGTAGGAGGTGTCGTACGCCTCTATGTTGGGGAAAGGTTGGTGAGAAATATGTTTCTTTTCCTCATGTGTTAAAGGAGACTAATGAGAAGGTAAAGCTTATTATTGAAATATTGAAAGCGGCTTCGGATTGGCAAAAGTCTTACGCGAATTTGAAGCGTAGAGAAATTGAGTATGATGTTGGGGATAAAGTGTTTTTTAAGGTTTTGCCTTGGAAAAAGGTGATGAGATTTGGTCGGAAATGCAAGTTGAGCCCGAGGTTTATTGGACATTATGAGGTATTGGAGCGAGTTGGTCTGGTAGCTTATAGATTAAATTGCCACCTGAGTTAGAAAAGATTCATGATGTTTTCCATATGTCCATGCTTGTTAGAATTGAATTGAATTGAATCCGAATTTATCTTATGAAAAGATACATGAAATTGAGTATAGATTGAAACCGTCGCATGTTATGCTTGTTGAAATGATTAAATAAAATTCGAAATTATCTTATGAAGAGGAACTGGTTGAGATCTTAGCTTCGGATAGTAAAATTCTTCATGGTAAGACCATCGAGTTGGTTAAGGTGTTGTGGCGACATCGAGGTGTTGAGCAAGCCATGTGAGAAAGGAAGGATGGCATGAAGAAGCAATTTCCTTATCTTTTTCCACCAGGTAAATTTCGAGGATGAAATTTCTTAAGTGGACGAGAGTTGTAAATCCTCGATTTTGGGCTTAGGAGTTAGCCAGGTTCGATTGAGAGGTTTGAGAGAACCAGTTCAAGCGGGTTGGGCTAGTTTTAGGAATAATTTGAAACAAAAAGAGCAACCAAACGTCGACTTCCTATGTTAGGTTTACGATGAGATTGCTAGGTATTGCCTACATCACAAGGTGACACAATCCTTGCCTAGACATAGGAAGGATCACTTCATAATTGCTTCGCCGAACTTGGAGTATCTGTCAAACTTGCCGTCGGGACTTCTCTCCATCTCACCTGCCGAGACAGCGAAAGTTGCAAGTGCAGAGTTCCACCGTGGCATTGAAAGTTTCCACCGACTCAATCCGCCATTACCCGCCAAGGCAGCGGATCGTGGCAATGCAAAACAAACTTAATCTTTACAATGCAGTCTACGCACTACTGAGCTACAACTACCTGGCCCAATCTATTAACTTTATATCTCTCTCTCTTTCATCCTATCTTTAATTACTTGTGTTTTTATTTTTATGATATTCAATATTCAGAAATTTAATTGTGTAATTACTATTTTCTTGTACAAGAAAACACTCACAGAAGCTGCTCCAATCCCCGTTGGAGACCATATCTTTTATACTATAACTTGACAGGAGTGTGCACTTGCGCTCATAAATAGAGTACACCTAAAACTCTCTACAAGTTTTTGGCGTCGTTGCCAGGGATTGGAAACAGCAACTGCGTTTGAATTTCTGCACTTTTACTTTTAGTTTTCGCATTTAAATTTCTGTTTATTTTATCTTAAAAAATTACGCCTCATGTTTGTCTTTTGTATGATAAGCACTTAGCCGCTAGGGCAGCGAAGACGGCAAGCAACACCCACCTGAGGAGAAGGACATATCTGGACGAAGAGCCAAACACAAAATCCTCAGGAAGTGGTTATGTTTAGGAGATGCGCAACCCAACCCAACATAACCTAAATTTTATTTTTATCTTTAATTTATTTTTATGCATTATGATTAGTTTAAATTTTATGTAATTTTCATATACTTATTTTCTTGAAATTTATTAAAATTTTAGTTATTTTTATTTAATTTTTGCATTTAATTTATTTCAGGTTAGGAATAAAGGCAAGACCGAGAAAGATAAAGAATAAAGGAGAGGCCTAAATGTAGAGTGTCCACATGTTCTATATTTTTTACACATCCCTGCCCTTATTATTGTTGTTCTGAAGCTTATTTAGGCATATTTAGGTTATTTGCATGCATAATAACAATATTTGCTCTTTTAGCATGCTTTTATTGAATATTCTATGTTTGGTTAAGAAAAGATATTGTTTTAGTTTAGTTTTTATTTTCAGGTGTTGTAGCTGTGTAGAGGAGGAGAGGACATGAAAACTGGGAACAAAAGGAGCTGTACTGAAGCAGTTCCAGTTGCCACCAAGGACACTGTCGCAGCAACATTACCGCCGACTACCGCCCAGGCAAGAGTTAAACCGACTTAGTCAAGATGGGTTGCGATTGAAAGAGGACAATTTTCTGAGTCCAACAAGCCCAGTCTTGCAATTATCTAAAGCATGTAGCGACCTAAAGAGCTGATTGAAGATTGATAAGTCAGAGTACTTATCTTTACTTGTTGAAGAAGGCAACATCCAAGGAGTCCACATTCAAGTAAAAAAGGAGTCAACATTTAATGTAAAGTTACTTTAAGAACTCCTACTCCAAGGAGGACTCTATCCTAGGCCATGAGCCTTATATATACCCATGTATGTGAGGGTATATGTGCATAGCGGGGATGTAGATAGATAGATTAAGTGGAGGTATTAGAGGTCGCGACCCAATTCTCTCTTAGGGTTTAGGTTTTTGTATGTAAAGTAGTTGTGAGAAACAGTTGTATTAGTTTAAGTTGTGTTTTCAATAAAATACTCTTGAGTTTGCTTAATTCATGTCCTTTATTTCTTCAATTAGTTCCAAAAGTCTAGTTGAAGAAATCTATTTGTCGGGCACGAGAGTGTTAAACTCACGAAAGAATTAAGCACACTCTCATCATGTCGAGGTGTTTACTAATTCGGCTTAGACATAAGTTAGAATTTCAACGGCTAAAAGGAGCAACCAAACATCGACTGCCTGTGTTAGGTTTATGCTGAGATTGCTAGGTATTGCCTACATCACATGGTGACAGAATCCTTGCCTAGACATAGGAAGGATCACTTCAGAATTGTTTCACCGAACTTGGAGTATCTGCCAGACTTGCCGCTGGGACTTCTCTACATCTCACCTGCCAAGATAGCAAAAGTTGCAAGCGTAGAGTTCTGTTGTGGCAGCAAAAGTTGTCGCCGCCTCAATCTGCCATTACCCGCCGAGGAAGCAGATCCTGGCAGTGCAAAACACACTTAAGCTTTACAATGCAGTCTACACACTACTGAGCTACAACTACCTGACCCGATCTATCAACCTTATCTTTCCCTATCACTATCTTAAATTATTTGTGTTTTTACTTTTATGTTTTTCTTTATTCTGAAATTTAATTGTGCAAATTACTATTTCCTTGTGCAGGAAAACACTCATAGTAGCTGCTCCAATCCCTGTGGGAGAAGATATCTTTTATACTATAACTTGACAAGAGTGTGCACTTGCGCTCATAAATAGAGAACACCAAAACGCTCTACACCAAACTAGCGGCCAAGGCAGATGAGCATAACGGCTAGCAGCAATGGCTACATTTGCCGCATCTGGCGGCAACGACTATCTGCATAACGGCTAGAATCCCATTAGACGCGCCACAATCATTGCCGCCCATCGATAGTGTGCCCGCCAAGGCAGCGGAGAGTAGCGGCTATATAAAGCCAACTATTCTCTCTTCGTTCTTCACTTTGCTCTCTCTTTTTCTCTCAATTCTTCTTGCCATCTTTGTTTTCAAGATCTCATCTGTTTTATTTTCTTGCTATTTCTTTTCTCTAGGAAGCACAACCGCTCTCACAACTATGACAACATCAAAACCCACCGCTTTATCCTCCAAGCCAACATTCCAGAGGTTCTTGAATGCCTACGTAGCGGCGACCTACCGACATTACTTCGTTGAGCGGCAGATATGGGAAGAGATAGGCTTCCAATACACCAGGCAATAGATGGATCTTGGCCTTGAGCCCAACGTATTCGAAAGGGTCCACACTCTAGGATGGCATATTTTTGCACGGCAACCAGAAGAGATAAACACCAACCTAGTGCGAGAATTCTATGCCCACAAACCAACCCAGGGAAACCCCTTCGTCTACGTTCGCGAAGAGGGTGTCAAGCTCACAGCAACAATAATCAATAGCTTCTATGGGATAAAAATCAAAGGGAATTCGCACGAAGAGTGAAGTTCGGGTTTAACGGCATCACGCTACGAAAAGATTAAAAGAGAAATCTGTCAGCCCAATGCCAAGTGGCTCACTGGCAAAAATAATGGCTCAGTCAACCGTCGCAACCTGCTCCCGGAGCCCATTCTTTGGAGTTACTTCGTCTAGCGCCGCCTAATGCCCACTTCTCACAGTTCTACTGTCAACAGGCCGCGGTGGGCCATAATCTATAACATAATGAAGGGGTGGCCAATCAATGTTGGGGAAGTAATTCTTGAAGAAATCTATACCCACGCAGCCAAAACCAATTCTATAGGACGCCTCGTGTTCCCCTCACTCATCACAGGCCTCTGCGCCAACTTCCATGTTACGTCGCAACCATCATCGCTTCCAAGGAAGGTTGGACAAGAAAGGCACGCCTCCAGATGGTGCATGAGCTAGATCCGGAAATGCCAGCAACCGCCCAGCCGCCGTCTAACCCTACAGCCACCCAGGCTACAATGGGCAGTACTGATTCTGCCCTATCCTCCGCCATGATTCCCCTTCTACGAATCCTTGTAGAGTGCTGCCAGAGAATTGAACACAAGCAGGTAATCATTACAAGATACAGCGCGGAGGTGCAAGAGGCCTTTGTGACCTACTTGCTAGACAAATACCATGATGTCGATCCAACATTGGCAACCTTCACGACAGAGTTAACAGCTTCTAAACCAACCCATATCACACCTAGACCAACTGCCACTCTAGCCGCCACAGACAGTGAAGGTCCGCACATCCACCCCAAACGAAGGACCTCACCCACTCTCATCCAGCCATACAACCTCACCTCCTTATATGATTCTAAAAAAGAGGAGGAGATGACCGTCGCCTCCCCAGTAGCCAAGGAGGAAGCTGCCAAAAAGGAAGCTGAGGCCTTAGATTCAATGGACATGGAGGTACCTGATTCCTCCTTCGACGAACCGGCCGATGCAACAAGGAAAAAGAAAGCAGCCCACCAATGCGATTGAACCTCAAAGTGAAGGGTCTGAAACAGAGCCAGAAGCACCACCTAAAAGACCCACTACCAGCCGCATCCAACTACCACACGGCCAGAAGAAGAGGCCAGGCACCAAATCTCCCGCCACATGCCGCCTCATCCTCCCCGCCTCCTCAGAATCCTTCTCCGATGCAGGAGCAGAAAAAGAGGGGAACTCCCCTAGTTTATAGCACATTTTCTTTATTGTATTTTCTTTTTATGTTTTCTTTTAATTTACTATTTTCTTTTTCTTTATATGATTTATTTTATATTTTGTGTAAGGCATTGAGGATAATCCAACCTTGAGTTGGGGGGGGGGGGTTAGTCCTCTTTATTTTCTTTAGTTGCATTTAGCTGCATGTAGTAGCATATGTATATTCCGCCCTAGCACTTAATGAAATAGAAAGTCTTAGTTTTAAAACTTGTGCCTATGATAGTTAGCCGATTACTTATTTTTGCACCATACATAAAATTTAATCTAACCATAGGAAGAAGCATGAAAAATACTTAGAGATTTTTTTTCTTTTATTCCAATTTTTCTTACACTGTCTGTCAAGTGCTAAATTTTGTTTTAGTTCTAAATGTAACACTGCCAACTTTATTTAATGAAAATTTCTTAATTGGATGCAGGATTGCCGCCGCGGTAGGACAAGGCAGCAACACAAATATGTTTAATGCCCTAGAGGTACCCGAAACAGGCTCTAGGAAAGATGTTTAATACCCTAGAGGTGCCCAAAACAGGCTCTAGGAAGGATCATGAGCAAGGACACTCCGCTGCTATTAAAGTCCATGTTTCTGAAATTAATTGAAGTGACAGACAAATTAGCAAGAGTGAATGAAAGCCTTCACGGGATGACTCTATTCAAAGGGTTTGGGGTTTCGTAGCGTGCACCTATCTTAGCTTCAGACTTGGAGAATAGTTGTGATGAGCTAAAGCCCTTAAGGCCATGATCAAAGAGAAAAAAAAGAAAAAATGTTTAACTGTGCTTCCATGGCAGCAACTCATATCCTTTTTCGTAATTTAATTATTTTTAGCATTCTTTGTTTACTTAGTATACTCAACATATTTAGCATGGACACATACCTACATACACTGCACTGGCACTAAGAAAATTAAAATCCTAATTTCTTTCATGCCATTCCCTATCACTAACATAAAAAAGGTACCACGGCCTTGAGGTAAGAAATCAAGTTAAAGGCTAAGCTTCTGTTAAATTATGTGCAAGGGGTAGGTTTACTAGTTAGGATGCATTGCTTAAAGACAAGCAATAGTTTGATTTTGGGGGTGTGTAGAGTATCCACGAGTTCTATATTTTGTACGCATTCAGGCCCTTATTATTGCTATTTTTAAGTTCATTTAGGCATATTTAAGTGCATTGTATGCATAATAACATTATTTTCTCTTTTACCATGCTTTTATAGAATATTCTATGATTGGTTAAGAAAAGATATTGTTTTAGCTTAGTTTTTCATTTTCAGGTGTTGTAGCTGTGTAAAGGAGGAGAGGACATGAAAGCAATGAGCGAAAAGAGTTGTACTGAAGCAGTTCTAGATGCCGCCAAGGACGCCCCCACCGTAACTTTGCCGCCGACTGCCACCCAAGCAGGAGTTAAACTGATTTAGTCAAGATGGGTTGCGATTGAAAGAGGACAATTTCTTGAGTCTAATGAGCCCAGTCTTGTAATTGTATGAAGCCTGTAGCACTCTGAAGAGCTGATTGAAGAAGGATAAGTGAAGTGACCTATCTTTACTTGTTGGAGAAGGCAGCGTCTAAAGAAGTCCACATTTAAGTCAAAAAGGAGTTAACATTTAATGTAAAGTTACTTTAAGAACTCCTACTCAAAGAAGGACTCAAATTTAGGCCAAGCCTTGTATATACCCATGCTTGTGAGGGTATAGGGGGATAGATTGCATAAGCGTGAATTGGAGATCATGTCCCAATTCTCTCTTAAGGTTTAAGTTTTTGTATGTAAAGTAGTTGTGAGAAACGATTTTAGTAGTTTAAGTTGTGTTTTGCAATAAAATACTCTCAAGTTTTCTTAGTTCACATGCTTCACTTATTCAATTAGTTCCCAAAGTCCAGTTGAATAAATCAATTTTTCGGGCACGAGAGTGTCAAACTCACGAAAGAATTAAGCACAGTCTCATCATGTCGAGGTATTGACTAATTCGGCTTAGACATAAGTTAGAATTTTAGCGGCTAAAAGGAGAAACCAAACATCGTCTGCATGTGTTAGGTTTATGCTGAGATTGCTAGGTATTGCCTACATTAGGTGGTGACAGAATCCTTGCGTAGACATAGGAAGGATTACTTCAGAATTGCTTCACTGAAGTTGGAGTATCTGCCAGACTTGCCGCTGGGACTTCTCTCCATCTCACCTACCGAGACAATGAAATTTGTAAGTGCAGAGTTCCGTCGTGGCCTCGAAAGTTGCCACCGCCTCAATCTGCCACTACACGCCAAGACGGCAGATCGTGGCAGCGCAAAACACACTTAATCTTTACAATGCAGTCTACACACTACTGAGCTACAACTACATGGCCCAATCTATCAACTTTATCTCTCTCTCTTTCTCAATATCTTTAATTACTTGTATTTTTATTTTTATGATTTTCAATATTCAAAAATTTAATTGTGCAATTACTATTTCTATGTGCAGAAAAATACTCATAGAAGCTGCTCCAATCCCTATGAGAGACGATATCTTTTATACTATGACTTGACAGGAGTGTGCACTTGCGCTCAAAAATAGAGTACACTTAAAATGCTCTACAACCCTCTTTGCTCATTGTTGTGTAACAGAAATGAAGCAACGACAAAAAGGAACCCATTTTGTCCGGTCTATTTGGATTCTTCCTTCTCGGTGTAACTCTCCTTCCTTTGCTTCACTTGATCTTCTCGGTCGATTTAGTAGGCAAAATCTTCAAAATAGAGTGATATGTTTGAGAGATAAAATCTTCAAACTATGGTGATCGGTTGAGCAAAACGAGTTCGGCTTCCTATGACTCTGAAAAAGAGACAAGGTTTGAGAAAAAGTTCTGATCAAGCTACAACTCTGATGAAGGGGCAAGATTAGGATTTCACCGAGCTACAACACTGACGAAGAGGCAAGGTCTAAGAGTTTGATTTTTTATCAAGCTACAACTCTGACGAAGAGGCAACAAGACTTGGATTTCACCGAGCTACAAGAGGCAAGATCTGAGAGTTTTATTTTTGATCAAGCTACAACTTTGAGGAAGAGGCATGATCTGAGGGTTTTATTTTGATCAAGCTACAATTTAGAAGAAGAGGCATGATCTGAAGAGTTTGTTTTTTTATCAAGCTACAACTCTGACGAAGTGGCATGATCTAAAGAGTTGGTTTTTCGATCAAGATACAACTTTAATGAAGTGGCATGATCTGAAGATTTTTTGATCCACTACAACGACAAAGTGGCGTGATCTGAATAGAGCTTTGGTTTTCTTTTTCTTCTCTTCTTTTTTAGATTTTGGCATCTTTTGTTTTGTTTTTTTTTTTTTTAATTTTGATTTTTTTAACCTAGCTATGATTCTGAAGTGATATCCGATGAGAAAAGTTTGGTCTAACTGCAACACTAGTGAAAAGGCAAGACCTGAAAAGAGTTTGATCCGCTGCACCATTAACGGAGAGACTAGATCGATAATAAGTCCGATCTTGCTACACCACTAACGGAGATGCGAGATCTTGTAATTAGATTTGATTCGTTCCATTGCTCCCTGAAAAGAGTTTGTCATCGTGTTTATTCCACCATTCTGCTGCAAATTCAAGGATATGAAATTGTTGTCATGTTCATTCCGCTGCAAATTCAAGGAGATGAAATTGTTGTCATGTTGTATCTATTCCACTGCAAATTCAGGGAGACATGTTTGCTATTGCATTTATTCCAATGAAAATTTAGGGAGACGAAGTTGTTGTCATTCTCATTCCACTACCAGTTCAGGGAGATGAAATTGTTTTTGAGTTGATCTGTTCCACCACTTGTTGGAGAGATAGAATCTGTAAAAATTGTTTTATTTATATATTCAGGATGTTATGATTAGTATGAGTCAAATGATCCTAGTTTAAGTATATCTAACGAATGCATGAATGATGAATGCAAAATGCCATTCGATTTTTTTTGAATTTCGAAGTTGGTTTAAGCATCCATATTTGCCATGAAACTGAGAACACTGACTGCTTGGACTCTGTTTAGTTTGAGTCACCACATTCTTTTCTTCAGGTGTTTATTTACAGACATACCCCTTTTCAATCAGAGCTGCCTTTGGTCCTAGTATTTTTAAGTGTCTCTCAACAGCAACGTAGAGAGGTCTTCTTGTATTTGTTAGCTTATTGATCATTATGTCAATGTATAATACTTGTGTAAACAAGGATATAAGATGAAAGGAAGGATTTATTTGAAAAATAAATTTCATGACATTTAGGTGGCAAACATTAAAAGAGAATGAAGCAAAAAGACAAAATTAGGTGCCCCAGATACCAAACGAACGAGCTTCGCCAGATTTGTGCGTCGGGAGCCTTCACATGTCTAGGAGACCTCGGGTGCTTTGTCGATATTTCGACTTGCAAATTTAATTTCCTTCCCTCAAAATTAGTATCATCCTTTTCGAGTTTTCAACTCAAAAACATCCTTTGATTATGTCCTTTTTTTCAAGTGAAGTATTTCTTGACTAAATCTGAATTCACAAGGCTAGGGAACTCTTTGTAACACCCACATTTCCGTCCTAGAATTTAAAGCCGTTAAAATTAAATTATTTATTTATTCTTAGAAGCAATTGAGCTTGCAAATTAGTGAATTATGCAATTTGGTCCTTAAATTTCTTAATTGGGCAACTAGTGCACCAATTCGAATTAGAATGAAACTTAGCTTTGAATTAAGGAATTTAGCCGATTGATAAATTAGTGAATTTGAGTTAGTGATAACAAGATCTAAAGTATGATATTAAAAGAACAAAAAGAAATTAAGTAATGTTGCATTTCCTTGAGGAAATCGGATTAAATTGAGAAAATTCAAGAAAGCATAGAACAAGGGAATTTGATGACCAATTTAAAATGTTTACAAGGATTGAAATTTGCATGATAAAAATAAAATGTCCTTAGGGATGCCCTTAGTAAAATAAAGATAAAATATATAGACAAAGGGACACTAAGGTAATTTCTAAGGCCATCAAATCACTTAGATTATGGAAGCTTGTCTTCCTTCATCATTTTCTTCTCCTTTGCCGTGAAGTAGAGAGAAAATGAGGGGGGGGGGTGGAAGAGAAGCTCAAAAGTCTGAAAATTTGAGAGCTAAAATGGTGAGATTTTTTCTTGCATGGTGGAAGAATTAAGCTAGGAATTGGAAGACATAGCTAGTGTTGTCAAGGAGATCAAAAAGTAAGTTTCCTACTCCTTGTAACTATTCGGTTGAGTTTAAAACCATGCATGCAAACCTAAAACTTGTATGAATATGAAACCATGAGAGTCTTGATGAAAATAACAAGATGAACTAATCAAATCCTTGAAAATTTCTTGAGAAAATATGAATAGAGTCATAAGGGGGCTGTTTTGAAAGAAAATGTAAAGTCCTGGATATTTGTAAAATTTCTATACTTGGAGATTAAAATCAGAAAATACTCACTAGGAGAAAGTTGTGAAGAAATAAGGATTTTATTATAAATGACTATTGGTTGCTGGAAAAATGAATTAAAAAGATGAAAATTCGATTAGAACTAAAAGGAGACATATTTGAAATTTATGGAGATTAGGGACTGAACTGGAAAATTGGTAAAATTGATTACTTAATTGTTGAAATTGAAAGTTAATATGGACTGTAAAATGTCATGGAAGAATAGTATAAGTCATGCTTAAAATGCATGTGGTTATGTATGTATGAAGTCGCTGCCATGTATGATGATATGATCGAATGAGCATGCAAATTGAATTATGAAAAATGTATATGTTAAATGAGATAACAAATTAATTAATTAACAAGAATATGCCCTCGGTCGATTATAAGTTTTAGATAAGTACGACATGCCTAGAGTTTGAGCTCACCGTTTGTTGTTGCTTCGTGCAACTCTTGCTTGTTGCCTTGGGCAACCTTTGATAGTACTTTGTGTACTCTTCGATTATAAGATATGTGTTCTTGATTGTTGTTCGAGACACATGATGCTATGGGCATCCTTTGTTCGTTGCTTTGTGCAACTCTTGATGTTGCTTCGTGCAACTATTATACGTCACATGTTACCCTTTTGATGGCTTGAATATCTGATACGTCTACTCTACCTTGGGCAATGAAATTAAATAAAAGGTAAAGCAATGAATTATAATGCAATATAATCTACATGAATTAAATGGAAATTTGCTAAATTAAGTATAGCTTATGAAGTGGATAAATGGTTGAATGACTTGGTATGTTATGATGTGATATGAAATGATGAATTATGTGGACATTGGTCCTTCCAATTATGATCTGAAGCATATGAATTGCTTATAAGTCCGATTATGTGAAATTTGGGTAATGACCCTATTCGAATACATGGAATTAAGTAATGATAAGTTCTGATTTTCGGATTATGGTTGAGATCATTCGAATGATATGCTTATGATGAAAGTATGATTTCGTTTGATAAGTTAATAATGCTATGTATGGATTGGCATGAAATTTTGGTTAATTCAATTGTTAAGCATGAGATTTAGTATGCTGAAATTGAATTGAATTATGGTATTGAATGAATGATATGTAAGCATGTGATAAATTAATATGTTATGTTATGTATTCGAGCATGTGCTATGAATATTGTTAAGTCGTGTAAGATGCTATATGTATTGATTTTACATAAGCTTAGTTGGGTGCAATTGATTGTTAATAAACCTAGCTAAGTAAACTCAATGCTTGATCACATTAAAGCTCAAGAATGAATTAGATTTAGCATTACATCGCTAAGTACTATTTGTACTTATCGCTCCATTGTTTTCTTCTTCCCAACCTTAACAGGATCGCTTGGACCTTAAAGCTAGCATTCGATTGGATCAAGTTTATGAGTTCGAAAATATGTATGATCTTAGTCTTATCTTTAGACTCCTAGATGGTGGCTTCGAAGTCTGTTTAAGGATTCGTTTTGTCTTGTTTGGTCCTAACTTAAGTTTGAAATGGTGTTTGAAGTTATATGCTCCGTGATGCTTGGTTAGGAGGCTAGAATCATGTTTTTTTATTTAAGTAGGTAGCCTCATTATTTTGTTGTATAAAATGTAAGTCGAGCTAGTGGTTGTGCCGATTCTTTTTGTTGTCCATAGTCGATAGCTTGACATGGTTTAGGGACATATAAATCATGATATTTTGTAATGATCTAAGTAAAGGAAATCGAATGCCATGGTATTGAAATCTATTACGTGTTGCATGAAAATTGATGTAATTAATTATTGGTAAATTGGATTAATTCGAAAATCACCTAGACTATTTAATCAAGGTTTCGAATGGCATGGAGTTGAATAGTTTTAAGTATTCGACTTTTTGATCTAATTGTAATAGTAATTTGATAATGATAATAAAGATTTAAATTGGCTTGTAATTTGGTAACAAGTTTAAAAGAAATTGTGACTAGTGTATGTATGTTCATAAGAAGTTAAGAAATTTTTTGTTAGCCCATTTTCCGCGTGCGCATTAATATGAATATCTTATTAAAAATGATATCTTGTTTTTCGAAATGCTTTCGCTTTTGTTCGATATGTTCCGTTTGTCGGTTTTTCATGTTCCGGTAACGCTCCCGACTCCCGGCCCGGGTTGGGGGTGTTACACTCTTTCCCATCCATTTCAGCCAAAATTAGAGCTCATCTATAAAAGGATTTTTTCCCGATGTACGGGCCTTCCCAATTCGTCATCCATTTCCCTCAAGAATCTCTCAGAATCTGCAAGATCTTTTTCAACACTAGGTCCCCCTCCTAGAATTCTCTTGGGATAACCCTCTTATTATAGGCTCGTATCATCCTTTTTGGTACATTTGACCATGTCAAATGGCTTTTAGTCTTTTTTCTATGATCAAAGCAAGCTGGTCATGTTTGGCTTGGATCTATTCTGCTTCATCTAATTTCAATTCTGACAAAATTCAGAGGGAAGGAATTTCAACCTCGATAGGTAGCACCGCTTCCATCCCATAAACTAGGGAAATAGGGGTTGCCCAAATGGAGGTTTTGACCAATGTAAGATAAGCATACCGAGCAAATGGTAACTTTTCATGCCAATCTTTATAAGTTTCTACCATCTTTCCAACAATCTTCTTTATATTCTTGTTGGCTGCTTCCACTTCTTCGTTCATATGTGGACGATATTGTGAGGAATTGTGGTGTCGTATCTTAAATTATTTACTTACTTCTTCAATGGTCTTATTGTTCAAATTCAATGCATTATCAGATATGATACTTTCTGGCATCTCATACCAACATATGATCTCTTTCTTTAGGAATCTACACACTGCCGATTTGGTGACATTGGCGTAAGTGGCTGCTTTTACCCACTTGGTGAAGTAATTGTTGTCACTAGATTTTCACCCCGTTTTTACTTATTATTAGTATTATTTAAAGCCAAAAAATAAAATAAGAGTCTATTTGGGTTAAATAAGGGTCCTTTTTAAAACACATTTGTTTTAATAAATAGTAAACCCATTTTAAACCCCTCCCAAAATAAAATCCATTTATTTTAAACCCATAAACCCATTTCTAAACCCACTTTAAATAATAAAAGAGACCATTTTTACTAAATATAAAGCCCAAAAATACCTAAAAGAGCCCATTTAACCCATTTATTTGATCCAAATGTGCAGGTTTGATTTGGGCCATCAGATTTAAGGTAAGGGGATCCAAGGGACCAAAATAGATCAAGCAAAAAGTCAAAAAAGGGAACCACCCGCCTGGTGCGTGCGCTGCACGCGCGCGGGGCTGACTCCCATAACCCTTGCTCGAAAGGCCTTGGGCGGCAGCTAATTTGGTTGTCCAGTCGCTACCGACTACAGCTGCTGCCCCTGAGGGCATCGACCGACTCTTCTTAGCCTCGTCGTCCCAACGCTACCGTCACTCATCGCCGCCGGTTACTTGCAAAACAAGGGGAGAAATATTCAAACCCTAGCTCGAATTTGGGGAGAAATTCGTCCTCAAATCCGATAATATTTTAGGGGTTTTATCGATGATTAAGTTCTTGATAAGATAAAGGCATCAATTTTGGGATTGAATCCCGAATTCGCCTTGATTGGCAAGCCTAAGTTTGGGTATAAATACCCATTTTGTTCTTCACCAATTCACCACTTAGGAAAGCAAAAAAAGCTTTAAAAAATTCTGAAAATTCTTGAATTTTTCTTTGAATTTGATGTAAACATTCTTGGAGTGAGTTCGAGCTTTGAGTCATTTTTCAGAGACGTTTGAAAGCAATTAAAGAAGAAGTCATAATCATGTTATTCATTTTCAGTAAACTTCTTTTCTTCCTTCTTATTTTCATTTTTTGATTCTTTCTTGTTCTTGGTTGAATTTTGATTTTGATTTTTGTGCATGTTTGTAGGTTGCTTTTGATTGTGGAGGATTGATTCTTGAATTTGGGTAATAATTATGTTCTTTATTTTGCTTTAGTTTTTGCTATAATCTTTTAGATTCTTAAATAAAATAAAAATTTTGTTATTGAGAATTTCAATCTTGAAAATGAAATGAATGTTGCTAAATGATGTTTGAATCCTTTTGAATTTGGGAATAAAAGTTAATTAACATTTCTTTAAAAAAGAATTTAAATTAGTGGTTAATTTGAAAAAGCTAAAATCAAGGAATATAAAAGTGTAAATAAAATTTTAAGATAGAAAACCAAAGGATGGAAAAATGTAAATAAACCTTAGATCTTTTTAAAAACTAAAAGGGTTTTTGAAAAAATTAAAAGGGTCTTTTTAAAGTAGAGAACAAAATTAATGGTATAAAATAAAACTAAAAAACATAAGAAGTTTTTTTTAAAAGAAATAAATGGGCTTTAAAAGAAAACTTTGACCATCAAAATAAAAGTTATAAAAATTAAAAAGTTCTTTGGTAATTTAAAAAGGTTTTTTAAGGGAAAAAATAAATAAAGGTGTTTAAAAGATAAGTTTTAAAATTAAAAAATAAACAAAAGATAAAATTTAAAAGGGTTTTAATAAAAATAAAAAAAACAAATAACCATAGGTTAAAAGTTTAAAATTTCAGAGAATAACAATTTGAAAACGTAAAAATCATTTTCCTAAAAACTGGTTTCACTAAAAAGGTTTGGAAAATGAAGAAAAAAATAAAAATGTAAAAAATTAATAAGACTAAAAAGTGAAAATGTCAAAAAAAAGGTTTTAAGTTTTAAAGCTAAAAAAGAAAATAATAATGAGATTTTTTTAAAATAAACAATAAAAAATAAACACAAAGGAATAATTCAAGTTTTTTGTTTGTCCTTTAGAAATATGTCAAAACTTAGGACTAGATTCTAAAAGCTTAGATAGAGACGTGTTTGTAAAAAAAATTCTTCACCAAAAAAATAAAACACACTTAAACAAACTTAAACCCTCAATTAGGAATAAACGACTTAGTCAGTTTTAGGATTTAAAAAAAATCAAACCTAAAATGTATAAAAATGCTCAACACATTGAATTTACATGTTTTTTGTAAAGTGAAATTAACTTAATGTGGTGTCTTATCAAACGGGAAAGGCGGGTTAGCGCCAGAAATGTTAGCGGTGATTAAATTTCATCTCTCGGGCGATAAGGCCGTTAAAATAGATTATATTCATTAGACAAACAAATAAAATTGAACCTTCGTGAACTTGCAAATTTTAGTTTTCAAAACGATTTTGAAATCAATTAGGTACCAATTTTGGGCGTTGTGGGGGTGCTAACCCTTCGCCACGCGTAATCGGCCACCGAACCTGTTTTCTGATTTTCACATACCAAAATCGTTGATTTAATAAAACGTTTTACTAAAATAATCATGCTTTAATGTGATACAAAAACACTTTTATCGAAAAGAATGGTGGCGACTCCGTTTTTTCTAAAAGTTTACCAAAAAGTCGAAGCTCCTAAAAAGGGTTGCGATAGCGTAGCGAATCCGCTGGGGACGTATTTTTATTTTTAAATAAAAACAAAAGAGGGTCAAGCCACAAGTTGATTTTAAATGGTTTTCAAAAAGGGTTTTTTTATTAAAAAAACTAATGGAATTTGCAAGTTAATAAAAGGTTTAATTTATTGTCCGTTTAAATGAATATAATTCTATTTTACGCATTTAAGACTTAATTCCAAGCTCTATACCCGAGCTATGTCCGGTTCGTTTAAATGAGGGGACCATGCTTTGCTCATGTAAGAATATTGATTCTTTGTTTAAGCCTAGCAAGTACATTCGAGACTCATTCCCTTTGTCTTCGTAAGAATATTGATTCTTCGAGAAGGCATCGGTGGTGAGTGTTGCGTGTAAAATAGTCTATCGCAATTGTAGTGCAAGTATACACGACGCAAGTAGTAAAGTGATACAAAGTATCGGATATCGTCTCCACAGGGATTGGGCTAATAGCTTCACCTAATTTCACTGCACGAAGTAAAAGAAATAGTTTGAGAGAATTGTCACGAATAATAAAGTAAAAACGTAAATAAAAGGAATTGAGATATCAAGATAGAGAGAATGGGCTGGTATTGAGTTGCTCAGTAGTGTAGGTATTGAATTGCTTAGGATCTCCAGTTCTGTCGTCGCACCCGTCGCCGACAGCACCTGTCGCGGCGTCTGTCCGTTAGTTGTCGCGGCAGCGAACACTAACTCCGTACTTCAAGCTTGGCAAGAATCCCAGATCTGCCTTGCCCTATCCCTAGGCACAAGTCTGTCGATGATCACGTCTTTGATGATACCTCCCGGCGTGAATCGAAGGATGAACACCGATGTGAATGAATTCTTCCTTAGCCACTTAACCTCGCCTTATCCCTAAGCACGAGATGGTTCAACTATAAACTAGAGAACGCGCTTTTATCTCTTTCGTATACTTAACTCTCCCGATGCTAAGTAAATGGATAACCTCACAATGCTCTCCCGATGCTCTTGCAAGATATTAAAACCAAGATAAAAGAACTTGAAGTTTATTTTATTGAACTTGAAAAATCCTAAAACAAAGCAACCCTTGCAACTACTTTACAAAACAACCCGTAGCCCTAGGGGGAAATTAGAACATATCGGTGACAGGTAAACGGCAGGGTTTTGGTTTCGGTTATGGGGTAGTCGGCTATGCCCTAGGTTTAATCTATGCCCTTTATATAAGCTTTGGGCTCAAGTTATCTAAGGTAACAAGGATTACAACTTTAATTAAAAGTAAGATTCTAATAAAGACTAAATCTCTAAGGATTCCTACTTTTCAGCCGCCTCCTTGTTTCATGGAAATTCTTCTCTTTGAGCTTTGGCTTAACATATCTTTTGATCCGGGGCTTGGAAAAATATTCGGCTTCCACACGACAGACGAGCAGATTTTTCTCTATCTATCGAGGTCCACTTCACTTTTCCTCTTCATGAATCTGCTGTCATCATGCTGTCACGACAGGTCCGTGACAGGTTCGTTTTCTTCAGCTGCTTGTCCAGTTCAGCTCTCCTGCTTATCTGCCCTGCGCCTGCCTTCGACATCTACTATGACAGATACCTGCAAAAATAACCATCTTTCAGTAGAATCCGTGCCTTTTATATAATTGTGATGTTTTATTGAAAATTAACCTAAATGCGATGCAATGATGCTTGAATGCAGCAGAAATATGGGTTTAAAAAGGTGTAAATGATAGAACTTTTACACACTCAACACACCCCCAAACTCAAGTTTTTGCTTGCCCTCAAGCAATGAAGACTTAAAAGAAAACTGAAAATTTTTGTGTTGGCCTTCAAACAGTGAACTGTCCCTCACCTGTCGCTCATTCTCTATGGCGGCAGCAACCTGTCGGAAGGGTTAGGATCTGTCCGGAATCTCCCTATAGCTCTCGTGCAGTGTGTGCATGCTTGTGAACAGTTATATGCTAAGACCCTCTTAGTTTCACTAGAATATTCATCTTCTTAACTTGAATTTTATGCCAAAGTTTACTTTCTTTTAGAAGGCACATTTTCATGCTTTTTCTTCTATTTTCAAGCTAAGTTTTTCTAGAGCCAGTTTTGGGCACCTCTAGTTAGCTTCCTAGAGCCGGTTTCGGGCACCTCTAGGTTTATTTTTGATTTTTGCTAAACTTCTTTCCTAGAGCCAGTGTTAGGCACCTCTAGGGGCTTTTCAAGTTCTAAGCATCCTATTCTAGTTTGGCTAAAATAAGTCTAAGCAAGATAACAGTCACAAAAGTGTTTAAGTTTTCAGAACTATAGAAAGGCTCTAAACTTTTCCTTAACCTGTCCTATAGATGCTGCCACGACAGAGCCGTCATGACAGGTAAGTTAATTTCACGGTTTTAAGCCAACAGTTTAATTTTTTTTTTAAAGAACTTGAAAAACAAACTAATTAGACATAACAATTAAACAAAAGATGTGCTAAGGACTCCATTAAATATGGAGGGCTGCCACCCCCAAACTCGAGGGTTGCATTGCCCTCAATGCAAGATGACACTAAAAACAATTAAAGAAAAACATAAAAAGAAAAAAAGAAAAGTACATCACAAATATATAAAGGCAGGCAGCAATAAGAGAGGAAAAAGAAATAAAAACTTAAATTTTAAGTGCTGTCCTCATCACTGCTGCTGACGCGGATCTGATGGTAGCGTCTGCGTTGGGGAGGTGGCTGGGCAGGTTCCTGGGCAGGTGGATCAACAGGTTCCTCGGCCTGTTGAGGTGCAGATTCCTCCTCCGGTTGGTGGACAGGGTCGTCAGCAGGTTGAAGGGCAGGTGGCTCCACTAGTCGAACATCAGAACTGCCGCTGCTATCCCAGCTGTTACTCGTGATGGCTTTGGACAGCATCCTCTTGTTGGCCACATGCTTGATTCTTTTCACCCGTGTGAAGGCGCTGTCTAAGTTTCTCCGAACAGGAGGGCTGTCGTTAGTGGCAGCTCGCTTGGTGCCTCGAGGAGAAGTGTCCGCCGGTGGGCTGCCGGCTGCTGTCGGTGAAGGGGTGGAGGAGGCAGATTCTCCGTGGGGAGAGACAGGTGGTGTGGGAGTGGGGGAGGGGATATTAAAGTAATGGGCGGGGAAGGTGGGGAAAATGACATCCGAAAAATTTAAAGTGTTGGTAATAAAGTTTACCGTTGCGTTGGAGAAATCGCGGATGAATGTCATTAAACCCATCTGCCGCTCCTCTATCCTCAGGATGGCAGCTAAGATGTCGGCGTTCTGACCTGCCGGAGCGGTGTTGGTCGCAGCTTCTGGGGCAGGCTCGGTGGCAGGTTCATCATCAGATTCAGCAGGTGGGGCGTTTGGATCGAAGGCGTTGAGGGGTGTTACGACGATGATCTCCATAAGGCTGGAGATGTTGCTGTCGGTCCAGTCGCTGCCCTTCTTGATTTTGTCTGAAGGGTCCTCCGGTACGGCAGCGCAGCGGCAGAGGGCCGTAATGGTGAAGGGCAGGCATAGTCGTGAATCTGTTCTGAAGGCACAGTCGAGAATGCTTTCTCGCATGTACCTGCCCACGTTGATTGGCCTGTCATGCATGATAGAATGGATGAGGGCAAGCCGCTGCCTGTTGACTGTCGTGTGGTGGGATGGGGGCAGGATACGCTTTTTAATAAAAGCGTTCTATAGTTTAGCCTCAGGGAGCAGCTCTGCCCGGTTGACGGAGTTGGGGTTTTTCTTGCTGGTGCTCCATGTTGTGCCCCTTTCTGTCAATTCCCTCATGACAGCATCGTGGCCGGCAGCATCGAGGGAGTCCCAAAACTGTTGATGAGCGTCGTCATTGGGGCCAAAGAAGAGGCCAAAGACATGATTGATGCTGCTGGCGGTGAAAGGAACTGTCACTCCTCGGACGACGACAGATGTCGCCGACTTGCTCTCGATCGCCTCATAGAATTCCCTGACAAGGGTGTCATTAAGCTCTGTCGGCTGCTCGGCAAAGTCTTCCCAAAGTTGCGCCGTGATAGCTTTCATGATGAACGGCCGGAGGCCAAAAAGAGGAGCATCCCTGTTATAGATGAAGCTCCGTTCCTCCCAAAGTTCCTTGTTGGCGAACGGAGATGCTGCTGCGGAAGAGGAAGCGGCGGCAGCGTTCTGTCGGGTTTGTCGTGAAGACATGTTTGGTTGCAAGGGTTGAAAATGAAAAAAAAAGAGATTAAACTAGAAGAGAATAGCAAGAGAGAAAATCTGAAGTGAGGAAAAATGAAAAGGAGAAGGGGTTTATATAGCTGTCGGGGGCTGCCCATTTAATGCCGCAACGACAGGCGGGAATAACGGAGCGGCAGATTGAATGTTGCGTCTGACACGTCTGACGGACATTAATGCTGCGTCTGCCGCACGATTCTTCGTCTGTTGTGCGTCTGTTGACAGCCTGTCAACTCCGTCTGCGCCGGCAGCCGAAACGACATGTTATTATAAATGGACTTTATTTGGGCTGATGGATGGGCGGTGGGCTTGGGCCACTTCTTCTTTCTCACTTGCTTCCTTTATTTCCTAAAAACTGAAATTAAAAACAAAATATTATTAAAATAAATCTAATTCCTAATAAATAATATTAATAATAATAAAAATAAAAATAAAAATAAAAGAATTAGGTTAAATTAGGGATGCCTTGTGGGGCATCTCCTAAAGTAACCACTTCCTGTATTCCTGGGGCTTCAGTCCCTTGATAGTGCTTGAGGCGTTGTCCATTGACTTTGAATTGGTGCCCGTCTTTTAATGATTGAATTGTGGGGGAAAACTTGAATTACTTGGAATGGTCCAGACCATCTAGATTTGAGCTTCCCTGGAAAGAGTTTCAACCTCGAATTAAACAACAACACAAGCTGCCCTGGGCAGAACTGTCGCGGCAGCAACTTCTTGTCATGCCATTTCTTTGTTTTCTCCTTGTATATTCTTGCGTTGTCGTAGGCCATTGTCCGTATTTCCTCGATTTCATTCAAATCTAACAGCCTTTTCTGACCTGCCTTGTCCAAGTCCATGTTCACTGCCTTGATTGCCCAATATGCCTTGTGCTCTATCTCGACAGGCAGGTGACAGGTTTTCCCATAGATCAATCGAAATGGAGACATGCCCAATGGAGTCTTGAAAGCTGTCCTGTATGCCCATAATGCATCATTCAGAAGTAAAGACCAATCTTTCCTAGTTGGTTTGACCATTTTTTCAAGAATGTTCTTCACTTCCCTGTTGGAAATCTCAGCCTGTCCATTGGTCTGTGGGTGGTATGCTGTCGCTATCTTGTGCTTGACACCATATTTTCTCAAGGCGGCAGCAATTACCCTGTTGTCAAAATGTCTCCCTTCATCACTGATAATCGCCTTAGGGATGCCAAATCTAGAAAAGATGTTTTTATGCAAAAACTTTTGGACCGTTTTGGCATCATTCTTTTGAGTTGCGATTGCTTCTACCCACTTGGAGACATAATCTACTGCCAGGAGGATGTAAAGATTTCCACATGAAGATGGAAAAGGTCCCATAAAATCAATCCCCCATACGTCGAAGATCTCGACTTCTAAGATATTCTGCAGTGGCATCTCGTTTCTCCTTGAGATGTTACCTGTCCGCTGGCACCTGTCACAGTTTTTGTAAAATTCCTGTGCGTCCTTATACAGTGTCGGCCAGTAGAAACCTGACTGCAGCACCTTGGCAGCAGTTTTATTGCCTCCTAAGTGTCCTCCATATTGTGAAGCATGACAGTGATGGAGAATGTCTTCTTGTTCTTCTTGTGGTACACATCTCCTTATAACCTGATCTGTGCACATCTTGAAAAGAAGAGGTTCGTCCCAATAATAATGTTTAACATCATTTTGAAACCTCTTCCTGGCTTGATAAGTAAGATCAGAAGGTAATATTCCGCTAACTATAAAATTAACGAAATCAGCATACCAGGGAAGGTTAGAAGACTTACCTGCCGCCATGGCTGTCGCGACAGCTATTGCGGCAGCAAAGAGCTGCTCATCTGGGAAGGTCTCTAGTATGTGTGTCTCATCTACAGGTAGACTCTGTCCCAATTCCAATCTCGACAAGTGGTCTGCCACCTGATTTTCTGTCCCCTTTTTATCTTTGATTTCAAGGTCGAACTCTTGTAATAGTAAGATCCACCGTATCAACCTAGGCTTTGCATCCTTTTTTGCAAATAAATACTTGAGGGCAGAGTGGTCGGTGTGTATTATAACCTTCGTTCCAAGTATATAAGAACGAAACTTGTCGATGGAGAACACCACAGCTAACAGCTCCTTTTCTGTGGTGGTATAGTTTACTTGGGCATCATTCAATGTTTTGCTGGCATAATATATGACATGAAACAGCCTGTCCTTGCGCTGCCCAAGTGCTGCCCCGACAGCATAGTCACTAGCATCACACATAATTTCAAACGGTTGCGTCCAGTCTGGTGGCTGTACTATGGGGGCTGTCACTAGTTTTTCCTTCAGAACCTTGAATGCTTCAGTACATTCTTCATTAAAGTCAAAGGGTCGGTTCTGCTCTAAGAGATGACATAAGGGCTTCGTGATTTTTGAGAAATTTGCGATAAATCTCCTATAGAAACCAGAATGCCCTAGGAAACTCCTAATGCCCTTGACTGTGGTTGGCGGCGGCAGCTTCTCTATGACTTCAATCTTTGCCCTGTCGACTTCTATCCCACGGCAGCTAATTTTATGGCCTAAAACTATTCCCTCATCTACCATAAAATGGCATTTTTCCCAATTAAGAACAAGATTAGCTTTTTCACATCTTTCAAGTACCTTTTGAAGGTTGCCAAGGCAGCTCTCAAAATCGTCTCCAAAGACAGAAAAATCATCCATGAAGATCTCGAGGAAGTCCTCAACCATGTCGGAGAATATTGCCATCATGCACCTTTGGAAGGTGGCAGGTGCGTTACAGAGTCCAAACGGCATCCTCCTAAATGCGTATGTTCCATAAGGGCATGTGAAAGTCGTTTTCTCTTGGTCCTCTGGTGCAATAGCAATTTGATTATATCCTGAATAACCATCAAGAAAACAATAGTAAGGTTTACCCGCTAATCTATCAAGCATTTGATCAATAAAGGGTAAAGGAAAGTGGTCTTTTCGGGTAGCTTTGTTAAGCTTCCGATAGTCCATACAAACCCTCCAACCGGTCACAGTCCTGGTTGGGATTAACTCGTTGTTTTCATTGGTTATCACAGTCATGCCTCCTTTCTTGGGAACACATTGCACCGGGCTTACCCATTTGCTATCGGAGATGGCGTAAATGATACCGGCGTCTAACCATTTAATTATTTCCTTACGCACTACCTCCTTCATTGCAAGGTTTAACCGCCTTTGGGCATCAATAGTCGGCTTATGATCTTCCTCTAGGAGGATTTTGTGCATGCAGATTGCTGGACTAATGCCCTGAATGTCTGCTATGGTCCATCCTATCGCCCTTTTATGCTGCTTCAACATGTCGATCAGCTGTCGTTCCTGTTCCTGCGGCAGCTTAGCAGAAATGATCACGGGTAGTGTTTTATCACTACCAAGATAAGCATATTTAAGCTGTCCTGGCAGGGGTTTAAGTTCTAAGACAGGTGGTTCAACGGTAGATGGCTTTTGGATTAAATGGTTATCCGAAGTGTAATTCAAGGGTTCGAATAACTTACCTGGGCGATGGTCTAACCAATCTACCTCCACATGACCTTCATTATCAGATATATCGGATTCAGAGGAGTTGCTGTCGTCGATGCTGTCGTCGTTGCTGTCGTGACAGGCTTGTAAATGGCTGTCGCAGCAGTGACCAAATTTTGTATCTTGACAGCTCGACCTGATGCAGGGTTGATCAAAGGTCACCTCAATGATGGCCTTGCATTCTTCATCCACATCAGCATGTTTCATTGCTTGGAGAACATTCAACTTAATTTCTTGATCGTTTACGCGCATGGTGAGTTCTCCTTTTTCCACATCAATCAATGATCTTCCTGTGGCTAAGAAGGGGCGCCCTAGGATGACTGGTGCGTTCTCATCTGCCTCACAATCTAAAATAAGAAAGTCAGCAGGAAAAATAAGTTTATCCACTCTTACCAAGATGTCTTCAATTTTTCCCTCGGGGTGAACGTAAGAGCGGTCGGCTAGCTGTAGAGTGACTGTCGTGGGCCGCGCCTTGCCAATACCTAATTTCTGAAAAACAGATTTGGGCATTAGATTAACACTAGCACCAAGATCACATAATGCCTTACCCACAAATTTATCTCCGATTACGCAAGGTATGAGGAAGCTCCCTGGATCCTTCTTTTTCTGGGGTGGTTGTCGATGAAGAATACTCATGCAACCTTCTTGCATCCTTACCGTTTCAAATTCCCCAAGTTTAGATTTTTTAGACATGACATCCTTGAGAAATTTAGCATAACCGGGCATTTCCCTAACAGCATCTAACAACGGAATGTTAATATGAACCTGTTTAAAAATATCATAAATCTTTTTAAGTTGAGATTCATGCTTAGCTTGCTGTATCCGTTGAGGAAAAGGTGGTGGAGGGCGATAATCAGCAATGCGCCCTTCCCACTGCATGCGAATCTGAGGTCGATACTCATCTTTTTTCTCCTCTGTCGCTTCTGCTGTCGTGACAGGCTCATCGGCAGCAGTCTGTTTATCACCTGTCGGGGCAGCTTCCTCGGCAGGTTTATCCAAGGCAGGTTCTTTTTCTTTTTCAGTTTCTTTTTCCGGCCCTGGTAACTGTTTCCCACTCCTAGTAGTAATCGCCTTACATTGCTCATGAGGGGGCGTTCTAGCATTTTCAGTATTGCTAGGGAATCCTCCATTCTGCCGTGGCTTAATATGCTGCGACACCTGACCCATTTGTGTCTCTAGAGATTTCAAGGTGGCCTCATGGTTTGTCATTCTCATCTTAGTTTCATCCATAAAGTCTTCCGTTTTCTTGACAAACTTATTGATGTTATCCATATACGTGCCAGTCTGAGACATAAAGGTGGCCAGAGTCTGCTCCAATATACTACTCGTGGCAGGTGGTGGCTGCTGTTGTTGCTGAGGTGGCAGGTTCTGCGGCAGGTTTTGCGGCTGTGGCTGCTGTCGCGTCAACAATCTAGGACCCCCCTGATTCTGATTATATGCTTGCGGATTTAGAGCATTGTTGGGGTTACTCCAGGAAAATTTGGGGTCTTTCCTCCAATTAGGGTTGTAATTGTTGGAATTATAGTTTGGCTTGTAATTCCCAACATATTTTCCTTCTTCTATATTTATAGGGCACTCATCCCTACTATGATTTCCCTCACATGTAGCACAAACTTCCTCGACAGCAAACCCTCGTACTTCCTCTTCACTCAATAAGTGTTTCATGGCTTTAGTGAGGAATGCTACCTGTGATTTCATAGTGCTGTCGGCCTCATAATCCTTGACAGCAAGGACACGTTTACCCCCTCTTCTAGCGGTTGGAAACTGCTCCTCATTCTTAGCTAGATGTTTCAGAACTTGCAGGGCCTCGTCTGGATCTTTGTCCAATAGTAGTCCATTTGCTGCAGAATCAATTCGAATGCGAGTTTGTAAGTTAGCAGCATTATAAAACTTAGTTACCTGATTCCAGACGGGGAATCCATGCATTGGGCAGTTTCGTAGAAGAGTTGTGAATCTGTCCCAGGCCTCGTGCATTGGCTCGTCATCTTCCTGTTGAAAAGTAGCAATTTCATTACGTAATCGCTCAGCTAAATGTGAAGGATTAAAACGAGACAAAAATTCACGAGTTAGATCTGCCCAAGTCATAATAGAACCCGGTGTAAGTTTATTCCACCAAGTTTTTGCTCTGTCCCTTAATGAATGAGGGAATAACCGAAGCCTCAGTATCTCCGGACTAACTCCTGGTAGTCTAAACGAACCACAGATCTCCTGGAACGTTTTGAGATGCTCCCTGGCATCTTCTGTCGCAGAACCACCAAACTGTCCAGCGTTGTTGATCATACTAAACATGACAGGTTTAAGCTCGAAGTTGTCAACGTCGATATCCGGCAGTGTGGTCTCCAGTTCTACATGATCGTTCAGCATGTAGTCACGACATGACCGTCGTCCATCTGCCCCAGGCGGGTCGCCGACAGGTGGGTTATTATTGCCAAGGGGTGGTATGAAACCACCAGCAGGTTGGTTATGGCCCATCTGCTCTAGCTGTTCTTCAAGGTATTCGTTTCGGTCTAAGAGGTGGCGAATCTGTTTCTTGAGATTAAAGGAACGTTCAATCTCCGGATCTAATTTATACTCAGGATCTTCACCTCTTTTCGATCTGCGCATAAACAGGAAAACCTTGTAAAAAGCAAGAGTTTAAAAACACAAAAGAAAAAAAAAATTAAAGAAAAATAAAAACAAAAATAAAAACAAAAAGTGCAAGGAAAGAAAGGTGTAGTTATGTTGCCAATCCCCGGCAACGGCGCCAAAAACTTGTTGCGTGTAAAATAGTCTATCGCAATTGTAGTGCAAGTATACACGACGCAAGTAGTAAAGTGATACAAAGTATCGGATATCGTCTCCACAGGGATTGGGCTAATAGCTTCACCTAATTTCACTGCACGAAGTAAAAGAAATAGTTTGAGAGAATTGTCACGAATAATAAAGTAAAAACGTAAATAAAAGAAATTGAGATATCAAGATAGAGAGAATGGGCTGGTATTGAGTTGCTCAGTAGTGTAGGTATTGAATTGCTTAGGATCTCCAGTTCTGTCGTCGCACCCGTCGCCGACAACACCTGTCGCGGCGTCTGTCCGTTAGTTGTCGCGGCAGCGAACACTAACTCCGTACTTCAAGCTTGGCAAGAATCCCAGATCTGCCTTGCCCTATCCCTAGGCACAAGTCTGTCGATGATCACGTCTTTGATGATACCTCCCGGCGTGAATCGAAGGATGAACACCGATGTGAATGAATTCTTCCTTAGCCACTTAACCTCGCCTTATCCCTAAGCACGAGATGGTTCAACTATAAACTAGAGAACGCGCTTTTATCTCTTTCGTATACTTAACTCTCCCGATGCTAAGTAAATGGATAACCTCACAATGCTCTCCCGATGCTCTTGCAAGATATTAAAACCAAGATAAAAGAACTTGAAGTTTATTTTATTGAACTTGAAAAATCCTAAAACAAAGCAACCCTTGCAACTACTTTACAAAACAACCCGTAGCCCTAGGGGGAAATTAGAACATATCGGTGACAGGTAAACGGCAGGGTTTTGGTTTCGGTTATGGGGTAGTCGGCTATGCCCTAGGTTTAATCTATGCCCTTTATATAAGCTTTGGGCTCAAGTTATCTAAGGTAACAAGGATTACAACTTTAATTAAAAGTAAGATTCTAATAAAGACTAAATCTCTAAGGATTCCTACTTTTCAGCCGCCTCCTTGTTTCATGGAAATTCTTCTCTTTGAGCTTTGGCTTGACATATCTTTTGATCCGGGGCTTGGAAAAATATTCGGCTTCCACACGACAGACGAGCAGATTTTTCTCTATCTATCGAGGTCCACTTCACTTTTCCTCTTCATGAATCTGCTGTCAACATGCTGTCACGACAGGTCCGTGACAGGTTCGTTTTCTTCAGCTGCTTGTCCAGTTCAGCTCTCCTGCTTATCTGCCCTGCGCCTGCCTTCGACATCTACTATGACAGATACCTGCAAAAATAACCATCTTTCAGTAGAATCCGTGCCTTTTATATAATTGTGATGTTTTATTGAAAATTAACCTAAATGCGATGCAATGATGCTTGAATGCAGCAGAAATATGGGTTTAAAAAGGTGTAAATGATAGAACTTTTACACACTCAACAGTGAGTCCTCTTGAGTTGAACTCGATTCGTTTGAAGTATGTGATGGGTGAGAATTGAGGGCTTTTCTACCCTTAGTAGGGGACATCAAGGACAGCTCGAGTACCCTTTTAAAACTGAACCAAGTTTGGGAATCTAGAGCCTACCCCAATAGAGCCATGCGGAAATCTTAGAATGTTGAGCCTGGTCAAAGTCACAAGAATAATCCGTGGAGACATGTCCTGAAACGTTGGAATGGCTGCCCAAAATTATTGTGCAATTAAATTATTTTGGACTCTTCCTTTTTCATTTCATGCTTTTAATCTTTGTTCCCTATTTTGTTTGTTTTACATGTGCATCATTCCATATCTAGAAGGGGTTGATTCTAGAAAATTGCTCAAAACATGAAAACTCTGACCGTGGATGAAAGGCTCTTAAGGTACGAAGAGGGAAAGAAGGGGAAACAAGCGGTGGAAAATGAGAAGGGAAAGCGGCTTCGAGAGAAAGAGAAGGAAAATTCAGTTGCATGGAAGAGGAAAACTCCTGACAACAAGATGCGTTGCTAGAGTTACAGTCAGCCTATGATGAAGCCTGTAAGAAGTTGAAGCAAAGTCAAACCTTTATCATTGAGTTAGAGGCCAAAATAGAGGGCTTGAACCAAGCAATTCACAAGATGCAAGATGGCCATACCTATGAGGAGCCTCAAGCTAGTTTGAGCGAGAATGACTTCATGAAAGAGCGAGTTGAAGAAATTGATAACCTTCTCCAAGAGTACAGAACAAAGATCTTAGTTCTTGAAGATGTCGCCGAAGAAGGAAATGATTATTGGTTCACTCGCCTCAGAGATAATTCCTGAAGGTTCAGAGAACGAGATGAGTTCGATAGGATGGTGATGAAATAAGTCCAGGATGTGGCCAAGCATGTGACAATGTTGGCAACTGAAGCTGCAGCTCTTCGCCGCTACGTTAGGCTTATTAGAAAAGTTGGACTGAGGCTTATGTGGCTTAGAGAATACATTAAGGAGTTAGGTGTATGAGCCAAAAAAATATTTGTAATTTGAAAAGAATTTGATGTAATAAAGATCTTCTGTATTCAATAAAGAGTTTTCTTTTATGAGCAAAATCTCAATGGAATTAATGGTCCTTCGACTACATTCATGCATTTGCACTGCTTTGTTTGTTTTTTTGTCTATTTTTGTGAATTTATTTGTGCATACATTCATTCATGACAAAAACTAACTTAATATAAAAATGGCATAATATTCAAAATAGCTAAGACAACTCATAAGTACGGTACACGTGCCTAAATTCGAGCCATGAACACTGAAGAAAGGTTGATAGCTTTGGAGGCAAACCAAAAGAGCACTCAAGAATAGTTGGAAAGATGGAAACTGACCTGAAACAACAAATTGAGTCAGTTCATCAAAGGACAGTCAGATCAATAGATGCCATGCTAGGATTTAAGGATCCAGATGCAGTCGAAGAAGGTGGAAACACCGGTACAGTTCCATGATTTCCATGAATGACCTTTGGGAAGGAGACTGCTTCCAGAGCATAAACCCCAATCCATGTTGTTGAATCTTCTGCTCATGTTCCAAACGGAGAAGCTAATAATTACGAGGTACCTGACCTCAACGAAATTGCCGATAAGGTTAAGACTGAGAAGAAGTGGGAAGATAGGTATGAGAAGTTAAAAGGCATGATCAAATCTTTCCAAGATGGAGTTGCTCATGGTGGAATGGATGCTAAGAACTTGAGCTTGGTAACTGACTTGGTTGCGCCGCCAAAGTTTAAGGTCCCAGACTTTAAGAAATACAATGGAACCATGTGCCCATCAACACATTTAACCATGTATTGCAGAAAGATGTTTATGTACCTTGACAATGAGAAGTTTATCATTCATTGCTTCCAATAAAACTTAGTGGGATTAGCTGCGCGCTGGTATTCGCAACTGAGTCGGGTAAATATCAAATCATGGAAAGATCTGTCCAGAGCCTTCAGTGAACAATACAAACATATTTTAGACATGGTTCCAACCTGTTTGGTCTTGCAAAGGATGGAGCAAAAGCATCATGAGAGTTTCTGACAGTACACACAAAGATAGAGGGACGTAGCAGCACAAGTACAAACGCCGTTGCTAGAAAATGAAATCACCCCAATGTTCGTGGAAACTCTAAAGGGTCCTTTCTATGACCGTATGCTCAATCATGCCACGAAGAATTTTGCGGATATGCTAATGAATGGTGAACTAATCCTAGAAGCTATGAAGAGTGGATAGTTGGATAGTGGAGAAACACAGAAGACATATAAAAAGAGAGATAATGAAGTCAATGCTACAAATGTCTACAACCCTAGCTATTCAACATGTGTAGTGTTCAACAAGCGCAACACCTTTAACAAGCCCAACACTTCAGTTGCAGCTTCGAAAGTCGCAAATGCCCCAAAAGGAGAGCTAAGATATCAAGGGAACTCAAGACCCTACTTTCCTCCCATCCTAATGATGTATGCGAAGCTATTTGCTGAGTTGGTCAAATCACAGATGGTGCTGCCAAGACATGTTCCTCTGTTCTCACCTTCGTACCCGGCATGGTACGATGAGAAGGCCCAATTGGAATACCATGCAGGAGTAAGGGGGAATACAATTGAGAACTGCACTACATTCAAAAGGGTGGTAGATGATTTAAGGAAATCGGGCATGTTGTCATTTGAAACATCCGAAGAAAAAGGAAATCCTCTGCCAAACAACCAGAAGGCCGTAATAAATGTTGTTATAGAGGATGAAGCTAAAATAAACTAGAAACATGTTTTTGAGGTTAAAGAATCTATGAAATGGGTATGGACCCAAATGGTGGAAGCTGGGGTAATAGAAGGAAGGTTTGAAGAAGCGACGATCGAAGGATTGTATTGTGAGTACCATCAGAAGGAGAGGCATAAAATTGAAAATTGCTTAGAGTTTAAACAGTTAGTGTAGGCAAAAACTGACAATAAAGAGTTAGATTTTTTTGAGTAGGGAACCAAAGAACAGAAGATGGAAGTGTGTGTGTCAGAGGAATCATCCAATAAAAAGATTTATATAGGAATGAAGCCATTGTGGATCAAGACAAAGGCAAGAGTTAGTGAGCCAATTAGGGGTGGGACCCCACGATTGGTTGTAAAAGCATCGGTCTCATTCCCATATAAAGACAGTAGACAAGTTCCTTGGAACTATGCTTGCACAGTGATAGATCCGAGGAGCTCGACAGCTAAAGAAGAATGGAAAGAAGAACCTGTCAATGAAGTAGGCCATTTAACAAGAAGTTGAAGACTGTATTCCGCACCAAAAGCTGAGGATAGAGATGCAGCACATAGAAAGGCTGCTAATCAACACGACAAGGAAAAGGAAAAAGATTTCTTCCAAGAGAAAACACCAATGATTCATGAACCAGTGAAAGAATCAGAGGCCCAAGAGTTTCTGAAAATACTCAAGCACAGTGAGTACAATATGGTGGAGCAATTGCATTAACTTCCAGCCTTAATTTCTATGATGTCATTGCTACTGAGTTCTGAGGGTCATCGGGACGCCTTATTGAAAGTGCTAAACAAGACATTTGTGTTGAAGGAGATCACGACTGACAAGATGGACATGTTGGTCAATAATATTGCTGTTAATAATTTCATATCATTCAATGATGAAGAAATACCAGCGGAGGGAAGAGGATCATGCAAACCCCTCCATATTTCCAGAAGATGCAAAGGATATATGCTGCAAGGAGTCCTCATTGACAATGGGTCGACTTTGAATGTTCTCACTTTGGAAACGTTGAAAAAGTTGCTTATTGATATTTCTCACATGAGAGCTTATCAAAATACAGTATGGGCCTTTGACGGGATCTAAAGGGATGTGATAGGGAAAATTGATGTTCCCTTACAGATTGGACCATCAACTTTTGAGATAAACTTCATGGTTATGGATATAAACCCCAATTATAGCTGCTTGCTTGGGCGTCCATGGATTCATACAGCAAGTGCGACACCTTCTACCTTGCACCAAAAATTGAAATTTGTGATTGATGGACAATTGGTTATGGTTGGTGTGGAAGAGGAAATCATCGCATCGGTACCATATATTAAGGTGGACGAAGGGGCGCTCGAGTGTTATTTCAGAACATTGGAGCTAGTAAATGCAACCTTTGTCACTGAAGGGAGCAAGGTGCCCGAACCAGAGTTGTCAAGCTGCGCAAAGATGCAAGTGAAGCAGACACTAGGAAAATGAGCTAAGGTAGGAATAGGATTTGGAAAGAACCATCAGGGAAGGCTTTACCTAGTGGAGATCCCAATAAAGAAAGACCGGTTCGGCTTGGGCTTCAAGCCCACTAAATGGCAAAGAAAAGTAGAGTTCAAAAAACAACAAGAAAGAAGGAAAGTGAGGTTGAGCGGAGGGGAGACTGAGTAGGAGCCAATGACATATCCACCTTTGAGTCATATCGTATAGCGTTTTAGTGTTCTTTAAATATGAGCGCAAGTGCACACTCATGTCAAGTAATAGTATAAAAGATATCGTCTCCCACGGGGATTAGATAGCTTGACTCAAATCATAACTCCTTCACAAAGGAAAATTAAAATGCAGAAATAAGTTGAATTGTTTAAGAAGAAAAGAAAATAAAACACAAGTAAATATAAGGGAAGAGTTCAAATTGATGGAATGGGCCGGGTTATGCTGTTGTTTAGTGTGAAACTGCGTTGAATAGGATAAGTTGCTATGCGCTGCCAGACTTCGTTGCCTCGGCGGGGGATGACATGTAGGATGTTGTGACGCTCTCGCTGCCCCGGTAGTGGAATGGAAGTGTTTCTCAGCGGCGAACTCGATAGAACTACAATGTTCAGAAAAACGCTTCAAAAGTGATCCCGCTTATGTCTAAGTCAGAATGTTGTTGATGCCCATTGCAGATAATACCAGCCGCGGCGTGAATCGTGCAAAGACAACAATGTTTGGTTCTTTCTCTTTTAGCCGCCTTAAACCCTAACCTATGTCTAGGCTGGATTGATCAACACTTGATTAAGGTGAAGATCGTACTTACTCCTTTCGTGAGTTCGACTCTCTCGATACCAAACAAGTGGATAGTAATCAACTAATCTTTCGCCTTAATTGAAAACTATGAAGAACATGAAATAAGCAAACCTTAAAGCTTTTATTGCAAAAACAAACTTAAAAACCTAAACCGTTCTCACGCTAATTACAACATAACCCAAACCCAAAGAGAATTGTAGAACATAATTGCGGCAAAAAAACCTAAACTATGCCTAAGGGAAAACCTAAGTTGTTTTGAAGTAAAAGTACAATGGGTATATATAAGCATTAGCTAGGTCTAGTCCTTCTAGAAGTAGAAGTCTTCAAAGTAGCTTTTGCATTAAATGCAACCTTATATTCTGACGTCTTTGAGTTGAATGTGGATTTCTTCACGTTGCCTTGCTCCGCATGTAATCTTGAATTCCTCCTTCGGCAGCTCTTCCTGCTGCTACATTCATCAGGAAATTTAGTGGATATCATCGTTAGAATCAGGATTTTCTGCTCTAAAGATTGCACTCCAGTTCTCCAATTCCTCAGTTTGCTGTCTTGGGCGGAAGGTAGGGCAGCGGCTGCTACTCAGCAGCTGCTGTCTCTATCTAGAACTGTATCAGTACAACTCCTTAGTTTGCCGCCTCAGCATCATGTCCTCAGCTCTCCTCTCCTTCTACCAGCCTCTAGTACCTGAAACTAAAACTAAGCTAAAACAATACATTTTCTTTACCAAATAAAAGATAATAAATAAAAAACATGGCCAAGTAAAGAATACTGTAAAATACAATGCACGATCCTAATTATGCCTAAAATTTACTTAAAATAGCAATAATATGAGATGAAATGTGCATGGAATATAGAACTTATGGACACTTTACACACCCCCACACTCAAACTATTGCTTGTCCTCAAGCAATGCAACATAAATATACTTGCCCTTTTAAACTAATCAGAAAGAAAAATTCTTTTTTAAACTTTATTTAACACCTCGAGGTTGTGGCACCTGTCATTAGATTAGTGAGAGGGGAATAACATGAATTACCTCGGAATTAAACTATAATATGCCAGTGAAGTGTGTGCAGAACTATGTACAGGCTGAGTCTGATGAATATTCTAAGTAAACAGAGATGTTGTCATGATATACAAGATTGCTGCCGAGACAACATAATTAAGCATAATTAAATAATCATGGCAATAAGGGATTCAGCTTATAACAACTACTATCCTAGGTTTGAAATTAAGATAGGAGCAAACTACAAAACCCCGAACCCATGGAGTAGAGTCATCCCGTGAAGACTTTCATTCACTCATGCTAATTTGTCCGTCACTTCAAGATTTTCAGATTCATGGACTTCGATAGCAGCGGAGTATCCTTGCACATGATTCTTCCTAGAGCATGTTTCGGGAACCTCTAGGGATAGACATCATAAAAAATTTCTTTTTCCTACCTTGGCAATGCTTTTGTTTTTCCTGTTTATTGCCTGTCGCGGCAGCTTCCTGCAACCATGTTAGAATTTTATAAATAATTCAACAGGCAATATTTATCAGAAACTCAACCAAATTCAGCAAGTAACAATAGCGTTTTCAATTTTTGGCAACTATATAAAAATCCTAACTTTACTTCATGGTTTTCCCCTAAAATTAAGTTCATTTTAACTTGGTGCGAAAATTTAAAGTCGACTATCCTATCATAGGCACAAGTTCTAGAATGCCCTAAAATATACCTAAATAAAAATAATCAGTTCTAACCCCCCAAACTCGAGATGGACATTGCCCTCAAAGCACAAAATAAAATACAAAATAAAAAGAGAAAATTCAATTAAGATAAAAATAGAAAAATAAATAAAGAGAAGAAAAGAGAAAAAAAACTCTAGAAAATGGCTGAGGGTTGAGAAGAGGCTTGTGTCTTAGCGGTAGAGGAGGATTTGATGACAAGGTGGCGACCGACAGATGCCCGAGAGGCAGACTTGGCTGGTGAGACCTTTGCTGTCCGCGACGGCTAAACTCTCTTAGGAGTGGGGCGAGGCTCTTCATGAGGTTCTTCACGGGGTTCTTCTAGAGGGGATATGCTCTCCTCGGATTCTGTCTCCTCGTCCACTAGCTCGACGGCTATGAGGTTTCGCTTCCTCTTCCTTGTTCCTTTTATTGGTGCTGTCGGAGGGTCTATCGCCATTGGGGCTGTTGCTGTTGTCAGCTGCTGCTCAATCTCATCAGATGAGGAGGTGTTAGCCACCGTTGCAGCTGTGCAGATGGGTGAAAGATACTGATGATGCCTCTTGGGAGAGTCTTCCACCGTGTTAGAACCAGAGGTGGAGGAATACAAAGGGTAATGCGTCGGAGACGTCATCTGGCGGCGGAAGGCGGCGTGGCGGGCAACTGCTTCTGATGGTGTGCCTTCTCTGGGTGTAGCTGCGGTGGCGAGGTCGGCAGGGAAGGTTGGCAGGGTGGGGCCATCGTCTGGAAATTTCTGAAGGAGATATGTCACAAAGGCATCTTGTACCTCCCCCACGTATTTCATCAAGGTCAACTGTTGTTGCTCGATTCGTTTGTTGTTGTCAATGAGGGTGTGCAGTAGAGTGAGGACTTCATTGGTCGGGGCAGCTTCAGTACTGTCGAGGGCAGCTGGAGTGGCTGGCTGGATGGCAGAGGGCGGGCTGAGGGTGATGGGCTCTATCTCCTGGGCCTACATAATCTACAAGCGAACTTTCCTGGTCTACCCCTCTTTGGCGGCTGTCATCTCATCTTCTGGGTCGGTTGGGACGTTGAAGTTGGCACAAAGGCATGTGATGAGAGGCGGGAAGTACAGCCTGCCCTTTGTCTTGCGGAAGCAGATTGTGGATCTCCTTGCATATGATCTCCCCAACGTTGATGGGCCGGTTCACCATGATGTTGTGGATGAGTGCAAGGCGCGGCCGATCGATAGTGGAGTTGTGGGAGATGGGCAAGAGACGACGTTTGATAAAGGTATTCCACAGCACATGCTCGGGCAGCAGGTGACGGCGTTGGACAGAGTTGTCATGCTTTCCTACCAACCACGGCATGTTGGGCTTTGCACAGCTTGGCCTTGAGTCTGTCGTAGTCGACAGCCGTCAGTGACTGCCTCCATTCCTCGTGAGGGTTGTCGTCCATCTCTATGTCGTACAAGTTGTTGATCACGGTGGCGTTCAGCTTGACAGGCTCCCCTCGGACATAGACAAACGGTAGCTCTGGGCAGGGGTGATGGGCATAGAATTCTCTGACCAAAGTGATGTTGGTTGTTGAGTGCATAAATGATCTTTATTTTAGCCCTCATTTTTTCCATATTATTGATGCACTCAAGCATGTTTAATTGCATTCTAGGATAGTTGTTACATAAACATCACAAATGGAAAATATTGCACAGATGCTGCTGAATTTGGGTTATTTTTGTAGGTTCCTGTTGTGGCAGCATCCATGGCAGCAAAGGAACATAAATTAGTTGCAGAGCTGGAGTGAAGAAGTGAAGGAGATTGTCTGCTACAATGTTGTCGTGACCGCTGTCGTGGGAGAAGAGGCAACAGTAAAGACCGTGGTGACGAAAAAATGCAAAGTGGAGTTCGATCGATAGAGCATTTAAAGCCTGATTTTCGTGGACCACTTGCATAACTGTTGAAGCCCAGAAGCACAAGGAAGGCCTGGTCCTAAGATTGAGGAAAAAAGTCAAAGCAATAAAATAGGGCGAATTAAAAGACATCTACTCAGAGATTTAGTCTTTAATAGAGTTGTACTTTAATTCAAACTTGTATTCTTGGCCATTAAGAAAACCCAAGACCAAGGCCTATATATATGCTTGTAATTTGACTAGGTAAAGGATATCTAGCTCCTAGCCGTCTTCCCCCAAAACCCTAGTCATTTCTCTCTCTTCGCCATGTTCTATACTCCCCTTAGGGCAAATAGTTGATCTTGTAAATTAGTTGTAAGGATTGTACTGTTTTAGGATTTTTCTGTTCAATTCAATAAAAGCTTCAAGTTTATTTACTCTAATTTCAACATCCCATAAGAGTTTCGGGAGAGCATTGTGAGGTTATCCATTTACTTAACATCGAGAGAGTTAAGTATACGAAAGAAGTAAGTACGAGTTTTCCAGTTTATGGTTAAACCATCTTGGCCTAGGGATAGGTACAAGGTTAAGCAGCTAAAGAAGAATTCACAAACATCGGTGTTCATCCTTCGATTCACGCCGGGAGGTATCATCAAAGACGTGTTCATTGACAGAACTGGGGCCTAGGGATAGGACTAGTCACAACAGGGATTCTTGCTGAGCTTGAAGTATAGAGTTGTTGATCGCTGCCGCGACAGGTGCTACCGCGTCAGGCCCGACGACAGCCGCAAAAAAAAGCCCTTGAGCAGTGCAACACTTGCACTACTGAGCAAATCAATACCAGCATATTTTATCAAACTGATTTCCTCTTTATTCTTAATTTATTCTCAAAATTACTCGAAACAATTTATTAAACTTATTTCTTTTCTTGTGCAGAGATTCATGGATAAAAGTATTTCCAGTCCCTGTGGAGACGATATCTGATACTTAGTTTCACTTTATTACTTGCGACATATACACTTGCACGTATTTGCGATAGACTATTTTACACACAATAAGTTTTATGCACCGTTGTTGGGGACTGGCAACATACCTTTAACTTTAATTACTACACCCTTTAATTTTTGTTTTATGTTTTAGTTGATTTATTTTCCCTTTGCTTTTCACAAGGGTCTTCTATTGCTTATGCGTAGATCGAGACGTGGTAAAGAACCTGAGTATGAATTAGATCCAGAAACCAATCGAACATATCATCTCAAGAACCAAGCCCGACTCTTGATAGAAAGAAACAACTATCTTGAGGAAAGATTGGAAGCAATGGTGAACGGAAGACAAGGCAATGAGGCGGATAATTTCAACAACAACAACAACAACCCTATGGTTGATGTTGAACCTCCTAATGATGCCCAAAACAATTGGCCGCCGCCTGCTACCCCAACAGCACGACAAACTTGCCGGGAGTACATGGATAACGACCATGTTGAACTAGAAACTACGCTGCCAGATGTGGACGCTGAACACTTTGAACTGAAACCTGTGATGTTCAGCATGAAAAATTTCGTTGGTCAGTTTGGTGGTTCTGCTACTAAGGATGCGCATGAACATCTAAAAACCTTCCAGGAGATTGGATCATTCAGACAACTAGGAATAAGCCCGTAAGTACTGAGACTCCGGCTATTTCCTCATTCATTGAGAGATAAAGCGAAAACGTGGTGGAACAAGTTGACACCGGGTTCAATAAGAACTTGGGCGAATCTCTGTCGTGAATTTCTTTCTCGTTTTAATCATTCCCTCTTATTTGAAAGATTACGTAACGAGATTGCTACTTTTCAACAGGAAGATGACGAACCAATGCACGAGGCATGGGACCGATTTACAACCCTCTTACGAAACTGCCCGATGCATGGATTCCCTGGGTGGAATTAGGTTGTCAAATTCTATAATGCTGCCAACGCACACACTCAAATGAGGATAGACTCAGCAGCAAACGGCTTGTTATTGGACAAGGAACCAGAGGATTCAATGTTGGTGTTGAAAAAGTTAGCTAAAAATGATTAGCAGTTCCCCATAGCTCGAAGATGAGGTAGACGAGGAGTATTTGTCAAGGAATACGAATCTGACAACTCGGTCAAAACTCAAATTGCATACCTCACCAAGATAGTTGAAAACTTGCAGCAGAAGGAATCTAAGGCTGTATTTTCTGCTGAAGAGGTGTGTGAAACTTGTAGCGGAAACCACAGTACAAATGAGTGTCTTTTACAGCTGGAAGAAGGGATGTATGTTGGAAATTATAACAAGAACAGAAGCTATGATTCCAACAACTACAACCCAAACTGGAGAAAGGACCCCAAATTTCCCTAGAGTAACACAAACAATGCATTGAACCCTCCAGTCTAGAATAACCAGAACCAAGGGGGTCCCAAAATCTTGTCAGGACAACAACCACATCAGTAGTCACAACAACAACCGACAACCACAACGAGCATACTGGAACAGACCCTGGCAACCTTCATGTCTCAAACAGAAGCATATATGGAAAAAATGGATCACTTTGTCAAGAAAACTGAATCATTCATGGATAAGACAGGTGAGAATGACAAACCATGAGGCTACCCTAAAATCCCTAGAGACACAAATGGGTCAGGTTTCACGGTTCATAAACCCAAGGCAGAATGGAGGATTCCCTAGTGATACTAAGGTCACTAGAAAACCCACACATGAGCAGTGCAAATCTATTATAACGAGGAGTGGGAAACAGTTACAAGGGCCGATTATTAAAGAAACAACTGATAAGAAATCGACCCCACAGAAACCTACCGAGAACATTGCCCCAACAGAAGCAAAACAGCCTGTTGTCGCCACCTCTGCCACGACAGTAGAAGAAATAGAGAAGCAGGCAAAAGAAACTACAAAATGTGAGCCTCCTCCAATTTGATTCCCATGTGAAGGACGCCTCAAAGACTGTCATCCTCCACCCCCTTTTCCACAGCGATTAAAAAAACAGAAACAGGAATACCAGCTTAAGAAAATCTATGATGTTTTTAAGCAAGTACACATCAACATCCCGCTGTTAGAAGCCATTAAGCAGATGCCTGGTTATGCAAAGTTCCTTAAGGATGCAATGTCTAGGAGAACCAGACTTGAGGAGTTTGAAACAATGATGATGACAAAAGGATGCATGGCAATCCTTCATAAGCGTCCACCCCCAAAGAAGAAGGATCTCGGGAGTTTCATAATACCATACATAATTGGTGATAAATTTGTGGGTAAGGCACTTTGTGATCTAGGTGCTAGTATTAATTTAATGCCCAAATCTGTATTCCAGAAGGTAGGTATTGGACAAGCAAGACCCACAACAGTCATGCTGCAACTAGCAGACCACTCTTACGTACAACCGGGAGGAAAGATTGAAGATATTTTGGTAAGAGTGGATAAGTTTATATTTTTTGTTGACTTTCTGGTTTTAGACTGTGAAGCAGATGAAAACGCACCGATCATCCTAGGACGACCCTTTCTAGCCACAAGGAGAATAGTGATCGATGTAGAGAAGGGAGAACTGACTATGAGAGTCAATGACCAGCATATAAAGCTCAATGTTCTCCAAGCTTTTAAACAAGCTGATGCAGAGGAAGAATGTAAGGCAATATTAGAAGTAATCATGGACCAACCTTGCATCAGATCAAGCTGTCACGACAGACAATTTGGGATAGGCATTGACGACAGCATTGACGACAGCGACTCCTCAGCCAATGAAGCATCTGACACTGAAGGTTCTGATGAGGTAAATGGGATAGGCACACGCCCAGGTAAGTTCTTCGAGCCTTTGAATTATACCTCGAATGAACATGTGATCCAAAAGCCTTCCATTAGGCAGCCACATGTTTTAGATCTTAAACCCCTGCCAGGGCAACTTAAATATGTTTTTTCTTAGAATTAATGATACGTTGCCTGTAATCATCTCTTCTAAGTTGATGCAGGCACATGAACAACAACTGATCAGGATGCTACAGCAGCATAAGAAGGCAATCAGATTGACCATTGTCGACATCTAAGGTATCAGTCCGGCAAGTTGTATGCACAAAATCCTCTTGGAGGATGATCATAAGCCGACAATTGATGCTCAGAGAAGACTAATCGAAGCTATACGAGAGGTGGTACGAAAAGAGATCATCAAGTGGCTTGATGTTGGAATTATCTATGCCATCTCGGATAGCAAGTGGGTGAACCCAGTGAAATGCGTACCCAATAAGGGAGGCATAACGGTAGTAACCAACAAGGAAAACGAGCTAATCCTAACCAGAACTGTGACCTGTTGGAGGGTTTGTATGGACTACCAGAAGGACCACTTCCCCTTACCATTTATTGATCATATGTTAGATAGATTAGCAGGGAAGCATTACTATTGTTTCCTTGACGGTTACTCAGGTTACAACCAAATCGCAATTTCACCGGAGGATCAGGAGAAAACAACCTTCACATGCCCATACGGAACATACGCCTTTCGAAGAATGCCATTTGGATTGTGTAACGCACCAACAACTTTTCAGCAATGTATGATGGCAATATTCTCCGATATGGTGGATGATTTCCTGGAGATCTTCATGGATGACTTTTCCGTCTTTGGAGATAGTTTCAACGATTGCCTAGGCAATTTGAAGAAGGTGCTTGAAAGATGCGAGGAGGCCAAACTTGTACTAAACTGGGAAAAATGCCACTTTATGGTGGATGAGGGCATAATGCTTGCAGCGGCATAGAAGTGGATAGAGCAAAAATAGAAGTCATTGAAAACTGCCGCCACCCACAACAGTCAAGGGCATTAGAAGTTTCTTATGACACGCAGGGTTTTATCGTAGATTTATTGCCAATTTCTCTAAAATTACTAAACCCATGTGTCTCTTGTTGGAACAGAATAGGGCATTAGAAGTCACTGAATGTACTGAAGCATTCAGGACACTAAAAGAGAAGCTGATAATAGCCCCAATAGTACAGCCACCAGACTGGAGTTTACCGTTCGAGATCATGTGTGACGACAGTGACTATGCTGTTGGAGCAGCACTAGGGAAGAGGAAGGAGAAACTCTTCCATATTATATACTATGCCAGCAAGACCTTAAATGATTCCTAGATAAACTACACCACAACAGAAAAGGAGTTGCTAGCGGTGGTGTTTGCAATTGACAAGTTCTGACCATATATACTTGGAACAAAAGTGGTGGTCCATACAGATCACTCATCACTCAAATATCTATTCACCAAGAAGGATGCTAAGCCAAGATTGATACGTTAGATTCTACTGCTGTAAGAATTCGATATTGACATCAAGGACAAGAAGGGAAAAGAAAACCAAGTAGCTGATCACTTGTCAAGACTGGAGATGGGAAAGGACCAAGAGAAAGACAAGACTAACATACAAGAAACCTTCCCAGACGAGCAGTTATTCACTACCACCAGTACTATCGTAACTGCCATGGCGGCAAGTAAGCTTCCTGAAATCCCTTGGTATGTTGACATTGTAAATTACATTGTTAACGGTGTACTACCTCCTGAACTTAACTACCAAGCAAGGAAGAAGTTCCAAAATGATGCAAAACATTATTATTGGGACGAACCTCTTCTCTTTAAGCACTATGCAGATCAGATCATCAGGAGATGCATACCACAGGAAGAACAGGAAGAAGTGCTTCACCACTGCCATGCTGCCCCTTATGGAGGACACTTTAGAGGAAACAAAACTGCTGCCAAAGTTCTGCAATCTGGTTTCTATTGGCCTACAATGTTTAAAGATGCACAAGCTTTTTACAAGAGTTGTGATAAATGCCAAAGGACTGGAAACATCTCTAGAAGGCATGAGATGCCCATGCAGAACATTCTTAAAGTCAAAATTTTCGATGTTTGGAGAATCGACTTCATGGGACCATTCCCATCCTCTTGTGGGAATGTATACATACTATTGGCAGTAGACTACGTGTCCAAGTGGGTAGAGGCTATCGCCACACAAAAGAATGATGCCAAGACCGTGCAAAGATTTCTACACAAACATATCTTCTCAAGGTTTGGCATCCCAAGGGCGATTATTAGTGATCAGGGTAGGCACTTTGATAACAGGGTAATTGCTAGTGCACTGAAAAAATATGGAATTACGCACAGGATCGCAACAACATATCTCCCTCAAACCAATGGGCAGGCTGAAATCTCAAATAAAGAAGTCAAGAACATCCTAGAAAAGATGGTTAAACCAACTAGAAAGGATTGGTCTCTTCACCTAAATGATGCACTATGGGCTTACAAGACTGCATTTACGACACCATTGGGAATGTTGCCCTACCGCTTCATCTACGGAAAAACCTGCTACCTACCTGTCGAGATAGAACATAAAACATATTGGGCTATCAAGACAGTTAACATGGACTGGAAAAAGTAGGGCAGAAAAGGCTGCTGAAATTGAAGAAATTCGAGCAATGGCCTATGACAACACCAGGATATACAAGGACAAAATAAAGAAGTGGCACGACAGAAAACTCCTGCCACGACAGTTTAGCCCAGGGCAGAAGGTGTTGTTATTCAACTCTAGGTTGAAGCTTTTCCCAGGAATGCTAAAATCTAGATGGTCTGGACCCTTCCAAGTAGTCTAGGTTTTTCCTCATGGTGCCATCACAATCAGATCAATCAAGGACGGGCACCAATTCAAAGTCAATGGACAAAGGCTAAAGCACTATCAGGGGACTGAAGCCCCAAGAGTGCAGGAAGTAGTTACTTTAGGAGATTCTCTTCAAATAATCCCTAATTTAACTTACTTTTATGTATTTTATTTATTTTATTTTTATTGTTTTGGGAAATAAGAATTTAATATTTTGTTTATTTTAGTTTCAGGTAAATAAAGCAGAGTTAAGAGAAGGAATGAACCAACCCACCACACTCACAACAGCCCATGAAGCCCAATGGAACAAGGCTGTCGTGACTGTTGGTTACCTGCTGTCACGGCAGACGTGCAAAATACAGCCTGTCACAAAGTTGTCGCGATAGACACGAAAATGCGTAACAGACACGCAGCAGACACGGAAACGCGTGACAGACGCGTCAAGAAACCGCATGACAGCTGGCTCTGTTATTCACGCCACCCGTTACAGTTCCAACGGGCAGAAAAATCTCGTTCTATATAAACCACCCTTCCCATTTCATTTTTCACCTCATTCTCTTCTCTCTACTTTGTTTTCGAAGATTTTAGCTTTTTAAGAATTTTCTTTTATTTCCACAGTTTCCTTACAATGACTACACGATCAACCAGAAGAAGTGTTGCCTCCACATTTGCCGCGGCAGTATCTACACCTAGCCACAACAGAATCCCTAGGAGGTTCGCCTCGGCAGACTCAGAAAAGAGATATTACGACTCTTTTCAGAAACAAGAGATGTGGGAGGAACGAGGTTTCACCTACACGAAAAAAACGGGAGATCTAGGGCTCGAAGCATTCATCTCCAAGAGGATCATCGCGTTAACATGGCAGATGTTTGCGGTCCAACCAGAAGAGATAAATGTCAACTTGGTTCATGAATTTTACGCTGCCATCTCTTCCAAGGATGCCACGACAGTAACTGTTAGGGGTAAGGAAATCTCCCTTGAGCCAGCCTACATCAACACACTTTATGGCATTTATGAGGGCAGAAAGGAAGATGCACACAATAGGTTTGTCAACAATTTGTCGCCGGCAGACTATGACAGAGGAAGGCACCAGTTGGAACGATGATCCCAAGCACAGAGGGACGGTGCGAAAGACCCAACTCTTACCGGTAGCCAAACTCTAGAACCACTTTGTGAAGAAGCGTCTTATGCCAACATCACACAACACAACAGTGGACCGATAGAGACTTGCCCTCGTGCATTCCATCATCAACGAGTGACAGATCAATGTTTGTAAATATATACTCGATGGCATCCATGAGTGTGTAACAAGAGTAATGGGCCCCCTTTCTTCCCCTATTTAATCACCACCCTCTGTCGGGCCAATAATGTGCCCAAGATCGCTGAAGGCGTAAGGATCCAAGGCAACGGGTGGACGCAACATAACCTCTACAGCTTGATGGAGTTCAAGGCGACCACCACAGTGGCATATGTTGGTCCCTCTGCCACGACATACCCAATGACAGAACCAGATTCCATGGAACCTGTCGCGGCAGAGCCTGAGCAGACAGAGCCCGCACAACAAGCAGACACCTCCTCCAACCAACTCCTTCAACTGCTGAAAAAGATGGAGGTCAGGCAGCTGGGATTCATGGAATTCATGAGGGACTTCACCACTGCCAGGATAAATTTCATTAAAGTTGATCTTAAGCACCCAAATGTGCAGTTTCCCTCTTTCCCAGAAAACTTTCTTGCCACCCTACACCTGCATCCAGCCCTAAGACGCCCACACCGACTGTTGCCTCCATTACATCCACTGTCACGGCCGGAGACGGCGACAGTCTGGCAGAAATTGATCCCAAATACTTTGAAGGTTTCTCCTCATCCTCAATCTAGCACGATGACTCCAACTCGGAGCCCTCTGTCGTTCGAAAGATAGCCAAGGACTTCCCTCTGATGAAAAAGAAAAAGCTTGATATCGATGTTGAGGGACCCTGCCGTGACAGAGCAGACGACATCAGTAGCAGTGACAGTGAACTCGAGGTCCTGGACAAGGCCTCAAAGATCTTACCTACCCGAGTCCAGCCACCTCGAGAAGCAAAAAAGAAGGTAGCCTCACCATCTCCAAATCCCAAGCCAGCCTCTGCCACCAAAGTAACTTCCCGTCGGCAGCTCCGCATCAGCAGAAGCGACATCAGCTCTTCAACTTAAGCTCTTTTACTTTTCTGTCGTCTTTGCTTTTTATTTGATATTTTTGATGTTTCTTTTTCATTTTGTTTATGTTTCATGCATTGAGGACAATGCAACCCTTGAATTTGAGGGTGTGTTGTTCTCCTTTAATTAATGAACTTTATTTAAGTTGTGTCTCATTTCTTGTTAATTCTGTGTTAAAAAATATATTTAGCTTATGTCTTTGAACTACATTTTCCTGTCGCGACATTCTCTGTCGTTACAGTATCTTTAGGATGTTTTAGGAATTATTTAGAGCCTTGCTATAGTTCTAAACTTTAAAAATACCTTTGTGACTTATATGTTGTCTAGACTACTGTTAGTAAACTTAGAATAGAAGACCTAACCACTTGAGTTGCCCCTAGAGGTTCCTAACACCGGCTCTAGGAAAAAGAAAAAAAAGAGAAAAGAAAAGAAAACTTAGACTCAGTTGCCCCTAGAGGTGCCTAACACCATCTCTAGGAAGATAGCTAGAGGTGCCCAAAACCGGCTCTAGTCAAAATAAGAAAAACTTGGGTCTAAGTTAGAAAAAACTAAAGGAGCTTAAGAATTCCCTCCAGTTAAAAATTACTTTGAATTAAATCTCAAGTGAGTAGCATAACTATTCTAGTTGCTAAAAAGTTTAGACACATGTATGTTCACAAAACCTGCACACACTTGCACGAAAATTATAGCATTGTTCCTAATAAGTCCATAAACACTCGAAAAGGTATTGCTCTTGATAGTGAAGGTGCTAAAGGTAATGACAGTTCACTGAGTTAAGCCAAGTCTTTCATTCTTAGTTAGGTTCCATTTTCTTAAGGACAAGCAATAACTCGAGTTTGAGGGTGTGTTGAGTGCATAAATGTTCTCTGTTTTAGCCCTCATTTTCCCATATTATTGATGCACTCAAGCATGTTTAATTGCATTTTAGGGTAGATTTTACATAAACATCACAAATGGAAAATATTGAACAGATGCTGCTGAATTTGGGTTATTTTTGCAGGTACCTGTCGTGGCAGCTTCTATGGCAGCAAAGGAGCAGAAGTTAGTTGCAGAGCTAGAGTGAGGAAGTGAAGGAGACTGACTGCTACAATGTTGTCGTGACTGCTACCGTGGCAGAAGAGGCGACAGTAAAGACCATGGTGACGGAAAAAAACAAAGTGGAGTTCGATCAATAGAGCATTTAAAGCCGGATTTTCGTAGACCACTTGCATAACTGTTGGAGCCCAGAAGCACAAGGAAGGCCTAGTCCTAAGTTTGAGGAAAAAAGTCAAAACAAGAAGATAGAACGAATTAAAAGACATCTACTCAGAGATTTAGTCTTTAATAGAGTTGTACTTTAATTCAAACTTGTATTCTTGGCCATTAAGAAACCCTAAGACAAAGGCCTATATATATGCTTGTAATTCGACTAGGTAAAGGATATCTAGCTCCTAGCCGTCTTCCCCCAAATCCCTAGTCATTTCTCTCTCTTCACCATGTTCTAAACTCCCCTAGGGCAAAGGGTTGATCTTGTAAAGTAGTTGTAAGGATTGTATTGTTTTTAGGATTTTTCTGTTCAATTCAATAAAAGCTTCAAGTTTACTTACTCTGATTTCAACATCTCATAAGAGTTTCGGGATAGCATTGTGAGGTTATCCATTTACTTAACATCGGGATAGTTAAGTATACGAAAGGAGTAAGTACGAGTTTTCCAGTTTATGGTTAAACCATCTTGGCCTAGAGATAGGTACAAGGTTAAGCAGCTAAAGAAGAATTCACAAATATCAGTGTTCATCCTTCGATTAACGCCGGGGGGTATCATCAAAGACGTGTTCATCGACAAAACTTGGGCCTAGGGATAGGACAAGTCACAATAGGGATTCTTGCTGAGCTTGAAGTACAGAGTTGTTGATCGCTGCCGCAACAACAACAGACCTCTGCCGCGACAAGCTCGACGACATCCGCAACAGAAAAGCTCTTGAGTAGTGCAACACATGCACTACTGAGCAAATCAATACCAGCCTATTTTATCAAACTGATTTCCTCTTTATTCTTAGTTTATTCTCAAAATTACTCGAAACAATTTATTAAACTTATTTCTTTTCTTGTGCAGAGATTCAAGGATAATAGTATTTTCAGTCCCTGTGGAGACGATATCTGATACTTAGTATCACTTTATTACTTGTGACGTGTAAACTTGCACCTATTTGCGATAGACTATTTTACACGCCACATTGGCCATCTCCGGCTGCTGTGCGAATATTTCCCATCCCTTGCTGTGGATGGTTTCGAATAAGGCGGGCTCTAAGCCAAAGTACCATGTTTGCTTCGTGTAGTGGAACCCTTGCTCCTCCCAAATTGGTTATTTTGCAAACTATGTTTTGTATCTATTCTCACCTGCCTTGGAGCAGAAGTGTTGGAAGGTGGGTTTGGGTGCTGATGTTGATGTTGATGTTGATGCCATGTGTGAGACGGTCTAGACATAACTGAAACTTAAAGAAAATATTGTAAGAAAAGAGAGCTATGGATTCAAGAAAAGTATAGCAAGGAGGTGAAAGTAAAATGAATAAATGAGATGAGTGAGGTTTAAATAGGGGTTGGCGAGAGGTGTCGGGGCAGCATTAAATGTTCAACGGGCAAGTTGCCTCGGCGTGCTGTTGGGTACTTGTAGTCATTTTTGGCGGCTTGGTTCAGGATTCGCAGTGCCTCCTCTGGTGCTTTGTTGAGGATGATCCCATTGGCAGAGGCGTCAATCATCATTCGAGTTGGGTAGTTTACCCCATTGTAAAACATTGACACATGTGTCCAAGCTGGAAAACCATGAAGCGAGTGGTTATTTAGCATCTTTTGGTACGACTCCCATGCTTCATACATTGGCTCATCATCCCCTTGTTGGAAAGCCGTGATCTCGTTTCTCAATCTATCTGTGACATTAGATGGGCTGAAGGAATCCAAAAAAATCCTCGCAAAGCTCTGTCCATGTGTTGAATGATCCTGATGGCTGGTTGTTTAACCATTGTTTTGCCCTATCCCTCAGTGAATAGGGGAATAACCTCAGCCTTAGCACATCTTGGTGGACTCCATGTATTTTGAAGGCTCTGTATATGTCTAGGAATCCTCTTAAGTGCTGTCGAGCATCTTCTGTGGTAGTTCCTCCCTGGTGGTTCGAACGTACTGTGGCTTCCTGGGCGGAAAAAAGGGCGGCTGCCTTGGTGGAACTTGTTGTTGTTCTCTGGGCAGCGGGTCTTGCTACCCATCCCTGCTGTGCTGAGCATTATCGGCACGGTTGTTGTTTATCTCTTCCATGATTTCCTCTCTTCTTTAGCATTCCCTAGGGCCATTCTAATTTCCTTTTTGAGTTCTCTTGCTCTTTGTTCGATGTCGTCAAAGTAAACGATTTCGCCTTTTGGGTTTGCCCTGGTCATGCACTAGCAAAGGAAACTGTAAAATTCTTTCTTTTTTTTCGATTGAAAATAAAAATAATAAGCACTAAAAATTAAATGAAAATAAAATAAAAGTGCAGAAATTAAAAACAAATTTCGATGTTACCAATCCCCAGCAACGGCGCAAAAAACATGTAGAGCGTTTTAGTGTTCTCTAAATATGAGCGCAAGTGCACACTCCTGTCAAGTAAGAGTATAAAAGATATCGTCTCCCACATGGATTTGAAAGCTTGACTCGAATCGTAACTCCTGCACAAAGGAAAATTAAATGCACAAATAAGTTGAATTGTTTAAGAAGAAAAGAAAATAAAACACAAGTAAATATAAGGGAAGAGTTCAGATTGATGGAATGGGTCGAGTTATGCTGTTGTTTAGTGTGAAACTGCATTGAATAGGACAAGTTGCTTTGCGTTGCCAGACTTCGCTGCCTCGGTAGGGGATGACAAGTAGGCTGCTGTGACGCTCTCGCTGCCCCGGTAGTGGAAAGGAAGTGTGTTTCAGCGGTGAACTCGGTAGAACTACAAGGTTCGGTAGAATGCTTCAAAAGTGATCCCACTTATGTCTAAGTCAGAATGTTGTTGATGCCCACTACAAATAATACCAGTCGCAACGTGAATCGTGCAAAGACAACAATGTTTAGTTCTTTCTTTTTTAGTCGTCTTAAACCCTAACCTATGTCTAGGCAGGATTGATCAACACTTGATTAAGGTGAAGATCGTACTTACTCCTTTCGTGAGTTCGACTCTCTCGATACCAAACAAATGGATAGTAATCAACTAATCTTTCGCCATAATTGAAAACTATGAAGAACATGGAATAAGCAAACCTTAAAGCTTTTATTGCAAAAACAAACTTAAAAACCTAAACAATCGTTCTCATGCTAATTACAACATAATCTAAACCCAAAGAGAATTGTAGAACACAATGGCGGCAAGAAAACCTAAATTATGCCTAATTGAAAATCTAAGTTGTTTTGAAGTAAAAGTACAATGGGTATATATAGGCATTAGCTAGGTCTAGTCCTTCTAGAAGTAGAAGTCTTCAAAGTATCTTTTGCATTAAATGCTACCTTAAATTCTGACTTCTTTGAGTTGAATGTGGACTTCTTCACGTTGTTTTGCTTCATAAGTAATCTCGAATACCTCATTCGGCGGCTCTGCCTTCTACTATGGTCATCGGAAAATTGAGTTGATAGCATCGTTAGAATCAGGATTTTCTGCTCTATAGATCGCACTTCAGTTCTCCAATTTCTCAGTTTGCTGTCTTGGGTGGCAGGTAGGACGGCAGCAGCTACTCGACAGCTGTTGTCTCTATCTAGAATTGCATCAATAAAGCTCATTGGTTTGTGCCTCAACATCATGTCCTTTGCTCCTCTCTCCTTCTACCATCCTCTAGTACTTGAAGCTAAAATAGTGCCTTTTCTTTACCAAATAAAAGATAATAAATAAAAAGTATGGCCAAGTAAAGAATACTGTAAAATACAATGCATGATCCTAATTATGCCTAAAATGTACTTAAAAAAGCAATAATATGAGATGGAATGTGCATGAAATATAGAACTTATAGACACTTTACACACACTTTCAGGACCCGGAGGATTCGTAGACCCTAATGCCTATTTTGATGACGAAGAGAAAGGGAAGAATAAACTATGCGGGGCTTTTGAGAATTTGAGCATTAATGTTGTCACAAACGAGGAAGGTGGGGAAAACAATTACCTGTCCAAAATTTTCCCCAGTGCTGAGATGAACAATTGGACCGCTGAAGTAGTCCCTGAAGTTTTTAAGACCGCCTCAGAGTAATTCTCAAAACCAACTCTTTTACCCTTAGGCCCGGGGGTAATTAGAGATCTTATGTAAAAGGGTCTATGTCAAAACTATAGTTCTTATTTCAATAAAAGATGCATATTTTCCAATAATTCTGTGTGGCAAACTTTCCTTCGCAAAGCAAAACAAAAAGCAAAAGATCGTAAAACGAAAATCAAAAAGCAAACCTTAAAACAAATCATACCATTTCATCCATTCTTTCTTTCTTGGTATATATTCTTTGTTTTTTTACTCGCAGGTTTTTAGATATCAACGGTACAAATGACTCTGAGTCAGATTCCGAGGTTAATTTTGAGTTACCACTATGTTTGGAGGAAGTTGGGAATATTAATGATGAAGAAGAATATGACTTGCCTAATGATTTGCTCAGAGTGGTAGAGGGAGAGAAAAAGAAAATTCTACCCCACAAAGAAGAGTTAGAAGTTTTGAATCTTGGACCCGAAGAAGAGAAGCGTGAAGTGAAGATTGGTACCACTATCCTAGTTAAGACGCGACAATGTTTGATTGAGCTTCTGCAGGAGTATAAAGACATTTTGCCTGGTCGTATCAGGATATACATGGCCTTGATACAGATATTGTTATGCATAGGCTTCCTATAAAAGAGGGATGTGAGCTTGTAAAACAAAAGCTCCGAAGGATGAAGGCTGATACACTTCTGAAAATAAAAAATAAAGTAAAAAAGAAATATAACGCAGGATTCCTCAAGGTGGCTAAATATCAAGAATGGGTGGCAAACATTGTTCCAGTACCAAAGAAAGATGAAAAAATAAAGATGTGTGTCGACTATAGGGATCTTAATAGGGCGAGTCCCAAAGATAACTTTTCGCTCCCACATATTGACACCTTGATAGACAATACAGCTGGTCATTCCCTTTTCTCTTTCATGGATGAATTTTCCGGATATAATCAAATAAAGATGTGCGCAAAAGACATGGAAAAGACTACTTTTGTAACACTTTTCGGAACTTTTTATTATAAAGTAATGTCTTTTGGGTTGAAAAACGCGGGGGAAACTTATCAGAGAGCTATGGTTACTCTTTTCCACGACATGATGCACAGGGAAATAGAAGTTTATGTTGATGATAGGATTGCCAAGTCCAGAACCGAGGAGGAACGTCTAGTGAACCTGAGAAAGCTTTTTCAAAGGTTGAGAAAATTTCAGCTAAAGCTTAATCCTACCAAGTGCACGTTTGGGGTTACTTCTGGAAAGTTGTAAGGCTTTGTAGGAAGCAGAAGAGGAATTGAGGTTGACCCTGATAAGATAAAGGCCATACAAGAGCTTCCACAACCCCAAACACATAAGCAAGTTCGGCGATTCTTGGGAAGTTTAAATTACACAGCTCGTTTCATGTCCCAATTAACAAATAAATGTGATCCAATATTCAGGTTACTTAGAAAGAATAATCCAGGGACATGGAATGAAGACTGCCAAGTAGCCTTAGAAAAGATCAAGGAGGAGTTAACTAACCCTCTAATGTTAGCATCACATGCTTCAGAAAAACCGTTAATACTCTATCTGATGGTGTATGATAATTCAATGAGTTGCGTATTGGGGCAACAAGATGAAACTGGAAAGAAGGAAATGGCAATATATTACGTGAGCAAAAAGTTCACCAACTTTGAAACAAGATATACCCCGATTGAAAAAGTATGTTGCGCTCTGGTGTGGGCTACTAAGAGGCTTAGGCAGTATATGTTGTATCATACTACATGGTTGATTTCCAGGCAAGACCCGTTAAAAGTTTATGATGGAAGCTCCAGCCCTATCAAGAAGAATAGCACGATGGCTGATGTTGCTCTCAGAATATGATATTCAGTATGTGAGTTAGAAAGCGGTAAAAGGAAGTGCCATAGCTGATTTACTGGCAAGTCGTGCTCAAGATGATTGTGAGGCATTAGATTTCACTTTCCTTGATGAGGATTTAATGTTTATTACAGAAAATGATGAGCCACCAACAGAATCTTGGGTCATGCACTTTGACGGTGCTGTAAATGCTTTAGGACAAGGTATTGGGGTAGTTTTGGCCTCACCAGAAGGATATCATTACCCTTCCACTTGTCGTTTGAAATTGTTTTGCACTAATAGCATGGCATAATATGAGGCATGCATATTAGGTCTTAGAGAGGTCATTGATAGAATGATCTGAAATTTGAAGGTCTATGGGGATTCAACGTTGATCATATATCAAATACATGGCGAATGGGAAACAAAATATGTAAAATTAATAGAATATTACAAGTTGGTCCTTGAATTAACTAAAGAATTCGATGTGATCACTTTTAAGCGTCTCCAAAGGGAAGACATTCATATGGTTGATGCCTTAGCTACTTTAGCTGCCATGTTTAAAGCAAGTAATGGTTCCGAGATGATGCCTATTAAGTTGCAAATGTTGGAGTCCCCAGCTCATTGTTACAACGTAGAGGAAGAGGCAGACGACTTTCCGTGGTACCATGACATCTTGTAGTACATAAAGTTTCAGCAATACCAGTACATGCTATAGAAAATGAAAAGAAGATGATTAGGAAAATGGCATCAGGGTATATTCTTGATGGACAAATCCTTTATAAACGAAGTCGAGATCAGGTGCTTTTAAGATGTGTGGATGCAGGAGAAGCTTAGTTGATTCTGGAAGAGGTTCATGAAGGAGTTTGCAGAACTTACCCCAGTGGTTTCACTATGGCAAGAAGAATTATGCGTTTCGGATATTAATGGTCAATGATGGAAGAAGATTGCATTAATTACTCCAAAAAATGTCACAAGTGTCATATCTACGTTGATAAGGTTCACGTGCCTCCTCAGTCTCTCCATGTCATGTCATCTCCCTGACCATTCTCTATGTGGGGCATAGACGTCATTGAGCAGATTCATCCGAAGGCGTCCAATGGGTATCGCTTTATTCTGGTAGCTATCAATTACTTCACAAAATGGGTGGAAGCGGCCTCATACGCAAATGTAACTAGGTCCATTGTTTGCAATTTCTTAAAGAAGGAGATCATTTGTCGATATGGTTTACCGGAGAGCATAATCACCGATAATGCCTCCAACTTGAATAACAGAATGATTTCTAGGGTCTGTGAATAGTTTAGCATTAAGCACCGCAACTCAGTAGTATATCGCCCGAAGATGAATGGAGCAGTAGAGGCAGCCAATAAAAATATCAAGAAGATAGTTGCAAAAATGATTGACACTTATAAAGATTGTCATGAAAAGTTACCATTCGCCTTATATGCATACCGAACAGCTGTCTGAACATCTACTGGGGCAACTTTGTTCTCATTAGTGTACGGAGTAGAAGATGTGCTACCAATTGAGGTTAAGATACCATCGCTATGTGTCTTGATAGAGGCCAAGTTAGATGAAGCTGAATGAGTTCAAGATAGGTATGACCAATTGAATTTAATTGAAGAAAATAGGTTGAAAGCCTTATGACATGGTCAAATGTACCAAAGGATAATGATAAGGGCTTATGAAAAGAAGGTTCACCTTAGAGAGTTCCAAGAAGGTGATTTGGTATTAAAGAAGAAGCTACCAATCCAAAGTGATCCTCGAGGAAAATGGGATCCCAATTGGGAAGGACCTTATATTGTTACAAAGGTTTTTTCAGACGGAGCATTGATCTTGGCTGAGATGGATAGAGATGAGTTTCAAAACGTGGTGAACTCGGATTCCATTAAGAGGTATTATGCTTGAAGAAAAAGAAAAAAGAAAAAGAAAAAGAAATAAAAAGAAAAATAAGGGTTCAAAATGAGAACCCGCAAAGGGCGTTTTGAAACCAAATGAGGATTTGAGCTGAAAACCCGTACAGGGCGGATCAGGTAATTTGCAAGATAGTTTTCGGGGCTTCACAGCTTATGCATCATACTCAAAGACTACTTAACAAGGGTGACATTCAAGATTTCTTTCGGCGCTTGATGGGAGGAGTTTGGACTGTTGATATCTGAATACTTGTTCACCTTTCTTTTTTATAAGCCTCCTTGTGTTTGCCACAACATTAATTAACTTTGTTTCATGGATTTTTTTCTCTTTCTTCTTTGTTTTCTTCCCTATTATTATCGGCATCTTGCTTTGAAATGAGAACTAATGGATTTGACAATCATTTAGATATAAAAAAGATTTTTGAGCATTACTTTGAGAAAGTTTTTTAAAGTATAGGGACTATGAGGCGTTTCATGATTATGATCATTGCTTGGGGCATGTGACGTTAATATGAAAATATTTGAAGTGGAAATAAGCCTCGCTGCAAGAATCTTCAAAGTAAATGAACCCAAACGAGAAGAAAAGTGAAGATTCTTGAAAAGCCTTACAAGTGTCTTGGTGCCTAAATAACATAGTGGTGTTTTCTGATCACCAGTCTTTCTTACATGATAATGAGAACAATTTTACAGACATTGGAAATATCAAAACTTGACTCAAGGATTTCCAATCATGCTCTAGAAAAAGCTTGACTTTGAATATGGATATATTAACCAATGATGGCAGACATGGATCAAATGTTTCCAATGAAGTAAAGGATGAGATGTGAGGATAAAGTCAGTCCTTCCAGTCAAGAGTACAAGATTGAGTATGTAGAAGATCAGAAACGTTTTCAAATGAAGCAAAAAACCAAAAGTGTTTATGGTACTAGACTCATGTTGTGGCCTTGTGGCGTTTTAAGTGAAATCCAAATTCTACCTAATAAAAGTCGGCGATGGTGGAGGCTTTCTTCCAAGGAATGGTGGACGGAATTGGTAAAGTCATTTAGAATTGAAAGACAAGGTGAAGCTAGCTTTCTTACTTGCGCAAGGCCTGAAGAGAACTCATGTTAGTTGGGCTGGAATCGATGACCAACATTTTACTAGAATTAAGAAAATAGTCTAAGCAAAAGAAGTTTTAAAAAGAGAGAAGAAAAAGCTTGACATGCATTCATGTTTCAGACATCCCTAGGGGCATGCACATCATAATTGCATCGCATATTGCATTTTTTCAAGTACATGGAAGATCTTTTAGAATGAATTTTTGCTTATTCATCCAAGCATAATGAGGATGAAATTTTTCAGAAGAATCTGCCTATTTGTTCGGGCGTACGGAGAATGGAATCTTGCTCACCTATTCGGGCATTTGGAGAATAGAACCCGGCTCATCTATTTGGGCATTTGGAGAATAGAACTCAGCTCAACTGTTCGAGCATAAGAAGAATAGAACCCACCTATTCGTTCGGGCGTTTGGAGAATGGAATCCGCTCATCTATTCGAGCATAAGGAGAATAGAACCCGCATATTCGTTCGGGCGTTTGGAGAATGGAATCTGCTCATCTATTTGAGCATAAGGAGAATAGAACCCACCTATCCGTTCAGGCATTTAAAGAATGGAATCCGCTCATCTATTCGGACGTCTGGAGAATAGAAGATGTCTATCTGTTCGGGCATCAAGAGAATGGAGCCAACCAGAAAATCGGTGAAAATCAGTGCCTTTTGGTCTTTGCTTTATCCTTGTTGCACAGAGATAAGCAAAGAGGGGCAGTTGTTGTCACTAAATTTTCACCTCGTTTGTTACTTATTATTATTACTTAAAGACAAAAAAAATAAAATAAGAATCTGTTTAGGTTAAAAAGGGTCCTTTTTTAAACTCATTTGCTTTAATAAATAGTAAACCCATTTTAGACCCCTCCCAAAATAAAAATCAATTTATTTTAAACCCATTTCTAAACCCACTTTAAATAATAAAGAACACCATTTTTAATTAATATAAAGCTGAAAAATACCTAAAAGATCCCATTTAACCCATTTATTTGATCAAAATGTGTAGGTTTGATTTAGGCCATCAGATCTAAGGCAAGGGGATCCAGGGGACAAAAATAAATCAAGCAAAAAAGTCAAAAAAAAAGGGAACCACTCGCACCCACGCGCCTGGCGCGTGTGCCGCACGCGTGCAGGGCTGACTCCCATAACCCCTACTCGAACAGCCTTGGGAGGCAGCCAGTTCGGTTGTTCAGCCGCTACCGACTATGGTTGCTACTGCTGAAGGCATCGGCCAACTCCCCTTAGCCTCGCCATTCCAATGTCGTCGTCGCCGTCACTCCTCGCCGTCGATCACCTGCAAAACAAGGGGAAAAAGATTCAAACCCTAACTCGAATTTGGGAAGAAATTCATCCTCAAATCCGAACCAAATTGGATAATTTTTAGGGGGTTTTACCCAGGATTAAGTTGTTGGTTGGATAAAGGCATCAATTTTGGGATTGAATCCCGAATTTGCCTTGATTGGCAAGACTAAGTTTGGGTATAAATACCCCTTTTGTTCTTCACTAATTCACCACTTAGAAAAGCAAAAAGGCTTTAAAAAATTCTGAAAATTCTTGAAATTCTCTCTGAATTTGTTGAAAAAATTCTTGGAGTGATTTCGAGCTTTGGGTCATTTTCCGGAGACACTTAGAAACAATTCATGAAGATGTCATACTCGTGTTCTTCATTTTCAGCAAACTTCTTTTCTTCCTTTTATTTTCATTTTTGATTCTTTCTTGTTCTTGATTGAATTTTGGTTTTGTTTTTTGTGCATGTTTGTAGGTTGCTTTTATTATATTCTTTATTTTGCTTTAATTTTCACTTTAATCTTTTAGATTCTTAAATAAAATAAAAATGTTGTTTTTGAGAATTTGGAATAAAAGTGAATTAATGTTTCTTTAAAAAAATTAAATTAGTGGTTAATTTAAAAAAACCTAAAATCAAGGAATTAAAAAGTGCAAAGAAAATTGTAAGATAGAAAATCAAAGGATGAAAATGTAAATAAACCTTAGATCTTTTTAGAGAATAAAAGGGGTTTTGAATAAATGAAAAGGGTCTTTTTAAAGTAGAGAAAAAATAAGGGAACTTGGTGGTTAAAATTATTAATTAAATAATTAATCTTAAATCGTGAACAATTACCACGATAACGTGTGGATGGAGGGGACGAGAGTAAGCGAAAGCAGTGATCGATCGCGACGGGAATCCAAGCGAAGAAGAGTCTGGACTTTGTTCGTCTACAATCTCCCGGAGCAATTACATTGGAAGGGTGTATGGCAGGTCTTCGACCGTCATGGAGTGGTGGTGGATGTTTTTGTCCCCACGAAACGATCAAAGGAGGGAGTGCAATTTGGGTTCGTAAGGATGGGATCGAGGAAGGATGTGGACCGGGTAATTGAGCGATTTGATGGGTTTTGGTTATACGGATCGAGAATTAAGGTTTCCATGGCTAGGGATGAGGGTCGATTGGATTATTGGCAACGTAAGACGGGGAGAAGGAAATCAGCCCAGGTTAACGAAGGCGATAAGGTAATTGGAAATTCACGTTTAAAGGGGTAATCTTGGGTGAAGCCTGATCGAATAGATGAGAAAGAGACGAGAAAAGGGAGTGTCAGTGCGATGGAAACTAGGAGCAATCAACACATACAGGTTCTGGGGTTATTAACAAGGATAAATGGGATGTTCTCCAATCCTGTGCGTTGGGATTTTGTCGAAAGCCTTGCTAGGTTGCGGATCTAGCCAAGGAATTTCAACGTGCTAACCTCAAGAATTTTTCAGTGATGCGCGTTACCGGGTCGTTAATTTTATTGATGTTTGAGACTAGTCTATTGCGGAAGGAGATGATTGCATCGGGTAGATTAGATCATTGGCTTGAGAATGTAGTGGAATGGTCGCCTACGATTGTGATTCCTAATCGACGAACTTGGTTGATAGTTAGTGGACTGCCGATACATGTATGGTCGGATGAAACCTTCCAAAATATTACGACATTATGGGGTGAGTTAGAGCGAATTGATTTGGAGACGTTAGCTCCTTCGTCTTTCGAGAGAGCAAGATTCCAAATAGAGACGGATTTGACCTTCCACATTGACGAGTTGGTTGAAGTAAGGGTGGGGGAATCGACGTTTATCATCCGTGTATCTGAATTCGAGGAGGCAATAGGTCCGAAGTGTGATTGTTGTTGTGAATTAGGGTCGTGTTTGGATGAGGGAGAGAAGTTAGGGGATGGAGGGGTAGATTGGAAGTCGAATTCGATGTTTGTTGCAAGGGATGATGAATTCGACGCGACGATAGTGCCAAATTCATTCATGGATGAGGAGCAACAAAATGCTTCGGAGGAGGATCATATGGTGGGGAAAAGCTATTTAGATCGAATTTGGGAGGATAACCGTAGGGAGGATTGGCGGGTGCGATCGACGGAGAGTTGGATGGAGAAGGAAACAATAGTGATGGTGAATAGAGATGTGGAGAGTGGAACGTGTTGCGATGCACGATTTAGTATTGAAGAAATTGCTAAGGGGGATGATAATCGATGTGACTTGGTTCAAGCTATGAGTGAGCGTAACAACGACATTGCGGAGGAAACAATAGGGATGGTAAATAGAGACTTGGGGGAGCGACTGGGTTGCAATGTAAGGTGTTGCTTTGAAGACATTGCACAGGGGGGTGATAGTCAATGTGGCACGGTTCAAGACACAGATGATCGAAACAATGTCTTTGAACCGAGCCAGGGGGTAGTTGGGCCTCGTGGCAATCACAGCAGGGCTACTAGGGCAAGCCTAGTTGATTTTAATGGGGAACTTAGGAGAGTTCGACTCCTATCAGAACTCAACCCAGCCGATACCAAGGGAGGGGACACAACGGTAGTGAACAAAGCACCAAAAAGAGGTTGTGGCCGTCCGAGAAAGAACAAAGCTGAGGAGAAATCGGATCCGATAGACATTGCTAACGGATCGTCGTCCGATTCGGATTTCTTATGTCGTAAACAAACAATTCTAAGAGAGGCGTCGGAGACCATCCGAGTGGGGAATTTAATTGGGGCTATTACGAAGGGAAGGGAAGAGGACGTGATACAGGACATTGCGCGTTTATTGGAAGCGCGCGAGGCACAGGCATATCGACGAATGAGGCTGTTGTCGTGGAATGTAAGGGGTCTTGGTGCGGCCTCGAAAAGAAGGTCGATCGGACGGGTAATACGACAACAGCGCTGCGTGTTGGCTCTTTTCCAAGAGACCAAGATGGAATGTATCACAGAAAGGTTAGTAAGTCAATTGTGGTTTTCGGATGTATTTAATTTTGTTTTTGCTCCGTCCGAGGGAAGGTCAGGAGGGGTGTTGGTTGTATGGGATTAGGGATGGGCACGGGTCGGGTCGGGCCAGGTTTTTAGCCCACCCAAACCTGACCCGAAAATATTAACCTTAAACTTGAACCCGACCCGATCATATCTTTTAAAAAACTCGACCCGACCCGAAAATAAATACCTTAAACCCGACTCCGACCCGACCCGACCTATATAAAAAAATCAATTTTAGGGGCTAAATTGTAAAAAAATAATTTTAAGAGACTTAATTGTAAAAAATAATAAATTTAAGGACTAAATTGTAAATAAAAATCAATTTTAAGGACCTAATTATAAAAAATATAGAAAAGGGGTATTATTACAAATATCCCTAAAAAATTTAGGGGAAAATTACACTATTAGACCCGGGTCGGGTCGGGTCGGATTTTTTCACCCTAAAACCCGAACCCGACCTGACCCGACCTCATTCTACACAAAAACCCGACCCGAACCCGATTTTTTCATAAAAATACCCGACCCGATCGGGCTGGGTCGGGTCGGAACCCGTCGGGTCCGGGTACCGTGCCCATCCCTAAATGGGATCCTACGGGTTTTCAAGTAACTTTCTCGGAGGTGCGAAAGAACATGGTGGTGTTAGAGGGGACATGGGTACGGGAGGACTAGTTGTGTTGGGATTGTAGGGGTGTATGCGCCTTGTGTATTAGCGGAGCAACTTGTTTTTTGGGATGGGATTGTTGAGGTGGTGCGATCACGGTCGATCGAATGGTGTGTTGGTGGCGACTTCAACATGATGAAGTGCCACGAGGAGCATAGCGGGTGTGGTCAGCTAAGTAAAGGCATGGATGCTTTTTGCGATTTCATCGAGCGAATTGCTCTGCTTGATGTTCCGGTGAATGGGAAGCAGTTCACATGGTTCGGACCAGGTGGAAAGGGCAGTAGGCTAGATAGATTTTTGGTATCGAAAGGTTGGTTGCAACAGTTTGATTCTCTAGTAGTGGTGCACCTTCCGAAAGAGTTATCGGACCACTCGCCAATTGTTTTGGAAAGTGACGTGGGGGATAGTGGTCCGAAGCCTTTCCGTTTCGTCAATGTTTGGTTGGATTATCTCCCGTTATTGGAGAATGAATGGCAGCGTTTGTCAATGGGGGAGAATGGTTCTTCGATACAGATGAAATTGAAGGGTCTGAAGAATGTGTTAAAGTGTTGGAATAGGGAGCAATTTGGTGATGTTGATAAGCAGTTTGCTGCGTTGTCTAGCCGGATTGAGAACTTTGATGCCTGGGTTGGGACGGGGATTTTGTCCACAGCAGAGGAAGAGGAATATCGGGAGTTGCATTTGAAGCTTTGGAAGGTGGCCCAAATGCGTGAATCTTTGTGGCGACAAAAGTCGAGGGCGGTATGGCTAGCCGAGGGAGACCGCAATACTAGCTTCTTTCACAAGGCAGCGAAAGTAAGACAAGTACAGAATTCTATCAAGGGGATGCAATTTGGTGATGACTGGGTAACGGAACCGCAGAAATTAAAGAGGCTGGTGTGTAGGGCTTTCTCTCAGCATTTTGATCGTCGTTCAAAGGGTGGGGAGGTAGTGCCGGAAGTGAGTTTCAATCGCTTATCAAATGAACAAAGGAACTAGTTGGAGAGGAGTTTCTCCGAGGCGGAGGTGAAAGCAGCGTTGTGGAGTAGTGACGGGGCAAAGGCACCGGGACCCGATGGATTTCCATTTGAGTTTTTCAAGAAGAGTTGGCATTTCGTTCGAAGGGATATCATGCAGTTTGTGGAGGATTTTTACACGTCGGGCAGACTACCGAAGGGGTCGAACTCGACCTTTGTTGTGTTAATTGCGAAGAAGGAACATCCGCGTGTGTTGGGGGACTATCGTCCGATATGTTTGTTGAATTCCGTCTACAAAGTGTTGGCAAAGTGCTTGGCAAGACGATTACAAGAGGTGATGTCGGCACTTATAAGCGATTTCCAAGCTTCTTTCATCAATGGGCGTTAGATTATCGATGGCATTCTTTTGGCGAACGAAGTTATCCACTCGATGAAGAAGTCACAAGGTCGGACAGGTAGTTTAATTTTGAAGCTTGATTTTGCTTAGGCCTATGATTGTATCGATTGGTGTTGCTTGAATTTTGTGTTGGTGCGGATGGGTTTTGGGGAGAAGTGGTGTCGTTGGATTAGTGAATGCGTGGAAACGGCTCGGTTATCGGTTCTTATTAATGGAAGCCCGACTGAGGAGTTTCCGATGAGGCGGGGACTTAGGCAAGGTGATCCGCTCTCGCCTCTTTTATTTGTTATGGTAGCGGAAATTCTGCATCTTTTCTTATTGAATGTGGAACATTTGGGCTTGATTAACGGTGTACGGGTGGTGGGGGGACATACCGGTGTCGCACCTTCAATTTGCGGATGACACGGTGTTGTTCATCCAGGGAGATGTTGAGAGTACTCGCAATCTGAAAAGGGTTCTTACTTGCTTTGAGATTGTTACTGGCTTACAGATTAATTATGACAAATCATGCATCATTGGTATTGGTCTTGAGGAGTCGATGCTAAGTACATTGGGGAGTATCTTGGGCTGTCCGAGGGGTGAGTTACCGATGAGGTACTTGGGTATACCATTAGGTGTCCAACCAAGGGGTATGGAAATTTGGGATCCTTTGATTCAACGGTTTCGCAAGAGGCTTGCTGGGTGGAAGCGAGATTCGCTTTCGTTTGTAGGAAGATTAGTGTTGGTTAATTTCGTTTTATCTGCCTTGCCTGTGTATTACATGGGTGTGTTTTTGGTTCCGAAGCGTATCATTCTGAAAATCGATCGTATCTGGCGGAATTTTCTTTGGGGAGGTAAGGAGGAGCGTTCCAAGCTCAGTCGGGTCAATTGGGATGTAGCGTGTCGTCCGAAGCGATTGGGAGGTTTAGGTGTGGTGAACTTGCACGATCGGAACATGGCTTTGATGGCGAAATGGGCATGGCGATTTGCTGAGGCAAAGGGCTCTCTTTGGAGGGCGATTATTGATGCAAAATATGGGACGGAGGTCCTAAAGTGGCGGATACACCATAGAAGCGAGGGGTCTATGTCGGCTATGTGGAAACAGATAGTAGAAGTTCAACAAAATGAGTGTGTGTCAAGGTTCATGAATGTGTCTCAATTCTTTTGGATTGTAGGGAATGGCGAGTGTATTCTGTTTTGGCACGAATGTTGGTGCATTTCGGAGCCGTTGAAGCATGTTTTTCCTCGCTTGTTTGGGCTGGTACGTGATAAGGTAGTGCGAGTGTGTGATATGCTGGGTTTACCGATTGATGAGTGGGGAACGTGCTTTCGGCGGGACCTTCGATCCTTTGAGATGGGCTTGCTTCGTGAGCTGAAGGCGTGTGTGCAGGGTTTTTCGTTGAGACGCGGGGTGGAGGATCGCCTTGTTTGGGTTCATGAGTCGACATGAAATTTTTCGGTTGGGGCACTACATAAGTTGATATCTTCTTTTGGCATTTCAGATGTATCAGAGGTGAACTGGTCTTGGAGATTGCCTTTGATGCCGAAGATCCAGTGCTTCCTATGGTTCATCTTGGTTGGCTGGTTGCCAACGTTGAGGATGCTAGCGGACCGTGGTTTGCCGTTGAGGGAGACCTCGCTTCTGTGTCGCGGTTGTGGAGCGGGCGAGGATGATATCGACCACATCTTTTGGCACTGTGAAATTGCATGGTTGGTTTGGAACTATTTTTTCGCATGGTGGGGGGTAATGGTGGTGAGGACGTGGCAGGTTAGGAAGTTCATTAGCCAATGTTTTCACAGCTTTTTTCTAGTGATATGCGACATTGGTGGATCATTTGTTGCTCGAGTGTTTTATGGTCGCTTTGGTTAGCTAGAAATGAGCTTATGTTTCAGGACAAGCGTCTTACAAGCCAGGGGATCTTTTTCGTAGCTCAGTTACGGTCATTCCATTGGACTCGGATACGTTTTGGGCCCTCGGCTTTATGCGAGGTGGCGTGGTGGAAATGTTCGCTTCAGTGTTTGGGAGGGTCGAGGGTGTCGCCTTCGGAACGACGGGGGGTGGTGTGGTCACCTCCCCTGAGGGGGGTGTAGAAGTTTAATGTGGATGGGGTAGCTCGGGGTAAACCGGGGATGGCGGGTTGTGGTGGAGTGTTACGAGACTAGGAGAGTCGGATTGTGGGGATCTTTTCACGGGCGATTGGTTTGGCGGACTCTAATGAGACTGAATTACAGGCGATTGCCTTCGCTTTGAAGATGTTACGGGAGAAGTCATGGGATGGGATTCAATCGGCGATCATTGAATCTAATTCGACGGTGGAAGTAGCGTGGGTTCAGGGTTTGGAGCGTCGGCCGTGGAGATTGTGGCGTTGGTTCTATCAGATAGACGACGCGTGCGAGGCTTTGCCCAGGGTGTGCTTCTCGAATGTGTTTCGTGAAGCTAATCACTTGGCGGATACCCTTGCTAAGGGGGGTGTTGACAGGTCGTCATGGATATGGGAGCGAGCTTGCTAATCTCTATCGTGTGTAACTTCTTTGTCACAACTGACGGTACTCTTTTCCCCCACTTAGGATTAGGGGGTTTAATGAGGCCAGTTGGTTGTGTTTTGTATGATTTTTCGTCAATAAAATCATGCTTTGCCGATCAAAAAAAAGAAAAAAATAAGGGCATAAAATAAAACTAAAACACATAAGAAGTTTTTTTCATTTAAAAAGAAATAAATGGGCTTTGAAAGAATACTTTGACCATAAAAATAAAAGTTAAAAAAATTAAAAAGTTCTTAGGTAATTTAAAAAGGTTTTTTTAAAGGGAAAAAATAAATAAATAAAGGTGTTTAAAAGATAAGTTTTAAAATTTAAAAAACAAAGGATAAATTTTAAAAGGGTTTTAATGAAAATAAAAAAAAACAAATAACCATAGGTTAAAAGTTTAAAATATTAGAGAATACGAGATTGAAAACGTAAAAAAATTCTTAAAAATGGTTTAACTAAAAAGGTTTAGAAAATGAAGAAAAAATAAAAACAAATTGTAGAAAATTAATAAGACTAAAAAGCGAAATATAAAAAAAGGGTTTTAAGTTTTAAAGCTAAAAAGGAAAAGAATAAAGGGATTTTTTTGAAAAAGAAACAATAAAAATAAAACAAAGGAATAATTCAAGTTTCTTGTTTTTCCTTTAGAAGTAGGTCAAAACTTAGGACTAGGTTCTAAAAGCTTAGATAGAGACGTGTTTGTAGAAAAAAAATTCTTCACCAAAAAAAAATAAAACACACTTAAACAAACTCTAACCCTCAATTAGGAATAAAAGAGTTAGACCTTTTTAGGATTTAAAATAATAAAACCTAGAATGAATAAAAATGCTCAACACATTGAATTTTCATGTTGTTTGAAAAGTGAAATTAATTTAATGTGGTGTCTTATCAAATGGGAATGGCGGGTTAGCGCCAGAAATTTTTGCGGTAATTAAAGTTCATCTCCCGGACGATAAGGCCGTTAAAATAGTTTTATATTCATTAAACGGACAAATAAAATCGAACCTTCCTGAACTTGCACATTCCAATTTTGAAAATGATTTTGAGATCAATTAGGTACCAATTTTGGGCGTTGTGGGGTGCTAACCCTTCCCCACGCGTAACCGACCCATGAACTTGTGTTCTAGTTTTCATAGACCAAAACTGTTGTTTTAATAAAACAAAAAGATTAGCGGCGACTCTGTTTTTTTAAGTTTACCAAAAAGTCGAAGCTCCTAAAAAGGGTTGCGACAGTAATCAATAACAACAAAGATAAACTGATGCTCATTAAAAGCCTTTGATGATATAGGACCGATGAAATCCATGCTTCACATGGAAAACGACCATGGAGAGTTCATAACATGTAGTGGTGGAGGAACATAAATTTTGTTGGTATAAAACTGACACTTATGGCATTTTTGGTGTAGTTGATGCAGTCATCTTCCATAGTTGACCAATAATAGCAAAATCTCATAATTTGCCTTGCCATCGTGAATCCATTGGCGTGTGTTCTACATACACCCTCATGAACTTCTTCGAGAATATTTTTGGCTTCGACAGAATCCACACATCGCAATAGCACTTGATCTTTCCTTCTTTTGTACATGATTTCACCATCCAGAATATACTCATTTGCTAGCCTTCGCAGTGTCCTCTTTTTATTCTAAGTAGATTGCTTTGGATAGTCTCGACTTTTTATGTACTACAAAAGGTCATGATATCAAGGATGTTCGTCTTTTTCACCTTCCTCGATACTATAGCAGTAGGCCAAAGTTTGATATATACTCATTTGTATAGGCATCAAATCAGACTACTTGTTGACTTTAATCAACGAAGACGGAGTAGCCAAGGCGTTCGCCATTTGGTTATCCTCTCGCGAAAGATAGTGGAAGGTAATCTCGTAGAACTCCTTGATCAGATCCAGAATGATATTCTGATGATCCATTAATTTAGAATCCCTGGTCCCTCATTCTCCTCAGAGCTGATAGATCACGAGCATAGAGTCTCCATATACCTTCAAATATTTAACTTTACACTCAATAGCGACTCAAATCCCCAAAACACATGCTTCATATTCTATTATGTTATTTGTGCAATCAAAATCGAGCTTGCTAGCGAAAGGGTAGTGATCTCCCTCTAGCGGGACTAACACTGCCCTGGTTCCTTTGCCCTCGACATTTGAGGCACCATCAAAGTTCAGTCTCCAACATTTAACTTCTAGGGATTCTTCCTCCACATTCGTAATGCACATCAAATCTTCATTTGGGAAATCAAAGTTTATAGGTTCATAATCTTCTAGAGTTCGGCTAGCTAAGAAGCCGGCTATTGCACTCCCTTTTACGGCTTTTTGGCTTACATAAACCAAATCGAATTTAGATAACAAAATCTGCCATCTGGCCATTCTTTCTTTTAGTGCAGCCAACTCTATCAAATATTTAAGAGGATCGAGCTTTGAGATTATCCAGGTTGTATGATACAACATGCAATGTCTTAGTCTCCTGGTAGTCCAAATCAAGGTGCAACACAATTTCTCGATTGGCAGACATCTCGCTTTGCATTTGGTGAACTTCTTGTTGAGATAATAGATTGCCCTTTCTTTCTTTCCCGACTCAGCATGTTGTCCGAGTACCCACCCCATAGAATTCTCAGAGACAGATAAATACAGAATCAATGGCTTGTTTGTGATAGATGACATTAAAACCGGGGCGCTCGACAAGCAGTGCTTGATCTTTTCAAAAGCTTCTTGACACTTATTATTCCATTCCCCTGGGTTATGCTGTTTGAGAAGATGAAAGATCGGATCACATTTTTCAGTTAACTGTGAAATAAACCGAGAAATGTAATTTAATCTTCCCAAGAAGCCTCTCACTTCTTTCTTAGTGCGTGGGGGTGAAAGATCTTGAATGGTTTTAACCTTATCTGTGTCAACTTTAATGCCCCTTTCGCTGACTATGAAACCTAGAAATTTTCCCGATGCAACCCCAAAGGTACATTTGGCTGGATTCAACTTTAATTGGTATTTTCTTAGTCTCAAGAATAGTTTTCTCAAGACTACAACATGCTCCTCTTCCATTTGGGATTTGGCAATCATGTCATCGACATACACTTCGATTTCTTTGTGCATCATATCATGGAACAGAGTGACCATGGCTCGTTGGTATGTTGCCCCTGCATTTTTAAGTCCGAAACGCATTACCTTGTAACAAAAGGTTCCCCCCATTATGTCACGGACGTAGTCTTTTCCATATCATCAGGATACATCTTTATCTGGTTATAGCCCAAAAAACTGTCTATAAAGGAGAACAACAAGTGTTTTGTTGTATTGTCGACAAGGGTGTCGATGTGAGGAAGTGGGAAGTTATCTATTGGGCTGGTTTTATTTAGATCCCGATAATCAACACACATGCAGGCCTTGTCGTATTTCTTTGGACTGAGAACTATATTAGCCACCCACTCCAAATATTTGACTTCTCGTAGAAATTCAACATCATATTGTTTCTTTACTTCTTCTATTATTTTCAGGAGTATATCAGTCCTAATTCTTCGAAGTTTTTGTTGGACTAGCTTATAACCTTCTTTTATAGGGAGTTTATGTACAACCACATATGTGTTCAACCCAAGCATGCCTTGGTAGGACCATGCAAAGATATCTCTGAATTTCAGGAGCAGTTTGATGAGATTATTTCGTGTTTTTGCGGTAATGCATGTCCCAATCTTCACTTCTCTCTTCTCCTTTTCATCTCACAGGTTCACCATCTCTACTGACTGTTTGTGAGGCAAGATTTATTTTTCTTCTTGTTCAACCATTCTCAATAGATCAGGAGATAGATCACAATCTAGATCTTCTTCAAAGTCTTGAGGTCCATCTAGACACACGTCTCACTCAAAATGGGTTCTGGATTGGTTTCGGTGTCGCTCGATACGTTGATATCATGGGACCTGACACGAAGTAATGATGTCCATTGGAAAAAAACAAATTGAGAATGGTCAATAGTATAAGTGTGTGGATAAGAGTAAAAGTAAAAGAAATATTTGCTCAATGATACACACAAAAAGTATTATTTCATTGACATAATGACCCTAAGCATACGCCCTTTACAAAAAGACCTTTGTTGCTCTTAGGCATATTCCTTTAGGTATATTCCTTCACTCCCTTCTTTAGTCACAACATTGATATCTAAAGTTTCTAACATTTTTCCCAGCTCATCTTCTTCATCTTTCTTAATCTGCTTGGGGTGGATGAATCCCCTTGACACAAAAGTTTCAAATAAGCGAGGAAAAGTCATAGGTTCCCAGTTGACCTCTTTTCCTTTCAGACGGACTTTGCTCTTTTCTTGCTTCTTCACAATCTCGCTTCTTCTTTTCTCGGCATCAGGCTTGTATCTGAGGCCAAAACGATCTTGTTTATTGATTATAAACGGTGCACTGGCCCGGCCTTGTAGATATTTCCCTAGTCTATGACCGACTCGGGCTCCTCTTCCCATCGTTAGTTTGATTCCCATCTTTGTGGCTTTAGACAATCTAGGAGTGGGAATTCAACTCCCTTCGGCTATGAAGGTTTCATTGGCAAACTCAAATGATCGGAATGAGCACTCTACAACCTTCTCATCAGCCTTTATATAAGGGGTGTCACTAGTGATGGAAGCTATGATGTATTCTTCAGCATTCACAGTGACCAAACATCCCTCAAAGATGAAGTTTAATTTCTGGTGGAGTGATGATGGAACTGCCCATACTGAATGGATCCAGGGTCTTCCCAATAGACAATTATATGTGGGTTTGATATCCATCACTAGGAACTTTACATCGTATGTGTTTGGGCCCACAAGTAACGACACTTTGATTCTTCTTATCACTTTTCTCTCAGTACCGTTGAAAGCTCGAACGAGGGTGTTGCAAGCCTTCATGTGAGAACTGACTATTGGAAGCGTATTCAAAGTAGCCAATGGTAGGACATTTAAAGTGAATTCATTGTCAATCAGGACTCCTAGCAACGTATAGCATTTGAATCGAGTAGTAATGTATAGGGCTTTAGTGGATCCCATACCACCTGAGGGTATCTCATCATCATTGAAATAGATGAAGTTATCAGTATTCAGATTGTTTGCCAATTTGTTTACCGAAATGTCGTTAGGAACACAAATCTCATTTAATACTTTCAGCAGCGTATTTCGGTGTGCTTCCAAACTCAATAGCAAAGACAATACTGATATACGGACATGTAGTTTGCGGAGGTGTTCAACAACATTGTATTCACTATTTTTCAAGAATTTCAGTAATTCTTTCACCTCTTCTTCCTTAACTGGCTTATTGATTGGTGATTCAAGTTCAAGGTCCTTCACCTTTTTGGGTTCTACTGTCACGGCCTTCCCTTTAGGATCTTCTGCTTCTTTAGGAACATATCATTTTCCACTTCTGGTGAAGAAAACAACGTCATTCACCACTTTTGAAGTAGTTTTCGGAGTATCGTCTCCCTAAATTTTTACTTTACAGTCATACTTCCATGGGACTTTCCTATTATTATGGTAAGGAAAAGTTCCTAGTTTTTGAATCGTTACTTTTGCTTCCAAACTCTTACCTCCTTCGCATTTCCTTGGTCCTGAGATAATAATAACTAGGAAATTGCCCCCACAATTATTCTTAGGGGCTTTTTGTTCTAAAGTATAGATGTACACCTCCTCCATCTTCTTTTCTTCAAAGAACTTCAACTTTTTTTTGTCGATCAATTTCTGAATGAGAGACGTGAACTCTGCACAATTTTGGATATCATGATTTCCTTCACCATGGTATGGACAACGGTTATCGAAGGCTTCTTTCATGTCTCCGGAGAGTTGCTGTACCAGGCCTATCTCGACCATCTTTTTCTAAACCCACCATAATAGAGATTTTACCTCTTCGACGTTGGTTTTGATTCTTCTGTTCCCATCACCGAAAATTGCATTCACCTCTGACTCAGTATGATTGGGTAATGGATTCCCAGCTGTACTTGATCCTCAGAGTCATCGAATCTCACGACCCCTATCTTTATGAACTTTTTAACAAGTTTTTTTGAAGCAATGCAGTTCTCGATGGAGTGTCCTATGACCCCAGCGTGATAGTCAAACGAGCATTGGCGTCGTACCATTTCGGCTAAGGGGCTTGTATTGGCTTTTTGTAGTATGGAGATACCACGTATGCATTGTATGAATAAGCAAACTACAAAAGATTTCATCCTCCTCATGCTTGGATGAATAAGCAAGCATTCTCTTCCCTCTTGAACAAATAGGTGAATCTTCTGAAAAAATTTCATCCTCCTTATGCTTGGATGAATAAGCAGACTCCATTCTCCTTACGCCTGAACGGATAAGCGAATCTTCTTAAAAAATTTATCCTTCTTATGCTTGGATGAATAAGAGAACTTCTAGAAAAAAAATGCATCCTCCTTATGCTTGGATGAATAAACAAACCTTTGAAAAATTTCACCATCCTTATGCTTGGATGAATAAACGAGTTCTATTCTCCTTGTGCTCGAAGCAGGTCTTCTGGAAAACTTCATCCTCCTTATGCTTGGATGAATAAGCGGGTTCTGAAAAGTTTCATCCTCCTTATGCTTGGATGAGTAAGTGAATTCTATTCTCCTTATGCCTGAATGGATAAGCGAATCTTCAAGAAAAAAATTTCATCCTCCTTATGCTTGGATGAATAAGTAAACTTCTGAAAAATTTCATCCTTCTTATGCTTGGATGAATAAGCGAGTCTTCTAAAAAAATTTATCCTCCTTATGCTTAGATGAATAAGTGGACTCCATTATCCTTACGCCTGAACGGATAAGCGGATCTTCTGAAAATTTTTCATACACCTTATGCTTGGATCGATAAGCAAACCTTTGAAAAAATTCATCATCCTTATGCTTGGATGAATAAGCGAGTTCTATTCTCCTTGTGCTCGAATAGATAAGCAGATCTTCTAGAAAACTTCATCCTCCTTATGCTTTGATGAATAAGCGAACTCTATTTTCCTTGCACCCAAACGGATAGGCGAATCTTCTAAAAAACTTCATCCTCCTTATGCTTGGATGAACAAGCAACCTCTATTTCCCTTATGCCTGGCTAGGCGAATCTTCTAGAAAAAAAACTCCATCCTTCTTATGCTTGGATGAATAAGCGGTTTCTAAAAAGGGTTTCATCCTCATCATGCTCAGATGAATAAGAAGATTCCAAAAAGTGTTTCATCTACCTTATGCTTGGATGAATAAGCGGGTTCCATTCTCCAAATGCATGAACGGATAGGCGAGTTCTTTTGCTAAAAGGTCCTTCGTGTACCTGAAAAATGCAATACCTAATGCAATTATGATGTGCATGCCCTTAGGGATGCCTAAAACATGAATGCATGTCTCATTTCTTTTTCTTTTTGAAATTTTTCCAAAATTAATTTTTCCACATGTTTACTCGCTTACTCCAAATAAGTAGTTATATTTTTTCACTGTTTTTCTAACTCATGGAAAACATTCAATCTTTGCAAGCTTGCTCACTTAACCCAATTATCTTGTATTGCTAGTTGGACGGACAGATTGCTTCAAATGTCATTCTCATTCTTTGTTTCTCTTTGCTTTGTCGAAAATATTCGATCTTCGTAGGCAAATGTCCCAAGGTCTACCATCATTGTAGTTGATACATCAATGATGAGTGAAAGGCTTCCTTTTGTGGTTTTGAAAGCTTCAAGTCTTCATATGCCCCTTATCAAGCACGTTCAATGCTTCTTGTGAATTCTCAAATTCTTACCCTTGCAGGACATCTTGAATTGCTTGTATGTGACAGCTTATTTCCTCCTTGAATATCTTCAAATGACGTTGGCGCTTCAATCTCTTCTTCTCGCACCTATTAATACCGAGGGTCTGAAATCATTGGCCAACAAAGATTGTCCCCAATCTAATGGCATGGTTTGCTTATCAAGTGCAATTATACCTTCTTTCATGCTTTTGAACTTTTGCATCTTACATGTGGATCTTTCTTGACAACACGACCCACTTCAATCTCTTCATCGCATGTGCTTCTTCTTTTTTCTTTTCATTCAAGGCGATGTCCCCATTCAAATTGAGGTTCAATTGTTTTATGAAGTGATGAAAACATTCGTTCATGGTCTCCTACAGTCGAGATCAATACCAAGAAATCTTTTGCTTTTTATTAATCTATGTTAGCCTACTTGTAAGATGCAATAAAAGGCTAGAAATGATGGTTCAAAGGTAAAAGTCATAACAAACGCAAGAAAATGCTAGAAATGGGGATCTCAAGAAAATAGTCATGGCAAACACAAGAAAAAAGGGCAAAGTCAGATGCCCCAAAATTCAAAGCATGAATGATTCAAGAATACATCAACCAGATAGTGTCCCATTTTTGGTGGCTCTCTTTTACTCACACACTCCCCAATTTTTAAATTTCCCACTTTTCTAATCTCAATCAGACATTAGAAGCTCGAGGTTCCTGAAGAAAGGTTAACTCAATTAGGCAGAATGTGTTCTGAAGACGAACTCCTTTTCTCAAATATTCATGTGTGATCCAAATGGTCATTTAAGGCTTGTAATGTAGGTTAGGCTCGGGTTGCCAAAGAAAGGATATAAAGGCTCAAATTCATATTTTAAGTGTGATTAAACCAAGGATCAAATTTTCTGATAAATCTTTGTTCTTCTTCTTTGGATCACTCTAGACTGCCCATTTTGGATTTTCACCCTAGATTTCATTTCCTTTTCTAGTACAATCTCGTTTGAAGGATTCGTTTCAAATTTTCCTTCACTCTTTAACTTTTTCTTCATTTATTTTTCTTTTCTCTTATTCTCTTCTCTTCTCTTCCTTTTCTTTTTCTTTTTCTTATCCTTTTCTTCTCTTTTCTTCTTTTCTTCCTCTTTTTCCTCTTTCTTTTTCTTGTTTTTCCTTTTTGTGTCCTTTTCATTTAGAGTATAAGACATTCAACTTAATCTAACATGTTTCTTTCAAACAATTTTTCATTTTCTATGCCCCTGGTGTGGGGAGTGATCCTTGGTTAGGGTTAAATCATAAGAAAAATAATATTAGGCTCAAAGAGGGACAACAAATGGATTTTTCTTATTCATGAAGGGAAATGAAGGAATGTTAAATGTCATTTCACACACAAATATCGTCGAAGAAAAGCAATCTTCAGTTGGTAGATGTTTTAGAGCTATCACTTCATTCAAGGCCCTTAACAACAATGTCTGATAGGAAAATTCACTCAAATCAGTGTATTAAACCTGAACTCACATTTTTTACACCTCTATCTCGGGATTATATTCAAGAATCATTCATACAATCAATAATAGGGACTCTGCAAAGAAGATGTATGCTTGAAAAGAAATGGATGAAAAATGCAAAGAAGGGAAAAGGATGAAACAAAAATGAGAAACGTTTGCCATTTGGAAAAAAATGCATTTTAAACAAGTAAATTGACATAGAAGCCCTTACAAAAGATCCCCAATGCTCGCGGGCAAAAGCAAGAGGGTTGGTTCTAAGCATGATCTCAACTGTCTAGAGAAAATTGAGTATTATTCCACGAAAGCACGAATCTCGACCAATCTTGCCTCCAATGACTTCGTGATGAAACTCTAAATGCGCTCGTCCTCGTCATCTTCTTCTCTCTCGGGTCTTTCACTTCTGATGGCTGCCAATATCAACTCTACATTCATGACCATGTCGGTAAAACCTTTGGTGGCGTGATTTAGCATGTAGTCATAGAAAGGTTTATTTAGAGTCTCCACAAACATTAGGGTAACCTCATTTTCTGACAGTGGAGGTTGAACTTGGGTTGCCACATCTCGCCATCTCTGAGCATATTGGTGAAAGCTCTCATTGGGATTTTGTTCCATATTCTGTAGCACAATCCTGCTTGGGGCCATATCTGTTACGTACTCGTACTACTTGAGGAAAGCTTTTGATAGATCTCTCAAAGTGCGTATGTTGACCCGACTTAGTTGAGCATACCATCGGATAGCAATCCCATATAGGCTGTATTGGAAATAGTGGATCAACAACTTCTCGTTTTCTAAGTGTGGTGACATTTTCCTACAGTACATGGTCAAATGCGCCAGTGAGCATGTATTTCCATTATACTTCTCGAAGTCATGGGCCTTGAACTTTGGAGGTGCCACAAAGTCAAAGACTAGACTCAAGTCTCTAGCATCCTTACCACCATGAATGCTTCATTCTTAATTAAGCTTTAAACATTTCCACCAGCTTCTTATAGCGGTCTTCCCATTTCTTCTCGACCTTTGCCATGGCAGTTTCTTCATTAAAGTTAGGTATCACGGGGCTACGAACCTCGTCAGTACGGGCAGAAGACTCTGAGATCTTGACTTTAGGTGAAGCCACTTCCTTTTGTACGAAAGCCATCCCCGGGAAAGTGTCGGTGCCTTCTCTCACTTCTAGGTCTTTGAACCTAAACATGGCTGCGATTTGGCTGACTGTTTTCTGGTGTGATATCTCAATCTCTTTCTTCAGATTATTTACCATTTTCTCAAGCTTGTCACAAATGATCTGTTGATTTGCTTCCAGTGTTGTCAATCTTTCCTCAGTGCTCATGACTCGAGTTGTGTTTGCGCGGGATCTTTACTACTTAAATGGAATTTTCCAAAATTAATCTTTTTATTATTCATGAATGAATGCAATTATTGAAACATTATTTAATGCAAACAAAAAACAAATGCATGAAAGCAAATATATGTGTGCACAAACGAATAAACAACGAAGCAAGAAAAACAGTGCAAATGCATGAATGCAGTCGAAGGGCCATCAATTCCATTGAAAATCTGCACATGAAAGGAAACTCTTTATTAAATACAAAAGTTTTATTACATCTTTTTTGAATTACAAATATTTTTCTGCTTGAACGCCTAACTTCTAGCCACATGAGACTTGGTCCAAATTCTCCAACGGGCTTGACGTACTGACGAAAGGCTACAGCTTCTTTTGCCAATGTTGTCACGTGCTTGGTTCTCCTCCTTTTAAAAGCTTTCCATTCATAATTGAACAATTTTCCAGAATCAGCCCCTTCTAATTATGAAATGGTACATGCAATAAATAAATATGCTATAGAAACAAAACAAAACTCATACAAAAAGGTTAATAACAAATAAATATGCTACAAAACAAATCTCACACACAAGAAGGTTAGTAAAAAAATAAATATGTTACAAAACAAAACTCATACACAAGAAGATTAGTAACAAATAAATATGTTACAAAACAAAACTCACACACACAAAGGTTGGTAATATTCTACAAAAACAAAGCTCATACACAAAAAGGTTAATAATCTTTATGCCAGAAAAACACAACACAAAAAAAGTTAGTAAACTTTAATATATAAAAAAGCAGAAACAAAACCCAAAAGATCCAAAACAATTTAATTGCATAACAATTCTGGGTCGGTATTCCAACATTTCAGGACATGTCCCCACGGATTATTCATGCGACTCAACACCATAGGTTTTCCGCATGGCTCTATTGGGGTAGGCTCTAAATTCTCAAACTTGGTTCAGTTCTAAAAGGGTACCCGAGTTGTCCTTGTTGTCCTCTACTAAGAGTAGCAGGGTCCTCGATTCTCGCCCATTATAGGCTACAAACGAATCGAGTTCAACTTAGGAGGACTCACCACCGAAGCCTTCTCGAAGAATCAATATTCTTACGAAGGCAAAGGGATTGAGTCCTAAAGGTACTTTGCGATGGTCATACGAAGAATCAATATTCTTACATGAGCAAAGCGTGTGTCCCCCCCCCCCCCCCCCCACTTAAACGAACATGACAAAGCTCGAGAATAGAGCTTGGAATTAAGTCTTAAATGTGTAAAATAAAGTTATATTCATTTAAACAGACAAATAAATAGAACCTATGATGAACTTGCAAATTCCATATTTAAAAAAAAACATTTTTTTGAAGATCATTTAAAACCAATTTGTAGCCTGACCCTCTTTTGTTTTTTATAAAAAAAACATATCCCAGTAGAGTCGCCAAGCTGTCGCAACTGCCTTTTTTGAGGAGGATTCGACTTTTTGGTAAACTTTAAAAATCAATGGTGTTGCCACCAATCTTTTGAAAAGTGTGATTGGATCGCTTTAAAACATGGTTATTTTAATAAAACGTTTTGTTTTAATAAAACAACGATTTTGGTCTACGAAAAACAGAAAACAGGTTCGGGGTCGGTTACACGTGGGGAACGGTTAGCACCCCATGACGCCCAAAATTTGTACCTAATTGGTTTTAAAATCGTTTTCAAAACTGGAATTTGCAAGTTCAAAAAGGTTCGACTTTACTTGTCCGTTTAATGAATATTAGTCTATTTTAACGGCCTTATCGCCTTGGAGATTAACTTTAATCACCGCCAACATTTCTGGCGCTAACCCGACATTCTTGTTTGATAAGACACCGCATTAAATTAATTTCACTTTTACAAACGGTGGAGAAATTTAGGTGTGTTGAGCATTTTTTTATTTTTATTCTACGTTTGATTATTTAAAAAAAACCTAAAAATGTCTAAGTCTTTTATTCCTAATTTAAGGTTTAAGTTTGCTTAAGTGTATTTTATTTTTATGAAGAACATTTTCAACAAACAAGTTCCTATCTAAGCCTTAGTCTCTAATCTTAAGTTTTCATCTATTTCTAAAACAAGCAAGCAAACTTTTATTCTTTTGAATTTTACCCTTTTTATTATTCCTTTTAAAAGCCTTTATTTTTATTTTTTATTTCTTTAATTATTTTCTAAGCTAAGACTTTGTTACATTTTTTACTTTTTTTATTTTTTTATGTTTTTACCGTTTTGCGTTTTCTTTTTTTTTCAAAAGTATTTTCACTTTTTTAAAATAATCATTTTCATTTTTCCATTTTTAAGTGTTTTCTTAAAAAAACATATTTTTAAAATAAAATTTTTTTTCCTAAGAAATTTTTTTTTAAAAAAATTCCTTTTTAAAAATTTATTTAAATCCTAGACCTTAAAATTTCATTTAAAACCTTTTATTTTTTTCCTTCTTGAAAACTTATATTTTTTTTTCCTAAAAATATTTATCTTTTAAAATCATTTTTGCCCACTTAATATTTAAAACAAAATTCATAAATAAAATTTAATATTTTTTCTTAAAATCAAGCCCTTTATTATCTCACACCCCACATTATTATTTCTTCTAATTAAATCCCTAATTTCAAGTTTTTTTTTAATTTAACTACATTTATTCATTTTTATTCTTGCATTTAAAATTAAACATCTTTTAAATTATTTTCTACATTTCTAAAGATCAAAATAACCCTAACAATATTTTTTAAAGCATGCAAAAATTTTAAGATCAAACTAAATTTAAAACAAAATTTTAAACGAAAAAAGTTACCGGAATCGTGAACGATTTCTTGACCTCAAGAAAGCAACCGAGAAATCGACGAACGACGAACTCGAATTCAAGCATCTAGAAATGCCCAAACCACTTCCGGAAAATTGATCCAAACTCAAACTTCCACTCCTAAAATTTCCAGCGAACTCAAGAAAAATTCAGAGAATTTTTCGAATTTTTCTTGAATCCTTTTTTAGTGATTTTTCTCTCAAATTGTGTGTGTTGAACAATGAAGCGTTTAGGGGTTTTTACAGTTGATTTTTAGCTTCAAAGTCAAGTCAAATCGAGATTTAATCCCCAAATTGGAGCCTAAATCCGACACATAGCTTGATTCTCGGTAAAACCCCTCAAATTCTATCCAATTTGGTTCAGATTTGAAGATAAATTTCTCCCAAATTCGAGCTAGGGATTGAATCATTTCCCCTTATTTTGCAGGTGAACGACAACGCCATGAAGCGGTGACAGTGGCGTCGTGACAGCGAGGACGTGAGGAGTCAACCGGCGGCTTCGGTGACGACTGTCGCGGCTTGTGGCAGTCGGCCGGTCAAAACCCCCTCTCTGCCTTGTTAGTTGTTCGAACAGGGGAGAGGAAGGTGACCACCCACGCGCCAGGCGCGTGAGTGCGGGTGGTCCTTCCCTCTTTTTTTCTTTTTTCTTTTTATTTATTATTATTATTATTATTATTTGTTATTTTTTGCTGTTGTTTTGCTGTTTTTTATTTATTATTTCATCACAATTGTTATTTCTTCACTTTATTTTATTTCCATTTTTCTTCTCCATTTATTAATAGAATTATTTTTTTCTCTTTTTTTTTAAAGTGAGCTTCAGAATGAGCTTTAAGAATGGGTTTTTAAATATGAGTTTTTTGCTTATGTAGAAGCAAAATTCATGTAACACTCAGGTTTAGGGGTTAGGTGAAAATAATATTTTAATATTATTTGGGCTCGGTCTTATAATTAAAATGATTCTTTTGCAAATCCGGGTTTTCAAAATAAACATTTGAGATGGGACCAAATCGATTTCATTTCAATATTGGAGAGCTATTTTAAAAACAAGGGAATAGCCATTCATTAATGGCCTTTTTGTAATTTACCCCTTTTCTAATTTAAATCCCCCCTTTTTTCACAAATATCACTATTCACTATCTTCTTCCTCTCATCTCCAACGTGAAATAGAAGCCCTTCCCCCTCTCCACTATTCAATCTCATTCCTCATCCATTTCAACTCCGTTTTGAAAAGTAATGGTATTTTTGACTTCCCCTCATCTCCCTCTCCATGAAAGTACATTTTATTTTCATTTTCGTGAAGGTTTTAGAAAATGGAATTTTTGAAGGTTTGGATTAAAAATAGAAACTTTATGATGTTAAGTGAAGTGTTTTGATTTAATGTGTTTAGTTATGGTGTATAGAGGTCAAATGGTATATCATATATGAATTTCAAATGATTTTGAGCAATTTTCGGATTTGGGTAAACTTGGGGTTTTTGGAGGGTTTTGGGTGAGTTTTGGGGGTTGTTTTAGGTGGGTTTTGATAGGCTTTTGATAGTGCTATGGATAGGGGTTGAATTGGGATCATTTGTGGGAGTAATGGAAGTTGAAAACATGGTTTTTGGACATGGTCTTGGGGCCATCCGAATTGGTGAAAATGGAAATTGTTCATGCTTGCAACATGGTAGTTTGTGGTTGAATTGCATTCCGGTTAGTTCCAACGATGAATTATTGATTGTGTATGTTTTGTTTGTGTTTGGGATTGATTAGAATCGAGTTTGGACATCGGTGAAGCATCGGAAGTAAATCCGGGAATTTGAAGGTGGTTGCTTGCTTGGTCTTTGGGCTTGGAAGCTTAGGTGAGTGGTTAATTGTTTAAATGGTTTTAAAATGGTTGGTTCGAGTATATGGACTAGGTTGGGCTTGGTAGACCCACCTAGAGTTAGGATTAGGGTGGTAGCCTAATCCTAAGCTTGATCTAGAGCCTTTGGATGAACTCACTTGTGTGGTTGTGTATGTCTCGCATGAAATGTGATATGAATGCTTATGTATATTGTATTATACATGTGAGATGAGATATGACTTGTGATGCTTGAGACGTGCATAATGATGGTTGTTGGTGAGTACGTGCTAAGCACGGAATTGATTGAAATGAGTAATGTGAAGTGAGTAAATGTTGGCACTAGTATACTTGAATACAAATGATCGATCATTAGGATGTTAGTGTGTACACATGAGTCAAAAGTCGCGCGTGGCCTTGGTGGCGTTGAGTCACCAAGGAGGAGTACGGGTTCGCCCGGAAATTGTATCTAAATATGGTCGGTGATGAGTGGAATCCCATCGACGAGGCGTAAGGAAGAGTGGAATCCCCTCCGCGAGACCGGTGATGAGTGAAATCCCACCGTGAGGTAATGTGGTTGTTGGATGTGAGATCCAACGTGTCTATCCGCGTATTCGGGTCATAGCTAGGTGCCAATGTTGTTTGATATGTGTATCAATGTGTTGAGATATATGATCTTTAATTGGATGTTAAAAGCGAATACATGTATTGTGGAATTGAGCTAATGATCATGGCATATATATGTTGAATAGTGCTCATGCATTCTTATCTTGTGGCCTTTTTGTGGATCCTTGGTAATTATGTGTTTTACCTTGGCTAGATCGTGCTCGGACCCTGCAATGTTGAGGTTTGTTTTTAGGGCTTACCCTCACTAAGCATCATTGCTTACGCTCTCTTTGTTCAACATTGCAGATCCTTAGTTCGCGGGTTGCTCGAGCAAGTGGAGGGCCTCCAAGTGTGGTTGTTAGCCTTGAGTACTTCAAGTATGAGTTTTAATGTTGAACATGTAATAGTTTGAGCAATGGGACATGTGTTGTTTTGATGGATAGTTGTTAGTTGTTTAGGAGCTTGTTTAGACTCCTTGATATCTTGCTTTCGTATGGTTGGTGTTGCCATGTTGAATTGTAACTCATGCCTAAATTGCTTATTTTGAATGTTAGCCATGTGCCTTAGAGGTTGCCTTTATGTTTGAATGACGTTGTATGAATGCATGACTTGTGATGTCTTGCCTTAGTGTTTAGACTCGTCCTAATCTTGTTAAAGCATGCTAATATAGTTGGGTTGCCTTAGGTTTATGTGTTTTAATGTTGAAGGGTGTTTTGGTGGTGTTTTGGGGCACCCTTGTGCCTTAAAACAGCCAAAACGAGTCTGCAGACATGGGGCGTTTCGGAACGGGCCACCCTGTTTCGGTACGGTCCCTTTGCATTTGGCCTGCCGTTTCAAAACGGATAGGGGTCGTTTTGGAACATTTTTGCTACTGGAATTCTTAGAAATTGGCGAGATAAAGGCGTTCCGAAACGGGCCTTTGATGTTTCGAAACGGTCAAATATCGTTGACCACGAGAAATTGACTGTTAGGGTCGTTTCGATACGGGTCACCCCTGTTTCGAAACGGGCACCCTGTGGTTGACCCTGGCCCGTTGACTAAGTCAAGGCGTATCGAAACGCCCCAGGGGCGTTTCGAAACGGCCTGCTGTAAAGGACTAAAATGAGTTGTTTAATGTTTTGGTTGATCGGAATATGTTACATTGTTTGTATTATCCGCTGTTGTGCTTCACCTAGGATTTAAATATGCCTATAGACAAGATAATGTAAAAAGGAAATTTTCTGGGTCGTTAACCGAGGAGGAGCCTTAACGGGTTTCGCTTCGGTTTTCCCCGTGTGGCCCACTCGTATCGGTCATCCGACCAGACCAGGACGAGGGGGTTACACTTGTTGGTATCATAGCCTAAGGTTACCGAGACCTTAGGCAGGTAAGTGAGGTAAGTTCAAGTTTTTGATTGATATGCACGGTGTTTGCTTACCTTGTAAGAATGGTTGCTTGTTTGACAAGTATGATTGATTGTTTATTCAAAAGTATGTGTGTGTGAGTCCCATTGCTACTATTACATTGGAAAAAAATGGTTTTTAAGTGAGGGAAAGTACTTGAACACTTGGAAGCCTTGCCTTGCTAACCCAACTTGTATGTTTTGTTGTTGTGGTTGTAGTTGCTATCTGTGAGAGTGATGTCTAGACCGAGAGGTAGACCGAGGGTGGTTCGTCAGGAACCACGGGTTGCGGCTCCTGTTGAGCCGGCAGTTGGTGTGGAGGCTCACCTAGAAGGGCCGGTGGCCGCGGGAGTTGGCGCTCCACCACCACCTCCACCACCACCACCTCCTCCACCTAGAGTTGGGGGCGAGGATGGAGCCGGAGGAGATGGACCTCAAGGTGTCCAAGGTCCAGCTGGAATTGATATGACTCCGCTAGTGCAAGCGATAGCGGGAGCATTTCAGGCCGCAGTTGCGGGGGCTCAGGCTGCAGCTCAGCCTAGGTGTGACGATGCTAGTCTACCTTTGGAGAGGCTCCGTAGCTTGGGGGCCGAGGAGTTTAGAGGATCTACTCCGGAGAGATCGGAGTTATGGTTGGAGAAGACAGTTCGCATCTTGGCTCAGAAGGGTTGTGCGGGCGCACGTAGATTGGGATGTGTGATCTCGTTGCTTCAGGGTGATGCCTACACCTGGTGGGTCACCATTACTACTGGGGTTCCAGAGGCAGAGATAGATTGGGATTTCTTTGAGTCCGCTTTCCGGAAGAGGTACTTGGGACTGAGGTACTTAGATGAGAAGAAGCGAGAGTTTATGGCTCTTACTCAGGGAGATGCTTCTGTGACTGATTATGAGATCCGCTTTGTTCGCTTGAGTCAGTATGCTCCAGAGTTGGTTCCTACTGAAGTGGAACGTTGTAATCGTTTTCGCTACGGATTGAATGAAGATATTAAGAGGTACACGCTAGCTTCGGACTACTCAGACTTTGATGTATTGGTCGCGAGGGCCAAGGATTTGGAGCATAGTTTGGGTTTGGCCAAACGATCTGGTGGTTCCAGTTCTGGTAAGAGGCATAACCACTTTGATGGTAGAGACGCCAAGAGGCACAGAGGTGGCGGACATCAGTTTGATCATAGACGTGGCGGTGGCCACTATGGTAGGGGCCATCAGGGCCATAGAGGAGGGCGTTTGCCCGAGTGTACCCGTTGTGGGAGACAGCACGTTGGTGAGTGTTGGGGTAACTTTCATGCTTGTTGGAACTGTGGTTCGAGGGACCACTTTAGGAGGGATTGTCCGCATCAGGCGGCTCAGGCACCGAACATTTCTCAGGCTCCTGCGAAAGCGAATGATTTTCAGAGAGGCCGTGGGCGCGGTCGTGGCTACTTCCAGCCTAGGGCTGATGCACCTAGGGTAGATGCTCAGAGGAACCTTGCTCATGTTTTGGCTGTGCAGCCAGAGGCGGGAGGACCAGCGAGGGTCTATGCTCAGAGAGAGGCCGGGAACGACACCGATGTGATAGCAGGTAATTTCGAGTTACAGTCTATGTCTTTGCTTTCTTTGGTTGATTCGGGTTCTACGCATTCCTACATTTTGAGTGAGCATGCACAGAAGTTAGATATCCCTGTTGAGATCCTAGATGTAGGTATGCATGTTACTAGTTCTTTTGGTGAGACAGTTGTGGTTAGACGTATGTATAGGAGATGTCCACTGAAGATTCAGGGTCATGTGTTCTCAGTTGATATGATGGAACTTCCTTTCTATGGTTTTGATATTATTTTGGGTATGGACTGGTTGGTTGAGCATCGGGCTAGTGTGGATTTTGAGACAAAGAGAATTTCTTTGAAGCTTTCTGATGACTACGAGGTAGTAGTAGTAGGCGAGAACATTAAGTTCTTGTCTAATGTTGTGTCAGCTTTAGAGGCCCATAGGTTGATGGACTCTGGATGTGGAGCTTATTTAGCTTATGTTATGAATCTGGATATGAGTGAAGCTAGACCAAAAGATATCAGAACAATGTGTGACTTTCCAGATGTGTTTCCTGAAGAGTTGTCGGGTTTGCCTCCTGACAGGGATGTCGAGTTTGTGATTGAGACAGTTTCAGGGCCTAATCCAGTTTCGATAGCTCCGTATCGTATGGCTCCGAAAGAGTTAAAAGAATTGAAGAGTCAGTTGCAAGAATTATTAGACCGTGGTTTCATTAGCCCTAGTAGTTCTCCGTGGGGCGCTCCCGTGTTGTTTGTAAAAAAGAAAGATGGTAGCATGCGCATGTGTATTGACTATAGACAGTTGAATCAGTTGACCGTGAAGAACAAGTATCCGTTGCCTCGTATAGATGATTTGTTTGATCAGTTGAGAGGTGCTTCAGTGTTCTCGAAGATAGATTTGAGATCCGAGTACTATCAGTTGAAGGTGAAAGAGTGTGATGTCCCGAAGACAGCTTTTAGGACTAGATATGGTCACTATGAGTTTCTTGTGATGCCATTTGGACTCACGAATGCACCAGCAGCATTCATGGACATGATGAACAGAATCTTTAGAGACTATCTAGACCGTTTTGTAGTTGTTTTCATTGATGATATACTTGTGTACTCGAAGACAGAAGAAGAGCATGATGAGCACTTGAGATTTGTTTTACAGAGATTGTTGAGCAATCAGTTGTATGCGAGGCTTAGTAAATGTGAGTCCTGGATTCGAGAGGTTGTATTTCTTGGCCATGTTGTTTCGGCCAAAGGCATCCGGGTTGATCCATCGAAGATTGAGGCTATTGTTGAGTGGAAACAACCTAAGTCCGTGACTGAGATTAGGAGTTTCCTAGGATTAGCCGGTTACTATAGAAGATTTGTTGATGGTTTCTCTAGAGTAGCTGCTCCTTTGACTAAATTGTTGCAAAAAGGAGTCAAATTTGAATGGTCAGATGCAAGACAGAAGGCCTTTGAGAAATTGAAAGAAGCTTTGACGAATGCTCCAGTGTTAGTGCAACTTGTTTCCGGTAAGGAGTTCGTGATCTACAGTGATGCTTCCTACGTAGGCCTAGGATGTGTTTTGATGCAAGATAGGAGAGTTGTTGCTTATGCTTCTAGACAGTTGAAGATCCATGAGAAGAACTATCCTACTCATGATATAGAGCTATCCGCAGTTGTGTTTGCATTGAAGATTTGGCGTCATTACTTGTATGGTGAGAAGTGTATTGTTTACACTAATCACAAGAGCTTGAAGTATCTGATGACACAGAAAGAGCTGAACTTGAGACAAATAAGATGGTTAGAGTTGCTAAAAGATTATGATTTGACCATTGAGTACCATCCGGGTAAAGCAAATGTAGTAGCCGATGCTTTGAGTAGAAAAGTGGTCGTTGAGTTGAGAGCTATGTTTGCTAGATTGAGTGTGTCCGATGATGGTGGTCTGATCACCGAGTTGCAAGTGAAGCCTCATTTGATTCAGTTGATTAGAGAGAAGAAGTTGCAAGATGTGAGTTTAGTTCCTCATGTTCAGGACATAACCGAAGGAAGACCAACCGAGTATAGTTTCAGTGGTGAGAGCTTGTTGTGCTTTAGAGATAGAATTGTTGTACCGGAAGATGTTGAGTTGAGACGTCAGATTCTGAGTGAAGCACATTCGAGTCCCTTTTCTATGCATCCGGGTAGTACCAAAATGTACCGAGATTTGAAGAATGATTACTTTTGGGTTGGCTTGAAGCGAGATGTAGCCGAGTATGTGAGCCGTTGTATGGTTTGTCAGAGAGTGAAGGCAGAACATCAGGTTCCTTCAGGTTTGCTACAGCCTTTGAAGATTCCGGAATGGAAATGGGAGAGGATCACCATGGATTTTGTGTCGGGGTTGCCTTTGTCTCCTTCGAAGAAGAACTCCGTTTGGGTGATTGTTGATAGGTTCACTAAGTGTGCTCACTTCTTAGCAGTGAACACTACAGATTCCTTAGACAAGTTGGCAAACTTGTACATTCGCAAGATTGTGAGACTTCATGGAGTTCCGAAGTCTATTGTTTCAGATAGGGATCCTAGATTTACTTCGAGGTTCTAGGGTTGCTTGCATAGTGCTTTAGGTAGTCGGTTGCATTTCAGCACATCTTATCATCCGCAGTCCGATGGGCAGTCAGAGTGAGTGATACAGATTCTTGACGATATGCTTCGTTGTTGTGTGATTAACTTTCAGGGTTCTTGGGAGAAGCACTTACCGTTGGTTGAGTTTGCTTACAACAACAATTATCAGTCTAGTATTCAGATGGCACCTTATGAGGCTTTGTATGGTAGACGATGTAGGACTCCGATTTGTTGGGCTGAGACAGGTCAGAGATTGTTACCTATGCCAGACTTACTTAAGGGAACTACCGACAAAGTGAAGTTGATTTGTGACCGTTTAAAAGCAGCTTCCGATCGTCAGAAGTCATATACAGATTTGAAGAGGAAAGAAATTGAGTACTCAGTGGGTGAGAAAGTGTTTCTGAAAGTATCTCCGTGGAAGAAGGTAATGAGATTTGGCCGGAAGGGCAAGTTGAGTCCGAGGTTCATTGGTCCGTAGGAGATAGTTGAGCGGATTGGGCCTGTAGCTTATCATTTGAGGTTACCTTCTGAGTTAGAAAAGATCCATGATGTCTTTCATGTGTCTATTCTTAGGAGATATAGATCGGATCCTTCTCATGTGATGCCCGTTGAGGAGATAGAGTTAAATCCGGATTTGTCCTACAATGAAGAGCCCGTTGAGATACTTGCTTCTGATAGCAAGGTGTTGCGTGGCAAGACCATAGAGTTGGTCAAAGTATTGTGGAGACATAGAGGTGTGGAAGAGGCCACGCGGGAGAGGAAAGCAGATATGGTTGAGCAGTTTCCGTATTTGTTTCCACCAGGTAATTTCGGGGATGAAATTCCTTAAGTGGGGGAGAGTTGTAACACTCGGGTTTAGGGGTTAGGTGAAAATAATATTTTAATATTATTTGGGCTCGGTCTTATAATTAAAATGATTCTTTTGCAAATCCGGGTTTTCAAAATAAACATTTGAGATGGGACCAAATCGATTTCATTTCAATATTGGAGAGCTATTTTAAAAACAAGGGAATAGCCATTCATTAATGGCCTTTTTGTAATTTACCCCTTTTCTAATTTAAATCCCCCCCCCCCTTTTTTTCACAAATATCACTATTCACTCTCTTCTTCCTCTCATCTCCAACGTGAAATAGAAGCCTTTCCCCCTCTCCACTATTCCATCTCATTCCTCATCCATTTCAACTCCGTTTTGAAAGGTATTGGTATTTTTGACTTCCCCTCATCTCCCTCTCCATGAAAGTACCTTTTATTTTCATTTTCGTGAAGGTTTTAGAAAATGGAATTTTTGAAGGTTTGGATTAAAATAGAAAGTTTATGATGTTAAGTGAAGTGTTTTGATCTAATGTGTTTAGTTATGGTGTATAGAGGTCAAATGGTATATCATATATGAATTTCAAATGATTTTGAGCAATTTTCGGATTTGGGTAAACCTGGGGTTTTTGGAGGGTTTTGGGTGAGTTTTGGGGGTTGTTTTAGGTGGGTTTTGATAGGCTTTTGATAGTGCTATGGATAGGGGTTGAATTGGGATCATTTTTGGGAGTAATGGAAGTTGAAAACATGGTTTTTGGACATGGTCTTGGGGCCATCCGAATTGGTGAAAAATGGAAATTGTTCATGCTTGCAACATGGTAGTTTGTGGTTGAATTGCATTCCGGTTAGTTCTAACGATGAATTATTGATTGTGGATGTTTTTTGTGTGTTTGGGATTGATTAGAATCGAGTTTGGACATCGGTGAAGCATCGGAAGTAAATTCGGGAATTTGAAGGTGGTTGCTTGCTTGGTCTTTGGGCTTGGAAGCTTAGGTGAGTGGTTAATTGTTTAAATGGTTTTAAAATGGTTGGTTCGAGTATATGGACTAGGTTGGGCTTGGTAGACCCACCTAGAGTTAGGATTAGGGTGGTAGCCTAATCCTAAGCTTGATCTAGAGCCTTTGGATGAACTCACTTATGTGGTTGTGTATGTCTCGTATGAAATGTGATATGAATGCTTATGTATATTGTATTATACATGTGAGATGAGATATGACTTGTGATGATTGAGACGTGCATAATGATGGTTGTTGGTGAGTACGTGCTAAGCACGGAATTGATTGAAATGAGTAATGTGAAGTGAGTAAATGTTGGCACTAGTATACTTGAATACAAATGATCGATCATTAGGATGTTAGTGTGTACACATGAGTCAAAAGTCGCGCGTGGCCTTGGTGGCGTTGAGTCACCAAGGAGGAGTACGGGTTCGCCCGGAAATTGTATTTAAATATGGTCGGTGATGAGTGGAATTCCATCGACGGGGCGTGAGGATGAGTGGAATCCCCTCCGCGAGACCGGTGATGAGTGAAATCCCACCGTGAGGTAATGTGGTTGTTGGATGTGAGATCCAACGTGTCTATTCGTGTATTCGGGTCATAGCTAGGTGCCAATGTTGTTTGATATGTGTATCAATGTGTTGAGATATATGATCTTTAATTGGATGTTAAAAGCGAATACATGTATTGTGGAATTGAGTTAATGATCATGGCATATATATGTTGAATAGTGCTCATGCATTCTTATCTTGTGGCCTTTTTGTGGATCCTTGGTAATTATGTGTTTTACCTTGGCTAGATCGTGCTCGAACTCTGCAATGTTGAGGTTTGTTTTTAGGGCTTACCCTCACTAAGCATCATTGCTTACGCTCTCTTTGTTCAACATTGCAGATCTTTAGTTCGCGGGTTGCTCGAGCAAGTGGAGGGCCTCCAAGTGTGGTTGTTAGCCTTGAGTACTTCAAGTATGAGTTTTAATGTTGAACATGTAATAGTTTGAGCAATGGGACATGTGTTGTTTTGATGGATAGTTGTTAGTTGTTTAGGAGCTTGTTTAGACTCCTTGATATCTTGCTTTCGTATGGTGGTGTTGCCATGTTGAATTGTAACTCATGCCTAAATTGCTTATTTTGAATGTTAGCCATGTGCCTTAGAGGTTGCCTTTATGTTTGAATGACGTTGTATGAATGCATGACTTGTGATGTCTTGCCTTAGTGTTTAGACTCGTCCTAATCTTGTTAAAGCATGCTAATATAGTTGGGTTGCCTTAGGTTTATGTGTTTTAATGTTGAAGGGTGTTTTGGGGCACCCTTGTGCCTTAAAACAGCCAAAACGAGTCTGCAGACAGAGGGCGTTTCGGAACGGGCCACCCTGTTTCGGTACGGTCCCTTTGCATTTGGCCTGCCGTTTCAAAACGGATAGGGGTCGTTTTGGAACATTTTTGCTACTGGAATTCTGAGAAATTGGCGAGATAAAGGCGTTCCGAAACGGGCCTTTGATGTTTCGAAACGGTCAAATATCGTTGACCACGAGAAATTGACTGTTAGGGTCGTTTCGATACGGGCCACCCCTGTTTCGAAACGGGCACCCTGTGGTTGACTCTGGCCTGTTGACTAAGTCAAGGCGTATCGAAACACCCTAGGGGCGTTTCGAAACGGCCTGCTGTAAAGGACTAAAATGAGCTGTTTAATGTTTTGGTTGATCGGAATATGTTACATTGTTTGTATTATCCGCTGCTGTGCTTCATCTAGGATTTAAATATGCCTATAGACGAGATAATGTAAAAAGGAAATTTTCTGAGTCGTTAACCGAGGAGGAGCCTTAACGGGTTTCGCTTCGATTTTCCCCGTGTGGCCCACTCGGATCGGTCATCCGACCAGACCGGGACGAGGGGTTACAATTCAATTTCCCAAAAATAATATAAATACAATATATCAAATTAGGATGAGATGCTTTCTCAAAACCAATTTGTTGCTTTTCTTGATGCGTTGAGTTTTCCTATTCAAGCCAAATTGAATGCTGCTTTACGCAAAATTGGGAAACTAGTTAAGCCACAGTAAAAAAAACTTGCTAATTCTATATAATTTTTTCTGGTGTCAAATGTTATTTTTTGGTCACTTTAGTGTCTAACGTTATATTCCGTAATTTAAATTAAGTTTTTTTTCGTAACAGACGTTAAAAATATTTTTTTATTCAATAAAAACATGACACGTGACATATTTCTGGTATTTTCTTTAATCTTTATTTTTTTAAAAATCAGAAAATCTTTTTTTTTTAAAAATAAAACCCAAAATCTTTAATTTCTCTTAAATCCTCAAACTCAAACCTTAAATTCCTCCCCTCCCACCACAGGTTAACCACCACCGACCACCCTTGCCTTCGTTGCCTCCCACGACTGAAAACCCATCATCAAATTGTCAAAAATTGACGAATGAACCGCCAATTGTTCTGTCGACAAACATTCAACGGTGAAAAAAGGCTGATTGGGCTTCTAACCGAAGGCTAAAGGGTGGGGGATGCTGAACGGTGAGACACACGACGCTTGGGTGATGAACAGTGTACCACCGACATGTGGGGGATGTCGAACGGTGAGGGAGATGTGATTTGAGGGTTTAATTGAAAGAAATTAAAACATTGGGATTTTTACAAAGTTCATATTTTTAAAGAAATTAAAACCTTAAAATTAATTTTAGAAACTTTGTTTTTTAGAAATAATTCAAATTAGCTAAAATAATTAGAATAACTCGATCTAGATAACTCAAAATTGAGAAAAAAATTGAGTTTTTCGCATCTAATCGTTAACCTGATGTACTTGTGATGCAAGTTGTAAAGTGAAAAAAAAAAGAGGTTTTAGTCAAAATTGGTGGCTGAATATGTAGAAGCAAAATTCAATTTCCCAAACATAATATTAATACAATATATCAAATTAGGATGAGATGCTTTCTCAAACCCAATTTGTTGTTTTTCTTGATGCGTTGAGTTTTCCTATTCAAGCCAAATTGAATGCTGCTTTACGCAAAATTGGAAAACTAGTTAAGCCACACTAAAAAAAAAACTTGCTAAATCTATATTTTTTTCCAGTTTAATGCCTAATATTTTTTTTCGAGTAATTCGGTTTTTAACGTTTTATTCCGTAATTCAAATCATGTTTTTTCGTAATAAACATTAAAAATATTTTATTATCCAATAAAAACACGACACATGACATATTTTTGGTATTTTTTATTTTTTTTAAATAAAAAACTTTATCTTTATAAAAAAATAAAATTCAAAATCTTTAATTTTTCTTAAACCGTCAAAGTCAAACCCTATATCTTTAAATTCCTCCCCTCGCACCACCGGCTACCCTTGCCTTCGTTGCCTCCCACGATTGAAAACCCCATTATCCAATCGTCGAAAATCGGTGAATGAACCGCTGATTGTTATGTCGACAAATATCCAACAATGAAGAAAAAAGAGACCGATTTGACTTCTAACAGACGTCTAAAGGGTAGGGGATGTTGAACGGTGAGGTACACGGGGCTTGGGTGGTAAACGGTTAACCACCAACGTGTGGGGATGCTGGATGGTGAAGGAGATGTGATTTAAGAGTTTGATTGAAAGAAATTAAAACCTTAGAGTTTTTTAACAAGTTCATATTCTTAAAGAATTTCAAAAATTAATTAAAAAAAAAGCATGGTACATGTCATTTTATAATTGGGTGACAGTAATTTTTTTAACGGTCGTTAACAAAAAAAAATTAATTTAGGTTACAAAAAGAACGTTAGATATTAAAGTGACCCGAAAAAAAAAAACGTTAAGCACAAAACTAAAAAACATTATAAGTTAGGCAATTTTTTAACTATTAAACCTTGTTCTTCCCCACAAATTAAATTGAATGTTGTATGCATCCCAAATATTCGATCATTCTTAATTTATACGCTTAACGAAGAATCAATCCCAACGCTATACATTTTATTTATTTTTAACCCTTAAATTAACGTATATATTTTTAGTCCTTAAATTATTTTTTGTCAAAATAAATGTTTAAATTATTATTTTTGTCAATTTCATTTAAGCCTAATTTATAACATATAAAACCAGATTTCCCTTCTGTCTCAAAAAACGAAAAATATTTTTTTTATTTTATTATACAATTAAAGAGTAATTTTTATTATCATGACACATTGATAAACAATTATAAAAGGCTGTTAAAATTTGAAGAGACTACCACATTTTCAAATTAGAAAACGGTCACTAAAACTGCCGCAAAATTAATTAATGTGTCACATTAACAGGTTAAAATTATCATAAAAACAAACAAAAACACTATTATAAAAACAGACAAATCAACTAACATAAAAATTAAAATATGACTTATGGAAAATCAAAATATCATTTAACTTAAAAAGAACTTATTTATTTTGTATGTGTGGCCAATATAGAAATATAATACATCTTTATTTAATAAAAAAAACTCTTTTATCTTATTTTTGTATGATAGAAAAATATATAATTGAACTTACGTTTCATTGTCCGTTCATTTCTGGTCTTACAAGACGAAACAGAGGGAGAGGGTATATCGACGGTGATGGAGTTGCCTGACATCGACGACCTCCCGAAGAACGCCGCCAACTACACCGCTTTGACGCCGTTAGGGTTCTTGGAACGAGCCGCCACGGTTCATCCCACAAGAAAAGCGGTGGTCCATGGATCTCGATCCTACACGTGGCTCCAAACATACCAGCGCTGCCGTCGCTTGGCTTCAGCTCTTTCTAAACGCTCCATCGGCGTCGGTAGCTCGGTAATCAAACGACTTTCCGTCGTCTTTCATCTCTATTAACAATTTTAAAAAAATCGAAAAGCTTTTAATTCTGTTTTGCTTGCTCGTTTTTAGATTTTAAAAGCAAGAAGCATTAGTAGAAGGATAACTATGATCATATTTTTGTTTAGTGGACTGGACCCGGTCTAGATCCATGTTTGAGGGTGTGTTTTTTTTTTTCATGCAATCTTGTTCAATATATTTTATATTTATATAATTTTTGATACGTTAATAATTTGTATTTTATAATGTCTGAGACGTTTAGTATATTTGTTCAGTGTTTTATTCATGTAGTAGTAATTAATATATAAGAAAGAAGGTTTAATGCTTGATTTGTGGTCCTAATTTGGTAATGGAATTGTCAGTTCTATTAACTAATAACTAGTTGTGTTTAGATTGTTTACATTATAACTGTCTTTATGGAACTTGTGAATGGTTTTATTGCTTGTATTCATTTTGTGTACTAAAATTGGCAGGTAGCCATAATTGCTCCAAATGTTCCTGCTTTATACGAAGCTCATTTTGGGATTCCAATGTCTGGGGCTGTTATAAACACTGTCAATATCCGCCTAAATGCGGCAACCATTGCTTTCCTTTTGGGTCATTCGCAATCCGCCGTTGTCATCGTGGACCAAGAGTTTTTCAATTTGGCAGAGGATGCTTTGAAAATCATGAAGGACAAAAGCCAAGGCGATTTCAAGCCTCCACTTGTTATAGTCATTGCTGATGAAAGCTGTGACCCGAAAACACTTAGGTATGCTTTGGGACAAGGAGCCATCGAGTATGACAAGTTCTTAGAAAGTGGTGACCAGGACTTTGCGTGGAAGCCTCCTCAGGATGAGTGGCAAAGCATTGCTTTGGGATATACTTCCGGCACCACCGCCAGCCCAAAGGGGGTGGTACTGCATCACCGAGGGGCATATCTAATGGCTTTGAGCAATGCTCTTATATGGGGTATGAATGAAGGAGCTGTATACTTATGGACTTTACCAATGTTCCATTGTAACGGTTGGTGTTTCACGTGGACACTTGCAGCTCTTTGTGGAACTAACATATGCCTCCGACAGGTAATTTCTAGTCTGAATGATTACTTATTGGTTGTTGGTTTGATTTTGTTGAAATTCTGAAGTTGTTTTATTCAATATAATGTTGTGTTATTATGCTATGTGGCACTTTCTATATTCTGCTTTCGTATGTCATGATTTGAGCTCATTGACGGAGACTTCGAGAGGTCTTTAATCTGATATGAACAGTGGGGATGTGAATGTTCTGCATTTTGCCTATGATCATAGCTTGTTTGTTACTTATGTCCTTATTTGTTTCCATCGTATATGCATTGCAGGTAACTGCAAAGGGAGTGTACTTGGCCATCGCAAAGTATAGTGTGACTCACTTTTGTGCTGCACCAGTGGTTCTCAATTCCATAGTTAATGCCCCACCCAAGGACACAATTCTGCCTCTCCCACATGTTGTTCATGTAATGACAGCCGGTGCAGCCCCACCCCCTTCTGTTCTTGCTGCGATGTCACAGAAAGGTTTCCGAGTGACCCACACCTATGGTCTCTCGGAAACCTATGGTCCTTCTACAGTGTGTGCATGGAAGCCTGAATGGGATTCGCTGCCACTCGAAACTCAAGCTCGTCTAAATGCACGTCAAGGTGTTCGATATGTTGGTTTAGAGGGCCTAGATGTCATCAGTACTCAAACTGGTCAGCCCGTTCCCGCGGACGGAAAAACCATTGGAGAGATAGTTTTTCGGGGTAATATTGTGATGAAAGGCTACTTAAAGAACCCAAAAGTCAATGAGGAAACATTTGCTAACGGTTGGTTTCACTCCGGGGATCTTGGTGTGAAACATCCAGATGGGTACATTGAAGTAAAAGACAGGTCGAAGGACATAATCATATCCGGAGGCGAAAACATCAGCAGCGTAGAGGTGGAAAACATTCTGTATTCGCACCCTGCAATACTGGAGGTATCGGTGGTGGCTAGGGCGGATGAGCGGTGGGGAGAGTCTCCTTGTGCTTTTGTGACCTTGAAGCCCGGGGTGGATAAATCGGATGAAAACCGGTTATCTGAAGACATAATGAAGTTCTGCAGGTCCAAGATGCCAGCGTACTGGGTTCCAAAATCAGTGATATTTGGTCCATTGCCAAAGACGGCTACCGGTAAGATTCAGAAGCATGTGTTGAGAGCTAAGGCAAAAGAGTTGGGACCCGTCAAGTTGAGCAAGCTATAATTCGGTAAGTTGAAAACTAAATTACTATGCATCAAATTATAATGCTAAATAATATAAAGCAGGGATTGCTTTGATAACTGTTGTATTTCTACTGTCCAGGAATACTGTAGTAGCCTTGTAGCATGTATTTTGTAATGAAACTTTCCGATCAAGTAATCTCTTTGTCTGAATTCGAGATTGATCTGAATTTAGTCCATACTGTGTTAAGGCTTTAGTTACCCAGATTAGATGTTATAACTTACAATTAAGAACGACAGCTTATCTAAGGTAAACTATATAAATGACCACCAACGATTTGACCAACTTACTTTTTTCGAACCTATTAACTTACCATACTATTAACGACAAGGTTTAAAAAAGTAGGGGAATAATTACACAATTGGTCCTCGCTACTTATACACTCTATCATTTTGGTCTTAATTTTAATTTAATAAAATGATTTAATTATTTAATTAGAGGATCTTAATTATTTATATTTAATTTAATAATTTATTTTTTTCCTTCGTGTGTCACCAGATGATTGGAAGAAAAAAATTAAAGCAAGAAGCATCTTGCCTCATGTAGGATTCAACCCCAAGACGTCTAGATTGAGGGTGATGCGCACAAATCACTAGGATAGCACCATCTTTGTGATACAATGTACAAAATTTAATATATATCTTAGTTTGTTGCTCATACCATGAAAAAAGAAATAAATATGGATTAAGAAGACTCGAATATGACACTTTTAGGATGCATAAAAATATTTAAACCACTGAAATAGATCTAATAATTAAATTATTAATCATTTTATTTTTTAATTAAATTTTAATTAAATTTTTATATTAAAAATCAAAATTTTAAAATTATTTTAAAATTTTATTTAACAAATCTAAAGTCACGAACATAATTTAAAATTTTGATCATTAATATAAAATTAAAAATTATTTAACGAATTTAACTCAGGAGTTTAAAATTAAAAATTAATAAAAATTTAAAAGTTATATCAATTTTTTAAGATAATTTTAAAATTTTGATTTTTAATATAATAATTTAATTACATTAGTTGCCATTGAACTTTTAAGGCGCTTGTAATATGGTCGTTAAACTTTTAAAAGTTATAATTCAACTACTGAATTTTTAATTTATTTTTATTGTGGTTATTGTTGTCAACTTTCATTGAAAAAGCTAACGTGGCGTTAACTTCAAAAATGTTTTACTGAACTTTTAATTCTTTTTAATTATGGCTATTTAATTTTTATTCGCGTTATTGCAAAAGACATAAACAAAGAAGAAATATTACCATATGTGTCTAGCAAGAAGATATTGTTTATGATTTAAACCAAGACTCGATCTCAAATTTTGAACTGAGTCATATCCTTTGATTCTTTATGATCTTAAAAAATAAACATTATGCAATAATAATGAATTCCAATAATAAATCTCTCTGAACCGTGAACTAGAAATCATTACAAGCTTAGAGTATGCAAATCAGGGTGATCATGAACCGAATTTGAAACTAACCTCATAACTCAATAAGAATTCCAATAATAAATCTCTCTGAACCGTGAACTAGAAATCATTACAAGCTTAGAGTATGCAAATCAGGGTGATCATGAACCGAATTTGAAACTAACCTCATAACTCAATAAGAATTCCAATAATAAATCTCTCTGAACCGTGAACTAGAAATCATTACAAGCTTAGAGTATGCAAATCAGGGTGATCATGAACCGAATTTGAAACTTTCCTACTTAAATTCTTCTATCATTGATCATAATGAAAGTGAGTTAAAAGTTTAGTGGCGATAATGAATTAGAAGTTCAATCCTTTTTAACGACAATCGACAATAATGACTTTAATAAAAAACGAATTAAAAATCCAATGATTATGATAGCTCTGGGATTTGAAGTTCTAAAATGAATGATAATATAAATTATAAGTATACATATATTTAAATGTGTTTAAATTTGTATCATGTTTGATCAAGAAGAAAGGCATTTCATTCGTACATAAAGGGCAACAGAAAAGAGGGCTTAACATAGGTCCATAACAAAAGAAATTAAAGCCGGAACCTTAAACGAAGAAAGGAGACATCAAACGGCACCCAGAGGAGAAGCGCCATGCCTCTGGACCAAACAAAAATGTTTTGGTGGTCGGATGAATCCACGAATTTAAGAAATCGGAGTGACATTAACACCAAATCAAAGGCCATATAAACTCTAAATCCCAGAGCTCTTTTCTTCGGCAAAGCTACCAGAGAATTATTTTACTATTTTTCCAAAATATTTATTTTCTATTTTAGAAATATAGTACAGGATGTTGTAGTTTTATCAAATTTACTCTGGGAGGGGTAAGCCGGGATGGCAGGTTGTGGTGGGGTTTTGCTTGATGCTAAGGAGCGTATACTCGTTATGTTCTCCGATCTATTAAGAATTTAGGGGTCATAAATTTCAATGAGACGGGGTTACAGGCTATATGTGGTGCGTTAACCATTTTCCGTAACTCTAAATGATCTAAATTGGCGTTGGTTGTGATTGAGTCCGACTCAATGGTGGCGCTTGCTTGGGCGGTGAATCATGAGAAGCGGCCGTAGACATTTTAGCATTGGTTCTGACAGATTAATGTTGCTTGCGAGGTGTTACAATATATTTGTTTCCGTCATATGTACCGCAAGACGAATAGTTTAGCCGATGCCCTTGTTAAGAGTGGAGTTGATCCAACTACATGGTTTCAAATGGTGGAGTAAAGCATGTTGTGACTTTGGTTGTTTGCTTGAACTTTGAGTGACGGGGTTTGGTTTGGGTTGCTGCTTTTTTATTATGTTTTTGGCAATTTTGAGTTGCCGTTTGTTTTTTTTTATTCTTTATCAATTTTATAAGTATTTTTTTGTTTCATTTAGGGTTAGAGAAGTTTTTAATGAAGTTTATGTTAGTGTTGACTATATATAATTCTTTTAATAAAATTATACGTTTTGCCGAGTAAAAAAACTATACTCTACCCCTATTATATTATCAATATATTTGAAAAAAAAACTTTGATTATGTTATTAGGGACGACGTTATTAAGAAAATGAAAAAATTCGTGCTTCCAAATGTTTACTTAATAATAATTTTAGGCTATATTTTTGTCAAATTAAATATTAATTCTTTTAATTCTTGGATTAAATTTTTATCAATTCTAAATAGTTTTATTTTTCTTATTATTTAATAAGTATCTAACAATGATGTCCCTAACTCTAGTCTCCTCGTGTATATTGGAGAGTCTGAAATACAGCAACTTAATTTAACGTTAACAGACGATATTTTTTGAAATTTGTCCGAATAACCTAAATTGTTAGACATTTGAATATATTTTAGGTTGGCTTTTTACAACAAAGTTCGAAATTTGTCAAAAATATCTCCAACTTAAAATGTTATTAAAAAAATCAAGTTTTGAAACTTATTTTTTAAGTATCGAAACATATAAAAATCGTGAAAGAACCTAAAATATTATTAAAATATTTAATATTTTGAAATTTTTTTACAAATTTTAAAATTTGCCGTAATTTAGTTTCATTCTAATCTTGCCGCACCCCATATATATTAGTAAATACAAAGCTGAAGAGAGGATCATTACAGAGTTTACATCAATCAACCAATCTGTGGTGATTGAATCGGGTTTTTGCACGGAACGAAAGAAAGTTTAATGTGTTTTACGCCACAGATTAATGACTTAATAACGGTACTAATTTAGGAGTACAAGTTTTGTTTCCACAGGAATCTTCTAATCTCGCTAATCAATTTCCCTTAACTAACATACGTATCAAACTTCATCTCTATGTCTTTCAATAGATTATTCTTATTTTACTTTACAAAAAGTTTGATCGTTAAGATGTGTTAGAATTCACCGAAAATTACTCGATCTACTGAGATCAGATAATAAATTTTTTAAACAAGATTAATAATTTGAATCTAGACGTTGTAAATAGAGAAAACTGAATTAAAAGAAATACTCCATAATAAGCCTCTGACAACCCTATCTAAATAAAATATTATTCGATAATTCATTTATTTATTTGTAAATTATCAATTAAACTAGTGTTCGAATTAATCCGGGATACAAAATTAAGTAAATCAGTTAATATTGGTACACATATTTGAGAGATATATTTGAACTAGTGTAGAAGTACTTTGGTTATACACGCTTTCGTGATTTTTTTGTGCAGATAATTTTTTAATAATCTAATCACGTATTTAAGGTTTCATTCATGTAGATAATGTACGTTAAATATTTTTGTCAATAAGTATATTATAATACAGGTAATATTCTCGATCATATGATATAAATAGCGGATTGATTCAAAATTATAGGTAAATAAAAAAATCCACTTATATTAAGTTTTTTTAATAGTTTAAAAGTAATTATAATATAGTATTTATTCATAAATATATTTAACCAAAAGTTAAGGTACAAGATTGATCACCATTAATTTGTGGTATCAATGGAGAGGAATGCAAGGGGGCTGCTGGTGACAATAAGACTTATCCAGAACAAACAAACAGGTTGTTTACGGTGTTCGCAGATAGGGTAAGCAAGAGAATATCTAAGACTACACTCTGGGAAGCATTCAACGTTTATGGAGTGGTACGGGACGTCTACATTGTTTACTGGAATAGGAAGCGTCACCTTCAGAAATCAACGTTTGTCTTTGTTAGATTTACCTCTAAAGAGGACATGAGGAAGGTAATCGTAAAGGAAAAAAGATGAGTGTGGATGGGTTTGTGATATCGGTCACGAAGACAAAATATCATAAAAAAATTTAAAGTGTGGGAGCAAAGACACCAGAAAATAAGGAGACCCAAGCTACCAGAAACTCCTGTAACGACGAATCTTAGAGATAAGAGGTCATATAAGGAAGCACTAGTAGGGGAGGCGTGAACAAATACATGCGATGAAGGAAGAGCAAGGGAAACGATTCTAAGGAGATGGGTGCATATAGAGCTGATTCAAAAACGATTTCAACAATAAGGGTCACGGTGGATTCATCCCTAACGGTGGATATCCCCTTCAATGAGCTGAAATAGGTAAGGAGGTGTTTAGAAAGGAAGATTAAACTGGTGTATAACTTGAAAATAATCCAGCAGTCGATCGTGTCAGATGGATTTCCATGCAAGGTATGCCCATGGCCTGGGTCAATGGAAATTATCTGTTTTGAGTCAGACGAGTCTGTTAACTTAGCTTGGAGGGACAAAAAAAAGGAGATTAGACATTTGGTTTGATATCATCGAATCATTATCGGTATCCGAATCACAGGAAAAATATCAAGCTTTGGGTCATGTTTGAGGAAGTTTGTTGAGTTTTAAGGTGCTTGATTCCTTCAACCGATCTTGCTCACCAAGTGGTGGAGAAGTGGAATTTTGGGTGGATGTGGTGTGGAAGCTAAAAAGATAAATGACACAAAGATTTTAGAGTGGTTTAACCTTCTAACCAAGGTCTACATCCACTACCTTAGCCTCCCACTGAGGATTTTCAATCAATCCACTATTGATTCGTCCCCTTTTCTAGGCTTAGGAGGAAACCCTTATACACCGATCAAGCTTTCTACCCAAAGCCTTGATCAAACCCTCTTTCAAAGAGAAAAGATAAGCAAACTTAAATCCCTCTAATAGGTATTTGTTTGCACAATTTTGCTCTCACCCAAAACCTAAAACACTTGAGCAAATTTGACAATTTTGGCTCACTAGTGTTTGTCTATACAAAGAAATGTCAATTTAATTACAAAGACAATTCTTGATCATTTGTTGATTGACAATTGAAGCATTAACCATTACTTGATGCTTGGAGGTCTCTTTTATACTTCTTAATGAGTTTGTAGCCGTTACTAGCCGTTGGGGTTGAATTGGAGCCGTTGAAGACATAATTTCCCACCATAAATGCAGTTATGCTGTTGCCCGTATCGAAACGCTCGAACCCGTTTCGATACACTCTTCAAGTAGAAAGAGTTGTTGCAACACCCGTATCGAAACGATGTTGGCCGTATCGAAACGCCCATATCGAAACGCCTAGCCCCGTATCGAAACGACCTGCATTTAAATGTTAGTTGGGAAATAGCTGTTGGGGTCGATGCCACGTAGGCGTATCGAAACGGCATAGCCCGTATCGAAACGCTAGGCAAAATCCTCTTCTAGAAAGAACCCGTTTCGAAACGTTTTTGACACTGGAGGAACCTGTATCGAAACACCTAGGGGTGTTTCGAAACGCTTGGAAGTTTTTTTTTAGTTTGGCTTTGAAAACATGTAAAAACCTTTGAAAACATCCCCTAAACTTAGTTTCAAGTAGTTTGGACTTTGGAAATAGTTTTGAATTCTTTTTAACTTAGTCCAAAACATTTTTCAATTATTATATCAAAACATTAGCAATCTCCCCCTTTTTGATATAATAAAACCAACTTGAAAAATTGTTTGGGATCTCCCCTTTAAAGTTTAAAAATGTGAATAAGAGATCAAAAATTTAAAATCAATTTGAGCTCCCCCTTATTAATTTGAAAATTCAATTTTTCAAACCATTTCTCCCCCTTTTTGTTATATCAAAAAGAATTCAAAAATACTTTTAAGTTCAAAATAGCAATAGAGGTAAAAAATTGACAAAATTAAGAATTTGGTTTTAAAATGGGTCCCTCTTACTCAAAGCATCATAAGAATGTTAGTCCAACATATATGATCATTTAGTTGAATTAAATGAAAAATAAAACAAATAAGAGCAAAAACAACTAGATTTTACCACACTTGAATCCAAGGGAGGATGAGAAGCCTTCCTTCTTCAAGTGTTCTTCCTTGTGTGCATGGAGCTCCCCCTCAAAGTTTGACTTGTTGATCACTCTCCATCACACCCAGCAAAAGACAATCTAGTGATTTTTGGTATCCAAATTACTTTGGATCCATAAACGTTAGTAGCACTAAATCCTGTCCCCTTAGGAATCCATTTTTCAATTTCATCCTTTTTAGTTGAAGTGGTTAATCCTTTTGGGACCCAAACACTTCTAAAACATTTTCCTTTTACAAATCTAGAGGCACTAGATTGTCTTACATAAAAATTCGATTTTCCAAAAAAAATTCTTTTCAAGCTCTTTGAAAATCAAATCTTTTTCTTCTTGAAATTTTTGAAGCAAATTTTGTAAATCAAAACATTTTTGTTCAAGCTCTTCGAGTTTTGCTTCAAGTTCAAGTTTGGTTTTAGAAATCAATTTATTTTGAATTTTCAACTTTGAAATCATTTTATTGTTATTCAAAATGTGATTTTTAAACTCTAAAACCAAATCTTCATAGGCATCTTGTAAATCATCAAAAGAGTAAGAACATGAAGTAGATGAATTAGAAGTTACCCTTGAATCTTCTTTGATGGCCATAAGGCAAAGGTTGGCTTGTTCATTGTCGGTGGAGTCCTCATTACTCCAAGTAGCCACATATGCCTTCTTCTTATGGCTTGAAGTGCTTGCCCTTTTCTTTTTCATGGATTCTCGTTCAAGCTCTCTCAAGGCTTTCTTCATGAACGGGGCATACTTCTTGAAGAGATGAACTATCTCTTCTTCTTCATCCTTCTCTTCACTTGAGTCAATATGATGGCAAGTGGAGGACTTGAGAGCAATGACATTTGTGTTGATGCCAAGCCCTTTGAGCCTCTTCTCCCCCCATAGCTCTAATTTCTTCCCTCTTCTTCTCATCTTCATTATTTTTCTTCATTATTTGATGAGTGAGGAGTGACCCTATGAGTTCATCAAGCTTCAAAGTTTTGAGATTCTTGGCTTTGATGATGGCGGTCCTCTTTGAGTCCCATGACTCGGGAAGTGAGTAGATGAGCTTTCGGACAAGTTTCTCATCCAGAATGGCTTCTCCATATCCCTTGAGACCATTGGTGATTGTGGGGAACCTATCAAACATCTTCTCGATGTTCTCTTCCGGATCCATCTTGAAGTTCTCATACTCTAAGGTGAGGAGCCCAATCTTGGTCTCTTTAACTTCATCGGTTCTCTCGTATGTGACTTCAAGCTTGTCCCATACCTCCTTGGCACTCTCACAAGAAGACATCTTCTCATAGATGGTTGGGCCAAATGCACAAAAGGGGATGTGCAAGGCTTTGCAATTTAGCTTCATCTTCTTGCGATCGTCGGCACTCCATTCCGCTTTGCTTCGTTGAGGCACGAACGAACCATCTTCAACTATGTCACATAGCTTGTAGTCTATTGACTTAATGAATAACTTCATCTTTGTCTTCCAATGGGCATAGTGAGTTCCGTCAAAGAAGAGTTGTTTGTCGATGGATTGTGCCATTGAGCCGGTTGTGTGAAACGATGACCGAGCTTGTCGGATCTTCTCAATAAGATGTTAATCCTCTTCGATTGATCCAAGCTCTGATACCAATTGATGAGTTTTAAGGTGCTCGATTCCTTCAACCGATCTTGCTCACCAAGTGGTGGAGAAGTAGAATTTTGGGTGGATGTGGTGTGGAAGCTTAAAAGATAAATGACACAAAGATTTTAGAGTGGTTCAACCTTCTAACCAAGGTCTACATCCACTACCTTAGCTTCCCACTAAGGATTTCCAATCAATCCACTATTGATTCGTCCCCTTTTCTAGGCTTAGAAGGAAACCCTTATACACCGATCAAGCTTTCTACCCAAAGCCTTGATCAAACCCTCTTTACAAAGAGAAAAGATAAGTAAACTTAAATCCCTCTAATAGGTATTTGTATGCACAATTTTTCTCTCACCCAAAACCTAAAACACTTGAGCAAATTTGACAATTTTGGCTCACTAGTGTTTGTCTATACAAAGAAATGACAATTTAAGTACAAAGACAATTCCTGATCATTTGTTAATTGACAATTGAAGCATTAACCATTACTTGATGCTTGGAGGTCCCTTTTATACTCCTTAATGAGTTTGTAGCCGTTACTAGCCGTTGGGGTTGAATTGGAGCCGTTGAAGACATAATTTCCCACCATAAATGCAGTTCTGTTGTTGCCCGTATCAAAACGCTCGAACCCGTTTCGATACGCTCTTCAAGTAGAAAGAGTCGTTGCAACACCCATATCGAAACGCCCATATCAAAACGCCTAGCCCCGTATCGAAACGATCTACATTTAAATGTTAGTTGGGAAATAGCCGTTGGGGTTTATGACCATTGGGGTCGATGCCACGTAGGCGTATCGAAACGGTATAGCCCGTATCGAAACGCTAGGCAAAATCCTCTTCTAAAAAGAACCCATTTTGAAACTCGTTTCGAAACGTTTTTGACACTAGAGGAACTCGTATCGAAACACCCCTAGGTGTTTCGAAACGCTTGGAAGGTTTTGTTTAGTTTGGCTTTGAAAACATGTAAAAACCTTTGAAAACATCCCCTAAACTTAGTTTCATGTAGTTTGGACTTTGGAAATAGTTTTGAATTCTTTTTAACTTAGTCCAAAACATTTTTCAATTATTATATCAAAGCATTAGTTCTACAAAGTTCCAATCTGTTTATGGCATGTCTCACTGTTCCAAAATATAGTAAGTCAATGGGGATCGGTGATAAGGAATCGAAGAAAAAACTGCAGCCAAAGAGAGATTTGATAGGGAAAAAGTGTTGGTACTAATAAGTAAAAAGTCTGATATTTCATCTTCGGTCTTGATCTAAGTGGAGGGACGCCAATCAGAAATCTTAATTAAAACTGAGAAATTCGTAGACGACCCAATGTGGATTAGTGGCGAGAAAATATTCAGTCAAGAGCGAAACCAGTTCGATGATCTAGATGGTTGGGCTTCTCCGGTGCGCGGGGAAAATTAGGGGATCTATGGGCGTCATAAGATGAATCAAATGATGATAACAATAATGGCTCTGGGAAAGCGAGTGTGGAAGGTGCAGCACGTGGACTGGGAGTGGAAAGTAGTGAGGGGAGAGGTAATTAGGTCTTTTAGGATCTTGGGCCGGATGATATGGGGATGAATGGGATTCATGAGCTTGTTGGCCCTAATGTAACCGATGCAACGCCTTTTTGCTCTAATAGGGCCCCATCCAAATCTGTTTCAAGATTATTAGATGTCTTTATCATTAACATGGCTTTCCCAGATAGTGATGAGTCAGGCCTTTGCATGAAAAAACGATAATGGGTTGCTCATTTTTTGCATGAGTATTAAGAACATCTACCCACCATAGGATGATCAATAGAATAAGCCTAGAAAGGGTAGCAGGTACCTAGGCCCCAAACTTGGTCACTGAAGTTGGCCAAGAGTTTACTCCCTTTCATCGGGATTAAACTCAGATGTTGTCTCCAAAAGGAAAAAACAGAACCATAGGTTAGAGTCAAACCCATCTATGAATTCTGTTTAGAGTGTAGAGGCAAACAAGGAAAGTTTCGATTAAGCTGAGCCAACAGTGCCCCCTCTAGGACTGGAAGCTTCCAAGGAGATGCATCAACAAGATAAGAGTATGGCGACAAAAGCTTCAAATACACTGGAAGTAGGGTAGGCACTGGTTTCCTCTTTAAAGGAAGCAGAGAAAGAGTAATTGAAGGCATGGCTAGTTTGGAGGACGAAGCGACTTGATTCGGCGGAGAATCGTTGGGGGTCTGAAAAGGTGTGTTTTCCTTTTAATATGTGTCTATTTAATTTTCTCTCTTAGAATATTCGCAGCCTTTGCAAGTCCAAAAAGTGCAAGGCTTTGAAAAGAGTGGTCATAAAGAAGAGGATTAACCTACTATTTCTTCAAGAAACGAAGACATAAAATTTCGTTTAAGAAAAATCAAATCCCTCTAGGGTTCGAAGTCTAATAAGTTTGAGGCATGTCTGGTAACAGGATCTGCAAAAGGTGTTTTATGTATCTAGGATTCGAAGGTTTTCCAATGTAGTCACATCATTACTCACCTAAATTACATTGTTATGTTTGGGAAATTTTTGGGCCAGAACATTGAGGGCATATTAATAAATCTATATGCTCCTATGACCCAGTGGAAAGAAAAGTTATCTTTGATGAGATTGAATCAATCATAAGATCAAATGGTGGGTTGTGGATCGTGGCGGGGGGAGACTTCAACACAATCAAAAACAGGGAGGAGAAGATTGGGTTATCCTTCAATCAAGCTTCCATGAACGCCTTGGTGGAGCTTATTGAGAAATCGGGGCTAGTGGACCTCCCCCTCACTGGTAATAAATTCGCATTGAGTAATTTTAGGGAGGTTACAACGTTTTGCAGATTGGATAGAGTCCTAATTTCTCCAGAGTTTATTTAGTTGCTTCCAAACATTTGCCTTTAGGTCCTTCCAAAATCAATGTTAGATCATAATCCCTTACTGATTTACTGGGAAATTTTTATGAATTGACCGAGACTGTTCGAGTTATTCAATCATTGGATGAAGGATGCAAATTTTAAACCCATGGTATCATCTTCCTTAAAGAGATCAAAGGGTTATGGAGTTGGTTTCATGCTTCGAAAGACTAAAGTTGAAATCAAAAGCTGGGTTGCAAGAGAAAGGAAGAGTGATAGAAAGGTTGAGATAGTGAATATTGAAAAAGGAATGGAGGTGCTTGAAAACTGCATTGATAGAAGTCAGGGTGATTCTTCAACTGTGAAAGAAATTAGATCTCTCAGAACTAGACTATGGGAGCTACTCAGGAAAGAAGAAAGGGAATGGAGGCAGAAGTCTCATGTTTAGTGGTTTGGAGACATGAATATGAAATTCTATCATTTGATGGCATCGACGAGTAGACGGTCAAATTGGATCTCAACAATCAGATTGGAACACATAGTTATTGATGATCATGTGGAGATAAGACGAGAGATAAAGAGTCATTTTTCAAATACTTATAATACATTCGCATCTATTGAACTGGAGGATCTCGACTGCAACTTTAAGTCACTAAACTCATATATTGTCAAGTGGTTGAAATGCCAGTTTGTGGTTGAAGAGGTTTGGCTTGTTCTCAAGGATGCTAATGAAAATAAGGTGTCGGGACTGGATAAGTTTAATCTTGGCTTCTTTAGGAGGCACTGGAAGTTTATTAAAGATGACCTGCTGGCTTTCCTTGATGCCTTTTGGGAGGGGAAGGAGTGGGACCACAATCTAAACCACTCTTTTATAGTATTGATCCTAAAAATTGAATGCCCTGAAGGAATTGATGACTATAGACCTATAAGCATGGTAGGAGGAGTCTACAAGATCTTGTCTAAAATCCTTGCTAACCATCTATTACCGTGCTTGGAAGAGTTAATAAGTGAAACTCAAATTGCCTTTATTAAAGGTAGACAAATTCTTGATTGTGCATTAGTGGCAAACGAAATTGTAGATAGTGCTAGGAAGAAAGGAGCAGAGTGTGTGGTTTCCAAGGCAGACTTCCGAAAGGCATATGAATCGATGGAGTGGAGTTTCTTGGACCTTATGATGAGGAATAAGGGTGCTTATTGAGCGAGTCGATCGCGAGTTGGGCAGTGCTCGACTCGATTCGTGCTCGTTAAAAAATTTTGTTGCTCGACTCGTTGCTCGTTAAAATTGTGCTCTTTAAAAAAATTGTTGCTCAACTCGACTCGTTGCTTGTTAAGCTCACTAAAAAATTATCTTATTTTTTAACTAAAACAAAAATTTAACAATACCATAAGAGGATTAATATTAACATAAATTTAACCAAAAAAATATCAAAAGAGTGTATAAAGCACTTTCAAAGTCTAAATTCCAAATTAACAATCCACAAATACACCAAACTAGCATATTAAAACTAAAGTAACAATCCACAAATTCACCAAACTAACATATTAAAAATAAAGTAACAATCTACAAATACATCAAACTAACATATTAAAAGCATTCTTGAAAAAAAAGGTTCAACAATACATAACCAATCTTGAAAATAAGGAAATCAACATCTCTTCACTCCATTCATTGTTACTTGCAATCACCAAACTACAAACTTGGGAGAATAATTTCCTTTGCTTGATTAACATAGTTATCATGTCAATAAAAACGGTTATAATATCTTATAATAAGAAACTAAAATAAATATTCTTACTTTTTCATGAATAATATGTAACTAAATCAATTAATATACTTAATCTTAAATAGTCTTACTTTATTTTTTTCTACTCACTCCATGGAGAAATCGACGCCAATCTCTACTACAAATCAACATTTACATGGTATCCGAAGATAGTGAAGCTCTATAAAATTCAACCACGCGGCTCCAAGCACTAAATGTAGCCTCAGAAGCTACAATTGTTATCGGAATTGCTAAAACATCAATGGCCAACATTGACAAAATACGAAAGTTCAAAGATTGATCTTTCCACCAATTTATAGGTTCCAAATGGTCACCTTTATCCATTACACATCCATCCTCAAGATACAATTCAACTTCATTCTTTTCAACACTAGCCCCAATTTCATTGATGACCACTTTATTTATTAGATCAAATAAAGCATGAGTGTTTTTTTCCTCTACTAAGGTGTGAAGTACTATCAACTCCATTTTCTCTAATTTTTTTCATTGTTGGAGGATAATACAAACTAGCATACTCATCATACAGTTCATACAAAGTTTCCCAAACTTTACGAATGTTATCTCGAACAACTTCTAAAGGAAACATATCTGGGAAAGTCACTTCAATACCTTTCATTTTCGAACGAGGATCCAACACACAACCCATAGCCATAAGTAGATTACATTCATCCCAATGCTCATCAAATCTTTCTTTCATATTATTAACCATACCACTAACAAATTTATCGGGAGAATTCAATTTATCATCCAACAACATTTTGATCTGATAAACTTTAAAAGGAACAAATTAGAGGTTGCATATTTCGATCCCGAGATAATATTAGTAGCATTAGAAAACACAACTAAACTATCAAGAAATTTCTCATTTTTTTCCCAATAACTAGCACTAGGACAATAAAAATATTCTCTATCCTCCAAATCAAGTCTAGAAAATACCTCTTTAAATTTGATTGCACATGCTAGCATGTCATAAGTTGAGTTCCACCTAGTCTTGCATTCAAGAACCAACCATCAATGCTTTATGTTGAATTGTCCAACAAGTTCGACAAACTTTTTTAATCGATGCTCACTACCATTGATGAAATCAACAGTATCATGAGCATTCTTGATGATTGTTTTCACTTTTTTCAACCCATGTTGAACCATAATGTTCAAAATGTGAGCACAACAACGAACATAGAACAAATTTTCACCACAAATTAATCTCTTAGTTAATGAGAACGTATCCTTCAAAATTTCTATGCAAACATCATTTGCGATCGCATTGTCCATCGAAATTGTGAAAACCTAACAAAAAGAATAAATATAATAAGTGAATAAAATTTTATATAATATTAAAAAAAGTATGCAAACATAACTTAAAAGATGAAACTACTTACTTTATTCTCAATATCCCACTTCTTTAAACATTTGAATTTGTAATTAGCAATGTCTTTACCTTTTCGAGGAGGAGGTGTGAGAACAAAGCTCAATATTCGCTTTTGAAGTTTCCAATCATGATCAATAAAGTGAGAGGTAAGAATCATATACTCAATCTTTTGAGGACTTGAATGCCACAAATCGGTGGTTAATGAAATTCTATATATACTCTTTAAAAACTCTTTTAACCTTAACTTCTCAATCTCATAAGTTTTGAAAGCATCACTTCTTATAGTATAACGAGACACACTTTTCCATTGTGGGATTCCTCGTTTCAACATCGAATTAAAACCTTCTTCTTCAACACCTGAAAGAGTCTTTTCATGCATGACAATCCAATGACCAATGTCTTCTGTAAAATTTAAAACATTAAACTTGCCATAATGAAAAGCACTAACAAATGAATAATAAGGTGATCCAGCATTTGAATCCGACAGAAGGAAGTTAATTAAAGTTTGTTGCCGCAACACTAACCGTTTTTGTGGACATTTATCCAAGTGGAACTTATAATGAGTAGTACTACCAGAACTAAGTAGTTTTAGTTGTTCTTTGCAATGTAAACATCTTACCTTCCACTGATTGTCATTCATTCAGGTTTTTCGAAGTCTTTCAAAACATCGGATTGTCTTGCTCTCTCAAAAGGGCCACTTGAAGGAACATCGGAATTATCTTCTCAGGTGGTTTCTTGAGTGTTACTTGGAGGTATTTCTTGATTCGGTTTTTCTACCTTATCATCATCTACCTCATCATCATTAATCTCCACCTCATCATCATATTCGCATTAAATTCCTTAACTACGGGATTCTGAAAAGAAGAATCATAGGCACTAGAAGCATCTATTCATTTTTAATTAAAATATTAGCATAACATACTGTAGAACTAATGTTTTGATATAATAATTGAAAAATGTTTTGGACTGATTTCAAAAGTATTTAAAACATTTCCAAAGTCCAAACAACTTGAAATCATGTCTAGGGAATTTTTCAAAAGGGTTTTTCATGTTTTTCAAAGCCAAATTTCACAAAACTGTCCAGGTGTTTCGAAACACCTTGGGGCGTTTCGAAACAGGGGTTTACAGTAGCCAAAACGTTTCGAAACTTGTTTCGAAACGGGCTTTCTTTTGACAGGATTTTTTCCCAGCGTTTCGAAACGGGCTAGGCCGTTTCGATACGCCTACATGGCATTGACCATAACGGTTATAAAACCCAACGGCTCTTTCCCAACCAACTTTCAAATGCAGGCGTTTCGATACGGGCTCATAGCGTTTCGATACGCATTTCGAAACGGCAAGGGGGTGTTCCGAAACGGGTACCCTGACAGACTGCAACGGCTCTTTCTTCATTAAGAGTGTTTCGAAATGGCTTCGAGCGTTTCGAAACGGGGAGCTGCAGAACTGCATTTATGGTGGGAATTAAAGTCCTCAACGGCTCCAATTTGATCCCAACGGCTAGTAACGGCTACAAACTCAATTGAGAGTATAAAAGGGACCTCCAAGCATCAAGAGAAGGCTAATGCTCATATTGTCAAACATCAAATGATCAAAGATTGTCTTAGAGCTTAAATTGTCATTTATTGTATAGACAAACACTAGTGAGCCAAAAATTTTCAAATTTGCTCAAGTGTTTTAGGTTTTGGGTGAGTGCTCAATTGTGCAAACAAACACCTATTAGAGGGTTTTAAGTTTGCTTTCTTTGTCTCTTTGTAAAGAGGGTTTTGATCATGGCTTTGGGTAGAAGCTTGATCGATTGTAAGGGTTTCCTCCTAATCCTAGAAAAGGGGACGAATCAATTAGTGGATTGATTGTGAAATCCTTAGTGGGGAGCTAAGGTAGTGGATGTAGGTGCTTGTTAGAAGGTCGTACCACTATAAATCATTGTGTCTATTTACTTTTTAGCTTCCTCAACCCTTCCACCCAAAAATCCATCTCTCCACCACTTGGTGAGCTAAATTGGTTGATCGAATCGAGCCCTTAAAAACCCAACAATTTGTATCATAGCTTGGCTCAATCGAAGGGGATTCACATCCTATTGAGAATATCCGGCAAGCTCGATCTCTATTTCATCAACCGGCTCTATGGCACAATCAATCGACAAACCGCCCTTCTTCGACGGAGACCACTATGCCCATTGGAAGACAAAGATGAAATTCTTCTTGAAGTCAAGAGATTACAAGCTATGGGACATAGTTGAAGATGGTCCGTTCGTGCCTCAAAGAAGTAAAGCGGAGTGGAGTGCCGACGATCGCAAGAAGATGAAGCTAAATTACAAAGCCTTGCACATTCTATTTTGTGCATTTGGTCCATCCATCTATGAGAAGATGTCTTCTTGTGAGAGTGCCAAGGAGGTATGGGATAAGCTTGAAGTCACATACGAGGGGACAAATGAAGTCAAGGAGACCAAAATTGGGCTCCTAACCTTGGAGTATGAGAACTTCAAAATGGATCCGGAAGAGAACATCGAGAAGATGTTTGATAGGTTCTCCACCATCACCAATGGTCTCAAAGGCTATGGAGAAGCCATCCCAGAGGAGAAGCTTGTTCGAAAGCTCATCTACTCACTTCCCGAGTCTTGGGACTCAAAGAGGACCACCATCATCGAAGCCAAAAATTTGAAGACTTTGAAGCTTGATGAACTCATGGGGTCTCTCCTTACTCATCAAATCATGAAGAAGAACAAAGAGGATGAGAAGAAGAGGGAAGAAATAAGAGCTATGGGAGAGAAGAAAATCAAAGGGCTTGGCATCAATGCAAGTGTCATGGCTCTCAAATCTTCTACTTGTCATCATGTCTACTCAAGTGAAGAGGAGGATGAAGATGAAGAGATAGTTCATCTCTTCAAGAAGTGTGCCCCGTTCATGAAGAAAGCCTTGAAAGAGCTTGAACGAGAACCTAAAAGAAAGGAGAGGGCAAGCACTTCAAGCCATAAAAAGAAGGCATATGTGGCTACTTGGAGTGATGAGGACTCAACCGACGATGAACAAGCCAACCTTTGCCTTATAGCCATCGAAGAAGATTCAAGGGTAACTTCTAATTCATCTACTTCATGTTCTTATTCTTTTGATGAATTACAAGATTCCTACGATGATTTGGTTTTAGATTTTAAAAGCCACATTTTGAAAAACAATAAATTGATTTCAAAGTTAAAAATTCAAAATGATTTGCTTTCTAAAACCAAACTTGAACTTGAAGCAAAACTTGAAGAGTTTGAATTAAAATGTTTTGATTTACAAAAAATGCTTCAAAATGTTCAAGAAGAAAAAGATTTGATTTCCAAAGAGCTTGAAAAGAAAAACAATTTTGGAAAATCAAATTTTTATGTTAGACAATCTAGTGCCCTAGATTTGTGAATGGAAAATGTTTTAGAAGTGTTTGGGTCCCAAAAGGACTAACCACTTCAACTAAAAAGGATGAAATTGAAAAATGGATTCCTAAGGGGACTAAATTTTATGCTACTAACGTTTATGGATCCAAAGCAATTTGGATACCAAAAATTACTGGACTGTCTATTGTAGGTGTGATGGAGATGTTCAACAAGTCAAACATTGAGGGGGAGCTCCATACACACAAGGAAGAACACTTGAAGAAGGAAGGCTTCACATCCTCCCTTGGGTTCAAGTGTTGGTAAAAATCTAGTTGTTTTAGCATTTATTTGTTTTATTTTTAGGTTATTCAACTAGATGATCATAAATGTTGGACTAACTTTTTAATGATGCTTTGAGCAAGGGGGAGCCAATTTAAAACCAAATTCTTATTTTTGTCAAAGTTTTTACCTCTATTGTTATTTTTGAACTTAATGTTTTAAATTCTTTTTGATATAACAAAAAGGGAGAGAAATGGTTTGAAAAATTGAATTTTCAAATGAATAAGGGGGAGAATCCCAAACAATTTTTCAAATGAGTTTTATTATATCAAAAAGGGGGAGATTGTAGAACTAATGTTTTGATATAATAATTGAAAAATGTTTTGGACTAATTTAAAAAGTATTTAAAACATTTCCAAAGTCCAAACAACTTGAAATTATGTCTAGGGAATTTTTCAAAAGGGTTTTTCATGTTTTTCAAAGCCAAGTTTCACAAAACTGTCCAGGTGTTTCGAAACACCTTGGGGCGTTTCGAAATAGGGGTTTACAGTAGCCAAAACGTTTCGAAACTTGTTTCGAAACGGGCTTTCTTTGGACAGGATTTTTGCCCAGCGTTTCGAAACGGGCTAGGCCGTTTCGATACGCCTACATGGCATTGACCATAACGGTCATAAAACCCAACGGCTCTTTCCCAAGCAACTTTCAAATGCAGGCGTTTCGATACGGGCTGATAGCGTTTCGATATGCGTTTCGAAACGGCAAAGGGGTGTTCCGAAACGGGTACCCTGACAGACTGCAACGGCTCTTTCTACATTAAGAGTGTTTCGAAACGGCTTCGAGCGTTTCGAAACGGGGAGCTACAGAACTGCATTTATGGTGGGAATTAAAGTCCTCAACGGCTCCAATTTGATCCCAACGGCTAGTAACGGCTACAAACTCAATTGGGAGTATAAAAGGGACCTCCAAGCATCAAGAGAAGGCTAATGCTCATATTGTCAAACATCAAATGATCAAAGATTGTCTTAGAGCTTAAATTGTCATTTATTGTATACACAAACACTAGTGAGCCAAAAATTGTCAAATTTGCTCAAGTGTTTTAGGTTTTGGGTGAGTGCTCAATTGTGCAAACAAACACCTATTAGAGGGTTTTAAGTTTGCTTTCTTTGTCTCTTTGTAAAGAGGGTTTTGATCAAGGCTTTGGGTAGAAGCTTGATTGATTGTAAGGGTTTCCTTCTAATCCTAGAAAAGGGGACGAATCAATTAGTGGATTGATTGTGAAATCCTTAGTGGGGAGCTAAGGTAGTGGATGTAGGTGCTTGTTAGAAGGCCGAACCACTTTAAATCATTGTGTCTATTTACTTTTTAGCTTCCTCAACCCTTCCACCCAAAAATCCATCTCTCCACCACTTGGTGAGCTAAATTGGTTGATCGAATCGAGCCCCTAAAAACTCAACACATACTAAAACAAAAAATGCCATACTAGAATTCAGTGACATAAATAAACATACTAAACAGATAACAAACTTAATAATCACGCGTAACATCTTAACCTATCTTTTATAATCAAGTTATATTCCTTAGTCGATTTTAAATTTAGAATCATCTCACTATCATAACATGCCCTACATTGTAACCAAAAATAAAATGTCATACAACATGACAACGACATTAAAGCAAGTATTATTGTTAGAACAAGTTGGGTATTTTAATTTTTATGAAAGACAAATTCCAAAAATAATTTTCATGATAGAGTTGAAGTTGCTTCATAATCTGAGGAAGGTTTTAGAGAATTCAAATTTTAATATGGTATATATAAGTTGAAAGTAACAAAGAGTTTCATTAAACTAAAGGGATACCCTATCGAAGCTGGCCAATTGACCTAAACAACAGAGTTAACAGGGCCTCATGCAAAGCTCTATGAAGACAAAAAAAGGCTACCACCATAACAATAAAAAACAAGAACAAAGGAGGAATCAAGCTCGGACAGACACGATTGTTAAAAGAAAAAGAAACAAGACATTATTGAAAACTAAACTAAACCTAAACTTTTTAAATAAAATAAGAAGAATGATGAGATAGGTAAACTAACATGTCATGGCTACCAAATTAGAGATGAAATTGAGATTCAATGTTTTGAGATATCTAGATTTAAAATTTGAGAGATAAGAAAAGATTTGTAGGGAGGCACGGGGGTGGGGGTGAAAACTAACGAGACAGAGTTTGTTTTGTTTGTAGTAAAATAATATTATTAATTAGTAATATTTTATTATTTATTAGGAAATTAATAGATTAGTTAATTTATCATATTTTTATTATTTATTAATAAATAAATAATTAGTATTTAGCTTTATTTTATGAATGAAATAATTTTAAAGTAATTACTAAAAATATTTTAAAAAATTAATGAGTTGCTCACGGACTTATCGAGTCAATTTAGACATTTCTTGACTCAACTCGTTAAAGTCTCGAGCAAGTTCGAGTCACGTCAACCCGAGTCGAGCGTTTACCGAGTTTTGACCGAGTGGAGTTCGAGCAGCTCACGAGCTGCTCAACATGTTAAGCACCCCTAATGAAGAAAATAGCATTCGGGGACAAGTGGAGGGAATGAAATCGTAATTGTGTATCCATTGCATCTATCTCGGTGCTTGTTAATGGATCCTCTACGAATCTGATGAGTGTAGCAATCGATTCAATAAAGAAAAGATGGGGTGAATTGGAATTTTAAAGAGTGGTGGAAACTAATTACAAAGATAGAAAATTACAAGGAGATTTATAGGGGTTCAACTCACTCAATGGAGTCTACATCCACTACCATAGTGACCACACTAAGAATTTTCCACAAATCCACTAATTTTTGACAAGCTTATACCCCAAAGTCTAATGAATCCTTCCCAAAAACAAGTACAAATAAGTAAACTAGAAAAATCCTCACGTGGAAGGTGTTTGCAAAGTTTAAGCTCTCTCACAAACCTAAGAAACACTAGTAATTGAATTACAATGAAGAACAACACTAATGTTTACAAGAAAGATGGAAATTTGAGCACAAATTGGATTTTGATTGCTTGAATATTTGGATAGGCTTTTTTGTTACTTCTTTACTGTTTTAATATCCCTTTTATATGTTCTTGAATTTTTCCTGCATTAAATGCTTTTAAAAGTATAGCCGTTGGAAGCCATTAAAACCTAGCATTGAATGCTTACCTGCACAGAGTTTGAAAACCTTCTCAAAGGTCTTGAAACCTTAAAAGGAGATTTGTAAATATTTAACCGTTATTGGGCCAAGGTTTCGAAACCTTTGTTAAGGTTTCAAAAGCAAAGGCATTCTGCCCGAAAGGTTTCGAAACCTTAAAGGAAGGTTTCAAAACTTTCATTTAAAAACACAAGTTTTGGCTAATTGTTGACTTTTAAAAGTATATTCGAAATAGGTACAAAGTCGAGCATTTTATAAACATTTTGACGAGTTTGAATCGAATTTTCGACAAATTTATTTCGAGAAATTTGCTTTACAATTTTTTACAAGTTAGTCCTTAAAATTAAATTTAAGTTATACCAAAATCACATAAGTCTAACAATCTCCACATTTTAGATAGAAAAAACCTTTAGTAAAAATTTATTTTTGAAAATATTGTCAAACTTACAAATCTCCCACTTAAGCTCACCCTTAATAAATGTATTTATAAAATCTTTGAAAACTAAATTTTAAAGACATTTGTTTAAAAAATCTGAGAAAAACAAATTGTTTAAATCTAATTTTCTCCCCTTTTTTGTTATAGCAAAAAGAACAAATGCCATTAGAGCAGTAGGGCATTATCAAAAAAGCAATAAAAAGATAAACCATAATATTCATATTAATATAGAATCCATCATAAAATTCAATATAAAGATCTAAATATAAAATTCAACATAAAACCATAGGCATAAAGATATCTAATAAAGTGCATAAAATACCTAAATCAAAATAAGTCCAAAAGTACAATAATAATATCATAAAGACATACTAAAATGCATAAAAGCCTAAGCATATGGTGCCTCATGAGGCAATGAAGGTGGGAAAAGATAACCACGAACATAATGCATATCGTAGTCAAGAGATGTCACACGACTATCTAAGCTACGAAGCAATTCGATAGTGTCCTCATGAGAACTACGAAGAAAGTCATTCATATTGTCAAAGCGATTAACTATAGTTGCATACATGGATTCCATGGTCATGTGAGCTATGGGAGCCGGTGCATCCTCATTTATCGGATCCACGGGAACCTCCTCATTTATCGGATCCACGGGAACCTCCTCATCGGCCTTCTCTACATCTCGTTGATGAATCCAACCGGTAGGACCAAGATACCATTGTGCTTTTGTGGCAAGATTTGATGTCAATCTTGCTCTTGTTCTACACTTGAGGGTCAAGAGAGGTATCACTATTAAGCTTCCTAAGGATGTGGCTAAGCACACATCCAAAGAAAAGGGAAAAGGTGTTGGGGTTCGATATGACTTTTACAAGATTGAGAAAGATAATAGTAGCAATATCAAGTCGAGACCTATCACGATATTATCGAAGCCACCAATAGTCAATAACTCTCATCTTAGAAGCTTTTCTTCCGGAAGGGCGAAAGAACCAAGTAGTGAGGTGGAAAAGACGTTCATCGAGAGGAAGGTGAGTGGGGCGACCATCTGGAAAAGTAGAAATATTATAAGACCCATACTCATTGGATTTTCCACCAAGGGGAACACCTAGATGGTTGGAAATGGAATGAGCTGTCAACTCAAATTCGGTACCCATGAGAAGATATTGAATACAAATAATAGGACTAGTACCATTAGGAGATCGAATAAACTAAGCATTGGCATGAAATGCACGGACTAGCATACAATGGGTATAAGGTGGAATACCCAAGTAGTCAAGCCATTCCTATTCAGTGAATAACTCAAAAAGATCAAATTCATGCTCGAGAGACATAAGGAAGGCAAAGTCTATTGTTCGCTTGGCTCTAACTTCTTTGGATTCATAGATATTTAGGTATCTATTACAGTTATCTTCATTTCTAAAACAAAGATCCTCAAAAGTAGGATTAGAATTAGGAACAAGATAAGGAATATTATTAGGGATGAGTTGATTAGAACTGGAATGTTGACCTCTTTCAACACGAGTACGTTTGGCTCTAGGAGGCATGATTAAGGCAAAAAAAAAGAGTTTTGGCTTGAAAAAGTTAGTTGGGGAATTTTGACAAACACTTCGTGGGCAAGGGTTTAAAATTTTTTTATAATGAGTTTGGGTAAAACCTCCTGCAAGAAAACACAATACACGGCATGAATTAAGCAACCCAATTTTTCAACTTTAAGCAAAAATTCGTCCAAAACTTGTAAATTTTCGAAATACCCATTATTTTGAAAATTGTGTGAAATACAGTAGGTTTTGTTAAAATCATACTTAAAAGAATGAACATTATAAAAACAAACATTATTTATATGGATTTGAAACATGCAAATCATCATTTGAGATCAATTAAACAATAAAATTTCGAATAGAAAAAGTTAGGGTTTTGAAACCTTATCAAAAGTTTGAATGTGAAGCACCTAAGAGGCAAAATCAAGAACCAAAGATGATTTGTTGAAGAAAAGATGATGTAAACCATGTTGAATCTTTGAAAAACGAGTTGGGATGAAGGATTTTTTAGTAAGTTTTCAAAAAGGGCAGTTTTTGTAATACCCTATACACGGTCTGAAAGGATAAGCAAAACTAAGAGAAAACAATACTAACATATTAAGCAAGTTAGTATTCAATCTACACAAGGCACATCAAAAAGAACAAGAAGGCAATCACAACTAGAAGAAAGTTATCATAAAGCAAGCAACCAACCGATTCAACAAGGTGAACTATAAGATCAAGGTCCATAAATCAAACTAGTATTTCAGAACAAAATCGTTTACTTCAATGAAAAGGATAAGACATGGTTAATACATTCGAAGGTTAACTATCGATACTAGAAATTTGGCTTTTTTAAGCTATTGACTTATGAAATTTTCAACTCATGAGTTCAACTAAAATTAAGCATACAAGTTATTTACCGTATTTGTAATTTGGAATAACAATCATATCACCGTGATCATAATAGTTAAACAAGTAAAGAACACTCCTAAACTTTGATTTCTTTTCCTAAAGGTCGAATCACCATCATCTATCATCTATATAATTCATTATATACATAAAGGAACCCTTTAACTACTCTAGATTATACACCACAAGAAATCTATTCAACACCATTTAAGATCATATCGTATCTCAATTTATAAATAATCATGTTCTCCAAACACTAAACATCCACCTAACTAGTAAGCATCAAAGAGTCTCAAATATACCATTTGTTGCTCAAAGTGACACCAAAAACAAGACAACATCAAATAAGCATACACATACACACTAGCTATCAATTTTGCGCAACCATAACCATCCTAAAATAAAGCAATCAGCAAGAGGATTCATGTCATCCATAGCTTTATATCTACTTAAACATAGTAAATATCCATTACAACCCAACGAGATTAACAAAATACTATATGTATCACTATGTACACTTATGCCATCTTCTAGGAGTTCTACGAAAGACATATACAAAAAATACTTTGCAAGCTTATTGTGATGTTGTTTAGCCTCCTAGAATCGACCAAAATCAGCCCAACCTAAAAGTTACAAGGTGAACAATAAGTAAGATAGCTCTAAAGTTCAATGAATCAGCTAAAATGTATAGGTACACAATGATTATATCAAAGCATTTTCAACCGTTAAGTGAAGTCCTAATAAAGGTCAAGAAGGTTTATAACTCCACAAAGATTTGATCTTAGGCTTAGTATACTAACATTTATTTAATCTCAACTTCTATCAAAGAGAACTTCATTACAAATTCACAACATGGAGTACTATTAAAGGATAAATCATATATCATGCTCCCATGCACTAAGAGTGAAATAAGATTTTTACCAAAGATAAATTATTATACATTGTAGCCTTGATCCGCAAGTGGTCTAGATATACGAATCCACCAACCAAATAACACCAAACAAGGGTACAAAGTACCAATATATTTTTCTTTTCCACATTTGATGCAACATAAGAGTACTAAGTGCCAATTATTTTCCCAAATCGATTGATATTAAACAAGTGGTCGTAGTCCACCCTATCATGAGCTCAAATGATCTTATGGCATGCCAACTATGTCTACGACCGACTCGAACCAAGGCTTATCAATAGTTTCTTACTTCAAATTATTTCATCAAGCTCGATATTTATACAATCATGTCATAAAAATACTAATTTCATAGACTTTGATCATGGATTCGAATTGAAAAAGAGATCACAAGCAAGAATAAGTTCTCATCACATTTTCTTAAAGTTTGTACACAAACATATATTCATAAACCTCCAACAATCAAACACATATGAACTTGAATACTTACCTTAGTATTCCTACCAATTTCAAGAAACCATTCATAGAATATGCTCCAATCCATTAAATAAAAGGAGTTCAATAAGTATGCAAAACTGCTAGAATAGCTATGAACTTATCCCGGGCTATTAAATTTTCACTCACAAAGTTTTTCAGCTAGTTTTGCTCCCAGATTGTTATCCCCTTTTGATTATCTACAATTCGATCCACTTTAGTCCCTTCTTCCACAGTGCCTTCTCAGTCTATACATAGCAAGGTGTCACAACCTTGTATTAGAATCAATTCTATTGTTTCATAATTTCAATTTAGATTTCTAAGACTTGTTTACATACACAGATTCCTTCACAAAAATCAGTCCCTTATGTTCAACCAAAATTAATAAAACAAGGCAGCCCCAATTCTCTCTCTCTCTATATATGTATATATATCACATCCTCCAAAACAATCCTAACCTCAAATAAATATATCACATCCTCCAAATTATCATTTTCGATTATAACAACCCTTATTTATCGATTTTCGATGTTTCTACCCAACTAAAGATTGTCCCCAACTCAACATATATGCAAATCAATCTCATTTACCAACATTTGGACTTAACCAATTCTTCTTATTAATCCATATGGAAAAGCTTACTTTCGTTTATCATCAATTAAGCATTGGAGATAATTTATAACCTTAAGTTACTATAACTGAAAGCAACTAGATTCAGTTCCATTTTGCAAGCAAGCTAACAAATGCAATCACAAGATTAATTCACCAATTCAGTACTTTAGACATACATAGCATTACAATTTTATTCACTTAAAATCAAGAAAAGTAAGGGAGAATGCTTACTTCTTTTGCTTAACAATCATACAAGAAAATTTGAAGTGTGAATCATCCACGACTAAGCTAGTGATCTACTCTCTCCAAGAGTTTCTTTCTCTCTAATTTCCCTTCTCTTCCTTTCAGACAAGTGAAAAAAATGGGGGAAAGAATTCACTTTTCCTCCTCTTAGTCGAATGGAGACTCTCCCCTTTCCACATGTCTTGATAATAGGATGACACCTAATTAGAACTTTTCTAACTTTCTATGTTACATGCATCCCACTTATTTTATCCTTCTTTCGGTTTAGTCCTCTGACTAGGAGACAAAGACTTTAAATTTTTATTTAAAGGTCTTAGACCAAAATTTCTTTGAATCAAATTTATATTGTTGAGATTTTTTACTTTTGATACATAAGGTGACTAAAACATCTAATACTTAGTTTGGGGTGTTACAGTTTTGGTCTGTTTTAGGGTGATATGCTCGAGCAAGAGGGGGTTTTTTAAAAGAATTGCACGTTTTGAACCCTTTAAAACAGTTTGCTCGGCCAAAAATTACGAATTGTTTCGAAACCATATAAGAAGTTTCAGAACCTTGTGTGGTTTGGCTTCGGAACCTTTAAGCAAGGTTTCAGAACTGCTTTTCCAGTAAGGTTCTAATCAGGATAGCTTTGAAGGTTCCGAAACCTATGTGAAGGTTTTGAAACTTTTGGTCCTGAATTGACAAAAATGTCAATTTTAAGCCTCGATTTAACCCGAAAATGCATTCTAACATACTTATGATTATTATAGGCATTAAAGAACCTTTGAACTAAGATCAAACATGCATGGCTCTAAAACGACCACTAGCTATAGACAAAGATTTTGAAATTAAGAACATCTAAGCTAAGAGTTGGATCCTAAAAGGTTCATATTGAGCTAAAAGTGACTAACTTAACTAAGGTCACTCAAACATGAACAACAAACAATTTTAAGTCAAAAAAATATGTAAGCACACAAATCATGAAATCATTGACTAAAAAATATAATGCTAATTTTAAGGCCAAAAAAATAGCAATTCATGCAACAAAAGCTCCCCATCACTAAAAGTACTAAAGCAACATATGGGGACCCTCAAACATGCTTTAAAACATATAAACACATATAAAGCAACATGAATGAGTAAATATTGCATGTAAAAGAGAATGTTACCACTTGAAATAAGATGGGCTGATTAGGCCTCATCCTCTCCAAGTTTCATTCCTTCTAGTTTGTCTAGAGCTTTCAATTTTTTTTCATTTTGATCACTATGGCTCCAACACACCTACAATAGGGAACTATGCATATTTTGGTACCCAAATTCTTTTGGGTTCATAAGAATTAGTTCTTAAAATTCTAGTCCCTTTTGGAAACCATTTAGAAAAAAGATCATTTTGGTTGTTAGCAATGAGTCCTTTAGGAACCTAAATGCTTTTGACTATCTTTCTATTATATGATCTTTGGGGTCTTGAATTTTCACCTTTTCCAAAACTGTTTTACCAACTTTGTCAAAAGAAGCTTTAAGATCATCAAGTTTCTTTTGATGATCATCATGGACCCTTGAAAGTAAATTGTGTAAGTTTTTTAATTTTTCTTTTCAAATTCTTTCATTTAAACTTGCATTTCATTAACTTTACTTTCAAGCTCCTTATTACATTTGGAAAGAGAGTCATTTTCATTTTGAAATGAGTTTTCTATTTTTCAAAATTGACTCTTCAAATTCCAAAGCTAATTCATCGTATGCCTCTTGAAATTCATCAAAAGTATAATCAATTCAAATAGAAGAAATAAAGGTTATTATACATTCATCTTATATTTCCATGAAACACAAGTTGGCTACTTCATTCTCGACCTCATCAAATGATTCTTTATCACTCCAAGTGGCTACATGATCCTTGTGCTTATTTTTCCCAAAGCTCTTCTTGTTCAATTAGGAACAATCGAACATGACATGTCCCGGCCTTTTGCACTCATAGAAAATGATAGGATCTTTCTCATTAAAATCATTCTTCAAATCTTCTTCTCTTTGGAATCTTCTTCCTTTGTTGGACCTCATGAATCTTTTATATCTGTTGGAAAACATAGCCATCTCATTATCTTCATCTTCTCCACTACAATCACTCTTTTCTTTTGTTGATCTAAGATCAGCTCCAAATTTCTTCTTTTCTACTTCCTTCTTCTTTTCTACTTCCTTCTTCTTTTCTTCATTCCCTTTTGACATCAACTCGTGTGTAAGCAATGGACCAATGAGCTCATCCAATTTGAGAGTCTTGAGATCTTTTTCTTCTATGATCGTTGTCTACTTTGACTCCCAAGACTCAGGAAGAGAGTAGATCATCTTCCTCACAAGTTTGCCTTTTGGGATTACCTCTTCATATCACTTTAATCCATTCACGATCACGGAGAATCGACTGGACATGGACTTGATGTCTTCTTCGGGATCCATCTTGAAGTTCTCGTAGTTGAGGTTGAGGAGCTCAGTTTTCGTCCCCTTCACTTGGTTGGTTTCTTCATTTGTCACTTCAAGTTTGTTCAAAATCTCTTTTGTAACACTCCCTTCTCGGTCTGGTCGAGAACCGGGTCGGAAGGTGATACCGACGAACAATACAATGATCGGTGTAATAAAATTCCATCTTTGTTATCAACAATTAAAACAATAATCATTGCAATAGTATTGATCAATACCCAACATGCTTCTTAAACCAATTATTTCATTACGAGACAATAACTATCCACTTAGGACCAATTTATAACTATTACAAGTTTTAGAGACCAAATTGTAAATCTGATAAATTCGAGGTCCTTCGATGCAATTAACCATACCTTAATGAAATTCATTACAGTAATAACAAGTCTGTAAAATTTCATACAATTTGAAGTTCATTTATTCATTCAATTTAAACATCCAGAACTCAGTGATCAAACTGTAAACTTTGCAAACTGCCAGATTGTTCCTTTTGACTATCTTAACTAACCCTGTATCAAAACACCTTAAGGCTTTTTCAAAACAGGTGAACGATGGTCAACCTAAGTTGACTTGTCCTTTAAACCGTATCGATACGGGCAAGCCCTATATTGGTACGGGTTGACTACCTTTGAACTTGACTTGACCCGTTTCGATACACTAAAGACTCGTATCGAAAAAGTGAATTCCAGTAGCAAAATATTCCGATACGACCTCAAACCATATCGAAACACTTTGTTCCTAGGTCCAATTATGTTTAACCGTATCGATATGCCATTACCTCGTATCGAAACAACCTGACCTGTAATGACAGATTTTTGCTGGTTTTTAATCGAATTAGCCTACCAAACAGTGTTCAAATGCAATGAAACTTTACACAAAACTTTTTAATGTTATAAACTTTTGGCATGCCAAATTTCATCATCAAATGAATATGTTTACTAGGTTTTGACCGTTATAAGCCAAATTTACCATTTTTACCAAGTTATAGTCAAACCAAAAGTCATATTTAAAACATTAACCACTTTTCATCAATTACACGTATTAGGCATAACAAAATAGGCATATAGGACTAGTTCAACTACTTTACCACCTTTCTAGGAGTTCTTAAGGACAATTTACATTACTTGGCTTGTAGTGACTTGTCTTGTCGTGACTTGTCCGATCTTCAAAAGGGGTCGATTCTTCAACCTGAAATGCATGAGATGAGACACGTTAGGCATACATCGCCTAGTGAGGTAGTCACAACAATATGAATAACAAGGTATGAAGTTTTACATAATCTCATGCTCATCAATGTCAATGCAATGTCTTAATATACAATGTTTAACCTATCAAGTTTATTATTAATCCTTGGATTGAATCAAGATAGTGGATACGTGAATTCTTACGTCTCGCCAAATCAATGAATGGTCCAATCCCTCTGCCTCACCAATATGACCAATATCAAACACATCCCTCCACCTCGCCAAATCAATATAGGTCGTAGCCTTAGGACCGTAGTTCACCCGTACACTGAGCTCATATTTTCTATGGCATGCCAATTGTATCCAATGTCCATTCAAATCCAAGGTTTCATTACCAACGTCAATAATAAATAATAACTCCAATAACCAATATCAATAATCAATGATAATTCCAATAACCAACATCTTTAAAGTTACTCATAGTGTACATGACTCAATATCAATATTTCATAGTTTCAATGTCAATATCATTATCCGATGGTTCATTCGCAATGTTTTAATATCAGTAGTTATATCGATAACAATGCACGATGACAATACCAATGACCATGTCCGATATTTAATACTAACTTATCGATGCTTACCAATGGATCTGACTAACAATCCGATGCAACTTCCTTAAAAGGAATGTTAGCTATTAAAACAAAATCAACAATAATAGATTAAGGAAGGCTCCTCGCATATTCTTGAGACCCCGACTACACTCACCTTACTAATCCGATCTCCTACTGCTCTCAGATGACAACTCCCTTGTTCATAGCCTTCGGTGAATTTGATGGATGCTCCTTTTTGTTGTCTTGAGCTAGGAAATCAATAGGGAGATTATTAGGATCAATAATACTATATCAAAATTAATACAATGATATCAAAATTGATATTTGATTTCAATATAAACAACAACATGAAATATCCATGGATGACCAAAACCATAGCTTAAGATTTAGCTCAACTCATCCATGGAATCCAATAATCGATTGAGGAATATATCTTACCCGATCGATAGCAATGATTTTATATCAATATAACGAAGGAAAAACAAAGCTTAAAGATATCTTTAATGGAGGTGTATGCTTCAAGGAAGAAGATAATGAGGAGATAGAGGTGTTTTCTTGTTAATATATCGGATAAGCTTTCTATCTTTTCCAATTCTTTTCCTGTAGGAAAGCTCACAAATTAATCCACGTAGGTAGAAATATAATTATGGAGGGGCTAATCACAAGATTAGTCCCTCAACTCCCACACTACTATGACTTTGCCCTCCAACTTTCATTTTCCTCAATTTAGTCATGGATTAGGTTTTGATATTATTCGATAAGGTCCAATAACAATGATTTAACTTAGTTTGAGTCCAATTTCAATAATTATCTTGCCGATACTATTTTTAGACTTTATCGATGTAGAATTTCTGATCAATGGAACCCACTTACGACTAGACCAGATTTTGGGGTGTTACATCTTCGGCATTGGAACATGATGACACCCTTCCATATTTTTCTGGGCCAAGAGCACAAAATATGAGATGCATCACCTTGGCATTTGTACAGAATTTCTTGTTCTCGTTATTGCTCTAAGTCCTGATCTTGGTGGTTGAAGTAGTGTAACCATCCAAAATGATTTTCCAAGCATCAAGATCAAATTCTTGTTCTCATCATTGTACTTTGTGGATTTGATGTCAATCTTACTCTTGTTCTTCACTTGAGGGTCAAGAGAGGTATCAATGTTAAGCTTCCTAAAGATGTGGCTAAGCAAACATCCAAAGGAAAGGGAAAAGGTGGTGGGGTTCAACATGACTTTCACAAGATTGAGAAAGATAATAGTAGCAATATCATGTTGAGACTAATTACGATATTGGCGAAGCCACCAATAGTCGATAACTATCATCCTAGCAGCTTTTCCTCTGAAAGGGTGAAAGAACCAAGTAGTGAGAAGTGGAAAAGATAACCGCAGACATCATGCATATCGTGCATGGGAGTTATAGGATCCAGTGCATCCTCATTTATCAGATCCATGGGAACCTCCTCGCCGACCTTCTCTACTTCTCCTCGATGAATCCAACCAGTAGGATCAAGATACCATTGTACTTTGTGGCAATATTTGATGTAAATCTTACTCTTGTTCTTCACTTGAGGATCAGGAGAGGTATCAATGTTAAGCTTCCTAAAGATGTGGCTAAGCACACATCTAAAGGAAAGGGAAAAGGTGGTGGGGTTCGACATGACTTTTACAAGATTGAGAAAGATAATAGTAGCAGTATCAGGTCGAGACTAATCATGATATTGACGAAGCCACCAATAGTCGATAACTCTTGTTGAGTGTGTAAAAGTTCTATTATTTATACCCTTTTTAACCCATATTTCTGCTGCATTCAAGCATCATTGCATTGCATTTAGGTTAGTTTTCAATAAAACATCACAATTATATAAAAGGCACGGATTCTATTAAAAGATGGCTATTTTTGCAGGTATCTGTCACAGTAGATGTCGAAGGCAGGCGCAGGGCAGATAAGCAGGAGAGCTGAACTGGACAAGCAGCTGAAGAAGACGAACCTGTCATGGACCTGTCGTGACAGCATGGTGACAGCAGACTCATGAAGAGGAAAAGTCAAGTGGACCTCGATAGATAGAGAAAAATCTGCTCGTCTGTCGTGTGAAAGCCAAATATTTTTCCAAGCCCCGGATTGAAAGACATGTCAAGCCAAAGCTCAAAGAGAAGAAATCCCTAAAAACAAGGATGCGGCTGGAAAGTAGGAGACTTTAGAGATTTAGTCTTTATTAGAATCTTACTTTTAATTAAAGTTGTAATCCTTGTTACCTTAGATAACTTGAGCCCAAAGCTTATATAAGGGCATAGATTAAACCTAGGGCATAACCGATCACCCCATAACCGAAACCTAAACCCTGCCGTTTACCTGTCACCGATATGTTCTAAAAAACCCCTAGGGCTACGGGTTGTTTTGTAAAGTAGTTGCAAGGGTTGCTTTGTTTTAGGATTTTTCAAGTTCAATAAAATAAACTTCAAGTTCTTTTATCTTGGTTTTAATATCTTGCAAGAGCATCGGGAGAGCATTGTGAGGTTATCCATTTACTTAGCATCGGGAGAGTTAAGTATACGAAAGAGATAAGAGCGCGTTCTCTAGTTTATAGTTGAACCATCTCGTGCCTAGGGATAGGGCGAGGTTAAGTGGCTAAAGAAGAATTCATACACATCGGTGTTCATCCTTCGATTCACGCCGGGAGGTATCATCAAAGACGTGGTCATCGACAGACTTGTGCCTAGGGATAGGGCAAGGCAGATCTGGGATTCTTGCCAAGCTTGAAGTACTGAGTTAGTGTTCGCTGCCGCGACAGCTAACGGACAGACGCCACGACAGGTGCTGTCGGCGACGGGTGCGACGACAGAACTGGAGATCCTAAGCAATTCAATACCTGCACTACTGAGCAATTCAATACCAGCCCATTCTCTCTATCTTGATATCTCAAATCCTTTTAATTACGTTTTTTACTTTATTATTCTCGTGACAACTCTTAATTATTTCCTTTACTTTCGTGCAGTGAATTTAGGTGAAGCTATTAGCCCAATCCCTGTGGAGACGATATCCGATACTTCGTATCACTTTACTACTTGCGTCGTGTATACTTGCACTATAATTGCGATAGACTATTTTACACGCAACAAGTTTTTGGCGCCGTTGCCGGGAATTGGCAAGATAACTACACCTTTCTTTCCTTGCACTTTTTGTTTTTATTTTCGTTTTTTTTTATTTAAATTTCCTTTAATTTTTCTTTTTTGTTTTAAACTCTTGCTTTTCACGAGGTTTTCTTGTTTATGCGCAGATCTAAAAGAGGCGAAGATCCTGAGTATAAATTAGATCCGGAGATCGAACGTTCCTTCAATCTCAAGAAACAGATTCGCCACCTTTTAGACCGGAACGAGTACCTTGAAGAACAGCTAGAGCAGATGGCCCGTAATCAGCCTGCCAGTGGAGAAATCCCGCCTGTCGGTGACCCGCCCGCGGCAGGTGGACGACGGTCATGTCGTGACTACATGCTGAACGATCATGTAGAGCTGGAGACCACGCTGCCGGATATTGATGTTGACAACTTCGAGCTTAAACCTGTCATGTTTAGTATGATCAACAACGCCGGGCAGTTTAGTGGTTCTGCAACAGAAGATGCCAGGGAGCATCTCAAAACGTTCCAGGAGATCTGTGGTTCGTTTAGACTGCCAGGAGTTAGTCCGGAGATACTGAGGCTTCGGTTATTTCCCCATTCATTGAGGGACAGAGCTAAAACTTGGTGGAATAAACTTACACCGGGTTCTATTATGACTTGGGCAGATTTAACTCGTGAATTTTTGTCTCGTTTTAATCCTTCACATTTAGCTGAGCGATTACGTAACGAAATTGCTACTTTTCAACAGGAAGATGACGAGCCAATGCACGAGGCCTGGGACAGATTCACAACTCTTCTTCGAAACTGCCCAATGCATGGATTCCCCGTCTGGAATCAGGTAACTAAATTTTATAATGCTGCTAACTTACAAACTCGCATTCGAATTGATTCTGCAGCAAATGGACTATTATTGGATAAAGATCCGGACGAGGCCCTGCAAGTTCTGAAACATCTGGCTAAGAATGAGGAGCAGTTTCCAACCGCAAGAAGAGGGGGTAAACGGGTACTCGCTGTCAAGGACTATGAGGCCGACAACACTATGAAATCGCAGGTAGCATTCCTTACTAAAGCCATGAAAAAGTTATTAAATGATGATGAATTACAAGGATTTGCTGTCGAGGAAGTTTGTGCTACTTGTGAGGGAAATCATAGTAGGGATGAGTGCCCCATAAATATAGAAGAGGGAAAATATGTTGGAAATTACAAGCCAAACTATAATTCCAACAACTACAACCCTAATTGGAGGAAGGATCCCAAATTCTCCTGGAGTAACCCAAACAATGCACTGAATCCACAAGCACATAATCAGAATCAGGGGGTCCTAGATTGTTGACGCGACAGAACCTGCCGCAGAACCTGCCACCTCAGCAACAACAGCAGCCACCACCTGCCACGAGTAGTATATTGGAGCAGACTCTGGCCACCTTTATGTCTCAGACTGGTACGTATATGGAGAACATTAATAAGTTTGTCAAGAAAACGGAAGACTTTATGGATGAAACCAAGATGAGAATGACAAACCATGAAGCTACCTTGAAATCTCTCGAGACACAAATGGGTCAGGTATCGCAGCATATTAAGCCAAGGTAGAATGGAGGTTTTCCTAGCAATACTGAAAATGCTAGACCACCCCCACATGAGCAATGTAAGGCAATTACTACAAGGAGTGGGAAAAAGTTACCAGGGCCGGAAAAAGAGGCTGAAACAGAAAAGGAACCTGCCTTGGATAAACCTGCCGAGGAAACTGCCCCGACAGGTGATAAACAGACTGCTGCCGATGAGCCTGTCACGACAGCAGAAGCGACAGAGGAGAAAAAAGAAGAGTATCGTCCTCAGATTCGCATGCAGTGGGAAAGACGCATTGCTGATTACCGTCCTCCACCACCTTTTCCGCAACGGATACAGCAAGCTAAGCATGAATCTCAACTTAAAAAGATTTATGATATTTTTAAACAGGTTCATATCAATATTCTGTTGTTAGATGCTGTTAGGGAGATGCCCGGTTATGCTAAGTTTCTCAAGGATGTTATGTCGAAAAAATCTAAACTTGGGGAATTTGAAATGGTAAGGATGCAAGAAGGTTGCATGAGTATTCTTCATCGGCAGCCACCCCAGAAAAAGAAGGATCCGGGGAGCTTCATCATACCTTGCGTAATTGGCGACAGATTTGTGGGTAAGGCATTATGTGATCTTGGTGCTAGTGTTAATCTAATGCCCAAATCTGTTTTTCAGAAACTAGGTATTGGCAAGGCGCGGCCCACGACAGTTACCCTACAGCTAGCCGACCGCTCTTACGTTCACCCCGAGGGAAAAATTGAAGATATTTTGGTAAGAGTGGATAATCTTATTTTTCCTGCCGACTTTCTTATTTTAGATTGTGAGGCAGATGAGAACGCACCAGTCATCCTTGGGCGACCCTTCTTAGCCACGGGCAGATCATTGATTGATGTGGAGAAAGGAGAACTCACCATGCGCGTGAACGATCAAGAAATTAAGTTGAATGTTCTCCAAGCAATGAAACATGCTGATGTGGATGAGGAATGCAAGGCCATCATTGAGGTGACCTTTGATCAACCCTGCATCAGGTCGGGCTGTCATGATATAAAATTTGGTCACTGCTGCGACAGCCATCTACAGACCTGTCACGACAGAAATGACGACAGCAACGACGACAGCACCGACGACAGCGACTCCTCTGAATCCGATACATCTGAAACTGAAGGTCATGAGGAGGTAGACTATTTAGACCATCGTCCAGGTAAGTTATTCGAACCCTTGAATTACACTTCGGATAACCATTTAACCCAAAAGCCATCTACTGTTGAACCACCTGTCTTAGAACTTAAGCCCCTGCCAGGGCAGCTTAAATATGCTTATCTTGGTTGTGATAACACACTGCCCGTAATCATCTCTACTAAGCTGCCGCAGGAACAGGAACGACAGCTGATCGACATGTTAAGGCAGCACAAGAAGGCGATTGGATGGACGATAGCAGACATTCAAGGCATTAGTCCGGCGTTATGCATGCACAAAATCCTCCTTGAGGAAGATCATAAGCCGACTATAGATGCCCAAAGGCGGTTAAACCATGCGATGAAGGAGGTAGTGCGTAAGGAAATCATTAAATGGTTAGATGCTGGCATTATATACGCCATCTCCGATAGCAAATGGGTAAGCCCGGTGCAATGTGTTCCCAAGAAAGGAGGCATGACCGTGATAACCAACGAAAATAATGAGTTAATCCTAACCAGGACTGTGACCGGTTGGAGGGTTTGTATGGACTATCGGAAGCTTAACAAAGCTACCCGAAAAGACCACTTTCATTTATCCTTTATTGATCAAATGCTTGATAGATTAGCGGGTAAACCTTACTATTGTTTTCTTGATGGTTACTCAGGTTACAATCAAATTGCTATTGCACCAGAGGATCAAGAGAAAACGACTTTCACCTGCCCCTACGGAACATACGCATTTAGGAGGATGCTGTTTGGACTCTGTAACGCACCTGCCACCTTCCAAAGGTGCATGATGGCTATATTCTCCGACATGGTTGAGGACTTCCTTGAGATTTTCATGGATGATTTTTCTGTCTTTGGAGACGATTTTGAGAGCTGCCTCGGCAACTTACAAAAGGTACTTGAAAGATGTGAAAAAGCTAATCTTGTCTTAAATTGGGAAAAATGCCACTTTATGGTGGATGAGGGGATAGTCCTTGGCCATAAGATTAGCTGCCGTGGGATAGAAGTCGACAGGGCCAAAATAGAGGTAATTGAGAAGCTGCCGCCGCCAACCACAGTCAAGGGCATTAGGAGTTTTCTAGGGCATGCTGGTTTTTACAGGAGATTTATTGCGAATTTCTCAAAAATCACGAAGCCCCTATGTCATCTCTTAGAGCAGAACCGACCCTTTGACTTTAATGAAGAATGTACTGAAGCATTCAAGGTTCTGAAGGAAAAGCTAGTGACAGCCCCCATAGTACAGCCACCAGACTGGACACAACCATTTGAGATCATGTGTGATGCCAGTGACTATGCTGTCGGGGCAGCACTTGGGCAGCGCAAGGACAGGCTGTTTCATGTCATATACTACGCCAGTAAAACATTGAATGATGCCCAAGTGAACTATACCACCACAGAAAAGGAGCTGTTAGCTGTGGTGTTCTCCATCGACAAGTTTTGTTCTTACATACTTGGGGCGAAGGTAATAGTGCACACCGATCATTCTGCCCTTAAGTACTTGTTCGCAAAGAAGGATGCAAAGCCTAGGTTGATACGATGGATCTTGCTACTACAAGAGTTCGACCTTGAAATCAAAGACAAAAAGGGGACAGAAAATCAGGTGGCAGATCACTTGTCGAGGTTGGAGAAGGGACAGAGTCTACCGTTTGATGAGACACACATACTGGAGACCTTCCTAGATGAGCAGCTCTTTGCTGCCGCAATCGCTGTCGCGACAGCCATGGCGGCAGGTAAGTCTTCTGACCTTCCTTGGTATGCTGATTTCGTTAATTTTATAGTTAGCGGAATATTACCTTCTGATCTTAATTATCAAGCCAGGAAGAGGTTCCAAAATGATGTTAAACATTATTATTGGGACGAGCCTCTTCTTTTCAAAATGTGCGCAGATCAGGTTATAAGGAGGTGTGTACCACAGGAAGAGCAAGAAGACATTCTCCATCACTGTCATGCTTCACAATATGGAGGACACTTAGGAGGTAATAAAACTGCTGCCAAGGTGCTGCAGTCAGGGTTCTACTGGCCGACACTATATAAAGATGCACAGGACTTTTACAAGAACTGTGACAGGTGCCAGCGGACAGGTAACATCTCGAGGAGAAACGAGATGCCACTGCAGAATATTTTAAAAGTCGAGATCTTCGACGTTTGGGGGATTGATTTTATGGGACCTTTTCCATCTTCATGTGGAAATCTTTACATCCTCCTAGCAGTGGATTATGTCTCCAAGTGGGTAGAAGCAATCGCAACTCAAAAGAATGATGCCAAAACGGTCCAAAAGTTTTTGCATAAAAACATCTTTTCTAGATTTGGCATCCCTAGGGCGATTATCAGTGATGAAGGGAGACATTTCGATAATAGAGTAATTGCTGCCGCCTTAAAGAAATATGGTGTCAAGCACAGGATCGCGACAGCATACCACCCACAGACCAATGGACAGGCTGAGATTTCGAACAGGGAAGTGAAGAACATTCTTGAAAAGATGGTTAAACCAACTAGGAAAGATTGGTCTTTACTTCTGAATGATGCATTATGGGCATATAGAACAGCTTTCAAGACTCCATTGGGCATGTCTCCATTCCGATTGATCTATGGGAAAACCTGCCACCTGCCTGTCGAGATAGAGCACAAGGCATATTGGGCAATCAAGGCAGTAAACATGGACTTGGACAAGGCAGGCTAGAAAAGGCTGTTAGATTTGAATGAGATCGATGAAATACGAACAATGGCCTACGACAACGCAAGAATATACAAGGAGAAAACAAAGAAGTGGCATGACAAGAAGTTGCTGCCACGACAGTTCTGCCCAGGGCAGCTTGTGTTGTTGTTTAATTCTAGGTTGAAACTCTTTCCAGGGAAGCTCAAATCTAGATGGTCTGGCCCGTTCCAAGTGGTTCAAGTTTTTCCCCATGGTGCCATTACAATTCAATCATTAAAGGACGAGCACCAATTCAAGGTCAATGGACAACGCCTCAAGCATTATCAGGGGACTGAAGCCCCAGGAATACAGGAAGTGGTTACTTTAGGTGATGCCCCACAAGGCATCCCTAACTTAACCTAATTTTTATTTTTAATTATTTTATTTTATTTATTTACTATTATTAGGAAATTAGGTTAATTTTATTCGAATAATGTTTTGTTTTTCTAATTTCAGTTTTTAGGAAATAAAGGAGTCAAGTGAGAAAAAAGAAGTGGCCCAAGACCACCGCCCATCCACCAGCCCAATAAAGCCCATTTATGATAACCTGTCGTTTCAGCTGCCGGCGCAGACGGACTTGACAGGCTGTCAACAGGCTGACACTGCAGACGCAGAAGCGTGCGGCAGACGCACAGCAGACGCATTAATGCGTGTCAGACGCGTCAGACACGCAATATCCAATCTGCCGCCCCGTTATTCCCGCCTGCCGTTGTGGCATTAATTGGGCAGATCATCAACAGCTATATAAACCCCTTCCCATTTTCATTTTTCATCACTTCTGATTTTTCTCTCTTGTTATTCTCCTCTAGTTTTATCTATTCTCTTTCTTTTTTCAGCCCTTGCAACCAAAATGTCATCACGACAAACCCGTCAAAACGCTGCTGTCACTTCTTCTTCAGCAGCAGCATCCCCGTTCGCTAAAAAGGAGCTATGGGAAGAGCGTGGCTTTATATACAACAAAGATGCCCCCCATATGGGACTCCGGCCGTTCATCATGCAGGCCATAACAACACAACTCTGGGAGGATTTTGCCGAGCAGCCGACAGAGCTTAATGATACTTTGGTCCGAGAATTTTATGAGGCCATCGACAGCAAAACGGCGACATCTGTCACCGTCCGAGGAGTGGCAGTTCCCTTCACCGCCAGCAGCATCAACCATGTGTTCGGCCTCTTCTTTGGCCCCAATGATGATGCTCACCAACAATTTTGGGACACCCTCGACGCTGCTGGACATGATGCTGTCATGAGGGAGTTGACAGAGGCGGGAACGACATGGAGCACCAGTAAGAAGAACCCCAACTCCGTCAATAGGGCGCAGCTACTCCCTGAGGCAAAACTATGGAACGCTTTCATCAAAAAGCGTATCCTGCCCTCGTCCCACCATACGACAGTCAACCGACAGCGGCTGGCTCTCATCCACTCCATTCTGCACGACAGGCCCATAAATGTGGGCAGATATATGAGGGACAGCATCCTCGACTGTGCTTTCCGCACAGACTCACGACTCTGCCTGCCATTCACCATCACCGCCCTCTACCGCTGTGCTGCCGTACCAGAGGAGCCCTCCGACAAAATCAAGAAGGGCAGCGGCTGGACAGACAACAACATCTCCAGCCTCATGGAGGTCATAGTCGTATCGCCACTCAACGCCTTCGACCCCAACGCCCCTCCTGCTGATTCCGATGATGAACCTGCCACCGAACCTGCACCAGAAGCTGCCACCAACACCGCTCCGGCAGATCAGAACGCTCACATCCTTGCTGCCATCCTGAGGGTAGAGGAGCACCAAATGGGTTTGATGACCTTTATCCGTGACTTCTCAAATGCAACGGTAAATTTCATCACTAATACTTTGAATTTTTCGGATGTCATCTTTCCCACCTTCCCCGCCCATTATTTCAATATCCCCTCCCCCACTCCCACACCACCTGTCTCTCCCCACGGAGAATCTGCCTCCTCCACACCATCACCGACGGCAGCCGGCAGCCCTCCGGCAGACACCTCCCCTCGAGGAACAAAGCGAGCTGCCACTGCTGACAGCCCTCTTGTCCGGAGGAATTTGGACAGCGACTTCACGCGGGTAAAACGTATAAAGCACGTGGCAAACAAGCGAAGGCTGTCCAAAGCCATCACCACCAGCACATCATGGGATAGTGGCAGCAGTTCCGATGTCCGACTAGTGGATCCACCTGCCCCTCAACCTGCCGATGAACCTGCCCCTCAACAGGCTGATGAACCTGTTGATCAACCTGCTCCGGAACCTGCCCAGCCCCCTCCACAGCGCAGACGCCGCCATCAGATCCGCGTCAGCAGCAGCAGCGAGGACAGCGAATAAAAATTTAAGTTTTTATTTTCTGTTTTTCCTTTACTGCTGCCTGCCTTTATATTTTGTGATGTACTTTATTTTTCTTTCTTTTATTTTTCATGTCATTTTGCATTGAGGGCAATGCAACCCTCGAGTTTGGGGGTGGCAACCCTCCATTCTAATGGAGTCTTAGTACATCTTTTATTAATTATTGTGTTATTTTTAAATTCTTTTAAAAAAAATCAAAAAATCAGAAAATTTAAATTGTTGGCTTAAAAACTGTGAAGTTAACTTACCTGTCATGACGGCTCTGTCGTGGCAGCATCTTTAGGACAGGTTAAGGAAAAGTTTAGAGCCTTTCTATAGTTCTGAAAACTTAAACACTTTTGTGACTGTTATATTGCTTAGATTTCTTTTAGCCAAACTAGAATAGGAAGCTTAGAACTTGGATAGCCCCTAGAGGTGCCTAACACTGGCTCTAGGAAAGAAGTTTAGCAAAAGAAAATAAAAAACCTAGAGGTGCCCGAAACCGGCTCTAGGAAGCTAACTAGAGGTGCCTGAAACTGGCTCTAGAAAAACTTAGCTTGAAAATAGAAGAAAAAGAAGCATGAAAATGTACCTTCTAAAAAAATAAACTTTGGCATAAAAATTCGAGTTAAGGAGTTGAATATTCTAGTGAAACTAAGAGAGTCTTAGCATATAACTGTTCACAAGCATGCACACACTGCACGAGAGCTATAGGGAGATTCCGGACAGATCCTAACCCTTCCGACAGGTTGCTGCCGCCATAGAGAATGAGCGACAGGTAAGGGACAGTTCATTGTTTGAAGGCCAACACAAAAATTTTCAGTTTTCTTTTAAGTCTTCATTGCTTGAGGGCAAGCAAAAACTTGAGTTTGGGGGTGTGTTGAGTGTGTAAAAGTTCTATTATTTATACCCTTTTTAACCCATATTTCTGCTGCATTCAAGCATCATTGCATTGCATTTAGGTTAGTTTTCAATAAAACATCACAATTATATAAAAGGCACGGATTCTACTAAAAGATGGCTATTTTTGCAGGTATCTGTCACAGTAGATGTCGAAGGCAGGCGCAGGGCAGATAAGCAGGAGAGCTGAACTGGACAAGCAGCTGAAGAAGACGAACCTGTCATGGACCTGTCGTGACAGCATGGTGACAGCAGACTCATGAAGAGGAAAAGTCAAGTGGACCTCGATAGATAGAGAAAAATCTGCTCGTCTGTCGTGTGAAAGCCAAATATTTTTCCAAGCCCCGGATTGAAAGACATGTCAAGCCAAAGCTCAAAGAGAAGAAATCCCTAAAAACAAGGATGCGGCTGGAAAGTAGGAGACTTTAGAGATTTAGTCTTTATTAGAATCTTACTTTTAATTAAAGTTGTAATCCTTGTTACCTTAGATAACTTGAGCCCAAAGCTTATATAAGGGCATAGATTAAACCTAGGGCATAACCGATCACCCCATAACCGAAACCTAAACCCTGCCGTTTACCTGTCACCGATATGTTCTAAAAACCCCCTAGGGCTACGGGTTGTTTTGTAAAGTAGTTGCAAGGGTTGCTTTGTTTTAGGATTTTTCAAGTTCAATAAAATAAACTTCAAGTTCTTTTATCTTGGTTTTAATATCTTGCAAGAGCATCGGGAGAGCATTGTGAGGTTATCCATTTACTTAGCATCGGGAGAGTTAAGTATACGAAAGAGATAAGAGCGCGTTCTCTAGTTTATAGTTGAACCATCTCGTGCCTAGGGATAGGGCGAGGTTAAGTGGCTAAAGAAGAATTCATACACATCGGTGTTCATCCTTCGATTCACGCCGGGAGGTATCATCAAAGACGTGGTCATCGACAGACTTGTGCCTAGGGATAGGGCAAGGCAGATCTGGGATTCTTGCCAAGCTTGAAGTACTGAGTTAGTGTTCGCTGCCGCGACAGCTAACGGACAGACGCCACGACAGGTGCTGTCGGCGACGGGTGCGACGACAGAACTGGAGATCCTAAGCAATTCAATACCTGCACTACTGAGCAATTCAATACCAGCCCATTCTCTCTATCTTGATATCTCAAATCCTTTTAATTACGTTTTTTACTTTATTATTCTCGTGACAACTCTTAATTATTTCCTTTACTTTCGTGCAGTGAATTTAGGTGAAGCTATTAGCCCAATCCCTGTGGAGACGATATCCGATACTTCGTATCACTTTACTACTTGCGTCGTGTATACTTGCACTATAATTGCGATAGACTATTTTACACGCAACAACTCTCATCCTATTAGCTTTTCCTCTGAAAGGGCGAAAGAACCAAGTAGTGAGAAGGTGGAAAAGACGTTCGAGAGGAAGGTGAGTGGGGCAGCCATCCAAAAAAATAGAAATGTTATGAGACCCATACTCATTGGATTTTCAACCAAGGGGAACACCTAGATGGTTGGCAATGGATTGAGGTGTCAACTCAAACTCGGTAGCCATGAAAAAAAATCGAATTCAAATAATAGGATTAGTACCATTAGGAGACCGGATAAACTTGGCATTGGCATGAAATGCACGAAATAACTCACGTTGAGTATAAGGTGGAATACTCCTATAGTCAAACCATTCACATTCGGTGAATAACTCAAAAAGATCAAAGTCATGCTCGGGAGACATAAAGGCTATGTATATGGTTCGCTCTGCTCTAACTTCATTAGATTCACAAATATTTAGGTATCTATTACGATTATCATCATTTCTAAAACAAAGATCCTCAAAAGTAGGATTAGGAACGGGATGAGGAATATGATTAGGGATGGGTTGATTAGAACCAGAATGTTGACCTCTTTTAAAATGAGTACGTTTGGCTCTATGAGGCATTATTCTATGAGGCGTGATTAAAGCAAAAAAAAGAGTTTTGGCTTCAAAAAGTTGGTTGGGGAATTTTGACAAACACTTGGTGGGTTAGGGTTTGAAAAACTTTTAGAATGGGTTTGGGATCGATTGGGTTAAACCTCCTACAAGAAAACACAATATATGACATAAATTAAGCAACTCAATTCATCAAATTCAAGCAAAAATTCATCCAAAACTTGTAAATTTTCGGAATACCCATTATTTTGAAAATTTTGTAGAAGACAATGGGTTTTGTTACATGCTTGAAAGAATGAACACTATAAAACAAACATGATTTATATGAATTTAGAACATGCAAATCATCATTTGAGATGAATTAAACAATAAAATCTCGAATAGAAAAAGATGGGGTTTTGAAACCTTACCAAAAAGTTTGAATGTGAAGCACCCAAGAGACAAAATCAAGAGCCAAAGATGATTTGTTGAAGAAAGGATGACGAAAACCACGTTGAATCTTTGAAAAACGAGTTGCGGTTAAGGTTTTCAAAAGAGGCAATTTTGGTGTGTTTAGGGTGATATGCTCGAGCAAGAGGGATTTTTTTAATGAATAGTGTGTTTTGAACCCTTTAAAATAGTCTAGCCAGCCGAAAATTACGAATGGTTTTGAAACCATATAAGAGGTTTGGGAACCTTTTATGGTTTGGTTTTAGAACCTTTAAGCAAGGTTTCAGAATTTTTTTCCAATAAGGTCTTAATCTGGACAGCCCTAAAGGTTTCGAAACTTTTGGTCCTGAATTAACATATCAATTTTCGATTAAGATATATATATATATATATATATATATATATATATATATATAGCTTTAATTAACAAACTTCTTCACAAAAATCAAACCCTTATGTTCAACCAAAATTAATAAAATACGGCATCCCCAATTCCATATATATATATATATATAGTTATCGTATCAATTCGATTCTAAAAACAGTCATAACCTCAAATAAATATATAACAACCTCCAAATTATCATTTCCGATTATAATAGCCCCTAGTTATTGATTTTCCCTGTTTCTACACAACTAAAGACAGCCCCTAACTCAATATATATGCAAATCAATCTCATTTATAGACATTTGGACTTAACCAATTTTTCTTATTAATCCCTATGACAAAGCTTACTTTCGTTTATCATCAATTAAGCAATGGAAATCATTTATAACCTTAAGTTACTATAACTGAAAGCCAACTAGATTTAATTCCAATTTTCAAGCTAGCTAAAATTACAATCACAAGAGCAATTCACCAATTCACTACTCTAGACATACACAACATTACAATTCTATTCACTTAAAATCAAGTAAAGTAAGGGAGAATGCTTAATTCTTTTGCTTAACAATCATAAAGAAAATTTGAAGTGTGAATCATCCACAACCAAGCTAGTGATCTACTCTCTCCAAGAGTTTCTTTCTCTTTAATTTTCCTTTTCTTCCTTTCAGCCAAGTGAGAAAAATGGGGGAAAGAATTCACTTTTCCTCCCCTTAGCCGAATGGATACTCTCCCCTTGCCACATGTCTTGATAATAGGATGACACCTAATTAGAACTTTTCTAACTTGCCATTATGCCAAAAACATGTTTGCGCGTATGATGTACTATAATTGACGCGCAAATAGTGCAAGTATACACGCCAAACAAGTGGTAAAGTGATGAGTGAGTATCGTCTCCACAGAGATTGGAGGTAAATTAAGTCAAGTTTAAGCACACCAAACACAAACTGAATATTGAATGAAAGAGTTGATATGAGGAGTTTTAAAGAAATGTTATAGCAAAAACTATAAACAAAAACTGGAGCTAAACTTCAAATGTCATTACACGTGTGAAAACTCTCAGAGAGGAAGACAGGATGGACTTGTTGAGAAATCATATGCCTAGTATTAATGTGTGTCTAACACTTTCCAGCTCAAACTATGCTCGACAGAGTTTACTAAGGTGTTTCTAAACTATCTCTAGCAAGAAACCTGACAGCCAAAATGCTATGACAATACCTCTTAGCGTGAACCCTAGCAAGCTACTTATCGTTTAAGTACTACTCCTTTTAGTCGTTGAAACTCTATCCTTATCTCTAAGATGAGTTGGAGTTGTGCCTCTCAGCATCCAACCCCATTGTCTACGTGGATCTAAGCTTAACTCTCTCGACCATTAAGCTAATCTAACACCCAAGCAAAGGCTAACTCTCGAGAGCTCTTACAAACTTAGGGCAATAAAACAGTAGACAAAGCATATGGAAACTAGAAAATGCTGAAAGCATCCAATAAAAACTAAAACATCATCATCCAAAACAAACCCAAGCCACTTAAAGTTAGTTCATGACTAGTAAATATCATCCATTTCAAACAACCCATTTCTAGAATAGAAAATGCTAAAGCAGAAGCAACTAAGAGTAAAGGAACTCCCAAGCTGTCGTGGACTGTCGTGAACCGCTTCAAGCTTGCTGCTTCTCTCAAAGGACAGTAAGATCTTCACTTTGGAGCTCCATCAATGGAGGGCGCAATGAAGGAGGAGAAGAAGAAGAGTGGCTGCCTCTTCCTTTCTCTCTCTCTTATCTAAAAAAGCAACTTTCTAGCCCCCCTTTTAATGTGGGTGTCTTGTTCTTTATATAATGGGGGCTCTTATGGTTTTGTGCCCTAGGGAATATTCCCTAGGTCACATGAGTGGCATAGCTGGTTGGTGAGTTCACATGTGGGGGTTCTCAAAATATCTTCTCTTTTTATCTTTTCTGCACCCAGAAATGCGTCCAAAAATGCTACAACATTTTTTTCATTTCCCAACATTGTTCCTCGCTTCACCTGCACATCACAACACCAAACCAAACCTTCCTCAAGCAGCATCAAAATCATAATTTAATCAAAACAACCAAGCTAACAACAACATATGCAACTATATGAACTAAATGCAACTGTATGCAATGAAATGAGCCTAAAACCAAACAATATTCTAAGTAAAAAGGCATGAAAAATAGACTTTTTACAAGGTTAACACACCCCCAAACGTAAGCTATTGCTTGTCCTCAAGCAATGAGTAGAGAAAACAGAGAAAATACTATGGCAAAGTTCAGTTCAAGATAGTGATATGGAAAAATTTCAGTCCTCAGAAAATATAGGCTTTAACATGCTAGACAAACTTGAGATTGTAAGAACTTTTCCCTATGACAAGATCCTTTGTACGTGTGTGGGTAATTGCATGCATTCTATGCTTAACAGAGTTAGAGAAAAAATTAGGCAAGAACTCTATTGCATCCTAGTTTTTGTTTATCAATTAAGCACAAGTTTACTCCCATAGATCCAACTGATTTTCTTTTTTTTTTGTACTGCTACGAAGGGTGTCAGCTTATCACAACTACCATCCTTAACTCTATATGAGTAGGGAGCAAACCTCTCACCCCTAAGCTAGTAGGTAGAGTCATCTCATGCCAACTTTCATTGACTCATATGTTGTTGCTGCCATTTTTTTAAATGCAGTATCCAGGCAAATCAATGCACAAAGAAGTGTCCCTCTACAGTTATGCTGAAGCATTTATTCAAAATTCAACATATTCAATAATCACAATGGAGTTTAACAAAGGCTTTACTGCTTTCATGTATCAATCAAGTTCATTAATATGATTCATACTAAGGCATGCAAGAGTTCTTAAAAATTTTCTAACACCATTAAGCATAGAGAACATGCAATCGTGTGAAAGTTTAATCATAAAGCATCAAGTCCTAAAGTCAGTTCTACCAATCTCAAAAAAGAAAAAATGATCATCATCAGACATCCTCAATTTATTCATAAAAACATTCTTTAAACTAAACAATATGCATTAGCAAAAACTATTTATAACTACAAATGCAAATGACTAACTATGAACACTACCTACCCCCTAACTTGAAGAAGGCATTGTCCTCAATGCATGAAAATTAACTAAAACTAAACTAAATGCAATGCAATGCAAGGTGCCTTGACTAACTCTACTTTGATGGTGGTGGGTTTGTCTTGTGCGATATATGCTTGACACGCCTCTTCTTTAGTGTTGAGTTGTTGTAATTTGTTGTGGCATTGTGGTAGGGGAGACATCATCATTCATCTCATTGTTCGTACCAGCAACGAATGGTCTTCTTTTTAAGTAGGTTTTGCATCCACGGGGGCTTCACCCTTGTCCACATGTTTGGGAGTTGTTTTGCTAAAGAAAAAACTAACAATAAAGAAATAAAACAAAAAAACAAACAAACGAAACAAAAATTACTATAGCATAATTTAGAGAAGGTTGAAGGGATGCAAACTCTCAAACATCCTAAATTGATGTGGCAATTTTTGTCACGTTCGATTGGAGCACCAGTATAGACCAAATTGCCCCACACATATAACAGTTCAACCTTCAATATATTTTGCATGGGCATTTCATGTCTTTCGTATATGTTCACCATCTCTTGGCATCTATCGCAAGATTTATAGAAATCTTGGGTATCCTTGAAGAGTGTAGGCCAATAAAACTCAGACTGTAGGACCTTTGCAGTAGTCATCTCTCCTCCAAATTGCTCTCCACATGAAGGTGGATGGTAGTGGAATAGGATCTCTTTTTGCTCTTCTTTGGGGACGCATCTTCTAATCATTTGGTCGGTACATTCTTTGAATAGGTAGAGGTCATCCCAATGACAGTAAGGAACATCATGTATGAACTTGTTCTTTCTCTACCTATTCAAATTAGGAGGGAAAATATCACTAACGGGAAAATTGACAATATCAACGTACCACAGAATTGCCGCAAAAAATAATAATTTCCCATTAGGAAATTCTTCCTTAATCTCTATTTTATTCCTTAGTTCTTTCATAATTTTTAGCCTAGAAAGATGACCAACTACTTGGTTTTCATTGCCTTTCAAATTAGTAATGGTCCAACCTAAAGCCTTTTTATGTTGAGCTAAAATATGAATCAAATTACTCTCTTGCCCATGCTTAAGATTACCAGTATTAATCACAAGCAAAGTCTCATTGGAACCCAAATAAGCATGCTTAAGGTATGAAGGTAAGGGCTTCAATTCTAATATGGGTGCATGATCAAGTGAGGGTTTTGGAGGTGTAAATTTAGAAAAATTTAAAGGTTCAAATTGCGTACATGGTCTAGCTATAAGCAAGCTAGATTGTTGCACCTCCATTTGGGAACTCCTCAAGCTCCTCGAACTCCTCATCGTCATCTTCATTGAGCTTCATATAGTCCTCAACTTTTAGAAAGTTGATGCAGCAAAATTCTGTAGCTTCCTCTTCTGTCGTAGCATCCATGTATTGATACTCCTCATGTTCATCCACATATTTGAGGGTGTTGAAGACGTTTATAGCTACCCTTTGGTCATCCTCTACTACTGGTGGGGGTTATCTATTATTGTGACAATAGTTTGCATGTCATCATTGGGTTCACTAATCGAACCCTTACCCTTGCTCTCCATTGAAGGTGAGTCCTATTGCAACTAAGATTCTTCATGCACAATCTCGTGGTTGGGTTCTTCGAGTCCCCCCCCCCCCCCAAACTTAGCTTCTTTGGTGATTTGAGTGTCATTTCTTAAGTTGAATGAACTATATTTCTTCTTGCTTTGAGGTTTAGTGACTTCAGTATCACTAGGTAGACTGCCCTGAGGGTATGCATGTAATGCTTGAGCAATTTGATCTGCTTGAGTTTCCGAAGCTCTCAAAGACGAACTATGCTTTGTAGCAGTGATCTTTGGCTCTCGATAGACGCATCATGGTCTTGAAATAAAGTCTTTGTAGTCGTCATAAAGTCTTGAAATTAGCCTCCAAAGAATTGTTGTTCGATGAAGATGTTGAACCCTTGTTGTCATTTTGCCATGGCATATTTTGCTGGAAACCTGGGGGTTCAATTAGCTTTTGTTGCTAATTTGAGCCGTCGGAATTGTTGCTTCCTCGATTCCCCCAAGAAAGATTAGGATGTTGATGCCATCCTGGGTTATAAGTGTTAGAATAGGAGTTGTGGTTGTTCCAATTGAAGTTCCCCACATAGTTGATAGACTCGTGATTTTCGGGGCACTCGCTCATATGGTGACTTCCATCACAACGAACACAAGTAGTTGCTACCATCACTTCCTTCACCTCATTAGGACGTTGGAGATTCTTCAACATATTAGTAATGACCGACAATTGAGCTGCAACTAAATCATTAGCATCAAGCTCATGTGTCACATAAGTCATCTTCCCCGTTCCAAGTCTTGAAGTAGGAAATTAGTAGTCATTGTTTGCTATCCTATCAAGGATATCGAATGCTTCTTCAGGTGATTTGTCCAGCAATGTTCCATTTGCTGAAGCATCTATCATCATCCTCGTGGGAGCATTGACACCATTGTAGAACATAACAACTTGAGTCCAATCGTGAAAACCATGATTTGTACATTTACGAAGCAGTCCCTTGTATCTATCCCAACACTCATACATCGACTCGTTATCAGCTTGACGAAAGGAAGCAATGTCAATCCTTAGTTGAGTGGTCATGTGGGGTGGATTATGCCACAGCAAAAGGCTCTTGCATAAATTTGTTCATGACTTCATTGAAACGACGGGTACTCCACTTAACCAAGCTCGTGCTCAATCACGCAATGAATAAGGAAATAACTTTAGCTTCAACACATCTTCATGCACACGTTTTTTAAAGGAATCACAAACCTCCAAGAATGCACGAATGTGTTGTCTTGCATCTTCATGAGGCGAGCCACCAAATTGCCTAATCGAGTTTAACATGATGAACATCACTGGTTTGAGTTCAAAGTGGGCTACCTGAATCTCGGGAGCTACAATCTCAGGGTTGAGATCATCCAATATAGGAGTGAAATAGTCTCTAATAGCACGTGGGCGAGTTGAAGCTCCAGGATTTGCTGCAGCATTAGGATCACCCAAATTGTCACCTGGTTGACCTCCGCGGTTTTGTCCTCTATTCATGATTCTGAGAGCTTCTTGTATACGTCTTCTTTGACGAAAAAGGTGTTCAATTTTTGGAATTAGTGGTAGTAAGGGTCTGTCGGGTCTTCCTCAGGTCATGCAACAGCACAACACCTGAAAAAGACAAACAGAAATAGCAAATAAATATATACAAAAAGAAGAAACAAAATGGTGAAAAAACTAAACTTAAAATAATCAATTGTCAATCCCCGGAAACGTTGCCAAAAACTTGTTTACACGTATGATGTACTATAATTGGCACGCAAATAGTGCAAGTATACACGTCGAACAAGTAGTAAAGTGATGAGTGAGTATTGTCTCCATATGGATTGGAGGTGAATTAAGTCAAGTTTAAGCACACCAAACACAAAATGAATATTGAATGAAAGAGTTGATATAAGCAGTTTTAAAGAAATGAGATAGCAAAAACTGTAAATAAAAACTGGAGCTAAATGATAAGACTTCAAACATCCTCACACATGTGGAAACTCTCATAGAGGAAGACAGGCTGGGCTTGTTGAGAAATCATATGCCTAGTACTAATGTATGTCTAACACTTTCTAGCTCAAACTATGCTCGACAGAGTTTACTAAGGTGTTTATAAACTCTCTCTAGCAAGAAACCTGACATCCAGAATGCTACGGCAATACCTCTCAGCGTGAACCCTAGCAAGCTACTTATCGTTTAAGTACTACTCCTATTAGTCGTTGAAACTCTATCCTTATCTCTAAGGTGCGTTAGAGTTGTGCCTCTCAGCACCCAACCTCATTGTCTACATGATCTAAGCTTAACTCTCTCGACCATTAAGCTAATCTAACACCCGAGTAAAGACTAACTCTCGAGAGATCTTACAATTTAGGGCAATAAAATGATAGACAAAGCATATGGAAATTGGAAAATGCTGAAAACATCCATTAAAAACTAAAACATCATCATCCAAAACAAACCCAAGTCACTAAAAGTTAGTTCATGACTGGGTAAATATCATCCATTTCAAACAACCCATTTCTAGAATAGAAAATGCTAAAGCATAAACAACTAAGAGTAAAGGAAACTCCCAAGCTGTCGTGGACTGTCGTGAACCGCTTCAAGCTTGTCGCTTCTCTCAAAGGTAAGCAAGATCTTCCCTTTAGAGCTCTATCAATGGAGGACGCAATGAAGGGGGGGAAGAAGAAGAGTGGCCGCCTATTCCTTTCTCTCTCTCTCTTATCTCCAAAAGCAACTTTCTAGCCCCCTTTTAATGTGGGTGTCTTGTCATTTATATAGTGGGGGCTCTTAGGGTTTTGTGCCTTAGGGAATATCCCTAGGTCACATGAGTGGCACAGCTGGCTGGTGGGTTCACATGTGGGGGTTCTCAAAATATCTTCTCTTTTTGTCTTTCCTGCACCCAGAAATTCGTCAAAAAATGCTACATCATTTTTCTCATTTCCCAACATTGTTCCTTGCTTCACCTGGACATCACAACACCAAACCAAACCTTCCTCAAGCAGCATCAAATTTATAATTTAATCAAAACAACCAAGCTAACAACACCATATGCAACTATATGAACTACATACACCTATATGCAATGAAATGAGCATAAAACCAAGCAATATTCTAAGTAAAAAGGCATGAAAATTAGACTTTTTACATCCCTCTTATTTTAATCTTCTTTCGGTTTAGTCCTCTCACTAGGAGACAAAGACTTTAAATTTTTATTTAAAGGTCCTAGACCAATATTTCTTTGAATTAAATTTTTACTATTGAGATTTTTTACTTTTGATACATAAGGTGACTAAAACTTCTAGACCTTAGTTAGGGGTGTTACAGTTTTGGTGTGTTTTAGGGTGATATGCTCAAGCAAGAGGGATTTTGTAAAAGAATAGCGCGTTTTTAACCCTTTAAAATTGTTTGCCCAGCCAAAAATTATGAATTGTTTCGAAACCATATAAAAAGTTTCGGAACCTTTTGTGGTTTGGTTTCAGAACCTTTAAGCAAGGTTTCAGAACTGTTTTTCCAGTAAGGCCCTAATCTGCATAGCCCTGAAGGTTTCGTAACTTTTGTTCTTGAATAGACAAAAATGTCAATTTTAAGCCTCGATTTAACCTAAAAATGCATTCTATCATACTTATGATTATTAGGCATCAAAGAACCTTTGAACTAAGATCAAACATGTATGGCTCTAAAATAACCACTACCTATAGACAAAGATTTTGAAATTAAGAACATCAAAGCTAAGAGCTGGATCCTAAAAGGTTAATATTGAGCTAAGAGTGACTAACTTAACTAAGGTCACTCAAACATGAACAGCAAACAATTTTAAGTCAAGAAAAACATGTAAGCACACAAATCATGAAATCATTGACTAAAAATTATATTGCTAATTTTAACGTAAAAAAATAGCAATTCATGTAACAAAAGCTCACCCTCACTAAAAGTACTAAAGCAAAATATGGGGACCCTCAAACATGCTTTAAAACATATAAACACATATAAAGAAACATGAATGAGTAAAGATTTCATGTAAAAGAGAATGTTACCACTTGAACTAAGATGGGTTGATTAGGCCTCATCCTCGCCAAGTTTCCCTACTTCTAGTTTATCTCGAGCTTTCAAATTTCTTCATTTTTCTCACCATGGCCCCAACACACCTACAATAGGGAACTATGTATGGTTTGGTACCCAAATTCTTTTGGGTCCATAAGAATTAGTTCCTAAAATTCTAGTCCCTTTTGGAATCTATTTAGACAAAAGATCATATTGGTTGTTAGCAATGAGTCCTTTAGGAACCCAAATGCTTTTAACTATCTATTTATTTTATGATCTTTGGGGACTAGCATGTCTATGTCCATTAAAATTCTTTCTCACATAGTTGGGTCTTGAATTTTCATCTTTTCCAAAACTTTTTTGTACCAACTTTGTCAAAAGAAGCTTTAAAATCATCAAGTTCCTTTTGATGATCATCATGGACCCTTGAAAGTAAATTGTGCAAGTCTTGATTTTTCTTTTCAAATTCTTTCATTTTAACTTACATTTCCTCAACTTTACTTTCAAGCTCCTTATTAGATTTGGAAACAGAGTCATTTTCATTTTTCAATTTTGAAATGATTTTACTATTTTTCAAAATTAACTCTTCAAATTCCAAAGCTAATTTATCATATGCCTCTTGCAATTCATCAAAACTATAACCAATTGAAATAGATGAATTAGATGTTACCATAGAGTCATCCTCTATTACCATGAGACACAAGTTGGCTACTTCATTCTCATCCTCATCGGATGATTCTTCATCACTCCAAGTAGCTACGTGAGCCTTGTGCTTCTTTTTCCTAAAGCTCTTCTTCTTCAATTAGGGACAATCGAACTTGACATGTCTCGGCTTTTTGCACTTATAACAAATGATGGGATCTTTCTCTTTGAAATCATTCTTGAAGCCTTCTTCATTTTAGAATCTTCTTCATTTGTTGGACCTCATGAATCTTTTAAATCTCTTGGCGAACATAGCCATCTCCTTATCTTCATCTTCTCCACTACAACCACTCTCTTCTTTTGTTGATTTGAGAGCAACTCTAAATTACTTCTTTTCTACTTCATTTTTCTTTTCTTCCTTCCCTTTTGACATCATCTCGTATGTAATCAAGGAACCAATGAGCTCATCTAATTTGAGAGTCTTGAGATCCTTTGGTTCTATGATCGTTGTCTTCTTTGACTCACATGATTCGGGAAGAGAGTAGATCATCTTCCTCACAAGTTTGTCTCTCGGGATAACTTCTCCATAGCCCTTCAATTCATTCACGATCATGGAGAATCGACCGGGCATGAACTTGATGTCTTCTTCAGGATCCACCCTGAAGTTCTTGTAGTTAATGTTGAAGAGCCCGATTTTGGTCTCCTTTACTTGGTTGGTTCTTTCATGTGTCACTTCAAGTTTGTCTCAAATCTCTTTGGCATTGAAACATAATGACACCCTTCCACATTCCTCTAAGACAAGAGCACAAAATATGAGATGCATCGCCTTGGCATTTGTAGAGAATTTCTTGTTCTCATCATTTCTCCAAGTCCTCATCTCGGTGGTTGGAGTAGTGTAACCATCCATGATGATTTTCCAAGCATTAAGATCAAATGCTTGAAGGAATAACTTCAACTGGTTCTTCCAATATATATAGTTTACTCCGTTGAAAAAAAGAGGCATGTTGGTGGGTTGAGAATCTTCCCAAGCTTCAATAGTGGAGGAGGAGGCCATAAATGACCTTGTAGATGATTATACACTTCTTGAATATTCTCAAGAGGTTGTAAGACCTTCCAATGAGCCTCGATATGATACCAATTGATCGAATAAAGACAAGAGGGGTGAGTTGGAATTTTAAAGAGTGGTGGAAACTAATTGCAAAAATAGAAAATTGTAAGGAGATTTATAGTGGTTCAACTCCCTCAATTGAGTCTAAATCCACTACCTTAGTGACCACACTAAGAATTTTTCACAAATTCACTAATTTGTCTTTCCTTTAGGATGATGAGTAACCTTACACAATTCAGTAAACTTATACCCCAAAGTCTATTGAATCCTTTTCCAAAAATAAGTACAAATAAGCAAACGAGAAAATCCTCACAATGAAGGTGTTTGCAAAGTTTAAGCTCTCTCACACACCCAAGAAACACTAGTAATTAAATTACAATGAAGAACAACACTAGTGTTTACAAGAAAGATGGAAAATTTTAGCACAAATTGGATTTTGATTACTTGAATATTTAGATAAGCTTTCTTATTACTTCTTTACTGTTTGGAGACCCCTTTTATATGATCTTGAACTTTTCTGACCGTTAGGAGACGTTGAAAGGAGTTTGAAGCTGTTGGAAGCCATTAAAATCGAGCATTAAATGCTCACTTACACAGAAGTGTCGAAACTTTCTCAGAGGTTACGAAACCTTAAGATAGGATTTGTAAAAATATAGCCATTACTGGGCCATGATTTTGAAACCTTTATAAAGTTTTCGAAACCTTTGTTAAGGTTTCAAAAACAAGGGCATTCTGCCTGAAAGGTTTCGAAACCTTAAAGGTAGGTCTCAAAACTTTCATTAAAAACACAAATTTTGGCTAATTGTTGACTTTTAAAAGTATATTCTATATAGGTACCAAGTCAAGCATTTTATAAAATATTTTGACAAGTTTGAATCAAATTTTTGACAAATTTATTTTGAGAAATTTACTTTACAATTTTTTACAAATTAATCCTTAAAATTAAATTTATGTTATATCAAAATCAAAATAAGTCTTATAGGATCGTTTCAAAATTTGTCAAGGATTGAGGCGGGGCTACCCCTTATCCCCATTACTATTCGAAATAGTGGCGGAGGGGCTTAGTGCCACGCTATCAATGGCTGTTGAGAAGAGTTTCTTTGAATGAGCTAGAGTAGCAAATGAAAACTTGCTAATTTCCCATCTGCAAGTTGCATATGATTTAATTATTTTTTGTGGGGTGAATACCTCTCAAGTTCAGAATGTGAAAAGATTCCTTCGATGTTTTGAATTGGCAGCAGGCTTGAAACTAAATTTACAAAAGACCTCTGAGCGAATACTTCTCTGTTTGGTATTAATGTTGAGGAGTCAAAGATCTAAACATGGGCGTCGATTCTAAGGTGTCATGCCGCTATGCTCCCCACATCTTATCTTGGGTTACTTCTGGGTTATAAAAGAAACTCATCTGCAATGTGGCAACCAGTGTTGGAGAAATTCAGGATTTGGCTATGTCTTTGGAAAGGCAAATATCTATCCTTTGGAAGAAGGGTGACCTTGGAAAAGTTCGTTCTGGCCAATCTACCTATTTATTCCCTATCAATGTTCAGACTGTCAAAGTCTATATCATAAACGCTTAATGGTATTGTTAAGGGATTCATTTGGGTCCCATTTGATAGTAGGAAGATTCATTGGGTCCGCCGAGAGATCATGTGCTTACCGAGACAATTAGGGGACTAGGCTTGGTGGATTTCGAAGTAAAAAATAAAGTCATATTGTATAAATGGCTTTGGAGGTATAGTGTGGAAAAGGAAAGCTTTTGGCAGAGAGTGATAAATACAAAATACGAGAGAGGGGCTGATAATTTTATCCCTGTAAATACTTCCAAAAATGCAAAATCATGGATTTGGACGTATATTATTAAGCTGTTAGGTCAGCCTACGGTGAACAATGACCCTTTTGCTTCAAATATAATTTTTCACTGCCTTTTGCATGGTCTATCTGGTGCAGGTGGTGTAACATATGAGGAGTTCAGGGCGCATTCTCAGGGGAAAGAAAATTGTTTTTCTATTGCTGGTTAGGAGCCTGCCCAAAGACAGATATTCTACCAATTTAAAAAATGGCTTTCTTTCCATCCCATGGTCAATGTGGCTTAATAGAAATGAGGCATTGTTTTGTGGCAAAGGTATGAGCAATTCCATGTTGTTCGAACTTATTCTTACTCGCTTGGGATGGTGGTATCACACTAAATAGCTAAATAGAACTTTAACGATTTTTGAGTTTATTACAAACTCGAGAAATTGGTTTCTGTCTCGAATGGGGAAGACAGAGGAATAGTCTGCCCTTTCGATTGGATATGTTAAGTTTAACACTGATGGTGCAGTACGAGGATCCTTTGGTCCTACCGAGATTGGTGGTTTACTAAGGGACCATAATAGGAAGACGCTCTTGAGTTTCTCGAAAAATATTGGATACATGGATCCAGCATTGGTTGAACTGTTGGCAATTAGGGAGGCTTTTTGCAGGTTCGAAGTGGGTGAATGCTTTCAATTAGATTATTGAATCCGAATGTAGTAACGCAGTGACGTGGTTGTCCAAACCATTAACATCGCTTTATATGTTTAAAGAACTGGTTCTTGAGTGTCTTAAAGCGGCCAATAACATCAAATGGAAGACAACACTTGCGAACAGGGTGGAGAACGAGACAGTTGATGCCCTTGTGAAAGCGGCAATTGTGTAATAGTCTGGCTTGTTTAATCTAGAATTGGGAGGTAGGCATTATTTGTTGATTGAGGGGTTATTGCCCTGTGTATACGACAATGACATGGTACATTATTTTTCCTCCAATTAGGTTTAAGGAGGGTTTTTTAACGAGGTCCATATCGTTGTCTTGGTGTATTTTGGTTACAGTTAATAAAAGTATCAAATATTTGTTTTTCAAAAAAAATATGCATACTTAACTTTTTGACAATGCATACATCTTTTTAGGTTTACACTCATTTATAATATTTTTACTTTTAATGCTTTAATAATTTGATAATTAGATTTATTAATATAAATAAACTTGTCATGTGCATAAATTTTTGAATCAATTTGATATTTGCGTCATATCAATTTAAAATCTTTCTTTACCAATAAATATTTAACAATTGGTAGGTTTTTATATGGAACAATTAGTTAGATATTTTTAATGTACTAAAAGTTTTAGGGTAAACTACACCACTTACCACTTAACTATAGTTGTTGACTCGAAAATGTTACCAAACTTTAAAAAAGTTCAAAACTAACACTGAATTTTAGTTTGTGACTCAAAAATATCACTTCGTCGTTAACTCTTAACACCTCGTTAAGTAAAAATGACATTGTTTTGGTGCGACTGTTTTGAAGCCTAATATAGCCCAAAACGACGTCGTTTTGCTGGAGGAAAAATATTAAAACCATGTTCTTTGAGGGGTTTGAACCCAAGACCTTCAAATAAAAAAATTAAACCTTAACCACTGAACCAACTTAAAATTATGTAATATTTTACCAAAAATATTATATATCTCAAACCACTTGAAATTAATTCAAATTATTTTATAAAATAAATAACACTATAAATAATATTAATATATAAATAATATAAACTATATTATTTGTATATATATCAATATATATAAATAAAAGTGTATTGTTCTTACTTTTATATAATATTTATAATATAAATATATTATTTTTAAAACACATCAAAATATTCATAAAAATAATATATTTATATTATAAATAATATATAAAAACTATGAAATCTAAATCTTAAACCTCATGTTACAAAACCCAAACCATAAATCTTATGGCTTAAGGTTTAGGGTTTATGGTTTTTTATATATTAGTTATAGTATAAATATATTATTTTAATAAATATTCTTTTATAAATGATATATTTATATTATAAATAATATATAAAAAAGCCATAAAATAATATTTTTTATTGATATATATGTAAATAATATATTTATATGATTAATAATATATAAAACTATAAAAGTAATCTAGTTTATAGTTTTATATATTAATATCATTTGTAGTATTTTATAAAATAATTTGAATTAATCTCAAGTAGTTTGAGATATATAATATTTCTTGTAAAATATTATATAATATTATATTAGTTTAGTGGTTAAGGTTTAGCCTTTATATTTGGAGGTCTTGGGTTTAAATCCCTCCAAGTGCATGGTTTTATTATTTTTCCTGCAACAAAACGACGTCATTTTGGCCTAAATTAGGCTTCAAAACAACCGCACCAAAATAACGTCGCTTTGACTTAACGAGGTGTTAAGAGTTAACGACGGAGTGGTATTTTGAGTCACAAACTAAAGTTCAATGTTAGTTTTGAATTTTTTAAAGTTCGATGGCATTTTCGAGTCAACGGCTATAATTGAATAATATGTGGTATAGTTTACCCAAAACTTTAAATTCATGATATAAATGAATTAAACATTCAATGTGATAGTTGGATCGTTGAATTATTAATCGCACAACATATTATAGAAATGGGTAAAATTAAAGTGGATACCTCGTCTTTGGAAGATATAATTATCGTTAGTAGTTTACATAAGTATCAACACATCTATCTAGGTATCCACACTGATTTAGAATTTAAAATTAAATTAGGGCTTAGAATTTAATTTTTTAGTATTGAAGCATTGAAAAGAGTACTGAAATAGGGCCCATGATTTTTGTTATATCAAACATCCTAAAACAACTTTCATCTTATGAAGATTTGAGCATACCATGTAATTTCATGCATTTTCAATAACGTAACATGTCAAAAATCTTCATTTTAAACTAGTCTAAGCATAACAAGGCACAAGAGTACACAAATCATGTATTGGTAATTTTAACCATTTAACCGCCCAATTAGAATCTAGTGTATAATTTTCTGGGTACCTTTCTTTTCAAAATGGTTAAAGAGATTTTGTGGAGATGAAAAATGAAATCTGCAATTCATATCAGAATTGGTTTCCTAGACTGCTTTGGAAGCTAATGCTTGAGGTTGTATCAAAGCAAGAAATGTATAAACATAAAGAAAAATTAGCAATTTCTTTTTACAACCACTGATATTCGATTCATTATCCAGATCAAATACCGTAGAGACCATCGAGCCGCCGAGTTTACTCCATTCACATTTTTTATACTCATCTAATTGTTAGTCTTGAAGGATAAGAAAGACAGCAGTGTACGTCTCCTATTGATTTTAAAAGGATAGGAATGCTATCACAATACTCTGTTTGAAGCCTCATAAGTCATCCAGATAAATTCTTGCTCTCCCACTTTTTCCCAATCCCAATCCGATTGTTGATTTTTTGGGATAAATTTGTTCAATCTCATCCCAATTTCGTGCAAAATTCAAAGTGGGGTATCCACTCATGCCCAATTCTCAACCAGTCATTTCCCTTTCTTTCCATGCAAATTGTTGTTTATTTTTATTAGTTTCTTTATTTTTCTATATAAAAATATCTAGAGTGGTGGGAGAGTATCCCATTCTAGAATCAAGTATGCTCGAAATTTAAGAAAGGTAAAATGAATCGAATCTTAATTTAAAAACTTAAACGCTTATAATCACAAAACTTCAACCTTGTCTAAATCTTGTAAACAAAATGATCAATCCTACGTTGAATCCCTTAACATTATTGAAGATGAGATTGGCATGGCAGATTGTCCGTTTAAACTCTAATAAACACTGAACCCCACAATATCCATATAAACATGCAAAGGTAATAATGTAATGAAAGCCACTTCACATGTTAGCAACCAACCCTTTGATTGGTTGTCAATGGCTGCAATCAAATGCCAAACCCAACTGTCGTTGAATTAAGGAACACGAATTTTATTTAGGATTTATAGTTTAATTTTTAAAGTTTAGAGTTTAAAATTTTGGAGTTAGGATTTATTTTTTAGTGTTAAAACATGAATAAAAATACAAAAAAAAATAACCAGAAGTTTTTGTTCTTTTTTATATAGTGACTCCATTACTAGTGACGGTGGTATAAGAGGGTGGGGAGGGGCACCCAATTTTGTTTCACATTTATCTTCTTATATAAATTTTTTTTAAAATTAATTTATTTTTAAATTTGTCTCTTAATTTTAGACATTTATGTTTTACCCCAAATCCGGACTCTATTCATGTCGGTTACTAACATCGCTTAAACAAATGGACCTTCTCACAGAAAAAAATTGAAACATTTCATTATAACAAGTTGTTTATGAAAAAAATTCACCATCAATATCACATATGTGCAAATATATTAGCGGGGATCCTAAAAATAGTCCTTCACTTCTTTTATTAATAATTATTATTTTTTTAATATGCATGTCTGTCTTACGGTCTATGTTTAAGGTGTGTGGCTGCCCCTCCAATAATGTCGCCTTTAAAGTTTGAACTCATGTCCTCTTATTGAGAGTGCAATGTGTCTTATCAATGCACCCAACTCTTGTTGGTTAATAATTATTATTTTTAAAAGATCGCTAGTATACCATTTTTAAAAATTTTATATCTATACAATTATTAAATAGTGTAATTTCACTGAGTGACACAGACTAACAAAATAATTAAAATGTTATTAGATAAAGAATAAAAATATACCCACTAATTTAAATATATGTTTGGATAAATGGGTTTAAAATTTGGTGGATTTGGCGCAGAAATTGTCTTATTTTCACATGCAGTGCTCCAAAAAAATGAATAAAGAAGTAGAGAAGTAATAGAGTCCAAATGAAAGAACATGACATACTATAATAATACAAAGCGGTAAAGCCGAAGCATATGATTTAATGAAACATCGGCAGACAAGTTGGCTGAGATAATATTGTTGCAGTTCTAACATTCTGGTCCCACAATCAAAAGCATGACCCAATCACATCCCATTTGAAAGGGAGCTTCCATCCTACTTTAATGCAAAACATATGAATACATCTACGAGACCAGAAATTTATTTAAAGATGTTATTTTTCAAATAATATTTAAGATGAGTTAAATATTTATAATAGAATATTATTTTTCAAATAATATTTAAGAGGAGTCAAATAATATTTTAAATTTTTTATATACAAATACAATTTTTTTATATAAAAAATAAGATTGTCAACAGACTCTTAAATTGTAAGTGTGGCTCCGCCATTAATACATCGGGTTCTGTTTGGTTTAGTTTTAAAAGTCTGTTTTTTCTTTGGGAATATCAAGGTTTCAGGTATACATAGTTTCTTGTAATGTAAGCACAGGTTTGATAATGGCATTGTTTGGCAATTAGCGGATAGCTGATAGCTGATAGCGGATTACATTAGCTGATAGCTGATAGCTGATTGCATTAGCTGATTTGACTAGCGGATTGTATTAGCTGATTGTATAAAAGTGTTTGGTAAAATTAACTGATAGCTGATAGTTGTTTGATTATTTAAACAAGCAAAATGACATATAAGGACATGATTATATTTAATATTTGTTTGAATAATTTATCAGTTATTAATATTTTGTATCTAATAAATATTAATTAGATTTGTAAAAATTATTTTTTAATATAAATTTCCTAAACATATTTGAAATATTTATATATTAATTTATTATTTATATAATTATTAAAAAAATTATACACATATAAATATGTGATAATAAAAAAAATAGAATTAACTTACAAATGTCACCATATAAATTAGTAGTAACAACAAATAAGTCTAATATTTAATATGTTATTATTTATTTTAAAAATATTATTATTTAATTTAGGTTATTCGGAGATTTTTGGTAATTGTTAAGGGTAAAAGAGTCATTACAACTCTAATATCAAACCTCTATTCTCAAAAAGCTCATATTAGGAGCTTTTTGAAAATTAGCTTTTTCACCTCAACCCGCTCTTTCAATCCGCTATTTACCAAACATCAATATTAGCGGATTTGACTAGTCAAACCTCTAATTTTTGCCCAAACCGCTATTTACCAAACATGGCCAATACTTTTAATGCTTGTTTATAGTTTGATTAAAAAGTCGGGTTTTTGAACTAATATTTAGTGAGTCTAGTAGGGGATGAGGCATTAGATATTTTAAGCAAAGTTAGAGGTTTGAGTTTAGTATTGTGAATAAAGTAATTGAGTTAGGAGAGTTATCTCATAACGAGTCTCTGCAATATTCAATCCGAATTAATCAGCCAATAAGATAGATATTAATAATTATATAAAACAACTGAGTATATGAAGTTACTGTTAAAAATACTTTTAATTAGATAAAGTATTTAGACATTCATTTTGGATCAAGTTAATTTGGGTCTAGGTTATTTTAAATTCATATTATCTCGAATTTGGATAGTATTGAATTATGATCGTTTCGAATTCAAATCATTTTTCAGATTTGATCCTTTTAAATTAAAACTAGTTCAAGTTAAATCACGTTCTAGTTCGAGCAGGATGGGTGGTTTTATTGATTTTTTTTATAAAATCAAATTGAGTTAAAATGAATGGAAATAAATATTCAGGTTGAAAGTAAAATCGTTAGGTCTACATAGTCCCCATACCATGGCCATGCTTATAAAGAAAATTTGTTGGTAACTAACAATAACAAACCTAGGCTGCCTTTCTATCTTTGTTTGTTTTGCTTTTACGTTTCTCCTTTCATTACATTTTCCTTGGGAAAGAAGTTATTTAAGGAATGTCAATTTAATGCTAGATTCCGAACAACCGTTTATGTTGTCTTCTCTCCATCTAAATATTAGTGAAACAACAACTTGCAAGCAAATGGAATGGGGTGGAACTAGGATGAAATTATGGGAGGGGCCGAAACGAGAATGAAGTTATAGGAGGGTCAAGTTGCTTATCTTTAAAATTAACAATCTTTTAAACGATAACCTTAAAATAGAGGGTTGAGATTTAATTTCACTAATTTCAAAATTAACATATCTTAAAAAATAATTAGAACAAAAAATTGACAAAATTTAATTCCATTGACTTTAAAATTGATAGGGACTTAAAAAAGTAAATCAATTTTTTTGAGAAAGACCAATACTTAATTTTAATAGTTTCAAAACTTTCAAAGGTTAAAAATACAATTAACCGATAGAAAGTTGAGGTGGGCCATGGCTCCTTAGGACCACCCGATGTTTCGCCCATGAAATTGAATTTGGGATTTGATTCATGGTTTTTAAATATGGACTCACTTGATCAAGATCTTTATATAAATACTCATTTGATTATGAGTAAACACAAGACCTCACTTGATTTTTGGGAACAATTAGAAGGACTTATTTTACATATAAGCCTTTTTTGTTTTGCGTTATCTACCTTCTTATTGTCCACTACGAAATATATTCCATGTTGTCTTTATTTGGACCACCTTCATTGTTTGGAACTTAAACTTGCTACACCTTTCAAAACTTTTACAAAGCTTGTTTTATGGGAAACAAATTATGTGTGGACATTGTTTTGCGGTGGTTCGAAAATATTGGATATTGAAAAATAATGCTCTAAGAAGGTGGAGTTATAAAAGTGACTTTGAGTTAGATACAACCGAAAATTCATAATCTTGTATGTACTTAAAATCAAGATCAACGCTAAATTTGAAAGTAAATTAGATGTGAGGAATGTTACTGGACTTCCACAACCACAATGTTCAAAGATTCATATCTTGTTTAAAAACGCATGTTGTCTAAAAACGAAAGAATTCTCATTGAAATGCATGCCTTAAAATAAAACTAAAAAAGTTATTGCAACCATATTAAATAATAATAAAAATCATAATTAGAAGTATTTGTTTAGAAAAAACAATGCAAGTAATAACCGAATAAAATAAAATATCAAAAAATCAGTTAAGTTCTTATAAATTTTTTGCACACAACTTAATCATAGTAGATAAAAGCACTTAATTTAATTTTTTTTGTAACAGTTGAGCAATTTTGACCGTTAACTCATTGACAATCAATAAGATGATGACGTGTGGTACGTCTTGAAAGTGTCACGTCATTAAACCTTAAAAAATTAAAATTTCAATTTTTTTAAAAAATATAAGAATAATAATAATTTTATTTTTTTAAGTTATAAAAATTATAAAAAATGAAAATAGTATAAAATTAAAAAAATTATAAAACTTATAAAAAAAATTCTAATTTTTTAAATATAAAATATACAGTTCAAAAAATATTAATAAAATATACTAATAATAAAATTAAATAAAACTATTAAAAATTATTATTATATATATATATTTGTAAAATTATATAATTTTTAATTCTATCTTTTAATATTTTTTATTTCTAATGTTTTTGACATGGAATTTTCAGGATGTGTCATGTGTCACCATCGTAATGGTTGTTTGTGAGTTAATGGCAATTTATTTTTTCAAATTTGACTGTCAACATTACAAGAAGGTCTAATTGATTAAGATTTGAATTATGAGGGACTGGTTCATCACAATATGAATTATGAGGGCTAAATTGTAGGTAAAAAATTTATAAGGGTCAAATTTTTTTTATTTTTCACTAAGAATTAAATTGACCTTTAAACCTAAAATAAATAATAAACAATAAATATATAGATGTTAAATAAATAATGAAAGTAAAAAATGTAAGCAATAATAATAATAATAATAACAATAGTAATAATAATAATAATAATAATAATAATTGTTTTCAATTACGAGAATCAATCATGAAATAGCATGTGAGCTTAGTAGAATCTTGATTGGTATTATGTCTTTTCATAAGTGGTGGGTAAGTTGATAAAGAAACGATATGGTTTCTTAAATGAGATTATGGTATTGAACACATATTCTTCAAACTAATGGGTCCCAAACCAATAAAATAATTTCTTAATTCATACTACAACTATTTTATATTATCTTTATTATCTCACCTGTCAACAACCATATCCATAAATATATGATAAGTCCAAGGAAAATAAACTAGCTTTCGTGCAAGGTTTCTATGAAATTATGCATAAATAATTCATATACTACAAGGAGTTTTTTTTAGTAAAAAAGAGAAGGTTTTTGGTGAATAAAATGTTTGAAAATTTATATTTCACTAGGTATAATCCATTATTTGGTGAATATGTAAATTCTTTCTCAACGGTTTCAAGGTAATTACAATCTATTTATCACTTTTTAACCTTTCAATAATACACACTTTGTAGACAAAATTATTTTAACTCGAGTCACTAAGGATACTCATGTTATCTTATCTTGAAAATTGGGTGGAATTTTTCTTCAAGGATGAATTAATTTTTTGAGATCCACTGTTGCCTGAGTAACCAAAGATACTCATGTTGTCTTATCTTAAAAATTAAGTTGGTTTTATTGAAACTATATAAAAATAAAAATGTCATTAATATAATATTTATTATCATTTAAAATAAAGATATTTAGGGTGTTTTTGGTTCTAGAGAATGGGATCCGTTTTCATTTTTATTTTCTTAGAAAATGGAAAACGATAAAGAAAACGCGTTTGGTTGTAAAAATAGAAAATGATTTTTAAAAAATAAAAACAAAAATAAGTGAAAATTTAAAAACATGAAAAAGATGTTCTCATTGTTTTCATTGAAAATATTTTAGGAAAATAAAAAATATAAAAACAAGGGTTTTTAAATTTTAACCATGGTTCAAATCCTTCTAATGTCATTTTTAAAAACTTTGGTTTATTTTCGTATTTTATTTATTTATTTAGTATTATATTATTTTATAACTATATTTTATTTCAATTATTTAATAATTGTTTTTTTTTTCATTTCTATTTGAAAAGTTATATACCAAACACATTCTCACTATTTTCATTTTTAAAAACAACTTTTCATCTCTATTAACTAAACATGTTTTTTTAATTTTTAAAAAACTGAAAATAAAAACTATTTTTTAAAAATGAAAATAGAAAATTTATGTATATTTAATATTAAAGTAAAATTGTAAAATTTTAAACAATTTTAACCTTGGACATTAGAAAGTCTTGACTTGATGTAATTCAGTAAGACATGAAAGGTAACGGTATGGTTGCAATCACGAGATTTACTTTTAATTTTTTATGTGCCGAAGTAAAATCACGTGTTCGAGAAATTTACCCTCCTCGGGAATGGAAACAGTTGCCTTGAGAAAATTTAAAATTAGTATGTAACGTAATTTTTTAATTTTTTTTACATATTTTCTATTGAAAAACTAATTTTTATCTCTTAAATTTTTATAACTTCTCTTATTAGAATGTTACATATTTGTCTCCCAATATAAAATTTCATGTCCGTTCTGCCCTCAATACCATTGATTAATCAATTAATTATTATCATAAGAAAACAATAATATGAGCATATAATAGACCAACACTAACACAAATGCATGCATTTTATTTAGACCATACTATAAGATCTGATTCATATTAATTTGACTTCCTCACTCTTCCTTTATATATATATATATATATGGTGTACTTGGGCATGAGCAATAGGGCCCGCTCAGGGCTTTTATCTTACTCAGGGCTCATTTTTTTCGAATATTTATAGTTAAAGTTTAATATTTTTTAAATATTTATTATTTAAAATTTAATTTTTTAATAATAGTTATTAGAGTTCTATTTTTAAATTTTTTTTTCGATATTTGTTATCAGAGGTATTTTTTTCAATACTTATTATTATAGGCTTATTTTTTCGAATACTTGTAATTAGGGGTCATTTTTTTACTATTTATTGTTATTTCAATACTTGTTATTAGGGTACAAATTTTTCAATACTTGTTATTATGAGGCCAATTTTTTAATACTTGTTATAAGTGTCTATCTTTTCTAATATTTGTTATTAGGGCCCTACTCTTAAATTTTATTTTTTTTCGATACTTGTTATTACGAATCCAATTTTTTCAATACTTGTTATTTATAGTCTATTTTCCCTAATATTTGTTATTACATGCATACTCTTAAATTTTAATATTTCAATACTTGTTATTAGGGTTCTATTTTCCCTATATTTGTTATTAAAATAATACTCTTAAAATCCATTTTTTTCAAAATTTGTTAATAAGGACCCATTTTTTATATATAACTTGTTACTAAGGGTCTAATTTCAAACTTTGTTTTTTTTACAATACTCGTTATTAGGGCAAGGGTGAACAAAACTCTACTCTACTCGAAAAAATTGATTTTTTCGACTCGACTCGTCTTGACTCGAAAAAAAATTTCAAAAAAAGTTTGAGTTGTAAAATAAAAATTCTAATAACTCAAAATTTTAGTATTTAATAGACAAATTTTTAACTTCGAGTCGTAAGGACTCGTAAACTCACATAACTTAAAAAAAATTATTCAACTTAACTTGATCGAACGCTCACCTTTAATTAGGAGATTATTTTTTAAGTTCTCCCATGAGCCACCAAAATCTCAGAAACGGGTATATATATATATATATATATATATATATATATATTTGTTGATTTATAATTTGTCTCGTAAAACAAAAATCTTATTAGTCACTATCATTAAATAAACTGCCATGTTTTTTTTTCATATATACTTATTAGGATAAATCATCAATTATTACTCGTATTTGTTCTATAAGATTTGACCATAAAATTTAATCTTTAACCTTATTTAATAATTAATTCATTAAGTATATCATTTATATAGAGCTAAGAGCTTAAGATATGTTGTCACAATGTAAAATTTAAGAGCTTTATACGGTTTTTAGACGTGTTAGATTAATGAAAATTGATAACTAAGATTAATAATATGTAGCGATAAATTTTTATAAAAAAGTGAATTATTTTTTATTTAAAATTTTTAATATCAGCCATTAAAACCAGTTAATTCAACAATAAAAAAAGTAAACTACTTAAAAGACCACCATACTATCATTTAAGATTCGATTTGACCACTATACTTTTAATTGCAACAATTAAACCACTGAACTATTAAATTGGACTCAATGTGACCAAATATAATAAAATTATTTCCTCCTCCAATATGGTGTTGACACGTGTCATCACCTGTTTAGAAGAGAAAAAACAAATACTCCAAACATGTACTGGGCAGGATTCAAACCTGGGTAAAACATGGGTAAAGGTAATGACTTAGTCACTACACCAAGCACAATCTTGTGCTTTATACCACTAAATTAAATATATATGCCTTATTATTTTTATTTATTTTTTATTTAATATATATAATAATCGAATTAATTTCACATATATAATCATAAACCCCAAACTCTAACCCTAAATGCTAAACACAAACTCTAAATATGACAAACTACATTTTTACCACTATACTATAGATTAAAATTATATCAAATTATATTCGAATATATAAAAAATTAAAATTATATTCTAATATATTAAATTAAAATTATATTAAATTTTATATATCAAATTATATTTGAATATATAATTTAAAATATAAAAAATTATATCAAATATATATTTTTATTTTAAATCAAATATAAAGAAATTATATCAAATATAATTTATAGTTGGTGCACAATTTAAAATCAAATTAATTCGAATATATTCAATATAGTTTAATATATAAAATTTAATTGAATTTGAATCTAATTTTAATTTTATATATTCGAATATAATTTTAATTTTATATTCAATATAATTTTTTATATTTTAAATTATATATTTAAATATAATTGATATATAAAGTTTGATATAATTTGAATATAATTTTAATTTTATATATTCGAATATAATTTGATATAATTTTAATCTATGTAGTGGTAAAAATGTAGTTTGCCACATTTAGGGTTAGTGTTTAGCATTTAGGGTTAGAGTTTGAGGTTTAAGATTCTATATGTGAAATTAATTGGATTATTATATATATTAAATAAAAAATAAATGAAAACAATAAGGCATATATATATATATATATATATATGATTTAGTGATATAAATCATAAGATTGTGCTTGGTGTAGTGGCTTTACCCATGCTTCACCTAGGTTCGAATCTTACCCAATGCAAGTTTGGAGAATTTGTATTTTTCTCCTCTAAATAGGTGGTGACACGTGTCACCACCTGATTGGAGGAGAAAAATAAATTTATTATATCAAATATAAATAATTAAAGTCATCCAATACGGTGTTGACACGTGTCACCATCTAATTAAATAATTAATTTATTTTATTAATTTAAAATTAGGATTGAATTGAAAGAATGCGTAAATAGTAGAGACCAAATATGTAATTATACCTATTTTTTAACTGCCACGTCACACCTGCTGTTAGAACCACATTGAGTCCAATTTAATAGTTCAGTGGTTTAATTGCTGCAATTAGAAGTATAGTGGTCAAATCGAATCTTAAATGATAGTATGGTGGTCTTTTAAGTAGTTTACCCATAAAAAACGCATAAAACTCTTAAATTTTACAAATGTGTAAGTTGATCCTAACCTTATTTATATAAAACCAATATATATATATTAATTACATTAGTAACATATGATAAAAATAATATTTACATTAATAACACATTTTTTAATAGTTTTAAGGTGAGTACAAGATAATATATGTTTATACTTTTTCTTAACCTTTTGAATGCACATACCTTAGACATAAAGCTACATGAGCTCAAGTCTCCTGAAGTAAACCTTATTTTCTTTTTTAATGAGACCAATCGTTGGATTCATTACATTAATACCCATCAATAAGGAAAAATGTAAATCTATTATATTTTAAAATATAACGATGAAAGTAGCCAAAAAGAAAGATAGAGATAATGAAAAAGGCTTAATAGTCAAAAAGGTGCCCACCTATACTATATTTTTAGTTCGGGGCCTGACGTTTTTAGGTAACTTTGGTGCCTAACATTTTCTTCCATAATTTAAATCAAGTTTTTTTTATCAACGGTCGTTAAAAAAATACCGTCATCCAATTATAAGATGCTACATGACATGTTTTATTTATTTATTTATTTTCTGAATTTCTTTAAATAAATGAACTTCTTAAAAACTCCTAAAGTTTTAATTTCTTTCAACCAGACTCTTAAATTATATCTCTCTCGTCGTCTGGCATCCCCACACGTCGGTGATTCACCGTTCACCTAAGCATCGTGTACCTCACCGTTTAGTATCCCCCACTCTCTTATCGTTTGTTAGAAGCCCAATTAGTCTCTTTTTTCTTCGTTGTTAGCTGTTCTTCTTTGGAGCAATGGACAGTTCATTCGCTGATTTTCGACGACGAGATGATGTGGTTTTCAATCGCGTGGGCCAGTAAGGGCAATGGTGGATGGTGGTGGTTGAATCGGTGGCGGGAGGGGAGGAGTTCAGGGATTTAGGGTTTGAGTGTTTTAGAGAAATTAAATTTTTTTTGATTTTTTAAAATAAAAATTAAAGAAAATAATAAAAATATATCACATGTCGTGTTTTTATTGGATAAAGAAAATTTTTTAACGTCTGTCACAAAAAAACCTGATTTGAGTTACGGAATAAAACGTTAAACACCAACTTGACTTGAAAAAATTTAGACACCAAGCTAGGAAAAAAAATAGGTTGAGTAATTTTTAACCGTTAAGCCAAAGGAAAACTACTAAAATGGATAGATTTAATTTTTAAAGAGCGGTTAAGTGAGGGATGAGTGACCACTCACTCTTGGTTTTAACTTTGAAGTAAATATGGTTTGTTTTTCAAGCTTCACATTATGGTTTGGTTTTAATGGCAGAAAAGGATAATAACAGACTCATTTACTACTCTACTCTATTAACTACAATATTCTAAAAAAGCTACGTCTTCATTTCAACTTGCTTTTCTCTTTCTCTCACACAGTTGCTTTCCAAATGTTTAGCTTTAGCCTCCATGGACGTGGAGTTCCAATCATGAAACCTCCTATATATACACCTCTAATCCACCCCCCTCAACCCCATCTCCGCCATGGCTACACCATCGTTCTTCTTCTCTCTTTTTCTTTTTCTTTTGCTTTCTATTTCGTTGGTTGAATCTCGTCCCCCATTTGCATGCGATCCCCAGAATGGGTTGACCAGGAGTCTGAGATTCTGTAGGCTGAATCTGCCCATTCATGTCAGGGTGAAGGACTTGATCGCCCGCTTGACATTGCCCGAGAAGATTAGGCTGTTGGTTAACAATGCTATAGCCGTGCCAAGGCTTGGGATCCAAGGCTACGAGTGGTGGTCCGAGGCTCTCCACGGCGTCTCCAATGTCGGTCCCGGAACTAAGTTCGGTGGCGCTTTCCCTGGCGCCACCAGCTTCCCTCAAGTCATCACCACTGCTGCTTCCTTCAACGAATCTCTCTGGGAGCAAATTGGACGGGTAAGTGTCCGGGTTTATAATAAAAAATTAAATTTATATCTGTTTTTTTAACATATAAATATTTGATTATTTGAAGATAATAGTCAAATGCTTATATCATCCACTAAATCCATGAGGATTCGTAATTTTATTGGTTATTTGTCATTTTCACTCATTCTAATATAATCATTGAAAATAGAAAGAAATTTTATGTTGACATAATGTTAATGCAATATTAATCTATTTTGCAATGCAACGATACCGGAGACAGACACTTACTCACCAATTGTTTGTTATACACATACATATACATATGACTGGTTGTAATTCTGTAGCACTTTATGGAGCTTCTTGGATAATAAAATAAAAAATTCCAAAAAAAAAAAAACTATCCATACATATTTATATTTTAAGCATTGTACAATTACAATGGGCCGCTTTGTTAGTTAAAAATTTAATTTAGTTACCATAAATTTGGAGAAAAGTGTGGGTAGAAACTTGGGTAAAGACCCAATTATAGGCAATAAATGTAAATTAAGTTAATAAAACTCACATCACATCATTAATTTTTAGTTGGTTTAATGAAATAAAAATTAATTTCGTTAATAAAAATAAAAGATTTGAATCATGATATAATAAGCGTGGTAAACTGGGTTGTGAGAATTTTTTTAAATAATTTTTAACTAAGGAAAGGAAAGGAAAATTTTATTCGTTTTGAACCCACAACCTAAAAAGAGAAGAGGGTTATCAACATAATAAATTTCTACATTACGTAATTCAGATTAAAATCCTCGAAAATAAACCTTTCCTCAAAATCATTTTATAATATAAAAAGAAAGTATTTCAGTCGTTTATAAATTATAACTCTACTTTTCAATTAATAAAAAATAATTGGCCTCTACTAGCTATTTATATGTTTTCTTTTTCTTTTTGCACAAATATGTACGTGTTTGACAATAAAAAGTTTTTAAAGATGCTACCTTAATATAGTTTACTTAGGTTATCAGTTATTACCTAATTATTTTTTATTAATTATTTATTTATTTTTCAACCCCTTTTTGTTTTAGTATTTATACGATAATATATATATATATATATGAACAATTTTTACTTAGAGAAGAAAAAAAGAATTTTACTCTTACAAAGACTTGAACCCATAATCTAAGAGAATGGGAGAATGTCAACTGAGAACTTTAACCACATACTTTAAAGATTGTTGAAAAATTATTAAATATATTTAAATTTAAGTATATAATATTAATTGTATTATAATATGTATCAACATATCATGTATCATATTTTTGCGTCTAGTCCAGAATTATCTAATCTTTTTAACTTTTAGTAAGAAATTTCCGTATAAGACATGACTACCTTCAATATTCTTTTGTCTTTGTGTGCTTTATTAATAACCTACCAGTTGGAGATTAACTTATAAGGACGAACTTGGGTCCCATTCAATAAAAAAATTTAAATTAAGGTCCCGTAATGAAAAATAATTAACATTTGCATCAACTTTTTTTTCATTTAATTTATTTATTAAAAGTTTTATGATTAATTTACTAACAAGTGTTATGGGTTGGTTGCAATGGACCACAGGTGGTATCGGATGAAGCTAGAGCAATGTACAACGGAGGAATGGCAGGTTTGACATACTGGAGCCCCAATGTTAACATATTCCGAGACCCGCGATGGGGCCGAGGCCAAGAGACTCCCGGCGAAGACCCTGTTTTAGCCGGCAAATACGCCGCCAGATACGTCCGTGGCCTCCAAAGTCCGACGGGGCTCCGCCTTAAAGTCGCCGCCTGCTGCAAACATTATACAGCTTATGATCTTGATAATTGGAATGGTGTGGACCGATTCCATTTCAATGCCAGGGTAAGCAGAAAAACCAACAATCTCCAACTTGGCAACTTGTTTCCTAGCATTTCTAGGGCAATTAATTGCTGCAGAGATAGCCAAAACCGGAAACTTTCAATGCGCATATCTCCGTAAGAACCTTGAAAACAACACGTCTAATATGATGTGTAGCGCCACCACTTTTATATCCCAAGATCTCCCATTTCATTTTGAATGTTAGATTAATGTCCCTCGCATCTTTATGGCGTGACAGTTACTTTGGGTCTAAATGAAGGGTTTTAATTGATAATTATGGATTGCAGGTTAGCAAACAAGACCTGGCGGATACATATGACGTGCCGTTCAAGGCATGTGTGGTGGAAGGCAAAGTTGCAAGTGTGATGTGTTCTTATAATCAAGTAAATGGGAAGCCCACTTGTGCTGATCCTGATCTGCTCAAGGGTACCATCCGAGGTCAATGGGGCCTTAGCGGGTGTGTTTCTATCATCTTGATTAATAATACATATGAAAATATTCCAATACGGTATGTTTTTTTTGCGGATTTTCACGTTATTTTCTTGGATCAATTAGGTATATCGTATCCGATTGCGATTCGGTTGGTGTCATGTATGACACTCAACATTACACTGCTACCCCAGAAGAGTCTGCTGCAGATGCTATTAAAGCAGGTCGGTTTCAAACTCGCATCGTTTGAGGCTAATGCATAATGTTGGGATTTTAGAATGGATTTTGATTCAATGGTCATCATCGGCTATTTGATACTGTAGGTTTGGATTTGGATTGCGGACCATTTTTGGCGATCCACACCGACATGGCAGTGAGGAGGGGCTTGATATCTGAGACTGATGTTGACATGGCTCTAGCCAACACCATTACAGTCCAAATGAGGCTTGGCATGTTCGATGGCGAGCCATCAGCTCAGCCTTATGGGAACCTGGGTCCGAGAGATGTTTGCACCCCGGCTCATCAACAACTCGCTCTTGAGGCTGCCAGACAGGGCATAGTTTTGCTAAAGAATTCTGGGTCCCTGCCTTTGTCCACTACACGGCATCGCACCGTTGCCGTTATTGGACCCAACTCTGATGTCACTGTAACGATGATAGGAAATTATGCAGGTAACAACTCATTGTACGAGTAGTTAGTTCTTCATTCTTCAAGCCAAATTTATGAATCATGATGATTTCTTTGTTTCTTTGATGCAGGAGTGGCATGCGGTTACACGAGTCCATTGCAAGGTATTGCAAGATATGCAAAGACCGTTCATCAAGAAGGGTGTTCAGGCGTAGCTTGCGTTGCAAACAATCTGTTTGAAAGAGCAGAGGTAGCAGCCCGCCATGCTGATGCAACCGTACTCGTAATGGGGCTTGACCAATCCATAGAAGCAGAATTCAGGGACAGGACAGGGCTGCTCTTGCCTGGACTCCAGCAAGAGCTCGTTTCCCGTGTGGCTCAAGCCTCTAGAGGCCCAACCGTGTTGGTTTTAATGTCAGGTGGTCCTATTGATGTCACATTCGCTAAGAACGATCCTCGAATTAGTGCAATTATATGGGCTGGGTACCCAGGCCAAGCTGGAGGAACCGCAATTGCAGATGTTTTATTCGGAACTACCAATCCAGGTACCATTACACTTTCAAGACATTGTAACGTCGAATTTCCGACTTTCCGAGCTAATTTTGATTTGAACAACAGGAGGAAAGTTGCCAATGACATGGTATCCACAAGATTATGTAGCTAAAGTCCCAATGACAAACATGGGGATGAGGCCATCAGGAGGCTACCCTGGAAGAACCTACAGATTCTACAAAGGTCCAGTCGTTTTCCCATTCGGTCATGGCTTGAGTTATACAACTTTTAGACACTCTTTAGCCTTAGCTCCAACCGATCTCTCCGTACTTCTCGACACCAACCTGTTCGCCACCAAAAACTACTCATTGTCAAGCAATTCCATAAGGGTGAAACATGCCAAATGCGACTCGCTGTCATCGCTTTTTCACATTGACGTGGAGAACACCGGCAATATGGATGGAACTCACACCTTGCTCGTTTTCTCTACACCGCCTGCCGGACAAAAATGGTCTCCGAACAAGCAATTGATAAGTTTTCGTAGAGTTCATGTCGTCGCCGGGTCTAAACAACGGGTTAAGATCGATGTTCATCCATGCAAACATCTTAGCGTTGTGGATGAATTCGGAATCCGAAGAATTCCAATGGGTTCACATGGTGTACACATTGGTGATCTCAAGCATTCTATTTCCGTCCGAGCAAATTTGGAGGGCATTATGACCTAAACTCTAACAGAGTAAAGGAAAATATAGAAAAACACATACTAAAAAATTAAGATAATACTGCACTTCCAAAGGGAAGAAAGTGGTTATACTTTCTTTAATAGTGTTTGGATTTTAATAATTGTAAAATAGTTATTGAGTTACCGATCTATTTTGTTTATAAAAACAAAATTGATTGGAAATTTGAAACAGATTTGGTCAAGGAATAATAGGAACTTGTAATTTAGGTTTCGGCTTTTATTGGTTATAAAACTTCAGATTCAAAACTCTGAAGACTTAAAGAAATACATGAATTTATGATAAATTTTTTTATTATATTATTTGCCGATATCGAACTTGTTAATGCATTTCACTTTTGTTTCCTTTAGCATCTTGTTTTGCATCAGTTTGTTTCCCTCTCGGTTCTTGAGGGTTTTGTTTTGATTAATCTAAACCGACTGACGTCGTACACCTGACTTTAGTGGGTGAATCTTCTGGTAAAAATTTTCTATATATGCAAGAACTTAAACTTGAAACATGCTTAAGCGATACCAAGACTTGCTTAATTCTGAGAAATTGTTTGTTGTTGACATCTGAATTTCAACATTTGTGATTTTGTTGAACTAATAAGATTGCTCATTCACTTATAAGGCTAGTTCAATCTCAGGCGTCTCTCATGGAATGGGAAAGACCACCTCACAGTCTTTCCTTCATTTTACGTGATGAATGTAATTTGTTCTACGCTACCAATATGTTACATAACCTAGGGCTACAAGTGGGTGTAACTTATGCTTTAGAAGATATTGTGTGATTAAATATATTTAATTTTATATTTTTTATATATTATACCAATAATAATATCAATTGAATAAAATTTAATGAACAGATTTATCCTCTTTCTTGTTGTAAGAGTACTATTTTTTATATGTTCTAGTGTACGAGTTAATAATAAATTGATTTTACTTTCTAATTTCTATCCACTACATGATTTAATTTGAAAAAAGGGAGAAGGAAATATTTTACGATTATAAAGAGATCTCATAAATATACATATTTACTCTTAAAAAGTTAAATCTCAAACTTTAAATCTTAACTCTAACTTTAAATTATAAATCCTAAATCTTAAAATAAACATCTAAACTCTAAAGCAGAAAATATAATGTAATCTAGAGACTACACAACATGTGTATTGAATAAGGCAAATTTATCTATTATTATAGAAAAATACTTTGATACACAAGCTTGTGTAAACTTTACACAAATTTTTCAATTTTAGGGTTTAAGTTGTAGGGGGTAGGGTTTAGAGTTTATGGTTAGAATTTAAAGGTTAGTGCTTAGAGTTTAGAGTTTAGAATTTAGGGTGTTAGGGTTAGAAATTTAGGTTTTAGATTTTATAGTTTAGATATGAAGGGTTGTATAATTTTTTAAATATAACTCATATTTATATGGGTCAGATTTTAATACACAAATTGTGTAAAAAAGATATTACACAACTCTTGTTCAAAATCTAAAATTTAAATTCATAAACCAAAAACCCTTAAATTTTAACATTAAATCTTAAATTTTAATTCTAATTTTTTAATACATTTTAACTCTAAAATTTAAATATTAAACTATGCAATCTAAATCCTTAAACCCTCACTCTAACAACTATATTTAAATTAAAATTTACACGATATCAAGCTTTCCCCCCTCTTATTTACACTATAATTAAACTTTTTCTTACGTTAAGACTCACTTAACCAAACCAAACGTTATATGTTTTTTTCTCTCTTATTTCCAAATTTTATGATTTTGGTTAAAAATTCAGAATTGCACCCAATCTCACACGTGTAAAAGAAAGAGGAAGATGTCGGTAGAAGTGGGAGTTCCGTATGGACCATTTTCTTTTAGGGTTCCAAATATGGGCCATGATATTGATATATTAACGGAATAAGCCACAAATTTTACTTTTGTAACTTCCAATTAAGAAAATAAGGAAAATTTTAAAATACATATTTTTCAATTAATGAAGAATCCAATCATGCCCTTCTTCTCTTGATTCGGTTATTTGTATTTGGTTCACCTTTTCCCTTTGTTTCACATCCCTTTTCTTTTGCTTTAACTTATATATATTAATAAAGAAAAATATTTTGATATATAAATTATGTAAACTTTAATTAATACAAGCTTAATAATTTTAGGACTTTAAATGTTTTGTTTAAAGTTTATATTTATGATTTTGGGTTTTAGGGTTATAAATTTATATTTTACAATTTAGACTTTAAACTTGATAAATTGTATAAAAATAATTTTTTTCATATTGTGTATCGAAATATTATTCATTAATCAATTACTTTTTTCCACATAGAATTTATACTATACTTATGCTATCCAGACCTTTTCGATTCATAAAATCATGAGATATTTCGTGTTTAAACACATTGAATACTACATCTTCTTATATATTGTACTCATAATAATAGTAACCAAATTAAACCTAATCATATTAACCGCATAAAATTTAATTAGATTATTTTTCATACATTAAATGTACACGAATTTCACTTGCAAAATTTAAAAGGTCGAAAATTGTCGGTTCTTGAATTTTTACAAAATTTGAAATTTAGTCATTATGTATAAAGAAATTAAAAATAAAATCTTCTTGCCTTTTCGATTTAACAATATTTACCCGATATTGACAACATTAGTATTTTTTTATCAAAATTTATCAACTTGGTATTTTGGTTAGGTTATGTCATATATCATTGTAAGATAGCGAGAGTAGCCTGACAAACAAGTCCAAGTTGGCAATTTTAGAGAAAATATTAACGTTGTCAATAATTGTATCTTTAAATGAAAAGAAATGTCAGAGGATTTAGTTTTTAACTTTCTAATTATAAGGACTAAATTCCAAAGTTTTGCGAAAATACAAGGATTATTGAAAACATTTTACCAGTTAAAGAAGGAAATAATTTTCTTATGTGTGCGTAAAATATATGCTCATTATTGGTATTCTTATCTCACATTCTCACTCAAACTCTTCCCTCCTTTCTCCCCCTTTGCGTTATCTCTTTCTTTTTCCTTGTGCAAGGTAATGCTAAAACACTCCTCCTCCTCCTCCTCCGCCACGGCCGCCGCCGCCTCTTCCTTGATTTCTGTTTTTTTATGTGGATGCAATATACTAATTGTTTTGAAAATATATATATATATATATATATATTTGTTTTTTATGAACGCAAACACATACACAATAAAAACATGTTTAAACATGAATTTGATGTCTTTTTTTACAGGATTTTGTTGGGTTTTTGATTATGTTTATAAAAATGATGTTTGCATGGTTTTAGCAGACAGAAACTTTAAAATGGCAGACTGCAGAAACGGCGAAGACTTCGACACCCAGCACAATGAGGTACAAATACAATGCTAATTACTATTCGTTTCTACTTCTTATTTGAAAATATTAAACAGTTTTTCATTTATATAAGTTTTAATATTAATATCTTTGATGATGATCGGTCAAAGAATCAACGCTTCTGATCTTCACTACGTTTGGGGCTCACATGGAAATGGCTGTAGTCTAAACCCATTTTATTTAGTAATAACTGATAAATTATTATTGGTATTTAATTTTCGAGATTTCTTTCTTTCTGAATTTTGGCTACCATATTTATTTTCTTGAATTAATTAATTCCAAAAACGGGACATTTTAGATTTTTTTTTCTCTCTTTTGCGTGATTTATGGTGTTAAAGTAATTCCATGTGAGCATCTCTAAGATAGTATCTATGTAGGGTCCTCTGAATCAACGGTTGTCACGATGACACGACAAGTTGTATACGTTGTGGTGGGAAATAGTTTGTATTTCATAAGCATTCTTTTTCGAAATGTCGGCAGTGTTGTATTGTACGTACATCATACAAAGGAAACAACGAATTTAATTAATAAATTGATAGATATCCTTTAATTGTTTGAGTACATTCATCTATTTTTATTTTGTGCAGATTCAAATCTTAACATTTATATCGAGAATATTTATTAACACTCTATTCTCTAAACAAAAATAAAATAATAAACTGATATACAGGGAACATCAAAGGCCAAATATGGAGGATTGGTGCCAAAGAAGAAACCATTGATCTCAAAGGTACATATTCTAAAACAATGTTAATTCTGATATTGGTCCCTCTACTATACATAAATTCAGAATTTAGTCCTTATATATAATGTCATTATACCAAATTGAAGTGCTTAAAATTTGAGCATAGTAGTAGAGGGACCAGAATCATAATTTGAAAAAAATATTAGTTTTAATTTTGGAGTTGTTTTAGATTAAAGCAAATTCAATTATATATTTTTGATGTGATGAAGTAACAAAACAGAAGTGTACATGAATATGTAGGACCATGAACGTGCTTTCTTTGATTCAGCAGATTGGGCATTATGTAAGGTAAGCTAACCTTTGTGACCATTAAAAAATAAAATGAAAACTTAGATTTTTGTCGACAAAGACAGAATTTGATTAATTTGTCCCTTAACATTTTTCATGTCCCAAAAGTTGACAGTTGGAGACCATTTCTCTTTTATTTTGTCGGTTTGAGCCTTAAAAATAGGGGCTCAATCTGGATCATTTATATTTTAGGTCAATTTATTTATAAATACTTTTTTTTCTTATTTCATCACATTATAAAAAGTAAATTTATATTATTAATAAATTAAATCTTTTTACACTAATTTTAAATCATTTAATTTAATGTAAATTTACTTTTTGAAATTTCAAACATTAATTTTGAATATGGAACAGCAAGGCGCAGGAGTTAATCAAAAAACAACTGTGGCAATCGAGACTCTCACACCAAAGCTCAAGGTATATAAAATTATAACATAATTGTTATTATTTTATCTTAATATTAACATTATATATATCCGACATTAATAATTCTTTTATATATATTCAGAGAACACCACATCAGCAGTTACCTCCGAGGAGACCTACTTGTACATCTGGTGGAGATAATAACATTGTGAGTTAATAAAAACTAGTATTTTATATTCGGATTTATTGTGTTAGATTCTCGTACATTTCCCCCACACAAACAAAGCTACTCGAGTCGAAGTTAATGTTTGGGATTGTTTGTTGCAGGCCCAGTAGACCTAAACTAGTCCGAGAAGTTGATGGAATTGGACCAATGGATGCTTAGTTAACTATAATACAACAATTTATTATAAATATCTTCTTTGTTTGACTTCAAAATCTGCCCATCTTTGTAATAAGCTCTTCATTTATAAATTCTTGCAATGTGTTTTATGCCTCCACTTCTCTTGGTTTAGTTAATTATAAATTTGGCCCTCAACAAAAAATTAAAATACCAATTAAGCTTTTATGAATTTTTTTATTCAATTGAACTCTTATAATTCAAATTACGATCAAGCAAGCTCTCAAAATTTAAATTACAATTAATTTAGCCAATCCATAACGTTGACCGTTAACTCAAAAATAGTTATTTATGACGGTGACACGTGACACACTTTAGAAGTGCCACATTATTTAAAATTTTTAAAAAAATATTTAAAATTTTAAAAATTATAAAAAAATTCCAAAAAAATTTAAAATTATAAAAATATAAAAATTATTTAAAAATCAAGAAAAATCTAAAAAATATTTAAATTTGTAAAAAAATTAAAATTATGTATAAAATTATAAAAAATATTTTTTTACTTAAAATAAAAAAATATAAATATAATTGTAATAATTATAAAAAATATAAAATATTTATAATGAAATAATATTTAAAAATTGTATAATTTTTTAAAACAATATTTTTAATTATAAAACCCAATTTTTTTTGAATTTTTCAAAATGCCTATAATTTTTAAATCTCTAACCCCAAACCCTAACCCTAGATTCCCAAATCCTCAAATCAGTTTTATCGATAATGTTGGGGCAGACGACGAAGATGTGAGGGGTTTTCTTGCGACGGGGAGTGGTCAGTGTTTTAATCGATGCTAATGCTTGATTTAGGAGTTTATGGGGCCTTTTTTGAAAGAAATGAAACTTTGGGATTTTTTTAAAAAAATATTATTTTATATTTTATATAAAAAATAAAAGAAAATAAGAAAAAAAATAATTCAATTTAATATTTTTGGGAACATAGGAAATTGCGTATGGTCTGGTTATTACTTAAAGTAAAAGGTATTATCCAAGGAAGTAGGGGGCCACACACCATTAGAGCATCAAGACAAAGGCCTGAATCACCCATCATCTCCTTCTGTTTCTTAGATAGCTAAAGAGGTGAAGGATAAAGTGGACCCCTTAGTTGAGGAAGCTAAGGCTTGTCTAGAGGTTTGCAATGCATCCGATTTATTCTTCAGAGCCAGTGATGAATAAGTTTGCGCAAGGCTTGTGGAATCGGAGCGACAACAAAACCGTAACTGAGGCATGGATTTCCCCTTATTGGTGTACTTATATCCGTTGATGAATACTAGTATCTTTGTCTCCTAGAATGTGCGAGGTTTAGGTAAATCAGAAAAGAAAGCCTCAGTTAGAAGGATGATAATGCAAAATAAAGCAAGAGTGTTTTTCATACAAGAGTCTAAGCTCCAATCGGTGGAACTCAGAGTAGTCAAGCAGATTTGTGGATTCTCAAACAATTTCTATTGGAAGTGTTCACCTTCAAATAGCTCGGTAGGGGGTTAATATCTATGTGGGATCCAAGTGCTTTCGACTGTCGATCAGCTATCACTAAGCCTAATTTCATTGTGTTGATGGGGAATCTACAAGTTCAATCTAAAAGCCTAAACTCCACCCTTGTGAATGTCTATGCACCTAATGATGAAGAGTAGAGGCATCAAGTTTTTCTCAATTTGGCTTCCATCATTTCAACAATCAATACACCTGTCTTGATGGGAGGAAATTTCAATGTTGTTAGGAAATCCAAGGAGAAAACAAGTGTTAGTTTGAAAAGGAGGTGACAAGCATCGTAAATTGTCAAATAGATTATCCTTAATCTCTAAAGAAATAATTAAATAGTGTAGTAAAGAGAAGAAGGGTCGATCCACAGGGACTTTGGAAGTTCTGATGTAGAGAGGTTTTGATTCTGACTTTAGTGAGAAAATAAAGTAAATATAGAGGTTTTGATTAGGAGAGTATAAAATAAATGTAAAATAATAAAAGAGAATAAAATAAATTTAGAGAAAATTGCGAAAGTAAATTTTGAGAATAAAATCAATAAAATAGAATAGCCTCAAGCTTCGTTTTGACTCATTTCTAATAGACCATCGAATAAGATTTTACTCCGGATAAATGTCGGTTATAGTCTACAAAGCCCAACCCTTGTAACTTGTTTTTCTCTCCAATAAACCGATAATTCAAAATTAATTTTTGAATTTCAGTTTTCTGGCTAGACTAACCCCGACTATCTTCATTATAATAAAACAATTTAAAATCTAGAAAAACCCAACTCGAACTATGTTGTCTCAATGAGAATCAAATCCGATCTTGATTTCCCTTATCGGACCGCCGCTAAGTGTGTTCACAGGAAGTCGAATGTGCTACAAGCCGATCCTTCCTTCCAACACTCAAATCAACGAGCCCTTTTTGAATTTGAAAGCATGAAGATTTTAAAAGGAAAGTCCGATTGCCAATCCAAGTTTGTAGAAAATTGAGAATTATACCCGAAGATATAAAGTGCTTTTCAATTCTCACGATAGGAATTGAGTCATTCGAAAAATGAAGCTTAAAAGAAAACTTTATAAAAGTAAAATTTCCTAAGAACAAATAAAAGCTAAGTGTGTTTTTCAAGCTTCACACTAATAGGGTATTTATAGCTTGAGAAAACCCTACAAATATTCAAAATAAAATACCTAAGATATTTCTAAAAACATTCAAATAAATTCCTAAAATGATAATGTGATAATTCTCAAATATTTAAATTCAAACTCTATCCTAAAATCCTAATTAAATCTCGATCGTCGTTTTTCTAGATGATGCTGATTGAATTTCCTTCTAGAAGCTTCTGCTGACTGAACTGCTAGATTCTTTCACATCAGATCTTGTCATGCCCCAAGTCATGCCCATGTGTCTAGCTGTGATTTCAGAGAATAAAAACTGCAGAACATGCTCTTTTAATGTTATATTTTGGAAATTGAAGTCCTGCGCAAAAACGAATAAAAACAACCCAAATCAGCATTATCACGGAATCAACAAGGAGTAAATAACGATAAAGTAATATCAAAATAAAACACTCATCAGGGGGAAATGGAGGCCTTCAACACCTTCATTGATTCGCTATGCCTATTAGATCTACCATTGATGGGAGGTAATTATACTTGGTCTAATATGCGCGAGAGACTTTCTTGTAGCAGACTTGACCGATTCTTGATTTTCATCGAGTTATCACATTGATAATGTTGGCCCGACTTATCTCAACAATTGCTGCCAAAAAACATCTCAGACCATAATCCTATATCTCTAACTGTGGTGAAACAGGATGGGGTCCCAAGCCCTTCAAATCGTTCGACTATTGGTTTGAAGATCAGGAATACATAGAGTCGATTAAGAAGGTCTGAGATGAGAAGAAATGGCTTGCTTGTAAGAAGTTAGTAGAAGTTGAGTCAATCTCTGATTTAGACAGAAAGCTGTCGAAACTTGAAGTAGTGATCGCAAATGGCTCCAATGACCAAAAGATTCATGTGGAAGCACAATCCACCCGAGCTAAGCTTTGGCAGCGTATCGGGCAAGAAGAGCATGAATGGTTATAGAAATCAAGATTGAGATGGTTCGAATACGGTGATAGAAACTATAAAACCAAAGAATTGATTTTGATATAACAAAGGTTTTAAGGACTAAATTGAAAATGGAAAATAAATTTTTAAGTCCTCAAAACTTCCCAAAACTTTTAAGTAAAGTTGTCAAGTCAAAACCAAATGTTTATACAAATTTTTCTAAGTGTTTTACAAGTCAAAACAGTGATTTTCGAGTCACCGTTTCGAAACAACCTTTAGGCGTTGCGGAACATTTTGAAACTATTAACATGTGTTTCGAAACGGATGAAGAACAACGGAACGAGCAGATCCGTTTCGATACGGCAGTATCAAAATGACCTCAAACGTTTCGAAATGATTTTTAAACTTGGATTAAAAAATATGACCGTTGCAATTTTATAACTGATTTTTAGAAAACGGTTAAGGAGTATCGAAATGAGTTAAGTATGTTTCGATACGGGTTTTGACAGTGTCAAAAAGTTTTGAAACGACATCAAGAACGTTTCAGAACAAGCTCTTAGAAGTATCGAAATGATCATATCCGTTTCTATACGGTCTCTTAATTACACCCCAACAACTATTTCTATTTTGGTCTGTTTCGAAACAGGTAGTTGCAGAAGTGCATTTATGGTGGGAAGATTGCATCCCAACGGCTATATTTATGATGGAAACAACCCCACCAGCTAGAATTGAATGAGAAGGTATAAAAGAGAGTCCAAAAACAATCAACAACAACTATTGATCCTAAAAGAAACATTCCAACGTCTATGATCATAGTGATGCCTATTGTCCTGATGCCTCTTGGCATCACCTCTATCAAAGTCACTATACCTCTTCCCTGAACTAGAACCACCAAATCGTTTGGTCAAGCCCAAACTGTGCTCTAAGTCCTTGGCCCTCGCGACCAAGACATCAAAATCTGTGTAGTTAGAAGCTAAAGTGTACCTCTTGATCTCTTCGCTCAACCCATTGCGGAAACGGTTACAACGTTCCTCCTCAGTAGGAACAAGCTCAGATGCATACTGACTCAACCTGACAAATATGATCTCATAGTCCGTCACTGTCATATTCCCCTGAAGTAAAGCCATAAATTCCCTCTTCTTCTCATCTAGATAACGGGGACCCAAATATTTCTTACGGAAAGCTGACTCGAAAAACTCCCAAGTGATCTCAGCCTCTGCCATACCCGTCGTGATGGTGACCCACCAAGTGTAGGCATCACCCTAAAGCAGAGATACAACACACCCTAGTTTGCGCTCCCCGGTACATCCCATCTGTGCCAGGATACGGACGGTCTTCTCTAACCACAACTCATACCTCTCCGGTGTAGATCCTCTGAACTCTTAAGCCCCTAGACCACGGAGCCTCTCTAACGATAAACCAGTACCCTCACCATGGGGTTGTGCCACTGCCTGACCCCCAACCACTGCAACCTGAAAAACCCCGGCTATCGCCTGAACTAGAGGAGCTAAATCTATTCCGGCCGGTCCTTGGCCAACCTGAGGTTCTACGCCCTCGGCTCTCGCCTTACCTCCCTCTTGACGAGGAGGAGAAGGAGGGGGTGGAGGAGCCTGCGCCTCACCAACTGGCTCAACTCCCGGAGTTGGTGCCCGTGGTTCCGGTTGAACCACCCTAGGCCTCCCTCTTGGCCTCATATCACAGCTATCAAGATAACAACTACAACAAACAAACATATAAGGATTAAGTTAGCAAAGGCAAGGGTCCAACCGTGCTCAATTATCTTCCTTTACAAAACGTTTTCAAATTAAGTAATAGTAGCAATGGGAACTCGACACTACACCAGACACAACAATCATGCTTCCAAGCACCATACGAATGAATAAACAACAAACATACATGGAAAACATTCACCGAGACATAACAATTACTTAACACTTCAAACTTACCTCACTTACCTGCCCGAGGTCTCGGTAACCTCAGGCTCTGATACCAACAAATGTAACCCCCTCGTCCCGGTCTGGTCGACTGACCGGTCTGAGTAGGCTACACGGGGAAAACTGATGTGAAACCCGCTAAGGTCCCACCTCGGTTAGCAACCCAACAAAATTTATTTTAATTACATATTGTCTAAAGGCATATTTATTCCCTATGTGAACACGATAGCGGAAACGTCATAAATTAAAAGCAACCAATCCAAAACAACATTTTAAGACAGCCCATTTAAACTAACACAGCATGCCGTATCGATACACCAGTCAAGGGTATCGATACGCCTTGACCAAGTCAACTACTTCAAATAAACCATGAAGACCGTATCGATACACCCTCCTCGGTCAACATCTCACGGTCAACGATACGAAATCGTACTGATACGCTTAGAGCCCGTACCAAAACGCCAAAAAACTCGTTAAAATCTCAGAATTCCATAAAAGATTTGGCGTATCGATACGCCCCCGAGTATCGGTACCCTAAGCCAAATCTGAGTCCCAAAGTGTAGGACCGTTTCGATACGGCCCTTAGGCGTATCGATACGCCCTGCACTGCAAGACTCCAATTTGCAGCAAAACGATACGTGTAACACCCGAGTTTAGGGGCCGGGTGAAAATAATGTTTTAATATTATTCGGGTTCTGTTTTATAATTTAAATAAATTAAATAATGGTTCGGGTTTTGTTTACAAATAAAACAAAGGTGTTGGACCCAATTTTTATACCAAGCCCAATAGCCATTCATTAATGGCATTTATGTAAATATTTGGACTTCTAAAATAAAAACCCCCACTCTTGATTTAAAACACAAAATGTTGTCATCTTCCTCCCTCCCCATTTCCATTCTCACGACAAAGGAGAGGTTTTTCTCCAAGTGACTATCCCACCTCCTTTCTCCCTCATTTTGGCTCGGTTTTGAAAGGTAAACACGTTTTCGACTTGCTCTCACCTTCCTCTTTCCAAAAGTACAAGTAGTTTTCATTTTCATCCATGTTTTAGAATTTGGAATTTTGGGAGATTTGAATAAAAATGGTAGCTTTATGGTGTTCAACTTGAGATTTTGATTTAATATTGTTAGATATAGTGTTTATGAATCAAATGGTCCAACATATACAATTTTTAGGGTGTTTCAAATGAATTTCCGAAATTAGGTTTTAGGGAAGTTTTAGAGTGTTGAAATGTTGAATTTTGGGGTTGCTTTATGTTGGAAAATGAGGGCTGATGGTTGTATGATGGTTAAGGGTTGTTTTGGAAGCTATTAGGTGTGTTAAAAGAGTTGGAATCATCGGTTTTGGACTGTGCATAGGGGCTGCTCGGGAATGGCTTTTTGGGGGTTGATCTTGGTTCGAAAAACAAGTGTTTGATGTTTGAATTGTATTCCGGGTTTTCTATATTGTTTGTGGACTGAATTGAGGTTAATTTACTTTGTTGGGGCGACTAGAAGGAACGACTTGCGATGGTAAAGCTTTGGGATCGAATCCGGAAGTGAGGAGGCTTGAGTCGGCTTTGCTTGGCTTGCTTAAGGAAGTAAGGTGAGTGGTTAAAATGTTTTAAATGACTTTGATCAATTGGTTCGAGCATGTAAATGTGGAAATATTTTCAAGTAACGTTTTGGTTCAAGGTTGGTTTTGAAGAAGTTTAGTTTGAGCTTGAAAAGTCAATTTTAAATTTAAGAGTAAGTTGATGTGAATTACCTCTTTAATTCCCCTTTTTACCATTGTTTTTCATTGCTTGAAATGATATGTTGATATACATGAAATTCAAATACTTTGGGAGGAAGCATGTGGCTATTTATTAAATCGTTGACTTGTTTGATGGTAATAATGAGGTTGTTGATATGCCTTGTGAGGTGTGAGTAAGTTGGTGCAAGTTGTGCACGAAAATGGTGAGTAAGACCATTTGTGATTTGGTAAGATTCTAAGTAGTAAGTGATGCCTAATTGTGAATATTGTTACAACTTGTTTTGGTTGAGCATGATATAGTGAGTACATGTCGCATGATAGTGAGTGTATATTGTGTTGCATGGTTGGTGTCGAACCTCACGTGATGGTTGTCGTTGCTCCGGTGATGTGTAATCCCACCGGTAGCGAATGGTATAAGACTCCGGTGATGTGTAGTCCCACCGGTAGTGACTAGTAGAAGAGTACTTTGATGTGTAGTCCCATTGGAAAACTACTAGTCGAAACGGTGATGTGTAGTCCCACCGTGTGTGTTTTGGTTATGCTTGTGCATGCCATGTATTGTTCATGTTGTATCTCACTATATCATTCTCTTTTATGGTCTTGCTTTATTCTAGAATTGTGTCCTCATGCATACCATGAAGTTTAATGCCATGTTAAATGCCTATATTGTTGAATTGTGGTTGAACTTGTATGTTAGTAAGAGGATTAGGTAGTTGAATGGATCTTTTGTGCTGGCCTTTATTATAAAGAAAGCTTTGAACCCTGCATTGTCGTAGTTATGTTTTAGAGCTCCGCTCACTAAGCTTTATGCTTACGCTCTCTTTTTTCCGACAATGCAGATCTTTAGCTTGGAGTTAGCAATGAGCGAGATAAGGGCGTCCAAGCGTGTGGTAGTTTGCTCAAGTATGGTTTAATTAAATAATGTAGTAGTTAGCAATGGGAAGTGCTACGTGTTTTAGGAGCTTGTATCTAGACTCCTTTGTATTGGCCACATGTTGTTAATGCCTTATGTTGATGTTTTGGTTTGATTATGGTTTGTAATGCATGATATGCTATGATGGATGTTGTGTGTGTTGGCATGTCTATTGGTGTTTAGGTTGTCTTGTTAGAGAGGGCCAAACCTCATATGCTTTCCTTGTGCCTTTTAAGGCCTTTGAGTTCCATATATGACTTGTATGCCTAAATGCCTTTGTTGGAATGTCAAGTATGCATGCCTTGTTCCATGTTTATATGCTAAGTTGCTTGTATGATTGAATCATCACCTTGTATTGAAATGTGTGTCGATCGTAAGTTTAAGCATGTCTAAACTCTTGGTTTGATATTAGGATACATGTTAGTGTGTTGGTCGATGTTTGAGAGGGATTTAAGGGCCACTTGTGCCTTAAATCAGCTCAAACCTGTGTTTTCGTAGCATGGGTATCGATACGGTTGGTCCCGTATCGATACGGCCTTCATGGTTCAGGCCCCGCGTTTCGATACGCGAGGGGGCGTACCGATACTATTTTTTGCTACTGGAGCTACTTTCCAATTCCGTATCGGTACGGGCCTTCATGCGTATCGATACGGTCCCCTTAGCGTTGACCGTGGGAAGTCAACAATTGGGGAGGGTATCGATACACTCCTAGGTGTATCGATACGGTCTCCACGGGTTGACTTTGACCAGTTGACCCGGTCAAGGGGTATCGATACACCCCTTAGGTGTATCGATACCACCTGCAGTAAAGTTTAAAATTTGGCCGTAACATGATTGTTTGAGTTCGTTGGATTTTTGTATCGCATGTGTTGTTCCGCTATATGACCACATAGGATTAATTACTCATCTAGACAAGTTTTAAAATAAAAAAAATAGGGTTGCTAACCGAGGGGGAAACCTTTAGGGGTTTTCACTCGGTTTTCCCCGTGTAGCTCACTCGGACCGGTCATCCGGCCAGACCGGGACGAGGGGGTTACATTTATTGGTATCAGAGCCTGAGGTTTCCGAGACCTTGGGTAGGTAAGTGAGGTAAGTTTGATGTGTTATGTTGTTGTTATGTCTCGGTGAATGTTTTGCCATGTATGCTTAATGTTTGCTTGTTAGTACAGTGTTTGAAAGCATGTGATAGTATGATGCTTGTGTTGAAGCGTAGTGTCGAGTTCCCATTGCTACTATTACTTATTTAAAAAGATATTTTTGTAAAGGAATATACTTGAGCACCTTGGACCCTTGCTCTTGCTAACCCTAAATATTCTTGTTTGTGTGTTTTGTTTAGTATTGTATTGTTGTCTTTGGTAAGTTGGAGGCCGAGGCGTAGGCCTAGGGCTGGTAATCGTGAATCTGAGGATTTGGAGGATGTGAACGATGAAAGAGTTCGTCGCTTTAGTTTAGGGCAGTATGACTGTACCAGAGTTTGGAGTGCAGTTTGTTTGTTTGGGTTAACAGGCACATGAGCTGGTTTCTGTTGAGGGAGAACAAGGTGACCGATCTTGATATGAGATGGTGATAGAAGTAAAGACTTAAGAGTTGGCTTCAGAAGGATGTCGATGTTGTAGCAAGTAATTCCCCGATACAGTCATTGGGCTTGTTTTCTGATTAATTCTGGATCTATGCGTCTGTGTATTTTGAGTGAGTTTGCGAAGCTGTTGAAATCCACCTTGTGAGGTACTAGAGGTAGGTGTTAGTAATACTAGCTCCTTCGGGGATACAGTCGTGGTCAGAAAGTTGTACCAGGGATGTCCATTGATGGTTCAGTGGCACGTGTTTTCAGTTGATGCGATGGAATTACTTCTTACAGTTTGATGTGAAACTATGCATGGATTAGCTTGTAGAACATAGAGTTAGGGTAGACTTTGAGCCAATGGGAGTTTTCTTTTAGCTTACGGATGACAATGAGATTGTAATGGTAGGTGGGAATGTGGATTTCGTATCGAATGTTGATCCAGCCTTAGAGGTCAAAGATTGATTGAGTCAGTTGACAGGCTTGCCTAGCAAATGTGATGGATTTGCTTTTTGAATGAAGATTAAACCACAGAATGTTAGAATAGTTGTGTTTTCTTTTCCTAGAAGTGTTTGGAAGAATTGTCGGTTTACCTCTTGTTAGAGGAGAAGAGTTTGTTATTGAGACCGTTTTCGAGGTTGCTTCTGTTTTGTTTGTTCTGTAACTTATGAATTCCGGAAGAATTGAGAATGTTGAAGAATTAACTTCGAGACTTGTTAGACCTTAGATTTACTAGGCCTAGTGCATCATCTCAGAGTTCTACAATGTAAATTGTGAAGAAGAGAGAGTGACAGTACGAGAATATGTTTAGATTTCAGACAGTTGAAACATTTGACAGTGAATAGTTAGTATCTGTTTCTCAGCATCCGTGATTTGTTGATCAGTTAGTGTATGCTTCAGTCTTTTCGAAGATTAGTTTGAGATCCGTTTATTACCAGTTGAAAGTGAGAGAAGTTGAAGCATCGAAGACAGCTTTCGGGGTAGATGTGATCACTTTGGGTCTTGAGTTATGCCGTTTGATTGACTAGTGTGTTAGTTACTTTCAGAGAGATGTTGAGCAGAATGTTTTTTTAAGTCCTTGAGCAGTTGTAGTAGTTCACATAGATGACACATGGGTATATTCACGTACCAAAGAAGACCATGACAAGCCTTGAAGTTAGGGTTGTAGATCCTTTTAGAGAATAAGTTGTATGCCAAGTTGGGCAAACGTAAACCCCAAGTTAATGGATATGTGGTTCAGCCGAGTGTGTTAGCAAAAATCCCAAGTGGGCAAAAGAAGATGTGAGTTGGAAGAAATCAAAGACTGTAAGAGGTATCTATAGCTCCTAGGTCTATCATTGTTACTATTGGATGTCTGTAGATGATCTTTTGAAGATAGCTGCTCTTTGACAGATTGTTACAGAAGAATGTTCAGTTTGTGTGGTTAGATGCGAGACATTGAGCCCTTGAGAAACTTAAAGAAACTTTGATGAAGGCTTCGACCTTGATCCAGCCAATGTCAGAGGAAGAATTTGTGAACCATAGTGATGTGTTACATATAGAGTTAGGCTGTGTGCTTATGCGAGACGGAAGATTGTGGCTTGTTCATCAAGATAGTTGAAAGACCGCGAGAAGAGTTATCTGATTTGAGACATAGAGTTAATTACAGTTGTATTTGTTTCGAAGACTTAGAGACAAAGCTTGTATAGTAAAGAATGCATAGTATATGTACACTTATCATTAGGGCTTGAAATATTAGACGACTTAGGAAGGGTTGAAACTTGAGTAGCATGAAGTGTTAGAACTGCTTGAAGACTGTAATCTCAAGATTGAGTACCATCCGAAGAGAGAGTTAACGTAGTGACCGATGTTCCAAGCTATATTGTTGCTAGATTAGTAGTTGAGTTGCGAGTTGTATTTGTCGGATTCATTTTAGCAAATGATAGTAATCTTGTGGCCGAGTTACATGTTAAACCTACATTGAGTCAGAATGCTAGAAGAGAAACAGTTGCAAGACAGGTTCTTGGCACCTCACGTGCAAGACATAGTGGAAGGAAGACCTTCAGATTTCAGTTTCAGATATGACAGAGTTTTGCAGTTCAGAAATAGAATAGTTGTGCCGATTGTCATAGTGTTTTGAGACGTATTGTGTTGGCCAAAGCATACGACAGTTCATTGGTATTGCATCAAAGTAGTATGAAGACGTAGTGTGGGTCGAGGATGAGTACTTCTGGACGGAGTTGATGAATGATGTGGTTCAGTATGAGAGTAAGTGTATAGTTTGCCAGTGTGTCAGGACCGAGCATCAGTTTTCTTCTAGTTAGTTACATTGTGGGAGATTCGTATTGGAAGTGGGTAATAGATTCGAGAGATCTTGTGTCTGATCCGCCTTCGATTTCCTCAGTGAGAACTTAGTTGAATAATCAATGTTAGTTGCAATGTATGTGGTCCTTTACACACGTTCACGTTACTTGTACCGTGGGTAAGATGGTGGAGTTGTGCCTTAGCAAGATTGAGAGTTGTACAGTGTCTTGAGAAAGATAGTGATCGATAGAGATTCGAGTTTTCGACTAGACTTTTGAAGACGTTTGTATAGTGTTTGGTTGCTTGTTGAAGACAGAGGATCAGTCAGAGAAAGTTATGAGCCAAGTGTCCAAACAGTGTTGTATGAGATTGTGAATCGGGCTAGTCCAGTTGTTTATTTGTTGCAGTTACCACCAGAGTTAGGGAAGGGATCCGTGAAGTGTTTTATGTATCTATGATTTGGGAATGTGAGTCAGATCTGTGCCGTGCTATGTTTGTCGAAGAGATTGAGTTGAGTTTAAAATTGCGTGCAACGAAGAATTAGTTGAGATCTTAGCATCAGATATCTGTTGTCGTGTGGTAAGTCTACCGAGTTTGGTTAGTGTGTTGTGGTGTGAAAGAAAGTGGGTTCATATCTGATAGATTTCGGGGACGAAATTTCCTTAAGTAGGGGAGAGTTGTAACACCCGGGTTTAGGGGCCGGGTGAAAATAATGTTTTAATATTATTCGGGTTTTGTTTTATAATTTAAATAAATTAAATAATGGTTCGGGTTTTGTTTACAAATAAAACAAAGGTGTTGGACCCAATTTTTATACCAAGCCCAATAGCCATTCATTAATGGCATTTATGTAAATATTTGGACTTCTAAAATAAAAACCCCCACTCTTGATTTAAAACACAAAATGTTGTCATCTTCCTCCCTCCCCATTTCCATTCTCACGACAAAGGAGAGGTTTTTCTCCAAGTGACTATCCCACCTCCTTTCTCCCTCATTTTGGCTCGGTTTTGAAAGGTAAACACGTTTTCGACTTGCTCTCACCTTCCTCTTTCCAAAAGTACAAGTAGTTTTCATTTTCATCCATGTTTTAGAATTTGGAATTTTGGGAGATTTGAATAAAAATGGTAGCTTTATGGTGTTCAACTTGAGATTTTGATTTAATATTGTTAGATATAGTGTTTATGAATCAAATGGTCCAACATATACAATTTTTAGGGTGTTTCAAATGAATTTCCGAAATTGGGTTTTAGGGAGGTTTTAGAGTGTTGAAATGTTGAATTTTGGGGCTGCTTTATGTTGGAAAATGAGGGCTGATGGTTGTATGATGGTTAAGGGTTGTTTTGGAAGCTATTAGGTGTGTTAAAAGAGTTGGAATCATCGGTTTTGGACTGTGCATAGGGGCTGCTCGGGAATGGCTTTTTGGGGGTTGATCTTGGTTCGAAAAACAAGTGTTTGATGTTTGAATTGTATTCCGGGTTTTCTATATTGTTTGTGGACTGATTTGAGGTTAATTTACTTGTGTTGGGGCGACTAGAAGGAACGATTTGCGATGGTAAAGCTTTGGGATCGAATCCGGAAGTGAGGAGGCTTGAGTCGGCTTTGCTTGGCTTGCTTAAGGAAGTAAGGTGAGTGGTTAAAATGTTTTAAATGGCTTTGATCAATTGGTCCGAGCGTGTAAATGTGGAAATATTTTCAAGTAACGTTTTGGTTCAAGGTTGGTTTTGAAGAAGTTTAGTTTGAGCTTGAAAAGTCAATTTTAAATTCAAGAGTAAGTTGATGTGAATTACCTCTTTAATTCCCCCTTTTACCATTGTTTTTCATTGCTTGAAATGATATGTTGATATACATGAAATTCAAATACTTTGGGAGGAAGCATGTGGCTATTTATTAAATCCTTGATTTGTTTGATGATAATAATGAGGTTGTTGATATGCCTTGTAAGGTGTGAGTAAGTTGGTGCAAGTTGTGCACGAAAATGGTGAGTAAGACCATTTGTGATTTGGTAAGATTCTAAGTAGTAAGTGATGCCTAATTGTGAATATTGTTACAACTTGTTTTGGTTGAGCATGATATAGTGAGTACATGTCACATGATAGTGAGTGTATATTGTGTTGCATGGTTGGTGTCGAACCTCACGTGATGGTTGTCGTTGCTCCGGTGATGTGTAGTCCCACCGGTAGCGAATGGTATAAGACTCCGGTGATGTGTAGTCCCACCGGTAGTGACTAGTAGAAGAGTACTTTGATGTGTAGTCCCATTGGAAAACTACTAGTCGAAACGGTGATGTGTAGTCCCACCGTGTGTGTTTTGGTTATGCTTGTGCATGCCATGTATTGTTCATGTTGTATCTCACTATATCATTCTCTTTTATGGTCTTGCTTTATTCTAGAATTGTGTCCTCATGCATACCATGAAGTGTAATGCCATGTTAAATGCCTATATTGTTGAATTGTGGTTGAACTTGTATGTTAGTAAGAGGATTAGGTAGTTGAATGGATCTTTTGTGCTGGCCTTTATTGTAAAGAAAGCTTTGAACCCTGCATTGTCGTAGTTATGTTTTAGAGCTCCGCTCACTAAGCTTTATGCTTACGCTCTCCTTTTTCCGACAATGCAGATCTTTAGCTTGGAGTTAGCAAGGAGCAAGATAAGGGCGTCCAAGCGTGTGGTAGTTTGCTCAAGTATGGTTTAATTAAATGATATAGTAGTTAGCAATGGGAAGTGCTACGTGTTTTAGGAGCTTGTATCTAGACTCCTTTGTATTGGCCACATGTTGTTAATGCCTTATGTTGATGTTTTGGTTTGATTATGGTTTGTAATGCATGATATGCTATGATGGATGTTGTGTGTGTTGGCATGTCTATTGGTGTTTAGGTTGTCTTGTTAGAGAGGGCCAAACCTCATATGCTTTCCTTGTGCCTTTTAAGGCCTTTGAGTTCCATGTATGACTTGTATGCCTAAATGCCTTTGTTGGAATGTCAAGTATGCATGCCTTGTTCCATGTTTATATGCTAAGTTGCTTGTATGATTGAATCATCACCTTGTATTGAAATGTGTGTCGATCGTAAGTTTAAGCATGTCTAAACTCTTGGTTTGATATTAGGATACATGTTAGTGTGTTGGTCGATGTTTGAGAGGGATTTAAGGGCCACTTGTGCCTTAAATCAGCTCAAACCTGTGTTTTCGTAGCAGGGGTATCGATACGGTTGGTCCCGTATCGATACGGCCTTCATGGTTCAGGCCCCGCGTTTCGATACGCGATGGGGCGTACCGATACTATTTTTTGCTACTGGAGCTACTGTCCAGTTCCGTATCGGTACGGACCTTCATGCGTATCGATACGGTCCCCTTAGCGTTGACCGTGGGAAGTCAACAATTGGGGAGGGTATCGATACACTCCTAGGTGTATCGATACGGTCTCCACGGGTTGACTTTGACCAGTTGACCCGGTCAAGGGGTATCGATACACCCCTTAGGTGTATCGATACCACCTGCAGTAAAGTTTAAAATTTGGCCGTAACATGATTGTTTGAGTTCGTTGGATTTTTGTATCGCATGTGTTGTTCCGCTGTATGACCACATAGGATTAATTACTCATCTAGACAAGTTTTAAAATAAAAATAAAATAGGGTTGCTAACCGAGGGGGAAACCTTTAGGGGTTTTCACTCGGTTTTCCCCGTGTAGCTCACTCGGACCGGTCATCCGGCCAGACCGGGACGAGGGGGTTACAATACGAGACTCAACTCTAAATGCAATTTTCGACTCTCCTAGCCACATACAACCATACATGCACCACTTAGCAATAAAGAACTAGCATGTAGAACCATTTAGGTGAGCGACAAAGCATTTTCAACATGGCATTCATGCAAAGATGGATATTGCATTTCAAGCATACTTAAAAGCTTAAAAGCCAATAGGCACATGTCATCACTCACAAGGTTTATATGCTTGCCAAAACAACATATAACATCCAAAGGCATAACCTTACATCATAAGCATTTGACCAAACATAACATGGTTTACAAATCCAAAGCATAGCATAAACAACATTCAACATTCATGAGTCATACAACGCTCATACAATCACATAGCAGCCCCATTGCTAAACTACTACTTTATTTACTAAATCATACTTGAGCAACTACAGAAGCTTGGAATGCCACTTCCTTGCTCCTTGCTAACTCCACGCTAATGATCTACATTGTCGAAAACGAGAGCGTAAGCTAGAAACTTAGTGAGGATGCCCTAAAACAAAAAACAACAACAATGCAGGGTTCAAGCATATAATCCTTAACATCATACACAAACATACATAAACATCAATGTAGCAATCTAACTAGCAACTCAAAGGGCAATAGCATGGCATCTTACTTCTTGTTAAGCTCAACAAGATAAAGCAATTATCAAATCAACATAACCACAAGAGCAAGTACATTGGCCACTATTAGTTTACTCGGATATGCGGATTACACTCAACAACAACATTACCTCGGTGGGATTACACTCATCACCGGACCTCGCATGGATGTGATTACACTCATCATCACATGCCCTACGGATGGGATTCCACTCATCATCACGTATAATATAAACATTTCCGGTGGAATATTACATCACCGTACTCCTCCTTGATGGCTTAACGCTACCAAGGCCACGCGCGAATTTGACTCAACCGTGTGCACACTAATCCTAATGATCGATCATTTATACATGGTAAGTTAACTAGTGCCAATCATACTATTAAAACCACATCATGTCAACCATCATGCATATTCATATAGCCATCACCACATACATCAATGTATACTCATACATAAACAATTCATGCTCCACAAGATCATAATAGACATAAACATTTAAAGCTTATAAACATACAAGGAGTTAAGCTACCAACTTAACTTCTACCTTGGAATGGCCTACCAATGACATTCCAAAACCTCAACTACACACTTGAACCAATTTAAATAAGTTTGAAAGTTTCACTCACCACCCTTCCTTAAGCAAACCAAGCAAAGCCACTCAAGCCTCTGAAATTTCCGGAATCGATCCCGAACCTTCTCCGATTTTTCCTCTTGCTTCTAACCAATCAAAAGACAAGGTATTACTCAACCAAATCATTTTCAAACTCAGCCACAATCTCAACCCACAATCACAAGCCAAAACTTCATAATTTCAAACTCAAGCTAACAACCAATCCACATTTTCGTACACCATTTTTACCCAGCTCAAATCTACCATTTCCAACACCCAAATTACCTCTAAAGACTTCCAAAACACTTTCCTAACAACCCTACACCATTAGCCCTTCAACCCAACACAAAACCACATCAAAATTTCAAGTTTTGACACTTTCAAAAATGCCCCCAAGACCCATTTCGCGATTTTTGTCAAAATCCCTCCATTTCAAGATATAAGGTGTATTAAGGTAAGGTTAACTCAAAACTTAACTAAACAAACCAAAAACAAGTCAAGAACCCAATAAAGTTTCATGCTTTCTTTAAACTTTGAAAACTTGAAAAACTAAAAGATGATCCATTTTGAAATCTAAAATCATGGAGATGCTTGGGATGAGGAGAAGAAATAAAAAATGAAGTTACCTTGAAAAGAACTCTTGAATTGATGGAGAAAAGAGATGGAATAGTGACTTGGGAGGGGTCTTGGGTTTTTTTTTTCACGTTGGAGTGAAGTGAAGAAGAAGATGACCCCCTTGTTTTTCCTTTTTGTTTCAAAAAGCTTGTCTTTCTTTTATTTTGACTTATTTACAAAAATGTCATTACTAGGATTTTAGTCTCATTTAAGTTAAAACCAAGGTCTAATTAAATTAAACGAGACTGACGACTCGAACCTAACACACATACCAAACTCCCGACCCGAAAACATGGGTGTTATAGTGGCGTTTATAAATACAAACGCTGCAATAGATCTTGACTTTTCACTTGCGGCGTAGCTCTTGTGGCGTTTTCCTAAGCGCCGTAGATATTTTTAGGGGAGCTATAAAAACGTCGCTATAGGCTAAAAAACGCCGCTAAAAACCTGTTTTGTTGTAGTGGATCATGCGACTTGCTAGACTTCCACACTCTTTGAGGCTCCGTGATAGGTGGTGAAATTCCAGTATATGTTGGTTGTAGGGGTGGTGGAGGTTCACTGCACCAAATTGGTTTTTGGTCCTTGTTTTTTTGCCTTTGTTCTTGCTTTGATACGATGCATTTTTTCCCCTCTATTTGGATTTAAAGAGGTTTTTTAACGAGGCTAGTATTACGATTTTCATATGTTTAAGCATTTTGAATCTCAATAACATATTTGATATTTCAAAAAAAGAAAATCTTGGTATAAAAATTAAATAATTAAATGAGAGATTAAAAAAGTATCAGTCAATTAAACAGTCAGTTAATGTGCTATTATGTTGTCATCATCAAAGTTGTTCAACTATTGACTTTGGAGAGGTAGTATCATGGCATATTCTCTTGAATAACATTTTTCCATTCATCAACCCTGATTTTTTTAATAGAGTCTTACTGATATACTATTAAATAATTTGGACCCAATCAATTCAAGTTATTTCGAATATGATCATTTTAGGTTCTAAATATTATTTGGGTTTAAATTTCAGATTTTCATAATGAAGCCGTTTTAAGTTCGAGATATTTGAGTTTAGGTAAGTTCGACTACAATTGATTTCAAATTCAAGTTCATTAGTCTTAGTTTGATACAAAAGATATATGAAAGAAAAAAAATTAGTAAACTACTGTAATATCACTTTTGTTTTATAAGTGTTAATTTTTACTCACCGAATTAAAAGAAAGTAATATCTTGGTCACTTATGTTATCGTTTTATAAATTTTTGGTCATTAGAATGTTAAATGCCATTAATTCAATGATGTTACACGTTATTAAAAGGGATTAATTTTTAATTTAACCCCTAAATTTTAGATAAAATATCAATTTAACCAAAACAATTCCTTAGTGTTTGAAATTTTCGAAAATACATCCAATTTTTTTCAAGAATTTCATTCTCAAACTGCTTTATACCAAAAATCTAAACTAGAATAAGTTTCACTTTGTCAAACAATATCCGTTAAAACCCAACGAGAAAGCTCAATGTTGAAGATAACATTGATTTTTAAAAATAATGATGGTAATCTATTTTTAAGGTTTAAATAACTTGAAAAGAAATTAAGGTTGAATAGAAATTTTATAGAATCAAAAGGGTAAATCAAGCAAAATCATTTCTTAGAGCAAAATGAGAAATTGTCAACTTGGGGGTGTTTATGATAGTATTTTTCGAACTAGATACAATATTTTTTTTGCTCATTCATGTTTTATATCATTATATATAAAGATAATACAAGTCCCAACTTTGACAATAATAAAGATGATCAAACCCCGATCACCATCACTCTTATTACATTAATCAAAATCACACCACTCTTATTACATTAATCAAAATCACACCACTCTTAAATGCATCCCATATCTTAGTTGCAGACATCAGGGTTGGCCAAGAGGTAAGCTTCAACACCTTTGTAAAGTACCTCAGTGCTCTGAATGAAAGCCTTAATATCTTCTTCTGTGAATACGCAATCACCCATGGTGTAAAACTTCATTGAACTCTTGCAAACGGTTCCTCCGCCTGCCGCCGCCACGAACTTGTTCTCGTAGCTGATTTTCTCGAGCTTCACCCCCAAAGGTCCACCTTCGATCACACTGTAACTGTATGAAAAACTGGCTTTATCAACCGCATCGACTTGGTGCTTCACGTATTGGTATGGAAGGCCTAAACAAATAGAATACTTAAAACGATCACACTCATGTTGAATTCATGAGAATTACTAGAAGAGGTGTATTGAACCGATATAACTGTTATATTTTACAGGTTAATTAATCCTAAACGATTTCGACTAATCGAATCATTAAAAATGATGGTTAACAGTTAACCTATTGATTAACAATTAGAGAAGTAACCTTCAGCAAAGTTGATCTTTATGATAGTTCCAGGACCACCATCTCCTTGGATCTCAACGCTCTTGATTGCTTGAGGGGCAGCCTTGGGGAAAACCTTGTCAGCTTCAACAACAAGGGCATTGAAAAGCCTGACCGGGGAGACTGGGGAGGTAATCTCAAACTCATAAGGGAAAACACCCATGATTTCTAAAGCTACTGGGAGATTTGAATGTGAAAACTGGATTAAGTGAGTGCTTTGTGGTGTTGGAAGATATGAGAAAAAACATGGTATTTATAGACTCAGCTTGAAGCTTAAGAACTTGATTTATTTTAATTTTTAATTGGATTTATATCTGATGTAGTTATTAATCTTGTTTGAATTTGTATTAGTCAATAAAAGCATCTCAGAATTTCTTAGTATATAAATCTTCAACTGGCAACTTAAATATTGTGCTAGTCTGTCTGGCGTCTGCTACTTAATTATTTGCTTGATTGTTCTTTTCGGAAATTCATGGAAATAATTCTTTACTTAATGAATTTGGCCGACGGTTCTTATCAACTACTGATTAAATTTATTTTGCATCTTATTAAATTCAAAGACAGATTGCATGTTTTTTTTTTAATTTGCAATTTTTCAATATATTAAGATGAAGACAAGTTTGATTTCCTTTTCCCTAATGAATCATATATATATTTTTATTATAAACTAGATAATTTCTATTAAGCAGAGAAATATTATATTCCTAACATAAATGATGAGATTCAAACCACACAAGATATATTAATATGAGGATTACTAATCACTCAATCAATTACTGAATTTTATCCAAATGAATTACATTATATTATTGATAAGCAACATACACCATAAACCAAAGAACAAGTTCAATTAACATAAAGCAAAACCTTTTCAGAGATCTCCTGAAATATATAAAGGATGATAGTTGATGCTTTCCAATGGGGTGACCAAAGACACTGAAAATTGAATTGAATCGTAGTATCAAGACTATTAATGATTTACAAGTTTAAAAATTATACTTATTCAAATCGAATTGAATTATAATTTTATTTTATTTATAATTAATTTTTATTTGTTGCTCCATAAAATAAAAAATAAGTGCTTTATATCCCAAATAATGAAAACAACCTTAGGAAAAATACTATATAAGAACTATTAAGTGCTCTTTTAACAATTCATCTTGTTGGGATGATGTCAACTTAGAGCTTTTAATCACATGCTCTAGAGATCATTGTTATTTTTTTTAACTCTTTATTTTTTAATATACTGATGTAATTACATGGTAGTATATGCTCATACTTTTTCTTAACTTTTTGATAAGGCATACATACCTTGCACACACAGGTGCTTAAACCCTAGTCTCCTAGAATTAACATCATCTTCTTTTTCCACTGAATCCACACATTGAGTTCATTTATGAATAAAGACTATAAAACTCTATCAAATAATTTCAATAAAATCATAAAATAAGATAACTTTCTAATAAAATAAAAAAATTCAAAAGTCAGAATTAATATACAAAATATAATAATCGAACCGAACGGAACCAAATTAAATTAAAATGAAATAAAAAATTCAAAGAAACATGAACGAACCGAACTTATCTCATTCTATCTTCTCATCACCAATATTCATTTTTTAAAAAGTAATCCCCTTTTAGAAATAATACATATTTTCTACGAGGTTCATACGTATTTTTAAAGAGTTAAAAATATATATGAACAAATACTACATTCTAATCACATTTGTACCATTCAGAAAAAAAAATTCCCTTTCAGAAATAATGCGCTCTTGATTAGACTAAACTCAATTCTGAGTTAAATTTTGGTTTTGGTCCTTTTGCTATGTTAAAATCTGAGATTTAGCCTCTACTTTTAATTTGTCAAAGTTTACTTTCTACTTTTATAAGTCATCAAATAGTTCGAATCGTAGACATTGTTAATTATTTCAATTGAAATATTGACATTCCATTTTCCCTAAAAACATTATTTTTAGTTAAAATCATTTTTAGGAAAAAAATGCAACATTTTAATCAATAATTAATAATCTTAATTATTTTGATTAACATTATAAAAGTATATAACCAAATTAAAATATATGAACTAAATCTAAATTTAAGCATAATAAAGAGATCAAAATCATATATTGACTTTGATTTATATATTCCAAATATACACTTCAAGGGCAGACCTAATAATTGAAATCTTTTTAGAGAAAACAATACGACATTTCAATTATTATGAATACTTTCAAATGGACGAATTCAGAATGCTTTGAATTTTTTGGAACCATAATATCCAGAACTGATAATAATGATTACTTATGACGTATTTTAAATTATTTTTAATGACCTCTAGGCTCTAAGTGTTTGACATTATTTACTATTGTAAAATTATTTTTTGAGCAAAAACTCTTTTTTAAGCAATTCCAAAGGGCACTATTATTATATAAATTGCAAGCATCAATGTGTTTTTTAATCGAATTAATTTGAATATTAAAATTTTTGGGTCATTTTGAATTTAATCATTTTAGGATAGGATAGGTTTGGGTTTGGATTATTCAAATTTAAGGTTTTGGTTTTCACAATGATATCATTTCGAGTTCGAACCTTTTGGGTTCGAGTTAGATCCAAATTCAGAATTGATAATTATATGATTAGAAGGGTGTGGTATAGGGAGGGAGCTGGAATTAAATATTAGAAGACGCTGAAATATTGAATTTTAAAATATACAATGACTTAATAAGTATTTAAATTTAAAATTTAGTAGAAAATGTCTAATTAATTTGTTTAATATTTAAATTTGTAAAAACCATGACCGACTATTAGGGGAGCACCATGAGCGACTGCTCAAGGGCCCTAAAAATTAATTATTCTTATTTTCTAAATTACCAAATGATTAAATTATTCTAACATTAAAATTGTTATTAAACTAATAAATTTGAGAACACGAGTTCATCTTTTTTGGTTCATCTCTACTTGATTAAATATTTAATAAATCCTTGTATGATTTAATTTAAATACTTAGTTTTACAGAAAACAAAATATTATTAGACCAAAATTTATCAAATGTATAAAATTTTTAACAGGGACGAAGCCCTCCTTAATCGAAGGATTGTTATATAGAGACACAAGTTTGTGATTGTTTGAAGATCTTAAAAACAGAGGCCTTTTTGTAGAAGGAACTAAGGCCCTTTGGTGGAGACTATGTCTTTATGACATCGTAAGGCGATATGTGCAACGCCCCAGGTTTAGGGTCGGGAGATAACCGAGTTTAGTTAAACCGGTTCATGTTAATTTAACTAAGAGAAAACATTTTTTATTGAATTCAAAAAGGGGGTTTTGATGAGTAAGGGCAAAAAGGGGAATTTGGAACTTAAAAAAAGGGTTTTAAAATATCATCATCTTCTCCAAGTTTTTTTTTTTTTCACGTTACTTTTCAAAACCTCCATTGTTACTATTCCATTGCTCCCACCTTTCCCACAAGCAAGTTTTCAAGAAACAGTGGAAACAAGTTTGGGTCCATTGGACGCGAGACCGGGTAGTTCGGAGGCTTGAATCGGTGTTTCGACAAACGTTTTGGTCCTATCGATGAGTAGAAATGTTTTGAGAGTTTAGGTTGAGCTCGAAAGGCCAACCTAAGCTCGAGAGTAAGTATTTAAAGTTTACATTTTACTTTTTCCGGAAATTTTTTTAAGTTTGTTATGCTTTGTTGATATGAGATGATGGCGTGCAATCGATTTATGAATGTGGAATTGCTATGTTGGTTTATGTGATGTTGAGTATTGACAAATATGTGAGTCTTACCTGGTATAATTGGTCGACCATAGGATCAGAGTGCACTTGTAAAATTCGCGCGTGGCCCTAGTGATGTAAGATGCCATTAGAGAGGAGTACGGTGAAGTAAGATGCCACCGAAAGCTTTATTGTAGACCTCGGTGATGTAAGATGCCATCGTGAGTCTTATTGTTCTTATAGATTCGGTGATGGAAGATACCATCGAGTCCAATCTGCGTATCCGAGTAACGTAACCATAATTGCCATAATACTCTTGTGTTGGAAAGTTGAATGTTAACTTGGTGAATATTGAAAGTCATGTCATGTTGTTTATGTTGTTGCATTGCTTGATTTAAGATTCCAAGCACGTGTAATATTGTTGATACTTTTGTTGGTGAAATTCATGCTTGTGGCCTTGTTTTTAATTTATCAATGGTTTTGCTAAAAACTGCAATGTTGTTGTGGTTTTAAGCACCGCTCACTAAGCTTTATGTTTACGTCCTCCTTTCCAACAATGCAGATCGTTAGCGTTTTGGGAAGCAAACGAAGGCGATGGAGAGGCTCCGGTGTTTGTAGCTTAAGCTCAAGTATGGTTTTTAAGTTGTAATGATTGGTTTAGCAATAGGAATACTTATGGTTGTCTTTAGGGAGGTTGTTGTAGACTCCCATGTGTTTGGCCATTTTTCCTACATGTTTTATAAATGTTGATACGATGTTATTTTGATGCTTGCTATGGATGTTAGTTAAATGCTATGTGTTTTGGCTTGTTGGTGTTTTTGGTGCTAAGTGTTCTTCTGAGCTTTTGAGGTTGAAATTCATATTTGCGTTTATGCATGTTTTAAGCTTGTCTTTAGGGTGCTTTGCCTCTAGATTGTTTGTTTAATATGTTGCCATATGGTTTGTGATCTTTCGGGATAAGTTTGGGAATGTTCGGGGATGCCAAAATGCATTTTCGGGCCAATCTATGCCCAAGTGTTTCGAAACGTCTAGTATTGTTTCGGAACGGACATGCTTTTGGGGCACCCGTATCGGAATGGGGGTGGTGCCATTTCGGTACGTTTTGGCTTTGGAGACTTCCGTTTCGGAACCATAGGGAACCGTTCCGGAACGACCTAATGTTGCTTTTTGAATGAGAGCCCACGTTTCAGAACGGGCAGTTCTGTTTCGAAACGCATGTAGTTAAAACGGTTAAAGGACATCTTTGAAGGTTTCCAAATGTTACGTTTTAGTCCCTAATGCTCGTATGCTTCCTAAACGAGTTTATATGTGTCGTTTGAGCTATTTTGCCTCGTGTGCATGAAACTTGACTAATGAACTACTTGGTAAGGTTAAATTACCTTTGTGCCCATGATTTGTGTGGTTTTTGCAGAATGGTCCTTCGTGACTATTTGTCTCCAATTGGACATCCGATTGATGTCCGATTGAGACGCTGTTTCTTCTGTTGTAACCCTTAACACCATAGGACCATTAAATTGTATTTAGACAAGATAAATCTTAATTTAGGGTTGTTAATTGGAGAGAAATTCTCGAATTTTTCTCTGGTTATCCCCGTGTAACTCTCCCGATTCGGTCTTGTGACTAGACCAGGCCGAGGGGGTTACATTTGGTGGTATCAGAGCCTCGGTTACGAGGTTTCTTCGAGAAGGTAAGTCAGGTAAGTTTATTCTGTGTATGTTTGCCTGAATTGCACGATGTTTGTGAGCATGACCTTGTGTTCCTGTCAATGTTTGAAAGTTGGTCAAGCATTCACATTGCTAGGTATTATTATGGAAAGGTGGTTTTGATTTAAAGGAGCTTAACACACGGATCTCTGTCTTTGCTAACCCAATATTTATCTTGTGATTTGTGTTTGTTGTTTTCGATTTGTTTTTTTTGTTATGGTGAGACCAGGAGGACGACCTAGAGCGGGTGACCAAGCACCCGATGATGCGCTTCCTGCTCTCGATGGTAATGGGGCGAATGCTAAAAGTGATGGTAATGGACCTCAGGTTGGTCAGGGTCAGGCTGGTGTGGATATGGCACAGTTTCTTCAGACTTTAGTCGGAGCTTTCCAGACGACTGTTGCTGGTCTTCATGCTGCAGCACCACCTCAGGGTGCGGGGACAAGTTTGCCCCTTGAGCGACTTCGTAGCCTAGGCGGAGTCAAGTTTCGTGGTATGTCTCTCGAGGGTTCGGAGGCATGGCTTGAGAGTGCGACACACATCTTGGGTCAGATGGAGTGCTCGAACACTCTTAAGTTGGGTTGTATTGTCTCGTTGCTTCAGGGAGATGCGTATGCTTGGTGGACCACAGTTATCTCAGGTATGCCCGAGGCCGAGGTTACTGGGAGTTCTTCTGTAGTGCGTTCCGCAAGAAGTACCTTGGTGCTCGTTATCAGGACGAGAAGAAGAGAGAATTCATGGCTTTAATGCAAGACAGTATGTCCGTATTCGAGTATGAGGTACAATATGCTTCAGAGTTGGTCTAAACTGAGAGGGAAAGGTGTGAACGGTTCCATTACGGGTCGGTTACGGAGGTGAAGATCTACATGCTTGCTTCTGATTACACCGAGTTCGATGTCTTGGTCTCTAGGGCCAAGGACATTGAACAAAGTCTAAGTTTGGCTGCTCGATCGGGTGGATCCAGTTCAGGGAAAAGGTCCGCCGAGTGGGAGCGAAACCGTAACAAGAGGCACAAGGATAGAAGGCACCAACTGGACTTTAGGTGTGGAGGTGGTAACATGGGACGAGGCCATTAGGGTCAAGGTTTTGTTGCTCGCACACCCGAGTGTGCTAGATGTGGGAGGAACCATTCCGGAGAGTGTTGGGGTACTTTTTGCGCTTGTTGGAACTATGGATCTCAGGCGCATTTGAGGCGTGAGTGTCCTCCTTCGGATAGGGATGGTCAAGCACTGGCTAGAGCTGTTGAGTATTAGAGAGGTCGTGGGCGCGACTGCGGTAACTTCCAACCGAGAAATTATGGTCAGAGAAATATGACTCATGTTGTCGCGGTACAGCCCGAGGGAGGTGGACCGGCTAGGGTTTATGCACAGTGTGAGGCTGGGAATGAGACAAATGTGATCGTAGGTAATTTTGTGTTACAATCCTTGTATTTGCTTTCGTTGATTGATTCTGGCTTGACACATTCGTATATTTTGGGTGAGCATGTAGGATCTTTAGGTTTGCCTTTTGAGTTGTTAGACATAGGCATAAATGTTACGAGTTCCTTTGGTGAGACAATTGTAGTTAGGAAAGTGTTCAGGAGATGTCCCTTGATGGTTCAGGGTCACATGTTTCCCGTTGATATGATGGAACTGCCGCTTTATGGTTTTGATGTGATTTTGGGTATGGATTGGCTTGTGGAGCATAGAGCTAGGATAGATTTTGAGACTAAAAGAGTTTCCTTGAGACTTTCCGATGACTACGAAGTGGTAGTAGTTGGCGAGAACATTAAGTTCTTGTCCAATGTTGTTTCTGGTTTAGAAGCTCAGAGATTGATGGATTTAGGTTGTCAAGCTTATTTGGCCTACGTGATGAATCCGAATATGAGTGAGGTTAGACCGTAAGATATCATAACATTTTGTGACTTCCCGAGTGTTTTTCCAAAAGAATTGCCTGGTTTGCCTCCAGATATGGATGTTGAGTTTGCTATCGAGACATATTCAGACTCTGCTCCCATATCGATTGCTCCGTATAGAATGGTACCTAAAGAGTTGAAAGAGTTGAAGACATAGCTTCAGGAACTGTCAGATAGAGATTTTATTAGGCCTAGTATTTCGCCTTGGGGTGCTCCGATTTTTTTTGTGAAGAAGAAGGATAGCAATATGAGGATTTGCATAGATTATAGGCAGTTGAACAAGGTAACGGTAAAGAACAAGTATCCCTTGCTGCGAATTGATGATTTGCTTGATCAATTGAGAGGTGCTTCAGTATTTTTAAAGATTGAATTGAGATCGGGTTACTATTAGTTGAAGGTAAAAGGATGTGGACATACCGAAGATAGCTTTCCGTACGCAATACGGACACTATGAGTTCTTGGTAATGCCCTTCGGTTTGACTAATGCCCTAGCTGCATTTATGGACATGATGAACCGAGTGTTTCACGAGTTTTTGGATAGGTTTGTAGTAGTGTTCATAGATGACATTTTAGTGTACTCCAGGACCGAGGAAGAACATGGTGAGCATTTGTGGTTAGTGCTTCAGAATTTGCTTGATAATCAGTTGTATGCCAAGTTAAGTAAATGTGAGTTTTGGATTAGAGAAGTAGTCTTCCTAGGTCATGTGATCTCAGCCGATGGGATTAGTGTGGATTCCAAGAAGATAGAAGCAATAGTGAGTTGGAAAAAATCGAAGTCAATGACAGAAATCTGTAGTTTTCTAGGTTTGGCTAGGTATTACCGAAGATTTGTTGAGAGGTTCTCGAAGATTGCAACGGCTTTGACTAAGTTGTTACAGAAAAATGTCCCGTATGAGTGGACAGATGCAAGACAACAAGCATTTGAGAAGTTGAAGAAAGCATTGACAAAAGCTCCTATTTTGATTCAGCCTGAACCAGGGAAAGAGTTTGTAATCTATAGTGATGCATCATATGTAGGTTTAGGTTGTGTGCTTATGCAAGAGGGAAGAGCTGTAGCTTATGCTTCGAGACAGTTGAAGGTCCACGAGAAGAATTACCCCACTCATGACATAGAGTTAGCTGTTGTAGTGTTTGCTCTGAAGATTTGGAGACATCACCTTTATGGTGAGAAATGCACAATTTACACCGACCACAAGAGTTTGAAATACTTGATGACTCAGAGAGAGTTGAACCTTAGATAACGTAGGTGGTTAGAGCTTCTTAAGGATTATGACCTCACAATAGAGTACCATCCGGGTAAAGCGAATGTAGTGGCTGATGCTTTGAGTAGGAAGGTAGCAGTTGAGTTACGAGCTATGTTTGCGAGATTGAGTGTGTCACGAGATGGTGGTTTGATAGACGAGCTACAGGTTAAACCATCATTAGTTCAGTTGATTCGAGAGAAACAGTTGCAAGACCAATCCTTTGGCACCTCACGTGCAAGATATAACCGAGGGTAAACTCACAGATTTCTGCTTTGGTGAGAATGAGATCTTATGTTTTAAGAATAGGGTAGTTGTTCCAAAAGACGTCGAGTTGAGACGTACTATTTTGAATGAAGCTCATAAAATTCCTTTTGCTATGCATCCAGGTAGTACGAAGATGTATCGTGGGTTGAAAGATGAGTACTTCTGGATTGGGTTAAAGAAAGATGTAGCCGAGTTTGTGAGTAAGTGTATGGTTTGTCAGCGAGTTAAGGCCGAGCATCAGCTTCCTTCAGGTTTGTTACAACCGCTGAAGTTTCCGGAATGGAAGTGGGAACGAATTACCGTGGAATTTGTGTCAGGTTTACTGTTGACTCCTTCAAGGAAGAATTCAATATGGGTGATAGTTGACAGATTCACTAAGTGTGCTCATTTCATACCTGTTCATACTACTTACACCTTAGATAGGTTGGGTGAGTTGTATATCAGTGAGATTGTGAGGCTACACGGTGTACCGAAGTTGATTGTGTTAGATAGAGATATGAGGTTTACGGCCAGATTTTAGGAGTGTTTGCATCGAGCCTTGGGAACTTGGTTGAACTTTAGTACTTCGTATCACCCACAGTCAGATGGTCAGTCAGAGAGAGTTATTTAGGTGTTAGAGGACATGTTGAGGTGTTGCATCATCGACTTTCAGGGCTCATGGGAGAAACACCTATCGTCAGTAGAGTTTGCGTACAATAACAGTTATTAGGCTAGCATACAGATGGCACCATATGAAGCTCTGTATGTTAGGAAATGTAGAACTCTTGTTTGTTGGGCCGAGGCCGGACAGAAACTTGTACCGATGCCAGACTTGCTTAAAGGCACTACCGAGAAAGTAAAATTGATTTATGATCGCTTGAAGGAAACTTTAGACCGATAGAAATCATATGCCGATTTGAAGAGAAGAGATATTGAGTATGCTATCGGTGACAAAGTGTTCTTGAAGGTTTCCCCGTGGAAAAAGGTAATGAGGTTTGGTAAAAAGGGGAAGTTAAGTCTGAGATTCATTGGTCCTTACGAGGTAGTTGAGAGGATTGGTCCTGTTGCGTATAGGTTGAGATTGCCATCCGAGCTTGAGAAGATTCATGATGTGTTTCACGTTTCGATTCTCCGAAAGTATAGATCAATCCCGTCTCATGTTATGCCAGTGGAAGAGATTGAATTGAATCCAGATTTATCGTATGATGAAGAACCAGTTGGGATTCTAGCCACCGATAGTAAAGTTTTGCGTGGGAGGGCCATAGAGTTGGTGAAGGTCTTATGGAGACATCGGGGTGTGGAAGAAGCCACTTGGGAGAGAAAAGCGGACATGGAAGAGCAATTCCCGTACCTCTTTCCATCAGGTAAATTTTGAGGACGAAAATCCTTAAGTGGGGGAGAGTTGTAACACCCCGTGTTTAGGGCCGGGAGATAACCGGGTTTGGTTAAACCGGTTCAGGTTAATTTAATTGAGAGAAAACATTTTTTATTGAATTCAAAACGGGGTTTTGACGAGTAAGAGCAAAAAGGGGAATTTGGAACTTAAAAAAGGGTTTTAAAATATCATCATCTTCTCAAAGCTTTCTTTTTTCACGTTACTTTTCAAAAACCTCTATTGTTACTATTCCATTGCTCCCACCTTTCCCACAAGCAAGTTTTCGAGAAACAAGAGAAACAAGTTTGGGTTCGTTAGACGCGAGACCGGGTAGTTCGGAGGCTTGAATCGGTGTTTCGGCAAACGTTTTGGTCCTATCGACGAGTGGAAATGTTTTGAGAGTTTAGGTTGAGCTCGAAAGGCCAACCTAAGCTCGGGAGTAAGTATTTAAAGTTTACATTTTACTTTTTCCGGAAATTCTTTTAAGTTTGTTATGATTTGTTGATATTAGATGATGGTGTGAAATCGATTTATGAATGTGGAATTACTATGTTGGTTTATGTGATGTTGAGTATTGGCAAATATGTGAGTCTTATCGGGTATAATTGGTCGACCATAGGATTAGAGTGCACTTGTAAAATTCGTGCGTGGCCTGTAAGATGCTATTAGGGAGGAGTACAGTGAAGTAAGATGCCACATGAAGCTTTATTGTAGACCTCGGTGATTTAAGATGCTATTGTGAGTCTTGTTGTTCTTATAGATTCGGTGATGTAAGATGCCATCGAGTTCAATCCGCGAATCCGAGTAACGTAACCATAATTGCCATAATACTCTTGTGTTGGAAAGTTGAATGTTAACTTGGTTGAATATTGAAAGTCATGTCATGTTGTTTATGTTGTTGCATTGCTTGATGTAAGATGCCAAGCATGTGTAATATTGTTGATACTTTTGTTGGTGAAATTCATGCTTGTGGCCTTGTTTTTAATTTATCAATGGTTTTGCTAAAAACTACATTGTTGTTGTTGTGGTTTTAAGCACCGCTCACTAAGCTTTACGCTTACGTGCTCCTTTCCAACATTGCAGATCGTTAGCGTTTCGGGAAGCAAGGAAGGCGAGGGAAAGGCTCCGGTGTTCGTAGCTTAAGCTCAAGTATGGTTTTTAAGTTGTTATGATGGTTTAGCAATGGGAATACTTGTGGTTGTCTTTAAGGAGGTTGTTGTAGACTCCCATGTGTTTGGCCCTTTTTCCTACATGTTTTATAAATGTTGATACAATGTTATTTTGAGGCTTGCTATGGATGTTAGTTAAATGCTATGTGTTTTGGCCTGTTGGTGTTTTTGGTGCTAAGTGTTCTTTTGAGCTTTTGAGGTTGAAATGCATATTTGCATGTATGCATGTTTTAAGCTTGTCTTTAGGGTGCTTTGCCTCTAGATTGTTTGTTTAGTATGTTGCCATGTGGTTTGTGATCTGTTGGGATAAGTTTGGGAACGTTCGGGGATGCCAAAATGCATTTTCGGGTCAATCTGTGCCCAGGTGTTTCAGAACGTCATGTATTGTTTCAGAACGGACAGACTTTTGGGGAATCCGTATCAGAACAGGGGTGGTGCAGTTTCGGTATGTTTTGCCTCTAGAGACTTTCGTTTCGGAACCAAGGGGAACTGTTCCAGAACGGCCTAATGTTGCTTTTTGAATGAGAGCCCACGTTTCGGAACGTGTATTCCTGTTTCGAAACTCATGTAGTTAAAACAGTTAAAGAGCATCTTTGAAGGTTTCCAAATGTTACGATTTAGTATTTAATGCTCGTATGCTTCCTAAATGAGCTTATATGTGTTGTTTGAGCTATTTTGCCTCGTGTGCATGAAACTTGACTAATGAACTACTTGGTAAGGTTAAATTACCTTTGTGCCCCTGATTTGTGTGGTTTTTGCGGAATGGTCCTTCGTGACTGTTTGTCTCCAATTCGCCATCTGATTGATGTCCGATTGAGACATTGTTTCTTCCGCTGTGACCCTTAACACCATAGTACCATTAAATTGCATTTAGACAAGATAAATCTTAATCTAGGGTTGTTAATCGGAGAGAAATTCTCGGATTTTTCTCCGGTTATCCCCGTGTAACTCTCCCAATTTGGTCTTGCGACTAGATTGGGCCGAGAGGGTTACAATGTGACAACAATTTAATAATGTGCATCGATTCAACTGTCCCTAGAATCACATTTTTAGATCAAATACTGAAAATGGATAGAACGAAAAAGCATATTACAAATGGGTTCTTAGGTCATGAGCAACATTAATCAGCCAATCATATGGACAATAAGGTTTTTCAAAGTTCTTAGCTACCCAATTTGTAGTCGAGTTACAAGGGCACGGAACAAAAGAAAACAAGCAAGATTGAAAGACGAGGAAAAAATATAATGTCCTCTTCTAATAGCCACCGATTCCCAAGCCGAAAGGTTCTCAGAGTTTATGCGGTTAATAGTGCCCAAGTTATCTGATTGATTTGGACTGACTACTCGACGACCAGACCCAATTGACTACCCGACCCGGCTAGGGGTGTTCAAAACCTGCTTTAGTTAGCACTGTTCAAAACTACTCGATCTGGTTGACACAGACCGACTACCCGACGACCCAAAATGAAAGAGCATGTATTTTACTAAAAAAATTACCTGACTGGGTACTCGACCCGAGATTTTGTTTTCTTGGTAGTTGGGCCGGGTCTGGGCCGAATTATTTTTGTAATCGGATATTCGACCTGACTCGATACTTTTAATATATTTATTTTTAGTTTTAAATTATATTTTTATTTTAGGTTTCTTAATATTTTCACCTAAAATTAAATTTAAATCTCTAAATTGTTTTTATGTTTGTATTATGTACTTTTAGGTTTTAAAATTTTAAATATATTTTTATTAATTTGTTAATACAAGATTCGAAAGAAAAAACAAGATTAATATTTTAATGTCTTTTTGGTGATAAACTTTAATATATATATATATATATATATACACACACATACATATATCCAAATATTCATATTAAAACTAGCTTCAAATTACTAATTTTTGTGTTTAGATTATGTATTATAAATTTTAAATTTCTTGTGTTTACTATGTGATTTATTTTAATTTTAAAATTCAAAAATAAATAAATAAAAAATGTGACCTGGCTACTCGTTACCCAATTTTTCGGGTACTTGAGTTTCACAGGTACTCGAATAGCGGATACCCGGTTAAAGCAGGTCGAGACACGAGCCGCCATATGTGATACCCAGATGAACCGAGTACCCGACAACGAACATCCCTAGCTTTAGCTGCATCAAAGAGCCACAATCGAATAACTTCAGATTCGGCCGAAGCTGTTGATCTGGACTGAAACTTGGAGGCCTCTCCTCCCAAAAAATCCCATAATCTCTAAAAATTGCCACGGCAGTAGCCGATCCAGAATTTTTAAAAAAGAAGGCATCAACATTCACTTTTTAGAATCCTCTATCAGGAGGGGTCCAATGCGAGCTATTGTCCCGAGTAACAACACAATCCTTATTCCGGTACAAAGAAATCGAAGCAAATTCTAAAAAGGCATTCACAACATGGTTCCAAACATCAAGAGGAGAGTCAACAATGCAGAGAAAACAAAATTATTTCTAGCTTTTTCATATTGACCAACATAGGAAAGAGATAAGATCACAACCATCGTTAAAATTTCCTTGATTGTTAAGAAATAAAATCTTGGACCACAATTTTGCAAACCAGGGAAAACTAGTCAACGATGGGGAGTAGCTAAAACATGATGTTCTTCAAACGGCTTGAACAAAAGGACAAACGAAGATCATGTGCTCAATGCTTTCAACCTTAGATCCACAACGAGGACATTTTGGACAAGAATGAAAAGCACCGTGAAACTTTGACTGGAGGTTACCTTTGGTAGGAAGAATGTTGTGGCATAATTTCCATAAGAAAGACCTGATTTTTGGGGGCACCTTAAGGTTCCATAAGGATTTCCACATTTGTTGATTACGGTGATATTGACAATGCTTCTTGGATTCTTATTATTGGTACTCAGATTCATAAGAAAATGATAAACAAATCTCACAGAGTAAACACCATTTTTATTGTCTGGCCAAATCAAGACATCTTGTGTCAACGCCCCACCAATAGGCTTCCATTTCAACATTCGAGAATAAGGTTGAGAGTTTATTTTTGCCCCATCTCTCCGTATCCTCTAAAATAAGCCTTGAAACTGTGATATCTTTGCACCATAAGAGTTTTGGGGAAGAAATCCTAAAGAGCGGGGATCGAAAGATCCAATTATCATCCCATATTGACACTTTTCTTCCATTTCCAATTCTCTACATATACCCCTTGACAATAGTTTGAATGACATCTCTAATACCAATCCCAGCCCAAAAAGGGTTGTGACATGGTGGGGCCGAGAGAATATCTCCATTAGAGAAGTAAATGCCACGAAGAATTTGTGATAGAAAGGATCCTGCATTTTTCAAGATCCTCCGAGAGACTTTAGAAACAAGTGCTTGGTTGAAAGTTCTCAAGTCCCGAAATCCAAGTCCCCCATTAATTTTTGGAAGGCACATTTTCTTCCAGTTAAGCCAACAGATGCCCATTTCTTTGTCATTGGAATTGTTCCACCAAAACCGGAAAATCATAGAACTCAGTTCATCACAAAAAGTAACCGGTAAAAGGAAACATTGCATCACATATGACGGGATAGCCTGAACCACAACTTTAATCAAAATTTCTTTCCCTGCTTGTGAAAGGCATTTCGCTTTCCAACCTTGTAGCTTATTTCAGATCCGATCTTTGATAAAGCACATGGCTTCTTTCTTGCTTCGACCCCATATCGGAGGAAGACCCAAGTAGGCATTGTTTTCTTCCATCAATTTGAAGCCAAGAATGTTTGAAAGATGGGTCTTCTTGCCAACACCCAGGTTCAAAAAAAAAAAGAAACCCGATAAGTTACCAAAATTGACCTCTGACCAATTGCTCTTTGAAAGTCACTTAACAAATTTAGAATTTTAGCACAATTAACCTCATCGACTTTGGTGAAAAGGATACAGTCATAAGCAGACATTAAGTGACTGAGAGTCAAACACCTTCTTTTCATTTTGAAACCCTTGAGGGAAGAGTTCTCTAATTTCCTATTGAGCAACCAAGTAAAAACATTGGAAACAAGAAGGAACAAGAACGTGGAAAGGGGATCCCCTTTTTGAAGCCCCTTTCCTGGATAGAAATCCTCGCGTCTTTCCCCATTAATAATTAGGGAAAAGGAAACTGAAGTAACACACTGTCTAACTCTATGTATCCACCAGTCATTAAAACCCATCTTGTGCATAATAAGAAAGAGAGCATTCCAATCAATCTTATCATATGCCTTTTTCATATCGATCTTAAGGGCCATAAAACCATTAGAGCCATTCTTTTTCCTCTCAGTAGCATGAAAGGCTTAACGAGCAATAATAATGTTATCGTGACCGAGTCTTCCATTAACAAAAGCCGACTGAGAAGAAGGAATGATATTAGGAAAAGTTTTTTTGAAGCGGATTACCATAATCTTTGTGATGATTTTGAAAGAGAAATTGCATAAGCTTATGGGTCTAAAGCGATTAACTTCACACAGATTCTTCTTTTTGGGGATTAGCATAATATTGGTTTTGTTTAGCTCATAATCAAGAATGCCAAATTTAAAGAACTGATTTACCATGGCAAAGAGATCATCTTTAATAATATCCCAAAAGGAGTGGTACAAAGAACCTGAGAAATCATCTGGACCAAGAGACTTCATAGAACCCATTCCGAAGACCGCAACCTTGACATCTTCCTCTGAAAATTGAGAACAAAGCATTTGGTTCATCTCTTGACGGACCACATTAGGAACAATATCTGAGATGAGAACATAGTTAATCGAAGAGTCTTTGGCATACACTTTTTGGAAATGCTCTTGTAGCTGGCTTGCTATGGTCGAATCTTCTTCAATCCAAGTTTCCTGATTGGTTTTTACTCTACAAATTGCATTAGTCCTATGATTTTGAATCGTAATGGCATGAAAGAATTTGGTATTCATGTCTCCGAGATTGAGCCAATATACCCTAAACACTACACCAAGTTTGGTATATAGCGGCGTTTTTTGCGGCGTTTTTAGGTCAAACGCCGCTAGTTTTATACATATCGCGGCGATTATGGAGAAAACGCCACTAAATAATAAACTTTGCGGTGTTTTTAGATTAAACGCCGCTAATTTTATACCTATAGTGGCGTTTTTAATACAAACGCCGCAATATACTAATAATGGGAGTGATTTAGTGGCGTCTATTTTGTCAAACGCCGCAAATGTTTGCCCTTTAATAGCGGTTGGTTTAACAAATGCCATAATATTTTCATTGCCTATTACTCTTCCTTACACACGATCTCCCAATACCAAATATCAAATCCCTAAATTTTTGTTTCTCTCTCACCACTCTCTCGTCGTCGGGAACCAGGATAGCAAACTACGACTAGAAACTTCTGAATTGATAGAGAGAGGGGAGAAAGTTGGTGGGAGAAACATAAGCACAAAATCGACAGGGCGGGGGACCATTCCCACCATCGGCGAGAGGTCCACCTCCGCCCCTTCGCCCTCGCTTTGAGCGTGCTGATCGCGAAAAGGTAGTCCTCTCTATTTCTATATCCCTAAATATTTGAAATTCTAGGGTTTCAAAGCATTTAATCTACGTACTTTTTATTTGGGAATCTTGAATCTGTGATTGTTGCATAGGGATTCTAGGGTTTCAAATCTGAATTTGTGTTTGTTTCTTTGGTAAAACTGTAGTGGGCAGAAATCATTCACATGGGCGGATCTTCCTTCAAAATTCCTGATAAAATATGTACAATTTCCTGTGAGTAGCTGTTGTTTTTCTTCTCTATGTAAATCATGATTGTTGCTCTAATACTTTAATGATTGCATCTATTATTTGCAGGTGTTCTTAGCTTCAACTCATTTAAACTATGTGGACTGTAATCGATGGCTTGGTGATTTCATATTGACATTGTCAAAGGTAAACTATTTTCCCTATATATTGTTAATTGTTATAGCATCTTTCATGGAAAGCTCAAGTATGAATTACTAAGCATTGTCACGTTGTTGTTGTTGAATGACCTTTGGATACATGACTTCCCCAAGTAGTATAAATTGCAAGGCAGCTTTCGGATGTCTTAGTTTTATTGTCATTTGGCATTATATTTCCTCCTTTTCTAAGGTCACTGTTGGTACTTGAAATATAGATCTGAGATGAAGGTCACTATTGGTATTCATTTAGTGTGGTATAATGTTTAAGCAGGTATGTCACTTTGTTTAATCTTTCAATTTGAACAAGGAGAGTTTGGATGTTGAGCAGTTCATGTCCACTGTAAAGGACACATGCATACATGGTAAGCATGTTATGCTTTTGCTTAATTTAAAATTTCTTTGCTATTCTATCATCCTCCATGACTTGAGTCAATTTAAAGCAGATAGAGTTTTGGATGCAGGCTTTGAGGAGAAACTAAGAGTAGTTTTCCAATGCTTGCCAAAGAATCGGCAAACTTTGTTATTTTCTACAACAATGACCAGTGATATGCAAACACTGCTTGAACTTTCTGCCAACAAGGCCTATTTCTATGAGGCTTATGAAGGCTTCAGGACAGTTGAAACTCTTAAGCAATAGTATGTTTTCATGCCAAAGATTATGAAGGATGCTTATCTTGTTCACATTTTGTCTAAATGGAAGACATGAATATCCGCTCAGCCATGATATTTGCCACAAGATGCAGGTATCAAAATCTTTGAGTTGATTGGTTCTTTTCCTTTTTATGATTAGTATGTCATCTTATTATTGTTGTTGTTGTTCTAACAACTACAATTGGTTAAGTTGTGTACAAACTACAATATTCCACCTTCTAGATGTTATAGTAGTTGTGATTCTTTTCTCCTTAGTAGCTTTATCAGAATTTATTTTAGATGATATTTACCTTTTTTTTATCTTTCTTACTCATATATTTGAGATGTTTCCTTATCTCTGATGATCTTTTGCTTATATTTCTTTCTAATATGTTTCTTCTAACTTTCTATTGTTTTTTTTTTTGCTTTGTTACGCATCTTACTTGGCCATAGAATCTTTGGCATGGGCATTTTGTCTTACTTGGCCATAGAATCTTTTGCTTCTATGTTGATGTTGTAACATGAACGAGCTTAATGTGGTTGACAGGCAGCCGGATAGAGATTCGAGATGGTGGTCGGTAGTTGTGTTGACCAAGAGCTAGTGGACCGGGAAAGAGAGGCATAGGAACAAAATATGTAGAGGGATTAAATTGTGAAAATATACTTTTTGTAATGAAATAAATATTTTGTTTAACCAATATTTTTTAGATGAAATAAATATTTTATTTAACAAATATTTTGAATTTGTAATTGACATTTTTTGACGAAATAGAAATAAGGAAAAAATAATTTTTATTATTAATTTATTTCCCCTACAATCAAGTTTAGCGGCGTTTGAAAAATAAAACGCCACTAAAAGTCAGGCTATTGTGGCGTTTGTAAAATAAAACGCCACCAAAGGTCAGGCTTTCGCGGCGTTTGAAAAATAAAACGCCACTAAAGAACAGTTATTTGCGGCGTTTGTAAAGACAAACGCCGCTACAGAACTTGGCTTTTTGCGGCGTTTGCAGAAATAAACGCCACTAAAGAACACTTATTTGCGGCGTTTTTTACCTAAAAACGCCGCGAACTATTGCGGCGCAGCTTTAAGCGGCACTTCTTGCGGCGCTTTTCTAAGTGCCGGGAAAGTTTTTAGCGGCGCTAAAAAACGCCGCTATAGAGTTAAAAAAAACGCCGCTAAAGAACTGTTTTGTTGTAGTGAAAACATTGATGCCAATGTCTTTCTTCACTTTCCCACAGCTTAAACAACTCATTCTTTAGCTCTTTAACTTCGACAGCTTTATTAGAGGATAAAGGAGAGTCTTGAAATCTTTTAATCTTGCAAAGAAGTTCTTCATTCCTTCTATTCTTCCTGAATTTTTCTCGGTTCCATTTGATGAGCTTTACCTTTGTTCTTTTTTAACTTTTTCCCAAACAACTTGTTATTTAAGATTGTAATCTCGGTCCCACACTTCTTTGACATTTTGAGCACTCACATCTTCTATGAGCCATTTAGACTCAAATTTGAATCCCTCTTTCCTTCCTTATTCAGACCATTAGGAAGCAAGAATAAAGGGCAATGGTCTGAAGCAATGACAACATCCGCTATAAGAATAGCCTTTGGGAAGAAAGTGCTCCACTTAATAGGCGATAACGAACGATCAAGCTTTTCAAGGATGGCTTCATCTTCGCACCTTTGATTAGACCACGTAAAGGTACTTCCTTTCAGAGAGAAGCAGGTTTTTTAAAGAAAATCAAAATACCATTTCGATAAAAAATGGTCAAAAGGGGCTCCTCCCATTTTATCCTCAGGTCGAGCAATAACATTGTAGTCACCAACAATACACCACCTAACATTCAAATCATTTCTCATGGAGGAAAGCATCTCCCAAAAGACATTTTTTCATCATTGTAGGGAGGGCCATAAATGAAGGGTCCAAACCATTCCTCTCCACCATTAACAGAAATCTTTGAATCAATAAGATTTTTATCCGCATAAAGGATGGTGATATTAAAATCATCTTTCCACCAAAGGGCAAGACCACTAGCAGTAGCAATTGGATCAACATAAAAGAAGTTGTTGATTTTCATTTTCATTCTAATTTATTCAAGGTACCTTTTTTTCTGCTTCGTCTCATTGAGAAAGAAAATACTAGCATGGTACTTAAAAACTGCATTCTTGACTGCTTTAATCGTATCTTTGTTTCCCAACCCTCTTAACATTCCAAGCCATCAAATCCATGACCAAAGGAAACACAAATTCAAAAGAAACAGAAATGAGGCAGACGAAACCAGAGGCTCCCAGCAGGAAAACCAATAGAAAAGCAAGGAATAGAAGAACAATACAATCCAACCAGAAAGCAAACAAGAGTTCCAAAAGAAGAAAAAAAGAAGCTAAGGATGAGATAAGAGGGGAGTGTTGTCACTAAATTTTCACCTCAGTTTTAAATAATTCAAAAAGAATCCTTTTCCCTTAAAATAATATAAGGCCAACCCTTTTCTAAATTAAAAAAAGCAACAAAAACCCATCTTTACAAACCCATTCTTGAAGCCCACTTCAAAAGAAAAAAACAAACAAAACCCATTAAAAAAAAGAAAGAAACAACCCATCTTTTAAAGAAAGAAAAAAAAGAAAATGTGATAAAAATAAAAATAAAATAAATAATAATGATAGTAATTAATGTAAAAAAAGAGAAATAAAATTAAAAAAAAACAATAAATAAAAATAGCAAAAGAACAACAACAAAAACAACAAAAAATAAAAGGGGGAATAAAAGGAAAAAGAAAAGTAAAAAAGGAGCCCACGCGCTCGAATCCCAGCCCAACAAACCCTCCTTTCGCGGTCTTCATGGTGGCCGACCGGCGTCTACCGGCCACGGCTGCCGACGCCGCTGGTACCGGCCGGTCCGCCTCGCCGCCGCCGACCCAATGCCACCAACCCCGCTCGCCGCCGCCGCCTATGCTCGCCGAAATCTGCAAAAAACCGAGACAATAGGTCAAACCCTAGACTCGAATCAAGGGGAAAATTCATCTTCGATATTTGACCAAATCGGATGAGGATTGAGGGGTTTTACCGAGAATCAAGTTCTTGGTCTGATTTTGGCTCCAATTTGGGGATTTAAACGCGGATTCTAGCTTGATTTGAAAGCTCAAGATTAGTATAAAACCCCCTCCCCTTCCTTTGTTTAACACACAATTGAAGTGAAAAACCACTTGAAAAAGCTTAGGAAAGAATCCAAATGTAACACCCCAATTTTGGGCTTAGAAGTTTTGGGTTTGAACCGGACCGGTCGGATTTTCGGTTCGAATATAAAAGGTGGTTTTAAGGAAAGCCTAGTTCGGGATGCATTAAAATATGGAAAAATATCCAAAAATCCTCTTTTATTATATATAAGAGAGTGGTGAAATCAATTTTACAAAATGAGGTTTGGAAATATGACATTTTGAGTTAGTGACTAAAATGTAATTTTTGAAAAGTTAGTTATAAAATCAAAAATATCTATTTCCCTCTTTTTCCTTTTATTAAAAATCATTAATTAAATCTTTAATATTAAGAAAAATCTGGAGAAAACTCTTCTTGGGTAAATTAGCTCCTTAAAGATTCAAAGTTTCAATCCTTTTAAAACAGTCACCAACTTTTCAAAAATTACATTTTAGTCACTAACTCAAAATGTGATATTTCCAAACCTCATTTTGTAAAATTGATTTCACCACTCTCATATGTTGCATTTGTTTAATGCATGAGTTAGATTGAAGGAGTAAGTGGTTTTTAAAGGTTTCTTGCTTGAGATGATTTTCAAGAATGAGAAAAATATAATGTGAAGTAGAAGTGTTTTTCAAGGGTTTTGTATTTAACTTTGCATATGATGTTCATGCATGGAAAGGTTAAATTGATGGTTTTGCAAGGTTGTGCTTTGAAGTGAGTTACTTAGCTTTTCTAAGCTAAGGGTTGGTTTTCATGTTTGAGCAATGCATGATTTAAAGCATGTTGTTTAAAAAGGGGTTTTCAAACATTGCTTTGGTTTATCGAAATGTGTTTCCTTTTTAAAGAGGTTTTATGACTCGCTGCATTGATGGTGTTTTGGTTTGAGCATTCCTCACTAAGCATTATGTGCTTACGCTCCTTTTTGTCCATCAATGCAGATATTTGAAGTTGGGACTGCAAGAAGCAAGGGATTCAAGGAGAGCTCCACTTGAGATGTATGTCTCGGTTAATAGCTATAGTTAATAAAGGCAATGGGGGGAGAGTCTTTTAAGTTGATGTTTAATGAGATTGTGTATGTTGGACAAGTTTGGTTTATGGTTTTGAACTATGTGGTTTAACGCTAGCAACGTTTGAATCTTCTTATTCATAAGTCGTTATGTTATGCTTCTTGTTTTAAAAGCATGATTAAGTGTTGGATGTGTTGAATGAGTTGGTGCACCTAGGGGTGGTTTTGTATCTAGATTTTGATGAAATTTTGTAGGTATGATGTTTGGCATGTTGTTGATTTATTGTGGAATGGTTTGGAGCATGTTTGATGGGGTTTAAAGGTGTTAAAACAGGCCTATCTGCTGTTTCTGGGCAGGGTGTTTCGAAACACCCTTGCCTGTTTCGAAACAGGCCCTTGATTTGGCCTGGGTGTTCCTGAACGACCTAGACCCGTTTCTGAACACTTTGGCTACTGCCAAGGGGTGTTCCTGAACGGCCTAGACCCGTTTCGGAACACTTGACCGTTGGGCATATTTTTGAAATGTTTTGAGGTTTGCGATCTTTACGTTTTAGTCCTGATTTTTTGTATGCGCAATTGCTTGAGTTCAAGATGTCCGTTTAAGGTGAAATTTGGCAGAGAGGCATGAAACATGACTAATTTCATATTGGTAACTTAAAAATTGGTAAAGTCCTCTTAATTTTCAGAATTTACAATTTGGTCCCTAAATTCGTATTTTGTGCAATTGGGTCCCTTATTGTTTTCCGATTGCTGTGATTTTTGAGTATGCTTATCTCAAGAGTATGCATAGGTTTAATGTGCATCTAGACAAGTTTAAAAAGAAAAAAAGGGTCGTTAATCAAGGTTGACTTTCGGGTTGACTTTGGTTTTCCCCGTGTAATCTTCATAGTTCGGGTCAACCGTCTAGGCCGGGCTAAAGGGGTTACACCAAAAATTCTCTAAAAAATTGTTCAAGAGTTTCTGGAATTTTTGAGTAGAAGTTCGAGCTTGAAAGCAATTTTCCGGAGGCGATTTGGAGCATTTCGAGAAGCCCGGAATCGAGTTCTTCGTTCGTCGTTTTTTGGTAAAATTTCTATCTTTCTTTTCCTTTATTTTTATTTTGATTTTTATGCTTGTTCTTGGATGATTTTTAGGTGTTTGTGTTTGTGTTGTTTGTGAATTTTAAGTTGCTTTCTCAAAGTCGGAAAATCGTTCTCGATTCCGGTAACTTTTTTGTTTTAAATTTCTGTTTTATTTTTAGTTTGATCTTTTGAAAATATTTGCATGCTAAAAAATATTGTTAGGATTGTTTTGATCTTTAGAAGTGTTGAAATGATTTTTTAGAGTGTTTAAATTAAAAATGCAATAATAAAATGAATAAATATGGTTTAATTGAAAAAACATAAAGTTAGGAATTTAATTAGGAAAAAACAATAATGCATGGGTGGAAATAATAAAGGGGCTTGATTTTGATTAATAAATATAAAAAAAGTTTTTTTTTTTTGAAATTGAGATGGGTTGTGTGATTTTGAAAAGAAAAAGATAAATAAAATTTCTTTTTTAGAAAAAAAATAAATAAGTCGTAAAGTTTTGTTTTTTAAAAAGGAAAAAGAAAAATAAAAAAGGATTTAAAAATAAGAGTTTAAGGTTTCATGATAAAAATAAATTTTGAAAAAACATAAAAGGAAGTTTTCTAGGGAAAAGTAAAGTTTATTTTAGAGGGTCGTTTTAAAAGAAAAAAACCTAAAAAATGAAAATAAGTTGTCTTTTTAAGAGAGAAATTCTTTTTTTGAAAAGTAAAAAACATAAAGGGTGAAACAATATAAAAATGAGAAAATGTAAAAAGGGTCTTGATTTTTAAAATCAAAAGTAAAAAAAGAAAGTAAAGGTTTTTTTAAGGAAAAATCACAAACGAAAATAGTGAGTTGTTTGTTTGCTTGTTTTAGAAATACGTTTAAAACTTAGGATTAGGGACTTAAGCTTAGATGGTGACATGTTATGTTTAAAAATGTTCTTCACACAAAAAAAAAAAATAAACTTGAACATACTTAAACCTTAAATTAGGAATAAAAGCCTTAGACGTTTTTTAGGGCTTTTAAATAATCGAACTTAGAAATGAATAAAAATGCTCAACACATTAAATTTCTTTGTTGTTTGAAAAATTGAAATTAATTTTTAATGCGGTGTCTTATCAAACGGGAATGACGGGTTAGCGCCAGAAATGTTGGCGGTGATTAAAGTTCATCTCCCGGGCGTTAAGGCTCTTAAAATAGACTAATATTCATTAAATGGACAAATAAAGTCGAACATTTGTGAACTTTTAAATTCCAGTTTTGAAAATGATTTTAAAACCAATTTGATACCAATTTTGGGCGTCGTGGGGTGCTAACCCTTCCCCACGCGTGACCGACCCCCAAACCTATTTTCTAATTTTTCGCAGACCAAAACAGTTGTTTTATTAAAACAAAACGTTTTATTAAAATAACCCCATTTTTAAAAGTGATCCAATCACACTTTTCCTTTCAAAAAAGATTGGTGGCGACTCCGTGTTTTTTTTTTTAATTTTTTCCAAAAGTCGAAGCCTCCTAAAAAGGGTTATGATAGCTTGGCGACTCCGCTGGGGATGTGTTTTTGTTTTTAAAATAAAAACAAAAGAGGGTCAGGCCACAAATTGGTTTTAAATGGTTTTAATTTTTTTTTAAATATGGAATTTGCAAGTTCACGATATGTTCTATTTATTTGTCCATTTAAATGAATATAATTCTATTTACGCATTTAAGGCTTAATTCCAAGCTCTATTCTCGAGCTTTGTCCCGTTCGTTTAAGTGGGGGAAATACTCTTTGCTCATGTAAGAATATTGATTCTTCGTATGAGCCTAGCAAGTACCTTCGGGACTCATTCCCTTTGCCTTCGTAAGGATATCGATTCTTCGAGAAGGCTTCAGTGGTGAGTCCTCCTGAGTTGAACTCGATTCGTTTGAAGCCTGTAATGGGTGAGAATCGAGGGCCTTGCTACCCTTAGTAGGGGACAACAAGGACAACTTGGGTACCCTTTTAGAACCAAGCCAAGTTTTAGAATTTAGAGCCTACCCAAATAGAGCCATGTGGAAAGCCTAGGGTGTTGAGTCGTAGGAATAATTCGTGGAGACATGTCCTCAAATGTTGGAATGCCGACCCATAATTGTTATGCAATTGAATTATTTTGGATCTTTCAGGTTTTGTTTATGTTTTTAAGGATTACCAACCTTTTTGTGTGAGTTTTGTTTTGTTTTTGTAGCATGTTTATTTATTACTAACCTTTTTATTTGAGTCTTGTTTGGTTTTTGTAGCATATTTATTACTAATATTTTGTGTGTGAGTTTTGTTTTGTTTTGTGGCATATTTATTTTTTGCATGAATCCCATATCTGAGGGGATCAATTTTAAAGCATGTTGCTCAATCAGAGAAAGCTTCTGCCACGGATAGAAGGTACCTAAAGGAGGAAGACAACGCGCAAACAATGAGAATTTGTTAAATAGTCACATGGAGGAAAAATCGAAGTATGCTTGTATCAACATCAAGCAGAATACCAAAAGTCACACTTCGATAGTCCAACCAAGAAGAATTTGAAAAATTGATCATTGGTCTACTCGACTTAGGGGTAACGTCAGAAAGACCTAGGAGCGAGACAAGTTCGATAAGAGCATCACATCCTAAATTGAAGATGAAGCTAAGCATGTGCCGTTAAGAAGCTACATCTCTTCGCCCCGCGTCAGATCGACAAGGTGGGACCGAGGCTTCAAAGGCTGATTGAAGAAATGAGTGCTTAGACCGAGACATATTCGTAGGACCTTCGTCATCCAATGGAAGCTTCATCTAGATGGAATTGATGGCCCATCGCCTGCATTCATACATTTTCATTCATGCTTTTGTGTACATACATTTACTTTCATGCATTTTTTGTATTAAATAATAATTTGATCATTGCATTCATTCATGTATAATAGAAAGATTAATTTTGGGACATTCCATTTAAATAGTAAAGATCCCATACAAACACAACTCGAGTCATGAGCACTAAGGAAAGATTGACAACTCTGAAAGCAAATCAGAAGAGCATTTGTGACAAGCTTGAAAAGATGGTAAATAATCTGAAGAAAGAGATTGAGATATCACACCAGAAAATAGTTAGCCAAATCGCAGCCATGCCTTGGTTCAAAGACCCAGAAGCGAGAGAAGACACCAACACTTTCCCAAGGATGGCTTTCGTACAAAAGAAAGTGGCTTCACCTAAAGTTAAGATCTCATAATCTTCTGGCCATACTGAAGACAACACCGACGCGGTTCATAGCCCCGAGATGCCTGACCTCAATGAAGAAACTGACATGGCAAAGGTCAAGAAGAAATGGGAAGATCGCTACAAGAAACTGGTGGGAATGATTAAATCCTGTCAAGAAGTAAGCATTTATGGTGGCAAGGATGCTAGAGGCTTGAGTCTAGTTTCGGACTTGGTGGCACCTCAAAAGTTTAAGGCCCATGACTTCGAGAAGTATAATGGAACTACGTGCCCATTGGCGCATTTGACCATGTACTTTAGGAAAATGTCACCACACTTGGAAAACGAGAAATTATTGATTCATTGCTTCCAAGACAGTTTATCTGGGTCTGCTATCCGATGGTATGCTCAATTGAGTTGGGTTAACATATGCACTTGGAGGGATCTATCGAAAGCCTTCCTCAAACAGTACGAGTATGTGACATATATGGCCCCAAACAGGATTGTATTGCAGAATTTGGAACAAAAGCCTAATGAGAGCTTTCGCCAGTATGCTCAGAGATGGCGAGATGTGGCAACCCAAGTTCAACCTCCACTGTCAGAAAATGAGGTTACTCCAATGTTTGTGGAGACTCTAAAGGGTCCCCTATATGACTACATGTTAAATCACGCCACCAAAGGTTTTCCAGACGTGGTCATGAATGGAGAATTGATATTGGCAACCATTAGAAATCGAAGACTCGAGAGAGAAGAAGATGACAAGGACGCGCACGTTTAGAGTTTTGTCACGAAGTCGTTGGAGGCAAGATTGGTCGTGATTTTTGCTTTCATGGAATAATACTTAATTTTCTCTAGACAGTTGGGGATCATGCTTAGAACCAACTCTCTTTCTTTTGCCCGCGAGCATTAGGGATTTTTGTAAGGGCTTCTATGTCAGTTTATTTGTTTAAAGATGCATTTTTTAAGTGGCAAACATTTCTCATTTCATCCATTTCCCTTCTTTTCATTCTTCATCCATTTCTTTTCAAGCATATATTTTCTTTGTAGAGTCCCTATTATTGATTGTATGAATGATTCTTGAATCTAATCCCGAGAAAGAGGGGAAAAATGTGAGGTCATGTTTAATATACAGATTTGAGTGAATTTTCCTCTCAGACATTGCTGTTAGGGTCCTTGAATGAAGTGATAACTCTAAAACATCTACCAATTGAAGACTTCTTTTCTTTGACGGTATTTGTGTGTGAAATGACATTTGGCATTCCCAATCATTTCCCTTCACAAATAAGAAAAATCCATTTCTTGTCCCCTTTTGAGCCTAATATTATTTTTCTTATGATTTATCCTTAACCAAGGATCACTCCCCACACCGGGGGCATAGAAAATGAAAAGTTGTTTGAAAGGAACATGTTAGATTAAGTTGAATGTCCTAAATTGTAAATGAAAAGGACACAAAAATGAAAAACGGAAAAAAGAGAAGAAAAAGAAAGAAAAGAAAAAGAAGAAAAGAGAAGAGAAGAAAAGAGAAAAAGAAAAAGAAAAAAATGAAGCAAAAAAAGAAGTTGAAGAGTGAAGGAAAATTTGAACAAATCCTTCAAATGAGACATGTAAAGGAAATGAACTCTAGGGTGAAAACCCAAAATGGGCACTCTAGAGTGATCCAAAGAATAAAAGAAGAAAAACAGAGATTTCATCAGGAAAAGTTGATCCTGGGTTTAATCACCCTTAAAATATGTATTTGAGTCTTTATATCCTTTCTTTGGCAACCCGAGCCTAGCCTACATTACAAGCCTTAAAAGACCATTTGGATCACTCATCATGAATATTTGAGAAAAGGAGTTCGTCTTCAGATCACATTCCGCGTAATTGAGTTAACATTTCTTTAGGGACCTCGAGCTTCTAATGTGTGATTGAGATTAGAAAAGTGGGAAAATTTAAATTTGGAGAGTGTGTGAGTAAAAGAGAGCCACCAAAAAGTGGGGCACTATCCGGCTGATGGATTCTTGAATCATTCATTCTTTGAATTTTGGGGCATCTGACTTTGCCCTTTACTTGTGTTTGCCATGACTATTTTCTTAAGATCCCTATTTTTAGCCTTTTCTTGCGTTTGCTATGACTTTTTTCTTGAACTATCTTTTCTAGCCTTTTCTTGCATCTTACGTAGGCTGACATGGATTAATGAAAAGCAAAATATTTCTTGGTATTGATCTCGACTGTATGAGACCGTGAATGAATGTTTTCATCACTTTAGAAAACAATTGAACCTCAGTTTGAATGGGGGCATCGCCTTGCATGAGAAGGAAAAGAAGAAGCACATGTGTTGAAGAGTTTGAAGTGGGTCGAGTCGTCAAGAAAGATCCGCATATAAGATGAAAAAGCTCAGAAGCATGAAAAGAGAAAGAATTGCACTTGATAAATGATGTCATCAGATTGGGGCAGTCTACAAGCTTTTAGTATTAATAGGCGTGAGAAGAATAAAGTGAAGCGCCAACATCATTCGAAGATATTCAAGCTGGAAATAAGCTTTCACATGCAAGCAATTTAAGATGTCATGCAGGGGCAAAAATTTGAGAATTCACAAGAAGCATTGAAGATGCTTGATAAGGGGCATATGAAGACTTGAAGTATTCAAGACCACACAAGGAAGCATGTCACTCAACATTGATGTATCAACTACAATGATAGTAGATCTTAAGACATTTGCCTATGAAGATTGAATGTTTCCAATAAAGCAAAGATATATGAAGAATGATAATGGTGAAGCAATAACAATTGAAGGAGTTTGTCCTTCCAACCAAGAGTGCAAGATCACTGGATTAAGTGACCAAAGTTCAGATGTTTTCCATGAGTCAGAAAAGTACAGAGAAAAGTACAAATGCTTATCTGGATTTAAGCGAGTAAACATGTGGAAAAATCAATTTTGAGAAAAATAATTAAAAAAAAAACAAAAGAAATGAGACATGCATTCATGTTTTAGGCATCCCTAAGGGCACGCACATCATAATTTCATTGAATATTGCATTTTTTAGGTACATGAAGGACCTTTCAGCAAAAGAACTCGCCTATTCGTTCGAGCATTTGGAGAATGGAACCTACTTATTCATCCGAGCATGAGAAGGTTGGAACCCCTTTTTAAAGACTGCTTATTCATCCAAGTGAAAGGTGGATGAAACACTTTTCGGAACCTTCTTATTCATCCGAGCATGAGGAGGATGGAACCCCTTTTTAAAGCCTGCTTATTCATCCAAGCATAAGGAGGATGAAAGTTTTTCAGAATATTCGCTTATCCGTTCAAGCGTAAGGAGAATGGAATTTGCTTATTCATCCAAGCATAAGGAGGATGGAATTTTTCAGATGTTTACTTATTCATCCAAGCATAAGGAGGATGAAATTCTTTAGAAGATTCGCTTATCCGTTCAGGCGTAAGGAGAATGGAGTTCGCTTATTCATCCAAGCATAAGAATGATGAAATTTTCTAGAAGATTCGCTTATCCGTCCAGGCGTAAGGAGAATGGAGTCCGCTTATTCATCCAAGCATAAGGAGGATGAAATTTTTTAGAAGATTCACATATTTTTCGGGAGGAAAGAGAATGTTTGCTTATTCATCCAAGTATAAGGAGGATGAAATCTTTTGAAGTCTATTTACTTATTCATCCAAGCATAAGGGGGATGAAGTTTTTCAGAAGATTCGCCTATCCGTTCAGGCATAAGAAGAATGGAGTTTGCTTATTCATCCAAGCATAAAGGGGATGAAAGTTTTCAAAAGACTTTTCCTAATTGAACATTTGGGAGGACAGGGCCCGGCTCAGCTGTTCAGACATTTTGGGAGAATAGAACCCGTCTTAGCTATTCGAGCATAAGGAGAATAGAATTGGCCTATTTGTTTGAGCATGGAACCCATCTAAACTATTCAGGCATTTGGGAGAATAGAACCCATCTCAACTATTCGAGCATAAAGAGAATAGAACCATCCTATTCGTTCGGGCGTTTGGAGAATGGAATTCGCTCATCTATTCGGGCATCTGGAGAATAGAACAAGCCTATCCGTTCGGGCATTTGGAGAATGGAGCCAATTTGGAAAATCGGTGAAAATTAGTGCCTTTTGGTCTTTGCTTTATTTCTGTTGCACAGAGATAAGCAAAGAGGGGCAGCTATTGTCACTAAATTTTCACCTCAGTTTTAAATAATTAAAAAAATCCCTTTCCCTTAAAATAATATAAGGCCCACCCTTTTCTAAATTAAAAAAAGCAACAATAACCCATCTTTACAAACCCATTCTTGAAGCCCCTTTAAATGAAAAACAAACAAACAAAGCCCATATTAAAAAAGAAAGAAAGAAAAGGCTCATCTTTTAAAGAAAGAAAAAAAGAGAGAAAATGTGATAAAAATAAAAATAAAATAAATAATAATGATAAAAATTAATGTAAAAAAGGGAAATAAAATTAAAATAAAAAAATAAATAAAAATAGTAAAAAACAACAAAAAATAAAGGGAAAATAAAAGGAAAAAAGAAAAGTAAAAAAAGGAGCCAACGCGCCCGAATCCCAGCCCAGCAAACCCTCCTTTCGCGGTCTTCATGGTGGCCGGCCGGCGCCTACCGGCCACAGCTGCCGACGCTGCTGTTACCGGCCGGTCCACCACGCCACCGCCGACCCAATGCCACCAACCCCACTCGCCGCTGCCACTTATTCTCGCCGGAATCTGCAAAAAACTGAGACAAGAGGTCAAACCCTAGGCTCGAATCAAGGGGAAAATCCAGCTTCGATATTTGACCAAATCAGATGAGGATTGAGAGGTTTTACCGAGAATCAAGCTCTTGATCTGATTTTGGCTCCAATTTGGGGATTTAAACACGGATTCTAGCTTGATTTGCAAGCCCAAGATTAGTATAAAAACACAATTGAAGTGAAAAACCACTTGAACAAGCTTAGGAAAGAATCCGAAAATTCTCTAAAAGTTGTTCAAGAGTTGCTGGAATTTTTGAGTAAAAGTTCGAGCTTGGAAGCAATTTCCGGAGGCGATTTGGAGCATTTCGAGAAGTCCGGATTCGAGTTCTTCGTTCGTCGTTTTTTTGGTAAAATTTCTATTTTTTCCATTTATTTTTATTTTGATTTTTATGCTTGTTCTTGGATGATTTTTTGGTGTTTGTGTTTGTGTTGTTTGTGAATTTTAGGTTGGTTTCTCAAAGTCGAAAAATCGTTCTCGATTCCGGTAACTTTTTTGTTTTAAATTCCTGTTTTATTTTTAGTTTGATCTTTTGAAAATATTTGCATGCTAAAAAATGTTGTTATGATTGTTTTGATCTTTAGAAGTGTTGAAATGATTTTTTAGAGTGTTTAAATTAAAAATGCAATAATAAAATGAATAAATGTGGTTTAATTGAAAAAAACTTAAAGTTAGGGATTTAATTAGAAAAAACAATAATGCATGGGTGGAAATAATAAAGGGGCTTGATTTTGATTAAAAAATATAAAAAGGTTTTGTTTTTGAAATTGAGATGGGTTGTGTGATTTTGAAAAGAAAAAGATAAATAAAATTTCTTTTTTAGAAAAAAATAAATAAGTCATAAAGTTTTGTTTTTTTAAAAGGGAAAAGAAAAAGAAAAAGTATTTAAGACTAAGAGTTTAAGGTTTCAAGGAAAAAATAAATTTTGAAAAAACTTAAAAGGAAGTTTTCTAGGGAAAAGTAAAGTTTATTTTAAAGGGTCGTTTTAAAAGAAAAACTTAAAAATGAAAATAAGTTGTCTTTTTAAGAGAGAATTTTTTTTTTTGAAAAGTAAAAAATAAAAAGGGTAAATCAATATGAAAATGAGAAAAGGTAAAAAAAATGTAAAAAAGTTCTTGGCTTTTAAAATAAAAAGTAAAAAAGAAAATAAATATTTTTTAAAGGAATAATAAAAAGAAAAATCACAAGTGAAAATAGTGAGTTGTTTGTTTGCTTGTTTTAGAAATAGGTTTAAAACTTAGGATTAGGGACTTAAGCTTAGATAGTGACATGTTATGTTGAAAAATAATCTTCACAAAATACAAATAAAATAAACTTAAACATACTTAAACCTTAAATTAGAAATAAAAGACTTAGACGTTTTTAGGGCTTTTAAATAATCGAACTTAGAAATGAATAAAAATGCTCAACACATTAAATCTCTTTGTTGTTTGAAAAAAGTGAAATTAATTTTAATGCGATGTCTTATCAAACGGGAATGACGGGTTAGCGCCAGAAATGTTGGCGGTGATTAAAGTTCATCTCTCGGGCGATAAGACCGTTAAAATAGACCAATATTCATTAAACGGACAAATAAAGTCGAACCTTTGTGAACTTGCAAGTTCCAGTTTTGAAAACGATTTTAAAACCAATTAGGTACCAATTTTGGGCGTCGTGGGGTGCTAACCCTTCCCTTCCCCACGCGTAACCGACCCCCGAACCTATTTTCTGATTTTTCGCAGACCGAAACCATTGTTTTATTAAAATAAAACATTTTATTAAAATAACCCTATTTTTAAAAGTGATCCAATCACACTTTTCCTTTCAAAAAAGATTGGTGGGGACTCCGTGCATTTTTTAAAAAAAAGTTTTTTTTCCAAAAGTCAAAACCTCCTAAAAAGGGTTGCGACAGGGAGAAGAAACCAACCTCAGCAAAGACACATATATAAAAGGAAGGAAATCTCAATCAAAGAATCGAAAAGCTCACCAAACAAAAATCCAGAGGAACCACTGAAAAATAAAAAATCCTCGACCACCTCAAGAAGATCGAGAAAATCATTGAGCACAAACATGCAAGGCTTTCAGAGCAACAGGTGAGGGAAACCCTTCGATCCACAAAGTAAAGACAAACCTAAGTGACCTAATCGTCTGGTGACCAGAATCGCGAACGCTTGAAGGGGAACTAGGGATTTTGACACAATAATTATTTTTCCTAGAGTCATTTATTGCGAAAAATCATGAGAAATTTATTCCCTTATATTTTTAAAAAAAATTAATTTGACACCTACAAAGTTTTCAAAAATGTATCTTAAGTTTCAAAATTTTGTATTACATGATTTTAATAAGACCCCTCCCATAATTTTTAAAAGCTCTTATTAAGCCTCTTAAAAGTTCAAAAATTTAGTTATACCCGATTTTTTTTTTTGAAAAATGTATATTAAACCCTTGAAATTTTAAAATACCAATTTAAATCTCTATTATTTTTCTAAATTTTAATTTGGTCTCCAAACTTTCTCATTAAGTTCTGCTATTAATTTTGACTAAATATTTAGAGGAGACTTGTTAGAGAAGATTTGTTTGGAAAACACCTTACGCAGAAGTGTCTTGACGCTTATTAGAATAGAAATCATCTACCCTTTTCGGTGCTCCTTTTTATGTCTCATACTAAACAATTAGATTTAGGGTTTGTGTTAAGATTTAAGGTTAGTGTTTTTAGGAATTAGGGGTAGGTGTATTTTTTAAGGTTTAGAATATAAATTTAGGGCTATGATTTAGATTTTTTTAGTATTGGGGCATAGAAAGGGGGACCAAAAAGGGTGGAGAATTTTTGTCCCACTCATTTTCAATGGAGGTATTCCAATGCATTAAAGAAAATGGCTGCCGTAAGAGGCTCGTAAGTTATTTTCATCCACTTAACTCTTGCATATTTATGCTAAAACTCCGGTTGTCTGTCAAAGTGAGCAGAAGTCAAAAACGATGGTCCAATGGTGACTCAGGTGGCTGTTTTTAGTTGGAGTTCGAGAATCAGCTCTCTAGTCAAGTTGATGATGCTTAGAACGGAAGATATCTCACCTTTCCCTTGTTGCACGTCCCTTTTTATATTACTCAAACATGTGTCATGACCTGGTTTTCGTGGCGTGCCGATTGAACTGGCTATGACTTGACATCCTAGGTTTGCATTGTCATCCATAGCGATCACGTGCGTTGTCACGTGATTGCTGAATGTGATGTCTTTCACGGTCTTGCCTGTTCGCCACAAGTTGCGAAGGGTACTAGATAGATCGCATGCGTTGTTATGTACTTTTTGGGAAGCTTATATTGTCGTCCGCAACAATCACGTGCGTTGCCATGTGATCGCTGGATATCCTTTGTGCGATACTGATCGCGGTAGGTTGTCCGGTCATGTTTGCAAGCTGTGTGGTCTTGATACATGGCAATGGGTGTTTATAGGTACTAACAATTGCCCCCAGGTGAGGGAAGGTTATATAGTGACCTTGGCGAACTTGAGGAATCTGGATAGGGCTCTTTTGAGCGGGAGTTTTTTAAGGTGAACATTTTGAAATTTTGAAGGCAGATGGTTATAAAAGGTTATGTGAATCGTCACGTAATGGATATCTGTAATAAACCGGTCGGTTTTCCTTGAGGACGAGCCATTGTATGTGAAACGTCACATGTTGAACCTCTTTATTAGTGAAGCATGTCGAGGAAGACGCGGTTCCTCATTATAAATATTTTTTTTTGTTTTTCAGGTTTTACTTTGTTTATCTCATTGGCCGATTTCTTCTTATTGTTAAGAAAGAAAACATATTTACTTTTACTTTGTTGGCTAATTCTTCGATTGTGGTTAGCGATGAATTTCCTTGTACTAATGAGGCAAATGAGATAATGAATAGGCTGGAGTGTCGAGGCCTTCTTGCCATTAATAACTTTCGTTATCGATTTAGTTTTTCATAGGGATCATATCGTCTGAGCACACGTTCTGATGAGGGGAGATCGTGGTTTTTGATTCCTCATTTTGGTTTTGGATCTCGATTCCATTTGCCACTACACTTTTTTCGTAAATTGGCTGAACTGGTTTGACGTGGCGCCAGATCAATTAAGTGGGGCTAGCTGGTGGAATTTGGTGACGTATCTTTTAAATTGTAAAATTCATGGGAATGAACATTCTATCGATGTGTTTCGTTACTGCTATAACGTAATAGATGGTCATGAGAAGAATGCGAGGGGTTTTGTGACCATTGGTCATCGTAAAGGAAGAACACTGGTGATGAGTAATTAGACTTTGAATCTTCGCATGGATATGATGATGTATATCAAAGTGGAGTGTAATGTTGGAAGTTTTCCTTTTCCAGTTGTATGTCATCTGCCTTTGAAGGATAGGGTTGCCTCACCTAACGTGCAGGAAATGTCTCCTGCTGAGTTGAAACTTCTCAGAAGGTTGAAAAGTGATCTATCCTTTCGTTGTGAAAAAATATGCGCTATTAGAAATGTTTGGGAGTATTTGCTAGACAGAAAAAGTCCCAATGGTTGGGATGAAGTAGATTTGAAAGTTTTTCCCGAGGGTTCTTTGGCTGGTGTCCCTATTCGCACGAAGGCTTGGCCCTATGGTGAAGGAGGCGATGAACGAGTGGCGATGATATGTACTCGGTAATGTGACCCGAGTCATATAGATGTGCCCGATCGTGATTCTAGTAAGAAATATTCTTTGCTACGCTTTGAACTCTGAGACACCATAAAACATACATATGAGATGAATAACAATATAATAAAAAAAATAATGAAGAAAGGAATTGGATAGGTAATTTGGATAGTATGGTGGCTAAGGATGGAGGATGATAATCATGGAAAGGTGTAAATCAAAGAAGGAGTGATGTGAGATGTTAAAGGCGGCGTGGATTTGTATGGTTGCAAGGATAGCGAATTGTGACCCGCTAGCTATAACGAGCTAGGAACCAACAATATACTTTGATGGAGTCGAGGTGGAGGAGTGTGGAACGTGACCCACAAGCTATAAGAGAGCTTGGAACCAACGCTATAGTAAAATGAAATGGATAGAAGACTACAAGCATAACTTGAAGCCGATAGAGTTCTCGCAAGAACAAGATGAAAGCAATCTTTCAAAGGTTTATATTCTCTAAAAAAGTGCTTACAAATGAACCTAAGGTGCCTATTTATAGTGTGGCTAGGCACCATATGAAAAGTCACACAAAAGAGAGATGAATGCTCATCTAAATGCTATTGAATACAAATAAATGAAATGTTTCTTTCTTATCCTTTTGATGGATGAATTTTGCTTTAAATTGAGATGAATTTAGCCTTAAATTCGTCCAAAAGGAGTGATGACTCTTGGGCTGCTTCATTTTGCTTGCAAATGGATAAAAGAGAATGAATGTGGACATAGGATGAATGTAGACATCCCACACATCCAAATCAGCTTGTCTATTTGAATTCCTTTATGATTTTATCACTTAATTTGATGATTAAATGATATTAAACCAGCCTTCATTGCTTGCCCATTTGTGGAATATGATCAGCCTTCAAAAATGATAAATAAAGGCCTTGAATGCATAATTTGAATGTTGATTATTGCATGTCCCTTCTCTTGAACGTGAATGGCCTTCATTGGTTCATAATTTCAACCTTGAATAGGTGAATTGTGAAGCTTAAATGCTTTGTTACTCTAAGAAGATGAACAGCCTTGAAAAGATGAAAAGAATTCAGCATTGAATTGCCTTCAATTGCCTTGTTTGCATGAGTAAAGATGGTCATCAATGACTTGTTTCCAAGTTGAAGTTGAAAAGTCTCTTCTTTAATCCACATGTCACATGAACCTAGACACACACAAAAGATTTATTCAAACTTAAAATAATATATGCATGAAACAATTAAAGAGTTAGTTAATTGAGTGAACTAGTTAAATGAATGAACTAGTTTAACTAAAGAACTAACTTTATTAAATTTAACTAAATGCATGAATGAAGTAGTTTAAAGAATGATTTAAGATACATAATTAAACTACTTCCCTAAATGAACTAAAACTATAAATGAAGTGCATGCTTTAATGATCAGCACACTTTATCAATGCAATGGAAGTTTGAAATACTTAAATTCTCATGCAAATGCATGCATGAGCAAGGTAAGGCATTCCTCCCTTATTATTTCTTCTTTCTCACGTTCATGGCTTGTTGTAAACAAGCTTTCCATGGCTGATTGAAACTCCTTGGCCCGTGCACGTGTAATGGGGCCACTTGGGTACTTCTCGGGTCCTTGTTCTTGATGATCATATCAGTCCCTCCCTCTTTAAAGCGATTTGCCCCCAAATCGTCACCTACATCAAAAGGAGATAAATCAGCAACATTAAAGGTTGCACTAACATTAAACTCACCTGGGAGGTCTAGTTGATAAGCATTATCATTGATCCTTTTAACTACTTGAAATGGCCCATCTCCTTGAGGCATCAATTTAGATTTCCGTTGGGCTGGAAACCTTTCTTTTCTCATGTGCAACCACACCCAATCTCCCGGCTCAAAGACAACTCTCCTTCGACCCTTGTTTGCTTGCTGCTCATATTGCTTGGTTTTCTTTTCAATATTATCTCGCACTTGTTGATGAAGTTTCTTAACAAATTCAGCTTCGTTAAGTCCATCTTTATTCACAATTTGATCAGCGGGTAATGGCAATAAGTCCATCGGAGTTAATGGATTGAACCCATACACAACTTCAAAAGGAGTGTGTCCCGAGGTGGTATGGACTGATCGGTTATATGCAAACTCCACATGTGGTAAGCACTCTTCCCATGTCTTTAGATTCTTCTTAATAATGCTCCTAAGCAACGTGGAGAGTACTCGATTCACCACTTCAGTTTGGCCATCCGTTTGAGGGTGACAAGTGGTGGAAAATAGCAGCTTAGTTCCAATCTTACTCCATAAGGCTCTCCAGAAGTGGCTTAAGAACTTCACGTCTCGATCGGAAACGATAGTTCTTGGCACACCATGTAATCTCAAGACTTCCCTGAAAAACAAGTTAGCAATATGTAAGGCATCATTAGTCTTGTTGCAAGGAATAAAATGAGCCATTTTGGAAAATCTATCCACTACTACAAAGATGAAGTCTTTGTTATTCTTTGTGCGTGGAAGCCCTAGCACAAAATCCATTGAAATGTCCATCCATGGTGCTTCTGGAATAGGTAGTGGTGTGTAGAGTCCATGTGGCATGGATTTAGACTTAGCCTTCTTGCAAGTGATGCAACGTTCACATAACATCTCTACATCTCGTCTCATCTTTGGCCAATATAAATGCTCTTGAAGTATGGCCAAAGTCTTTGCTATTCCAAAATGTCCCATTAAGCCTCCTCCATGGGCTTCTTTGATAAGTAATTCACGTGTGGAACCTTGTGGAATACAAAGTCTTCCTTTCTTGAATAGGAACCCATTGTCCCTATAATAGTTTTCAAACGTGCCTTTCTCACAAGCTTTGTAAATTTTTCCAAAATCAGAATCAGATTCGTATAAATCCTTAATGAAAACAAAACCCAACAACTTAGATTCTAAGGTGTTTAGAAGAGCGTACCTCCGAGACAATGCATCAGCAACTATATTCTCCTTACCTTTCTTATATTTGATGACATAGGGAAAAGATTCAAGAAACTCCACCCATTTGGCATGTCGTTTGTTGAGTTTATGTTGCCCCCGAATGTGCTTCAATGCCTCATGATCGGTGTGAATAATGAACTCCTTAGGCCATAGATAGTGTTGCCATGTTTCCATTGCGCGAACAAGGGCATACATCTCCTTATCATATGTTGGATAATTCAACGTAGCTCCACTTAATTTCTCACTGAAATATGCTATAGGACGTCCACCTTGAGATAATACTGCTCCAATTCCCACACCTGATGCATCACAATCAATTTCAAACGTTTTGTTAAAATCAGGTAAGGTAAGAAAAGGGGCATGAATTAAACATTCTTTAATGTCATTAAAAGATTTCTCTTGGTCTCCCCCCAGAAAAAGTTAGCATTCTTCTTGATGACACTAGTTAAAGGGGCGGCAATGGTGCTGAAGTTTGGCACAAATCTTCGGTAAAAGCTTGCAAGTCCATGGAAACTCCTAACTTGGGAAATGCTTGCTGGTCGTGGCCATTCTTCAATGGCTTTAACCTTCTCTTTGTCAACCTCTAAGCCTTTAGAACTGACAACAAAACCAAGAAAGACAACTTTGTCAGTACAAAATGTACACTTGTCTAAATTAGCATATAACTTCTCCTTTCTTAAAACCAACAAAACTGACCTCAAGTGTTGAACATGTTCTTCCATTGATTTACTATAGATTAAGATGTCATCAAAATAAACCACACAAAATTTACCCAAAAACGGTCTAAGAACATGGTTCATTAACCTCATGAAAGTACTTGGTGCATTAGTTAAGCCAAAAGGCATAACCAACCATTCATAGAGTCCTTGCTTTGTTTTAAATGCTGTTTTACATTCATCACCTTCCCGCATCCTTATTTGGTGATAACCACTCTTAAGATCAATCTTAGAGAAAAGGTTAGAACCACTAAGCTCATCTAACATATCATCTAAACGAGGAATAGGGTGACGATAATTTACCGTAATTTTGTTTACCGCTCGACAATCTACACACATGCGCCAAGTTCAATCCTTCTTTGGCACAAGTAATACCGGAACGGAACATGGGCTAAGGCTCTCCCTCACGTAGCCTTTGGCCATTAGTTCAGCCACTTGCCTTTGTAACTCCTTGGTTTCCTCGGGATTGCTTCGGTAAGCTGGACGGTTAGGAATGACGGCACCGAGAATGAAATCTATTTGATGTTCAATGCCACAGATTGGTGGCAGCCCACTTGGTATCTCCTCCAGAAATAATTCGTCAAATTCCTGCAACAAAGACACAATAGAAGAAGGCAAAGTGTGATCAAGTTGGTTAGTGTTCAATAAACTTTCCTTGTACACAAGTACAAGTAATTCCTTTCCCGACAGCAAACACTTTCTCAACTTTCTTTCTTTGGTAAAAACACTCATTTTCGCACCCTCACTTTGCTTACTCTCACTTGCTTTTACCTCCATTTTTGATTCTCTCTCTTTGGCTCTTTCAATACTTTCTCTCAAATGTATTTGGTCTTTGTGAATTTGTTTTGGTGAAAGAGGGGCTAAGGTAATCTTTCTTACACCATGGGTGAGTGTATACCGATTGGTATATCCATCATGCATGACTCGTTTATCGAATTGCCATGGCCTCCCAAGTAGTAAATGGCCAGCGTGCATCGGAACAACATCGCAAAGAACTTCATCCTTATACTTTCCAATGGAGAAAGCAACAAGAACTTGCTTGGTAACCTTGAGTTCTCCTCCGTCATTAAGCCACTGCAGCTTGTAGGGATGTGGATGCTTTGTGGTTGCTAATCCAAGTTTTTCTACCATAAGAGTACTAGCAACATTAGTACAACTACCTCCATCAATAATGACAAAGCATACCTTTCCATTAACATGGCAGCGAGTATGAAAGATAGTCTCGCGTTGCTCATTCCCTTCACTCGCTTGCACACTTAGGCTCCTTTTCACAATAAGTGCCTCTCCTTCTGCTGCATACTTTATATCATCACCTTCATCGTCTTGTATGGCAGCAACTTCATCTTCCTCCTCTTGTTCCGATTCAACCTCTCCATCATCACGAAGAAGCATGGTGTTGCGATTTGGGCATTGGCTTGCAATATGCCCTCTTCCCAAGCACTTGAAGCATTGTATATCTCGGGAACGGTTTGGAACATTCGGAGCCTTACCTTTGCTAGTTTCGGCAATGGCCTTACTTCCTTTGGGTGGTGCGCCTCTTTCATTGGGTGGTATTGGAGGACTCCGTTTGTAAGAACTTTGCCCCCATCTTGATGATGCTCCCCCATAGGTTCGTGTGGAACCCTTCCGTTTAAGTTGCTTTTCCACTTTTATGGCCATATGCACCATGTCTTCGATCTCCACATAATGTTGTAACTCAATGACGACCGCAATATTTGGGACAAGGCCGGATAGAAATCTTGCCATGGTGGCTTCTCGATCCTCATCAATGTTAGCTCAGATCGTGGCTACTTCCATCTCTTTAAAGTAGTCCTCAACACTACGGTTGCCTTGGGTGAGATTTTGAAGCTTGTTGAACAACTCCCTATGATAGTGAGTTGGAACGAACCTCCTACGCATAACGGCCTTCATCTCATTCCAAGTAGAAATTGGATGTTCGCCATTGCGTCTCCTGCTAGATGTCAACTGATCCCACCATATTAGTGCATAATCTGTAAATTCAATGGCTGCAAGTTTTACCTTCTTAAGCTCGGAGTAGTTGTGGCACTCAAAGATGTGCTCAACTTTTTTTTCCCATGCAAGATAGGCTTCAGGATCCGTTCTTCCTTGGAAATGAGGAATGGTTATTTTGATGTTGCTAAGATTATCATCAACTCTTGGCCGAGCTCTTTGGTACCTAGGTTCTTGACGCCTCAAACTTTGTTGGGAGGCTCGCTCGTCTATGAGTTCTTCGTCCACCTCTCCCTCATACTCTTCCTCGTGATCTGAATTATGCCTTCGTTGAGATCTTTCCTCCAAATGATCTAATCGTTCTTGCATCGGCCCCAACCTTTGTTGCAACAACCTATCCATCTCTCGGATAATATCTTGAAGATTGGAGTTAGTTGCATCTACGTTAACATTATTACTTCCTCCAACAAAGTTTCTCACGGAATTTTGAGACATTATTAGTAACAAAAATAAAAAAATTTAAAACCTCACAAACACAAAACCTCACCTATTCCACTCCAAGAAAATGCACTCACACTCGTGTTTCACTCGGGATGGCTTTTACCCTTGATGTGCACTCTTGCCTTTTTCCACTCTTGCTCTCAATCAAGTCCTTTTAAGAACTTCCTCAAGGCTTGCAAATGGCTTGTAGAATTCGGCTGAAAAAATAAAACTTGGCGAAAAGAATTTGGAAGGTAGGATAAGAAAAAGTGGCAACAACAAAAAAAAAGGTAAATTGTGAGAGTTGGTAAAGATGACAAAATAGTAGCAAAAGAAAAATGATGTAAGATCTTTTTTTAAAGAAGAATAGAGAATACGATGCCCCTCCCTCTTTAACTTTCTCTAATTTTTTTTTTCGATTTTTTTCTCTAATTTTTTTCTTTTTTTTTCAGAAGAGAGACAACGACTATCTTACTGAATCAACCTTGCTCTGATATCAATTGATATGTACTCGGTAATGTGACCCGAGTCATATAGATGTGCACGATCATGATTCTAGTAAGAAATATTCTTTGCTACGCTTTGAACTCTGAGACATCATAAAACATACATATGAGATGAATAGCAATATAATAAAAAAAATAATGAAGAAAGGAATTGGATAGGTAATTTGGATAGTATGGTGGCTAAGGATGGAGGATGATAATCATGGAAAGGTGTAAATCAAAGAAGGAGTGATGTGAGATGTTAAAGGCGGCGTGGATTTGTATGGTTGCAAGGATAGCGAATTGTGACCCGCTAGCTATAACGAGCTAGGAACCAACAATATACTTTGATGGATTCGAGGTGGAGGAGTGTGGAACGTGACCCACAAGCTATAAGAAAGCTTGGAACCAACGCTATAGTAAAATGAAATGGATAGAAGACTACAAGCACAACTTGAAGCCGATAGAGTTCTCGCAAGAACAAGATGAAAGCAATCTTTCAAAGGTTTATATTCTCTAAAAAAAGTGCTTACAAATGAACCTAAGGTGCCTATTTATAGTGTGGCTAGGCACCATATGAAAAGTCACAAAAAAGAGAGATGAATGCTCATCTAAATGCTATTGAATACAAATAAATGAAATGTTTCTTTCTTATCCTTTTGATGGATGAATTTTGCTTTAAATTGAGATGAATTTAGCCTTAAATTCGTCCAAAAGGAGTGGTGACTCTTGGGCTACTTCATTTTGCTTGCAAATGGATAAAAGAGAATGAATGTGGACATAGGATGAATGTAGACATCCCACACATCCAAATCAGCTTGTCTCTTTGAATTCCTTGATGATTTTATCACTTAATTTGATGATTAAATGATATTAAACCAGCCTTCATTGCTTGCCCATTTGTGGAATATGATCAGCCTTCAAAAATGATAAATAAAGGCCTTGAATGCATAATTTGAATGTTGATTATTGCATGTCCCTTGTCTTGAACGTGAATGGCCTTCATTGGTTCATAATTTCAACCTTGAATAGGTGAATTATGAAGCTTAAATGCTTTGTTACTCTAAGAAGATGAACAGCCTTGAAAAGATGAAAAGAATTCAGCCTTGAATTGCCTTCAATTGCCTTGTTTGCATGAGTAAAGATGGTCATCAATGACTTGTTTCCAAGTTGAAGTTGAAAAGTCTCTTCTTTAATCCACATGTCACATGAACCTAGACACACACAAAGGATTTATTCAAACTTAAAATAATATATGCATGAAACAATTAAAGAGTTAGTTAATTGAGTGAACTAGTTAAATGAATGAACTAGTTTAACTAAAGAACTAACTTTATTAAATTTAACTAAATGCATGAATGAAGTAGTTTAAAGAATGATTTAAGATACATAATTAAACTACTTCCCTAAATGAACTAAAACTATAAATGAAGTGCATTCTTTAATGATCAGCACACTTTGTCAATGCAATGGAAGTTTGAAATACTTAAATTCTCATGCAAATGCATGCATGAGCAAGGTAAGACATTCCTCCCTTATTATTTCTTCTTTCTCACGTTCATGGCTTGTTGTAAACAAGCTTTCCATGGCTGATTGAAACTCCTTGGCCCGTGCACGTGTAATGGGGCCACTTGGGTACTTCTCCGGGTCCTTGTTCTTGATGGTCATATCAGGCGATGATTCTTCTTGGTACTGAAGATGAACCAGATGATTTATTTTCCGAGTACGTTGGCATCCATACTCGCAATTGGTAATATTGTGACGAAGATGCCCCTCCCGATGGGGGCTAGTGGGGAAGTTGCTCTTGTTGCCCCGAAGGGTTGTACTAATGTTAGCCCGTCTGGCTCTGGCCGTGGTAAGAAAGGGAACAAACAAGTAGTTTTACGTTCGCTCGTTGTGTCTGATTCATATGATGAAGGTGGTGTCGCCCGTTTGGAACGTAGGACAAAGAGGCGAATTGTAACACCCAAAATATGGCCCAAAAGTTTGTTACAATCTTAATTGTGTTTTGTGTAACTAAAGATACTAATAGTAATAGTATGTTTGAATAAAGGAACATCTTGTTATAAAGAGAAATTGATTAAGTTCCATGGCCATGCTTCTAACCCTTTTATTTGGGCAAAATTTGGTGACCTAATTAGAAGAAAGGACTAAGTGGGTAGCCGAATTATTAAGAGCTAATTTGAAACATATTAAAGCTATGAGAATGCATGCTAAACAAAATTTAGGTTGGGGTCATAACACTTGTCATGTAAGGATGAATGGAAAAGTTAGAACCGGTCCCATGGAAATGTTGCTCTCTTGTGTCTTCTTCCCCATCTAGTTAATCGAATTCAAAGGGGAGAAAGAGAGTTGAGAGCCTGATTGAATGCTAAGGAATTTTTTTTGGAAGAATCTAAGGCTTAGATTATTGGTCTTGTCGTGTCCTGTAGTCAAGCAAAGAAGGTAAACATTCTTGATTCATATATTTCTTTTTGATGAAGATGTTGCTTGATAGTTTTGTAGACAAATCGATTGGTAATGCTGATTTGCTAAAAGATTTTTCTATGAAAATATGCGTCTATGGCTGTTAAAATACTCACATGAATTTGAAGGCTTATGTGAAATGCTTTGTGTGATAAATGACATGTAAGAACTGATTTGGGAACACTTATTATTTCAATGAATTGTTTTGGATAAGTAGATGTCGGTATAAATGAAAATCCCCTGTTTCGGATATGTGTATAAAGAAGTTCGATTGTTTAAGAAGAGGTGTCTTTTTGCAATAGGGGCTGTTCGAATGTAAAATAAAAGAAGTGATTGTTTCGAGTAGATGATAACATGTAGGAGCTGTTTAGAGTAAACTGTAAATTCTATTCGAACTGGATTGTTCTATCTACCTTGAATCGAGCAATTCTGGGCTGTTCTGATTAATCTTATGAACATATTAAAATTGGGACATGAACATGGCTATATAGACCTTAGTAAGGGGCTGAGTTGAACAAGAAATTATGCATTGGTAATTAAAGAACTACCCTGTTATTTAGAACCACATTCGGGACTATTTTGGGCTGTTTGTATTAAAACTGGAAATCAGTAAATTGCTGAGTTTATGTGAATAAATACATGTACATAAGTGACTGTTTGAACTTATAAAATAAGTAAACAAACTGTTTCGACTGAATGAATAATTATACAAGGAAGATACCCATAATTTAGTGTATATATGATGTTTTGGACAGTTGACTTTTAGAAGGCATGGTCTTATAATGTTGCATTGTTTCATACAATTGTGAGTACAACGATATTGCTGAGTTTATGTGAATAAATACAAAGTATGGATGGTTGTGAATGTATGAAAATGAATGTTAAAGCCTGTCTTGATTAACAAGGACACTTGTGGACAAAATTGTATGTGTATGTACGTGTTATAGGAGGGTTGGTGAATGAATCGAATCGATGATAATGTTCTGTTACTTTAGGGACTCCATACCGTTGTTAGAAAGAGGAATATGTCATGAAAGCTAGGGAAGGAAAATCAGGAGTTTATTGGAGGTGGATTCAGGTATCTCGTAACATTAGGATAGGAGGTGAGTATAGTTTAAAGTCTCGGAAAGGGGTTGCAACCTTTCCGAGCATTGTTTTCTAATTGTTATGTTTAAATGATTCAAAAGTATGCCTATGCTCATGTTAAGCTTACGCTAGCTTGGAAGCAAGGTGAGTATTTCTCTGAGAAATACATGTACTATAAAGATTGATAGTAAAGTTTTCTTGAATTATTCATGTCACACTTCCTTGTGTAATGAGACCAGAATTGAAAGTAAATGGAATGAGTGAAGTCATGATTGTAGCTTATCTCACTCTTGGTTAAATGGATAACAAGTTATAACAATAAGCCATGATTCGAGTTAGTTTAGACATAGTTGGCATGCCATAGAGTTCGTTGAGCTCGCTAGTTTGGACTACAGTCTCTTGTTGTTAGAGGTCAAATGATCTATTGGTACGATTGGTACCCTTGTTCAATAGTGAAGTAAATTTGGTACTTTGTGTACCCTTGTTCCGGTACTTTATTCCGGTACTTTGTGTACCCTTGTTATACTTATTGTGGATTCGAGCGTCTAGTAACTTGGTAATCAAGGCTCAAGATAACATAAATATTCATAATAATGAATCTTAATATCACGAAATGAAAAGTTGGATTATGTCCCTCGATGCAAAATTGGATTATGATCCCTCGATTATGTTTGGACTACATGTCCCTAGAAAGTGTTCGAATGATGCTCTATAAATGATGGTATTGGATATACTTGAATAGCTTGCATTGATTGGATTTCACCTAATATAAAATTGGTTGAATGCCCATTTAAGACTTCTCATACTAGATTGAATGTATGTATGCTTGCTTGATTGGAGATAGTGAAACAAAACTCATGGATTATCTTTTGAAATAGTTGAGTAAATCTATATATATATATATATATGTGTGTGTGTGTGTGTGTGTGTGTGTGTGTGTGCGCGCGCGTGCGCGTGCGTGCGTGCGTGCGTGCGTGCGTGTGTGCGTGTATTAAGTAATGAATCAAACATCATTTTAGGTGAATGTGATATGATTATTTTGATATGATGAGAATATGAAGTAATGGACGAAATATAGTTTATTCAATAGTGAGTGGTTTGATTATTATCAGAGGATCATCTATGAATTTTAATGTTTGGGTATTGGATAATATTGTAGATTGTACGGTTGCTTGACAGGTCATATATGTTAAAGTGTTGTTTGATTTGTGACTGATTAAATATGTGACAATCATGTTAAATTGTATTAGGATGTCAAACCAACGATTAAATGGAAAATGCTTGGACTCTTTGAATGACTATTATAGTGGAAACAAAATTTATCTCAGTATGATTTATATCTCGAATCAACTAACCGAAGGGTTGCATGTAATCTGAATCGAACCCTAGGCTTGAATCTTTTCTTCACTTTGTCGGTTAAGCCAACTTTAATAAATTGAAAGTTAGAAAAGCATGGAATTCTTAGAGGTTATTAGCTTACATGTTTAACATGCCTAATTAGTGACCTCCTGCATGATTAAAAATGGAACCTTGTATTTTGGTATGAAGAATGTCATTGATAGAACACTTACTTAAGGAATGAGTAAGTTATGGATATTAAGTTGAGGTCATAAACATAGATCATTATAAGCTTGGTTTTGAGTACATAAATATATTTAATGATCGAATGATAATTAAGAAGATCAATTATTTCTAAAGAACTTGTATTCATGAAATAATTAAATGTGGCATGATAGTATAAATTGTTTAATGCCATTGGGGAAATGACATATCAGGTTAATTGAGTGGCTGGTGTGAAGTTCTCTCGTATAGAGTGATTAAGTTTCCATGAAACTTGAACATTAAGTAAATTTTTACATTATATGCTAATTTAAATTAGAACCTGAAACCCATGAAGAATTTTTTAGGATTATGTTTTTGGTAATTAGTTATGGGTAAATTGGTTTGAACCTGGACTTAATTGACTTCATAATAAAGCTTGAATGAATTCTATGATTTTAGGAAGGAATAAATGTGAGCAATTTGTTAGATTATTATCACGTAAGGAATTACACTGAATTACGGATTAGTCTTAGCTTTGTGGAATAAGGATGTTTTAATGATCAGGAAATCTGTTAATCCATGAGCAAATGAATTTTGTAGTAATTGACTAAGTCTAATGAATCAAAGAAAGTTTATAAGTTATGTGTTAACCATTTATTTTGGTAACTTGTGAGCTAAGTACGATGAACTACGATATTATATGGAAACAAGAAATTAAAGAGGTAGGTCTAATTCGAGTGAATAATTTATATGTTCATAAGTTCAATTACATCTGTTAGAAGAGCTAATACAATTATAAAAATGATTGGTTAGTTTTTCTAAATGTAAAAGATAACCACAACGAAATCTTGGTAGTAGGCCTCATTGATTGATAAGGGCATTCATTTTTGTGCTAAGGAATAGAATTTCCTTCTTGATGATTTGGTTCGACTATGTTTGTTAATGTTAATACATGGTATATGCGAATGACTATGAGAATGACTGGATTATTTAATTATAAAAGCGATCTAATGTGTAAGCTAGCAGTTGAGTGTGTTTGTTGAAAACTTTCGAATGAAAAGACATGATTCCACACTATTATTTTACTTTTAAAACTATCTCACAAGCATATGCTTCTTTAATCCTTCCATTCACATTTCAGAGAGGAACCATTTACGAAATACCCCCAGCTCGGAAATGATCTTTGAATCAAGAATTATGTTCGTAGTTCCCTTTGAAACTCCTAGTAGGTGGCACAGGGTCGTTATGTATGTATTGGTCTATTATAGCTTCTTTGACTAGATATGTATTTATAAGTTGTAATTGGGCCATTTATTCTTTTGTGGTTGCTTGATAATAATTTCCTTCATAGTTATTATGGATGATATGATAGGCCATATCGATGGAAAGATATGGTTAATATGGTTAATAACCTAGTAAAGTACTAACATGCATGTGTAACACTCCAAAATTTTGAACTAGAGGAAAACTTTAATATAACTTTAAGTATTAAAAATACAATGATAATATATGTGATCATAATAATGAGTTTGTAGGATCGACTATTAATCTTGAACAAATTAAGAGCTTATTTTGGAATGACCAAATTGAATTAGTGGCAAAACATGTGTCTTGCATGATAAATTAAAAATGGAAAAGAGAGTGATGAAGTGGCTTAACGTGGAGGAACCACATGTGTAGAATGTTTTCCTTTGAATTGTGACTAAACATATGGTCATAATCTCCTTCATTTCTTCTCTACCGAAATAAAGCTTGAGAGAGAAAAAGAGAGAGTTGTCCATGGTGAATTGTTTTCTTAGCTTTCGATTTGGATTGAAGATGTAATTAGACTTGCATGTTTGAGATTGTAAGTTCCCTATTGTGATCCCTTTATTTTGAAGCTTGAATTCTTGGTGTTTGATGAATCTTGGTTTGGTTATTGCATATGGATTGTGGATAACATGAATTAGGAGACTTGGTTGATAGAAATTGGAATAAGAATGTTGACTAGATAGGTTGAAGCTCGAATGGATATCCTGAATAGCTATGATTTGAGATTGTATCTTTAGAAAGATTGATATGTTGTGATTATAAGAATTGGATTAGTTAGATAAAGATTATAATTAAATAAGAAGGTAGAAACAACTTGAATCAGGCAACCCATTAATCAAAATTGGTTTGGTTAGTTTAAAAATAAACCAACTTTATGTGAAATGAAACATGGATTAGAGACTTAGAATATTAGCAATGTGACATTGGGATTAATTGAATGAGTTAGAATGCTGGAACTGTAGAAACTGAAAGCATAGGACATTGTACAAGGGTCCGAATGGACACTGGAAACTGCCCTACTCGATTAGGCCCTTAACGAGACCGTTTTGGTTTTTTTTATGGATTGTTAAATGATATTGGAAGGCTAAATGATGCGTTTAAATGAATTTAGGAATGTTATGATTGATAATGAAACAGGAAAAAGGGGTTCGAATGTGATTAGAAGTGTTTTAAGTCATGGGTCTTGTTGCTTAAAAATATGCCTTGTTTCGGTTTAGGGTATAGAATCAATACTAGGGAAGTTATAGTAAATTGATTTCCTTATTAGATTGCTAAGAAGAAGATAAATTATAGAAATTATCAAATTCATGGGAATGAATTAAATTGTTGGATTCGAAACTGTTTTTGTGAATGCCTTGTACAATGTTAATATACATATGTATATACTCAATGTTGAAACTGTTAATAGTGATGTTGAACTGCGAGGTTGGATAAATTATATGTGATTATTAGAAAATTTGTGTGTAAAGGATTAGTTGAGCAAGTTTCGATAGACAAATATAATGGAACAATTCTAATACACCATCGAATTTCTTATTATATTAGATAAGAAGAATTTGGATCAAGGAGAAGGAAAACAAAAAGGATTATAGATACACAATCAAGATTAGCTTGGCTTATTTGTGAGTATAACTATGTTTTAATCAAGCATAGAGTGTTAAATTACTTAATGCACTTGATTGTATTATGAGGCATAAACTGCCTATATATGCTTGAGGTTGCTTATGCTTGGTAAGGTAAGAGTCCAAAGTATGTATGGACTACTATTTGTGCAAATTTCAAACTCAAACTAAGATTAGTTGTTTGTTATGTTTAATATGGCATCTTGTGCATGTGATTAGTGCTCAAAGAGGACAATTAGTGATTTATGGTAGACTGTATAAGAGCCTTGATTAGTGTAACCTAGCTTGATTGGCATGTCAATATGAACTTTTGAGCTCAGCCTGAACTAGACCAAGGTCTCTAGTATGGTACTAAGGTACCCCTGATTAAATGGAAAAGATTATATGTTTCAATGGGGCTAACTACCATTTTCTGATAATGATTGCTACGGAGTCTCGAATGAAGGCTGCTGATAAAAGAAAGGAACGCTCCACAAGGAAGGACAAAAGACCCTGAAGTGATAACAAGCCTCAATGACATTCTAAAAAGTTGAAGAATAAAGGAGGAAACTCCTCAGTTATGTTGCTTCTCCAATGGGTAATTTTATCCCGAAGCCTCAAACAATAATCAAATCCTCTGCACCTACGATCTCCATTAATAGCTCGGGAAATGCAGGCAAGGATCCACAATCTCGACACTGCAATATCTGCCAGAATTATCATTCAGGTTTGTAACCCCCTCGTCCCGGTCTGGTCAGATGACCGGTCCGAGTGGGCCACACGGGGAAAACCGAAGCGAAACCCGTTAAGGTTCCTCCTCGGTTAACGACCCAGAAAATTTCTTTTAAAATTAATCTTCTCTAAATGCACATTTATTCCCTATGTGATCACAACAACGGAAGACAAACATTTGCAAGCATTCACTCGAACAACCTAAGCAAAACAACCCATTTTTATGTAGTTTAACAGGCCGTTTCGAAACACCCTCAAGGTGTATCGAAACGCCTTGACCTGGTCAACATTTCAAAGCCCACACGAGGATGCCGTTTCGGAACGGGGGTCAACCGTTCCGAAACACCCTTCCTAGTCAACTTCTCGTGGTCAACGAGAATTGACCGTTTCGAAACACAATAGACCCGTTTCGCAACACCTTCATCTCGCCAATTTCTCAAAATTCCAGTAGCTAAAATGTACCGAAACAGCCCCTATATGTTTTGAAACGCTTGGCCAAACACAAAGGGACAGTATCGAAACAGGGTAGCCCGTTTCGAAACGCCCCCTGTCTGCAGACTCGTTTTGGCTGTTTTAAGGCACAATGGTGCCCCAAAACACCACCAAAACCCCAAACAACACACTAACAATTAATTCTAGAGCAAACAACCTTATAAGCATGCTTTAACATCATTAAAACGAGACTAAACACCAAGGCATAACATCTCAAATCATGCATTCATACATATCAATAGAGGAATTAAGCATCCACATAGCCAACACTTAGGCAAATTCTAGATAGCAAAATACTAACAAGGTTTCAAGCAAGGCATACATCTCAAGCCAAATAACAAGCACAAAAGAGGAGTCTAACATGCTCCTAAGCAACATCAACCACAACATAATCCAAAAACATCATAATAAGATTACATGCCCCATTGCTTGACCATTACATCTTAATTTAAAAGTTCATACTTGGTAGCCAAACAAGCACCACAAGCACACTTGGAGGCCCCCTTCTTGCTCCTAGCAACCCCACGAACTAAGGATCTGCATTGTCGAACAAAGAGAGAGCGTAAGCAATAAAGCTTAGTGAGGGTAAGCTCTTTAAAAACAAACCTCGACAATGCAGGGTCCGAGCACGATCTTAGCCAAGGCTAAATACATAATTACCAAGAATCCTCAAGAGCCACAAGTTAAAGATGCATGAACAATATACAATTATATGCCATGCTTAACAAGCTCTATTTCACAACACATGTAATCACATATAAGCATCCAAGTAGAGATCACATTCTACAACACATTGATACACATATCAATCAACATTAGCACCTAGCTATGACCCGAATACGCGGATAAACACGTTGGAACTCGCATCCAACAACCACTTTACCTCACGGTGGGATTACACTCATCACCGGTCTCGCAGAGGGGATTCCACTCATCCTCACGCCCCGTCGATGGGATTCCACTCATCATCGAATATATATAAATACAATTTCCGGGCGAACCCGTACTCCTCCTTGGTGACTCAACGCCACCAAGGCCACGCGCGACTTTAGACTCATGTGTGCACACTAACATCCTAATGATCGATCATTTGTACTCAAGCATACTAGTGCTAACATTTTACTCATTCCACATTATTCATTTCAATCAATTTCGTTCTTAGCACGTACTCACCATGATCACAATCATGAACCATTTCCATGCATGCCATAAGCATCACAAATCATGCCTCATCTCACATGTATAACACATTATACATAAGCAATCATATTACAAGTCATACGAGGCATAAACATCCATATATATAAGTTCATCCAAAGGCTCTAGATTAAGTTTAGGATTAGGCTACCACCCTAATCCTAACTCTATGACAAGTCGTCGTTTAACCGGTCAAAAATAAAAATAAATTAACCTCTTTCAATAAATAATAGAATAAAGAAAATAAATAGATATAGGGAAAGAGGGTCGATCCACAGGGAGATTAGTCGGAATTCTTGACTTGAATTTTGTCAGATTTGAATTCCAAGGAATATCTGTAAAAACAAGGAAATAAAAAAGGGGGGTGATCTGATATTGAGTGTAGTAATAAAATAAAATGCAAGAATTAAAAATAATAAGAAAAGCCAAGTGTGCAAATCAGCCTCGAACAAGCTCCTTCAATTCTTTCGATCACTGAAATAGATTTTTATTTTGGGGATCATGTCGGTTACAGTCTACGAGGCCCAACCCGTCGTAACTTGTTTCTCTCTCGAGTAACCAATCCTCCCAAGTCTATCTTCGAAAGATGGTTCTTAAATAAATCAACCACGTCTACCGCCGTTAAAGTATTTAGAATAAAAACAGGAAAAACCCAACTCAGAAATTGTCTAAAAAATAGAATCGCTTCTGATTTTATCTTTCCTTAGCGGACCGCCGCTAAGAGTGTTCACAGGAAGTCGAAATTTGCCACAAGCCGATCCTTCCTCCCAACTATGTTTTTAAACGATTCCAGACCAACGAGCTCTTTTTGATTTGAAAAACGGTTAAAAACCTTTAGTAAGGCCGATTGCCAAACTATCTAAGCAGAAAGATAAAAATGATTTCCCAAAAGAATTTAAGCAAGTTCAATTCTCACGAATCGAATTGACTTGGCTGGTTCTTGGCTTAAAAGATTTAGCTAAACATGATATTGGTTATCATGCTTAACTTGGTTTTGGAAAAATAATTAAATAACATAAAAGAAACGAGATAAAGAAAATAAAAGAAAAGAACTTGGATTAAACTAAGAATGTTTACAAATATAAAAGACTCAAAGCTGAAAAAAAGATGATCTTAAGCCTTCACCAAAGGTTGGTATTTATAGGCTTAGATTTACAAAGATAAGAGATAAGAAATAACAATTCAAATTCAAATGTTGATTAAAATTCAAAATAATACTAAATGGATAAAAGCTGATAAACTAATCGGATTCTTCTCTCAGAACATTCCAGGATCTTCTAGAAGTTGCCACGTCACTGCCACGTCACTACCACGTCAGACGCGTCGTGCCTGGTGTCGTGCCCATGATGCCAGTCATGACAGAATATATAAAAAAACTGCAGAAATGCTCCCTTTTCACTGCTATTTCCAGAATTGGATCCCTGCACAAAATGTAACAAAAACAACATGTATTAAGCAGCAAGAAGTCCCAATAACTAGAAAAGTAGCATGTGAAATATGTCAAATTTGAGAACTCGTCACTCTAGGTGGGTCTACCAAGCCCAACCTAGTCCACATACTCGAACCAATCATTTAAAAACCACTTAAAACATTTAACCACTCACCTAAGCTTCCAAGCTCCAAGCCAAGCAAGCAACCACTCTCACGTTCCCGGATTTCTTCCCGAAGCTTCTCCAACACAAGTTCCCGCTTCTAAACAACCTCAAACACAATTCAAACAATACCAAATCAGCTCAACATCAAAAGACCAACCCGGAACACAATTCAATCACAATTTACAAAGTTGCAAGCCATGAACAAATCCTATTTTTAGCAAACTCGGGCAGCCCCAAAACCACATCCAAAATCCATGTTTCCAACATCCATTGCACCCACAAATGATCCCAATTCAACCTCTATCCATAGTACTATCACTAGCCTATCAAATTCCACCTAAAACAACCCCCAAAACTCACCAAAAACCCTCCAAAAACCCCATTTTTACCCAATTTCGGGAATTACTCAAAATCATTCAAAATTCACATATCTTGTACCATTTGGCTCCTATATTCCATAACTAACCATATTAAATTAAAATATTAAGTTTAGCTACACAAAGACACCATTTTTAATCAAATCTTTTGAAAACCCCAATTTCAAAACTTCAATGAAAATGAAAACAAATGGTACTTTTAAAGAGAGGGAGTTGAGGAGAGGTCAAAAATGATGTTACCTTTCGAAAATGAGTTGAAATGGATGAGCTTTTTGATGGAATAGTGATGAAGAGGAGAGAGCTCTTTGGTCACGTTAGAAATGGATGAGGAAGAGAGTGAATAGTGTTTATTTTGTAAAAAGGGGGATTTAAATAAAAAGATGGGTAAATTACCAAAAGGCCATTAATGAATGGCTATCCCCTTATTCTTTAAAAACTCTCCAACTTGCAATTTAATCAATTTGGTCCCGTTTCAAATATTTATTTTTGAAACCCGAAACTTAAAAGATTATTTTTAATTATAAACCCGAGCCCAAATAATATTAAAATATTATTTTCACCTAACCTCTAAACCCGGGTGTTACAACTCTCCCCCACTTAAGGAATTTCGTCCCCGAAATTACCTGATGGAAACAAATACGGAAACTGCTCAACCATATCCGCTCTCCTCTCCCACGTGGCCTCTTCCACACCTCTATGTCTCCAAAACACCTTGACCAACTCTATGGTCTTACCACGCAACACCTTGCTATCAGAAGCAAGTATCTCAACAGGCTCTTCATTATAGGACAAATCCGGATTTAACTCTATCTCCTCCACGGGCATAACATGAGAAGGATCCGATCTATATCTCCTAAGCACAGACACATGAAAGACATCATGGATCTTCTCTAACTCAGAAGGTAACCTCAAACGATAAGCTACAGGCCCAATCCGCTCAACTATCTCATACGGACCAATGAACCTCGGACTCAACTTGCCCTTCCGGCCAAATCTCATTACCTTCTTCCACGGAGATACTTTCAGAAACACTTTCTCACCCACGGAGTACTCAATCTCTTTCCTATTCAAATCTGCATATGACTTCTGACGATCAGAAGCTGCTTTCAAACGGTCACAAATCAACTTCACTTTGTCGGTAGTCCCCTTAAGCAAATCCGGCATAGGTAACAATCTCTGACCTGTTTCAGCCCAACAAATCGGAGTCCTACATCGCCTACCATACAAAGCCTCATAGGGAGCCATCTGAATACTAGACTGATAACTGTTGTTGTACGCAAACTCAACTAATGGTAAGTGCTTCTCCCAAGATCCCTGGAAGTAAATCACACAACAACGAAGCATATCCTCTAGAATCTGTATCACTCGCTCTGACTGCCCATCGGACTGCGGATGATATGACGTACTAAAATGCAAACGGCTACCTAGAGCACTATGCAAGCAACCCCAGAATTTCGAAGTAAATCTAGGATCCCTATCTGACACAATAGACTTCGGAACTTCATGAAGTCTCACAATCTCACGGATGTACAAGTTTGCCAACTTGTCTAAGGAATCCGTAGTGTTCATTGCTAAGAAGTGAGCACACTTAGTGAACCTATCAAGAATCACCCAAACAGAATTCTTCTTCAAAGGAGACAAAGGCAACCCCGACACAAAATCCATGGTGATCCTCTCCCATTTCCATTCCGAAATCTTCAAAGGCTGTAACAAACCTGAAGGAACCTGATGTTCTGCCTTCACTCTCTGACAAATCATACAACGGCTCACATATTTGGCTACATCTCTTTTCAAACCAACCCATAAGTAATCATTTTTTAAGTCACGATACATCTTGGTACTACCCGGATGCATAGAAAAAGGACTCGAATGTGCTTCACTCAGAATCTGACGTCTCAACTCAACATCTTCTGGTACAAAAATTCTATCTCTGAAGCACAACAAGCTCTCACCACTGAAACTATACTCGGTCTGTCTTCCTTAGGCTATGTCCTGAACATGAGGAACTAAAGTCACATCTTGCAACTGCTTCTCTCTAATCAACTGAATCAAAGAAGGCTTCACTTGCAACTCGGTGATCAACCCACCATCATCGGACACACTCAATCTAGCAAACATAGCTCTCAACTCAACGACCACTTTTCTACTCAAAGCATCGGCTACTACATTTGCCTTACCCGGATGGTACTCAATGGTCAAATCATAGTCTTTTAACAACTCTAGCCATCTTCTCTGTCTCAAGTTCAACTCTTTCTGTGTCATCAAATACTTCAAGCTCTTGTGATCGGTGTAAACTATACACTTCTCACCATACAAATAATGACGCCAAATCTTCAATGCAAACACAACTGCAGCTAGCTCTATATCATGAGTAGGATAGTTCTTCTCATGAATCTTCAACCTATGTAGGAAGCATCACTGTAAATCACAAACTCCTTACCTGAAACAGGTTGCACTAACACTAGAGCATTTGTCAAAGCTTCTTTCAATTTCTCAAAGGCCTTCTGTCTTGCATCTGACCATTCAAACTTAACTCCTTTTTGCAACAATTTAGTCAAAGGAGCATCTACTCTAGAGAAACCATCAACAAATCTCCTATAGTAACCGGTTAATCCTAGGAAACTCCTAATCTCGGTCACGGACTTAGGTTGTTTCCACTCAACGATAGCCTCAATCTTCGACGGATCAACACGGATACCTTCGGCCGAAACAACATGGCCAAGAAATACAACTTCTCGAATCCAGAACTCACACTTACTAAGCTTCACATACAACTGATTGCTCAACAATCTCTGTAAAACAAATCTCAAGTGCTCATCATGCTCTTCTTCTGTCTTCGAGTACACAAGTATGTCATCAATGAAAACAACTACAAAATCGTCTAGATAGTCTCTAAAAATTCTGTTCATCATGTCCATGAATGTTGCAGGTGCATTCGTGAGCCCAAATGGCATCACAAGAAACTCATAGTGACCATATCTAGTCCTAAAAGCTGTCTTCGGAACATCACACTCTTTCACCTTCAACTGGTAGTACCCGGATCTCAATTATATCTCCGAGAACACTGAAGCACCTCTCAACTGATCAAACAAATCATCTATGCGAGGCAACGGATACTTGTTCTTCACAATCAACTGATTCAACTGTCTATAGTCAATTCACATGCGCATACTACCATCTTTCTTTTTCACAAACAACACGGGAGCACCCCAAGGAGAACTACTAGGCCTAATGAAACCACGGTCTAATAATTCTTGCAACTGACTCTTCAATTCTTTCAACTCTTTCGTAGCCATACGATATGGAGCTATCGAAACTGGGTTAGACCCTGAAACAGTCTCAATCACAAACTCAACATCTCTGTCTGGAGGTAAACCCGGCAACTCTTCAGGAAACACATCCGGAAAGTCACAAACTGTTCTGATATCTTTCGGTCTAGCTTCACTCATATTCGGATTCATAACATAAGCTAAGTAAGCCCCACATCTGGAGTCCATCAACCTATGAGCCTCTAAAGCTGACACCACATTAGACAAGAACTTAATGTTCTCGCCTACTACCACTACCTCGTAGTCATCAAAAAGCTTAAAAGAAATTCTCTTCGTCTCAAATCCACACTAGCCCGGTGCTCAACTAACCAATCCATACCCAAAATAATATCAAAGCCATAAAAAGGAAGTTCCATCATATCAACAGAGAACACATGACCTTGAATCTTCAGTGGACATCTCCTATACATACGTCTAACCACAATTGTCTCACCAAAAGAACTAGTAACATGCATACCTACATCTAAGATCTCAACAGGGATATCTAACTTCTGTGCATGCTCACTCAAAATGTAGGAATGTGTAGAACCCGAATCAACCAAAGAAAGCAAAGACATAGACTGTAACTCAAAATTACCTGCTATCACATCAGTGTCGTTCCCGGCCTCCCTCTGAGCATAAACTCTCGCTGGTCCTCCCGCCTCTGGCTGCACTGCCACAACATGAGCAAGGTTCCTCTGAGCATCTACCCTAGGTGCATCAGCCCTAGGCTAGAAGTAGCCACGACCGTGCCCACGGCCTTTCTGAAAATCATTCGCTCTCGCAGGAGCCTGAGCAATGTTCGGTGCATGTGCCGCCTGATGCAGACAATCTCTCCTAAAGTGGTCCCTCGAACCACAGTTCCAACAAGCATGGGAATTACCCCAACACTCACCAGCGTGCTGTCTCCCACAACGGGTGCACTCGGGCAAACGCCCTCCTCCTCTATGGCCCTGATGGCCCCTACCATGATGGCCACCGCCACGTCTATGGTCAAACTGATGTCTGCCACCTCTATGCCTCTTGGCATCTCTACCATCAAAGTGGTTATGCCTCTTACCAGAACTAGAACCACCAGATCGTTTGGCCGAACCCAAACTGTGCTCTAAGTCCTTGGCCGTCGCGAACAATACATCAAAGTCTGAGTAGTCAGAAGCTAACGTGTACCTCTTGATCTCTTCACTCAACCCATAGCAGAAACTGTTACAGCGTTCCACTTCAGTAGGAACCAACTCTAGAGCGTACTGACTCAAGCGAACAAAACGGATCTCATAGTCTGTCACAGAAGCATCTCCCTGAGTAAGGGCCATAAACTCTCGCTTCCTCTCATCTAAGTACCTCGGTCCCAAGTACCTCTTCCTGAAAGCGGACTCAAAGAAATCCCAATCAATCTCTGCCTCTGGAACCCCAGTAGTAATGGTGACCCACCAGGTGTAAGCATCACCCTGAAGCAAGGAAATCACACAGCCCAATCTACGTGCGCCCGCACAACCCATCTAAGCCAAGATACAAACTGTCTTCTCCAACCATAACTCTGATCTCTCTGGAGTAGATCCCCTAAACTCTTCGGCCCCCAAGCTACGGAGCCTCTCCAAAGGTAGACTAGCATCGTCACACCTAGGCTGAGCTGCAGCCTGAGCTCCCGCAACTGCGGCCTGAAATGCTCCCGCTATAGCTTGCACTAGCGGAGTCATATCAATTCCAGCTGGACCTTCACCACCCTGGCCACCTTGAGGTCCCTCTCCTCCGGTTCCATCCTCGCCCCCAACTCCAGGCGGAGGTGGTGGTGGTGGTGGAGGTGGAGGAGCAGCGCCAACTCCCGCGGTCACCGGCCCTTCTATATGAGCCTCCACACCAATCACCGGCTCAACAGGAGCCGCAACACATGGTTCCTGACGAACCACTCTCGGCCTACACCTCGGCCCAGACATCGCTCTCAAACGATAACTACAACCACATCAAACAAAATATACAAGATTGGGTTAGCAAGGCAAGGCTTCCAAGTGCTCAAGTACGTTTCCCTCACTTAAAATTCTTTTCCGATGTAATAGTAGCAATGGGACTCTCAAACAACATACTTTTAAATAAACAATCAACATACTTGTCATACAAACAACCATACTTACAAAGCAAGCAAACACCGCGCATATCAATTCAAAACTTAAACTTACCTCACTTACCTGCCCAAGGTCTCGGTAACCTTAGGCTCTGATACAAACAAGTGTAACCCCCTCGTCCCGGTCTGGTCGGATGACCGGTCCGAGTGGGCCACACGGGGAAAACCGAAGCGAAACCCGTTAAGGTTCCTCCTCGGTTAACGACCCAGAAAATTTCTTTTAAAATTAATCTTCTCTAAATGCACATTTATTCCCTATGTGATCACAGCAACGGAGGACAAACATTTGCAAGCATTCACTCGAACAACCTAAGCAAAACAGCCCATTTTTTTATGTAGTTTAACAGGCCGTTTCGAAACACCCTCAAGGTGTATCGAAACGCCTTGACCTAGTCAACATTTCAAAGCCCACACGAGGATGCCGTTTCAGAACGGGGGTCAACCGTTCCGAAACACCCTTCCTGGTCAACTTCTCGTGGTCAACGAGAATTGACCGTTTCGAAACACAATAGACCCATTTCAGAACACCTTCATCTCGCCAATTTCTCAAAATTCCAGTAGCTAAAATGTACCGAGACAGCCCCTATCCGTTTCGAAACGCTTGGCCAAACACAAAGGGACCGTATCGAAACACGGTAGCCCGTTTCGAAACGCCCCCTGTCTGCAGACTCGTTTTGGCTGTTTTAAGGCACAATGGTGCCCCAAAACACCACCAGAACCCCAAACAACACACTAACAATTAATTCTAGAGCAAACCAACTTATAAGCATGCTTTAACATCATTAAAACGAGACTAAACACCAAGGCATAACATCTCAAACCATGCATTCATACATATCAATAGAGCAGTTAAGCATCCACATAGCCAACACTTAGGCAAATTCTAGGTAGCAAAATACTAACAAGGTTTCAAGCAAGGCATACATCTCAAGCCAAATAACAAGCACAAAAGAGGAGTGTAACATGCTCTTAATCAACATCAACCACAACATAATCCAAAAACATCATAATAAGATTATATGCCCCATTGCTTGACCATTACATCTTAATTTAAAAGTTCATACTTGGTAGCCAAACAAGCACCACAAGCACACTTGGAGCCCCCCTTCTTGCTCCTAGCAACCCCACGAACTAAGGATCTGCATTGTCGAACAAAGAGAGAGCGTAAGCAATAAAGCTTAGTGAGGGTAAGCTCTTTAAAAACAAACCTCGACAATGCAGGGTCCGAGCACGATCTTAGCCAAGGCTAAATACATAATTACCAAGAATCCTCAAGAGCCACAAGTTAAAGATGCATGAACAATATACAATTATATGCCATGCTTAACAAGCTCTATTTCATAACACATGTAATCACATATAAGCATCCAAGTAGAGATCACATTCTACAACACATTGATACACATATCAATCAACATTAGCACCTAGCTATGACCCGAATACGCGGATAAACACGTTAGAACTCGCATCCAACAACCACTTTACCTCACTGTGGGATTACACTCATCACCGGTCTTGCGGAGGGGATTCCACTCATCCTCACGCCCCGTCGATGGGATTCCACTCATTATCGACTATATATAAATACAATTTCCGGGCGAACCCATACTCCTCCTTGGTGACTCAACGCCACCAAGGCCACGCGCGACTTTAGACTCATCTGTGCACACTAACATCCTAATGATCGATCATTTGTACTCAAGCATACTAGTGCTAACATTTTACTCATTCCATATTATTCATTTCAATCAATTCCGTTCTTAGCACGTACTCACCATGATCACAATCATGAACCATTTCCATGCATGCCATAAGCATCACAAATCATGCCTCATCTCACATGTATAACACATTATACATAAGCAATCATATTACAAGTCATACGAGGCATAAACATCCATATATATAATTTCATCCAAAGGCTCTAGATTAAGTTTAGGATTAGGCTACCACCCTAATCCTAACTCTAGGTGGGTATACCAAGCCCAACCTAGTCCACATACTCGAACCAATCATTTAAAAACCACTTAAAACATTTAACCACTCACCTAAGCTTCCAAGCTCCAAGCCAATCAAGCAACCACTCTCACGTTCCCAGATTTCTTCCCGAAGCTTCTCCAACACAAGTTCCCGCTTCTAAACAACCTCAAACACAATTCAAACAATCCCAAATCAGCTCAACATCAAAAGACCAACCCGGAACACAATTCAATCAAAATTTACAAAGTTGCAAGCCATGAACAAATCCCATTTTTAGCAAACTCGGGCAGCCCCAAAACCACATCCAAAATCCATGTTTCCAACATCCATTGCACTCACAAATGATCCCAATTCAACCTCTATCCATAGTACTATCAATAGCCTATCAAATTCCACCTAAAACAACCCTCAAAACTCACCAAAAACCCTCCAAAACCCCATTTTTACCCAATTTCGGGAATTACTCAAAATCATTCAAAATTCACATATGTTGTACCATTTGGCTCCTATATTCCATAACTAACCATATTAAATCAAAATATTAAGTTTAGCTACACAAAGACACCATTTTTAATCAAATCTTTTGAAATCCCCAATTTCAAAACTTCAATGAAAATGAAAACAAATGGTACTTTTAAAGAGAGGGAGTTGAGGAGATGTCAAAAATGATGTTACCTTTCGAAAATGAGTTGAAATGGATGAGCTTTTTGATGGAATAGTGATGAAGAGGAGAGAGCTCGTTGGTCACATTAGAAATGGATGATGAAGAGAGTGAATAGTGTTTATTTTGTAAAAAGGGGGATTTAAATCAAAAGATGGGTAAATTACCAAAAGGCCATTAATGAATGGCTATCCCCTTATTCTTTAAAAACTCTCCAACTTGCAATTTAATCAATTTGGTCCCGTTTCAAATATTTGTTTTTGAAACCCGAAACTTAAAAGATTATTTTTAATTATAAACCCGAGCCCAAATAATATTAAAATATTATTTTCACCTAACCCCTAAACTCGGGTGTTACAAGGCTAGTGTAGAAGACAGTAGTACCATTTCACAAGGCACACAAAGTGCTAATCAAGAAGGTGTATAATCACCAATACAAGAAGGTATGTCAATATCCGAATCAAGAGAACTCTAGACCCTTAGGCACACCCTTCTACCTAATCCATCTAGTAAACCAAGGTCTTGTAACTTTTTAAATTAGCATATTTAGAAAGTTTTCATTTCATAAAATATAAATCATGATACAACAAGAGGTCATTCGATCAAACCATGGCATGATAATTTCAAACAAACTTTCACATGGATTTTCATATCATTCAGTCATCTAAATCGAGAGCAACCAGATTCAATTCTTACATATAACATCCAGTCATGGCAAACCAACATGTATCAACCTTTATGTAGCATCCAAATTCAGTAGCATACAAGAAACTTCATGCTTCATTCAATCATTTATATCATTACACAAAGCAGTCTAATAATACACATAATTCACAATATCAAACAATCCATTCGAGCATACTTTCATGTTTAATTATTTAGCCTCCTTCTCTTAATAAATTATCAACTTTAATTTAAGTCATTTTCATGCTTTTAACATAACTAAAATTAAATTAAAAATGGTGGTTAGGACACTAGTCCCAACCCTAGGGTAACTACACTCACAAACTCCCAAGCTACTCTTGTTCCTTGATAGTAATCCCCTTGCTCCTTTTTTGGGATGACCCAATCTTGGCTTCCTCCTCCAAGTTCTCAATCCCTTGGTCTTGTTGATCATACACATACATATAAAAGACATATTAGCATCTAAATCATTCATTAGACAACCAATATGCAAGTGCTAAATTCAATTCCTCAATGCTTTCCTAATCTGGCAGACTTGAGCACCTACCACTAAATTGGTCATAACGTACTCTATACAATTCCAAAAATCAATTATCATACATTATTTGAAATTTAATTAAATATTTTATTTAACCAAATTAGTCTCATATTTTTTATATTTCTAGATTAATACAGTTTATTACTTCTTTACAGGTATTTCGGATTCAAGACAGTTTTGGAGTGCCTAACTTAATTCATTTCTATATTTTAGCACATAGCTCCAAATTGAGCTATGTTTTCTCTCAACTAAAATAGACATATGAAAGTTTAATCCATAAAAATTTGAGCTTAAAATTTCTTATATACGATTTATAGTAAATTTTCAAAGTTGATGTTCAGAATAGGACTGTTCTTGGACATATTTCACTAATTTGCTTAATTTATCAAATTGAGCCATTTTAAGTTTAATTCGAGTTACTAAATTTTTTTCTAACATAATCCCCTGATTTTTAAATCAATTTCTATAGTCACAATTTAACCAATTTTAATCCTAGCATTTTCTGATTATTACAAAACAATCCCACAATTCAGTTTTCATAATTCACTGTACTAATTTGTTAATTCCTTCAATATAACTTCATTTTAATCACATTTTAGTCAATCCAAAGCCTAAATTTTATAATCAAGACCCTAATCTTAAATTCATTCCTAATGGAAATTTTCCAATTCAAACCCTAATTCTTTCAATTTTACATATTCGTCTAGGGCTTTAAACATTATCTTCAAATCTGTCTTAATTCATTCGGTTCACTAATTCAAGCTTAAAAATTCAATTTCCAGTATAGACCTCAATTCAAATTCATTCCTAAGCTCATAAACATTACGTGCATGCATAAATCAAGAATTTCCAGCCATGAAACACAATAAAAATCAATTCAAATCATCCTAGCATCAATCAGCTATCTAGCATAATTAAGATTTAGTTTACTTACATGTGATAGCTTTAATCCCTCTTGAAAATAAGATTAATTCAAGCTTCTAAACACTCAATAATGGCTGAAGAACCATCAAAGTTTACCTCTCTAAGCTATCTAACTTTCACGGTAAGAAGAAGAAAGGAAGAAGGAGAAGAGAAAGTTTTGTTTGATAGTGGGATATGTCCAATCCCGCTCTCTCTCTCAAGTGGTCGGCCAAGGTGATGATTAGGGGCTGAGAAAGCTCAATTTTACCCATCAACTCTCTTCTAGAATTAACTATTTACAAAGGGTAGGCTTGGTCTATTTAAAACTTTTGCATGCAATCTTTTTATTTGAGCTTAATTCTAGTTAAGTCATCTTAATTTAGCTTTTATATTCTCAATTTCATTCAATTAGCTACTAAATCATCTAATTACAATTAATTTGTGATCAATTAATTCAATTAATTAATCATCTTAATTTATTTTCTTCTAAGGTACATCGAGGATATTACAATTCCTCCCCCCTCAAAATAAGAATTCGTCCTCGAATTCTTACCTGAATCAAAGAGATGAGGATATTGCTTCCGCATCGTATCCTCTGGTTCCCATGTAACTTCTTCCACATTATGAATTTTCAAGAGAACCTTTACAAGGGGAACGTTCTTATTTCTGAGTCTTTTAACCTCCCGATCCAGAGTCTGAATAGGTTCTTCCTCGTATGAAAGATCAAGATTCGATTCGACTTCTTCCGACTCTAATAGGTGAGATGGATCCGAACGGTAGCGCCGGAGCATTGATACGTGGAAGATATTATGTATCTTGTCGAACTCAGGAGGAAGAGCGAGTCGATAAGCTACTAGACCGATCTTCTTAGTCACTTTGAAAGGCCTAATAAATCGAGGACTAAGTTTTCCTCTCTTTCCAAAACGAAAGACTTTCTTCCATGAAGACACTTTCAAGAAAACCTTGTCTCCAATTTCATATTGAATGTCTCTCTGTTTCTGATCATCATATGATTTCTACCTATCAAAGTCTTGCTTCAATCGGGAATGAATAATCTGAACTTTTTCTTCGGTTTCCTGGAGAATCTGAGGGCCTAACACCTTATTATCTCTCAACTTAGACCAACATAAGGGAGTTCGACACCTTCTTCCATAGAGTGCTTCAAAAGAAGCCATTTGAATCGAAGACTGGTAGCTATTATTGTAAGCGAATTCTACCAGAGGCAACGATTTCTCCCAATTCTTCCCGAAATCGATAATTCATGCCTGAAGCATGTCTTCCAAGACATGAATTACTTTTTCAAATTGACCATCACTCTGAGGATGAAAAGTTGTACTGAGATTGAGTTTGGTCCCAAGAGCTTGTTGCAACGACTTCCAAAATTGTGCAGTGAAATGAGGATCTCGGTCGGATATGATGGAAACAGGAATACCGTGAAAACGAATGACTTCTCGAATATACAATTCAGCTAAAGCTTCCAGTTTCATGTTCATTCTGACATGAATGAAATGGGCTGATTTGGTGAATCTATCAACTATCACCTAAATTGCATCGTTCTTTTTTGGTGTAAAAGGAAGTCCATATATGAAATCCATGGTGATTTATTCCCACTTCCATTGTGGGAATTTGATTGGTTGTAACAAACCAATTGGAACTCGATGTTCAGCCTTCACACGTTGACAATTCAAGAACCTAGACACATAATCGTTGATAGCAGCCATCATTCCTGGCCACCAGTACAAGGGCTTGAGATCCTTGTACATCTTTACTAATCCCATATGAATAGAGAAGGGACTTTGGTGAGCCTCACTGGGGATCTTTTATTGGAATTCCTTATTATTGGGGATACAAATTTTATCTCGGAAATAGATTAGACCATTCGGCTTAATCGAGAAGTCGAAATTAGACTCAAGCTTAGAGATGATTTTCTGAAGTTCGGGATCAAGCAGTTGAATCTCTTTGATCCTGGTGATTAGACTAGATTAAATTTGGAGTTCTGATAGATAATTTCAAGCTTTTGCAAGTCGGAAATGAGCATTGATAGCCGTTGGAGCTACAAGTAGTTAATTTAAACACGTTATTATCGAGATTGAAGATTTCAATTGACTTTCTCGTCTAACAAGGGAGTTTTCGAACTCTTTTTTGGAAAACAAGAAAGATTCAAATTTTTTTCTCAAGAATTTAAATGAAGGTTTAAATGAATTTAAGAAATATTTATAGGACTTACCAGAAGTCAGTTTTCTACTTAGTGCATCTGCTACTACATTAGCCTTCCCGAGATGGTAATCAATTACTAGATCATAATCCTTTAGTAACTCCATCCACCTTCTTTGTCTCAGATTTAATTCTTTTTGGGTGAGAAGGTATTTGAGGCATTTGTGATCCGTGAATAGATGACACTGCTCATCGTATAAGTAATGTCTCCAGATCTTGAGTGCAAAGACAATTGCGGCTAACTCAAGGTCATGTGTCGGGTAATTAAGCTCACGTGGCTTCAATTTCCGGGATGCATATGGTATAACCTTTTCTCCTTGCATCAACACACAACCTAGACCCGAATGGGACGCATCGTTATAAACGACAAATTCTTTGCCCGATTCAGGTTGGGTCAGTACTAGAGCATGATTTAGGGCTTGTTTCAACTGATCGAAACTTCGTTGCTGATTTTCGGACCTAGAAAAGGGTTGATCCTTTTTGAGGAGTTTGGTTAGTAGCAAAGCAATCGTAGAGAAACCTTTAACGAATCTTCGATAATAACCCGCTAAACCGAGAAAATTGCGAATCTAACTAACATTTTTCGGAGGTTTCCAATTGATCACAGTTTGTATCTTCTTAGAATAAACTTTGATTCCATAAGTCGAGATAACGTGACCGAGGAATGACACTTCCGAAAGTTAAAATTCACATTTGAAGAATTTGGCAAAGAGTTGATGCTCCCTAAGAGTTTGTAATATAATTCTAAGATGATCAAAGTGTTCTTCTTTGCTTCGGGAGTAAACAAGAATGTCGTCAATAAATACGACCACAAACTTATCAAGAAACGGCTTGAAGACTCGATTCATAAGGTCCATAAAGGTTGTCGGGGTGTTGGTTAGCCCGAATGGCATTACGAGGAACGTAAAGTGGCCGTAACGAGTTCGGAAAGCTATTTTGGGTACATCATCTTCCTTTACTCTCATCTAATAGTAACCCGACCTTAAATCGATCTTAGAGAATACAACTGCACCACGAAGCTGATCAAACAGATCTTCAATTCTCGGTAATGGGTATTTATTCTTAATTGTTATTTGATTCAGCCTCCAATAGTCGATACACAGCCGCACCGAACCATCTTTCTTCTTTACGAACAAAATCGGAGCACCCTAAGGAGAAGTTTTCGGTCGGATAAAACCCTTTTCTTGCAACTCTTCAATTTGCTTCTTCAATTCTTTCAACTCAATGAGGGTCATTCGATATGGTGTAATTGACACCGGATTAGTTTCGGGATGAATGTCAATTTTGAATTCTACTTCCCGAATTGGAGAGAGTCCAGGAAGTTCTTCTGAAAAGACCGATAAATTCTAACACTACTGGCATCGAAGGCAAGTTGAAATCGTAGTCGTCTTGCAACACCATAGCGGAAAAAATCGAGGTAGGCTTCTTATCAATTAACATGATAGATTCCTTTCCTAAACCTCAAAGATAAAGTCTACGGTTCTGACAGTCTATCCAAGCTTGATGCTTTCCCAACCAATCTAATCCAAGGGTTAGATCGAATTCACATGTTGGTAAGACATAAAGATCGATGGGAAATGGAATGCCTCGAATAGCAATAGAAAAGTCTTTAACAAGAAAATTTATCGGCTTATTTCCTCCTATCGGATTTGAGACTATAAGGCTAAATGCAACATATTCAGATTTCATATTCAACTTAGCAAGCAGTTTTGAACATATAAAAGAATGAGTGGATCCTGAGTCAATAAGAGCATATGGAGGATTTAGGTTCAGTTCGATAGTACCTGCGATCACGTCAGGTGATTCCTCCTCTTCTTTACCACGAATGTGATAAACCCGGGCAGGAGCTCGTGATTCCTGATGAGTGGCAATAGATTGATGACATTTTCATTTAGCCTAATTACCAGATTGAGCTTTCCTTGGTCTCCTATTCTGATTGGATTGTGCAGGAGTCTGATTTGTAAGAGTTGGAACCGAAGGTTTTTTATTAGTATTCTGTGGGCAGTCCTTCACATAATGATCGGCTCCATCGCAAGCATAACACAGATTAGACTGAGACCGAAACTGGCCATAGTGAAGCTTTAGACAGAATTTACATGTAGGGACCTTCCCAGAGTTGCCCGTGCTATTCACAGAGATTACCGGGGCAGCAGCTTTACCTAACGAATGTGGCTTCAGTGTAAAATTACTTCATGGAGCAAGAGAGAAGGTAGAGGACCCTTCCTTCTGATATCGGGACTTCTTTGACTGCCAGTGGGGTTTATCATCCCGCTTGTGCTTCTTATCATTCCAACCGTCACCATTTCTACGTTCAGATGCCTTCATCTTAGCATCAATGGCAATAACCTAATTTACTAAAGTTTTGAAATTAGAAATCCCTAGAGCTGTAAACATCGGACTCAGATAATCATTTAACCCATCGATAAACATACGACACTTGTTCTGCTCGGTTTTGATATACTCTGCTCCGTACTTACAATACTTACAAAAATCAGCCACATATTGCTTGATAGGCCGATTAGCCTGCTTCAAGTACAAGAAACGCTTCTGTCTCTTGGTCAAGTACTGCTCACTAATATATTTCTTCTTAAACTCCTCAATAAAGAATTTCCAGGTAACAAATTCTGTAGGAGCAGTCAAAGTAGTCGTTTCCCACCAGCTCGAAGCTTCATCTGCAAGGAATGCAATTGCACATTCCAGCTTATGCTCATCCGAGCATTGCAATTGCTTGGTTAATATTTGTGTGGTTCTCTCCAACCAATATTCAGCATCCTCGGGCTTCTCCTCAGTGGCACAAGCAAATGTATATGTCTGATATTGTGATAATTTCTCGAGTGGGGCTTTGCTAGGGTGTAGAGTATCCACAAGTTCTATATTTTGTACACATTCCTGCCCTTATTATTGTTGTTTTTAAGTTCATTTAGGCATATTTAGGTGCATTGCATGCATAATAACAATATTTTCTCTTTTACCATGCTTTTATTGAATATTCTATGATTGGTTAAGAAAAGATGCTATTTTAGCTTAGTTTTCATTTTCAGGTGTTGTAGCTATGTAAAGAAGGAGAGGACATGAAAGCAAGAAGCAAAACGAGTTGTACTGAAGCAGTTCCAGATGTCGCCAAGGACGCCACTACCGCAACATTACTGCCGACTGCCGCCTAGGCAGAAGTTAAACCGACTTAGTCAAGATGGGTTGCGATTGAAAGAGGATAATTTCTTGAGTCAAATGAGCTCAGTCTTGTAATTGTTTGAAGCCTGCAACGGTCTGAAGAGCTGATTGAAGAAGGATAAGTGAAGTGACCTATCTTTACTTGCTGGAGAAGGCAACGTCCAAAGAAGTTCACATTCAAGTAAAAAAGGAGTCATCGAAATCTCTACTGATGGAGATAGTCGAGAAACCACACCATTTGTATAATTTTTTCGATTGGGTTAAAATTTAGTATAAGACAAGAAGCACAAGAGTTGTTCGTTACATTGTTATAGCTTTATCGTTGCAAGGTGTGTTTTTTTCTGGTGCTATAATTAAATTATATACTATTTTTCTATGTGTTGGTATTTTACCTCTTGTGTGATTATTTATATGTATTATTGTATGGTTGACATCATATGCATACGATTTTAGAATTTGTTTTGATTATGAATTACGAACATTTGATTTATGAAACATCAGATTTATGGAACTATGATTTACGAATTTATGGACTATGGTTTATGAAGTATGTTTATGGAATATCGGATTCACGGAACTTTGTTTATGAAATTTGTTTTCTAATCATCATATCATTGTATGAGCATGGGTTGGGCTTAGTTCGGGGAAGTTCAGTGGTTTCACCCTTCGAGTTGAATTCCACTTCGTATTGGCGGTTGTAGTGAGAAGTTCTAGGGAACTTTCCTCTTGGCGGTTTTAGTTGGGTGCATTGCATTGCGCTTGTGATTTGTGTGTTATGCTTTAAAGAATTTTAAGAAAATATTACTATGTTTTTACAGCTACGATTTTCTTGCACTTTAGAGACACACTAAGCTCTTTAGCTTACACCCCATAGTTTTCCTTTTTTTTCAGATATCCTGGACTCTAGGTGACTTCGTACTCGGAGTATCTATTTATTTTTTCGAATCTATTTTATCTTCAGTATGGACAAACTTTATTTTCGGGAATATTTTATTATTAAGATTATTCTGGGATTTTAATGTAATTTCGAATTTGAGAATTAATATTTTTACATGTGTTTTTAGTCTTAATTTTGAATGTTTTATTTAAATTATATAATTATTATTTGAACGTTCAAGTTTTATAATTATTGAGATATTTTATATTATTATCAGAAATAATTTATTTTATGCTATTTTAATATATTATAATTCGAATTGGTTTCTTAAGGGTAAAGTTTTCAAACGTGGCTTCCTAAATTCGACTATTTCTTCTAGGTCGGATTTAGGGGGTTACATTTAGTGGTATCAGAGCTAAGCTCATCCCTCGGACGGTGAGGCTCACATAAAATTTTAAGTCAAAAATGAATTTTGCATGCATATTACATGTTTTGGGGAAAATTGGGATTTTCTGATAAATATATTATTTTGAAGAATTAAAGATGTATTTTGAATAGAGACACCAAGTACCAACTCTAACTTTAGGAATATTTCTTTTGTAGAAAGACTACTCTGCCACCTCGTAAGAGCTCTAGATTAGCAATCGATCGTGATCATACTCGTTCTTATGAATTTTGGATCAAAGTCTATATGAAAACCATGTGTTGTCATTCGTAAACTGATTCGAAATGCTCTTTTAAACTTTTATCTAAACATCATTAAGTCTGAAAAATTTTGAGGATGAAATTTCTTTTAAGGGCGAGAGAGTTGTAACACCCCAAAAAATACGCCAAAATTGTAATCGTAAAATTCCTAATTCTTTAAAACCCTAATGGTTTGGGAATTAATTTAAAAACCTAATTTTGAAACCCCTAATTGAAAACGCTAACAATTGTGAATTTTTAATTTGAAATCCTAACTTTTTATGAGGGACTAAATAGAATTTTTATTAAACTTGAAAGTTAATATGAGATTTCTTAAAAGTTTAAGGACCCCAAATAAAATTAACCCATTGTTTTAAAAGAAAGTTTAAATTAAACTCTGTTAACCGATTTATCTTTTATTATTATTATTATTATTATTATTATTGTTATTATTATTATTATTATTATTATACCCTATTTATTTGTAAATCTAAACCTAACGCAATTATTAATCCTACCATCCAACTATATATATATATAGTTATAATTATGCCTAAGCATGCCTTTTTTTTCTATTTCTTGTAACCTCACGCCGTTTGGCATTCTGCCTCCTCTTATCATACCCAATATTGTAAACATAATCTTACCCAAAACGTTTTTGATTCGGTTAAAATTTAGTATAAGACAAGGAGCGTGAGAGTTGTTCATTACGTTGTTATAGCTTTATCGTTGCAAGGTATGTTTTCTTCTGATGCTATAATTAAATTATATACTATTTTTTATGTGTAGTTTTACCTCTTGTGTGATTATTTATATGTTTATGGCTTGTATGGTTGACATCATATGCATACGATTTCAGAATTTGTTTTGCTTATGAATTACGAACATTTGATTTATGAAACATTAGATTTATGGAACTATGATTTATGGATTTATGGACTATGGTTTATGAAGTATGTTTATGGAATATCGGATTTATGGAACTTTGTTTATGAAATTTGATTTCTAATCATCATATCATTGTATGAGCATGAGTTGGAATTTGTTAGGTGAAGTTCAGTGGTTTCACCCTTCGGGCTGAATTTTACTTCGGATTGGCGGTTGTAGTGAGGAGTTCTGGGGAACTTTCCTCTTGGCGGTTGTAGTTGAGTGCATTGCATTGCGCTTGTGATTTATGTGTTATGCTTTAAAGAATTTTAAGAAAATATTACTATGTTTTTACGACTATGATTTTCTTGCACTTTAGAGACACACTAAGCTCTTTAGCTTACTCCCTCATAGTTTTCCTTTTTTCAGATATCATGGACTCTAGGTGACTTGGTACTCGAAGGATCTATTTATTTTATCGAATCTATTTTATCTTCAGTATGGACATATTTTATGTTCGAGAATATTTTATTATTAAGATTATTTTAGGATTTTAATGTAATTTCGAATTTGAGAGTTATTATTTTTACATGCGTTTTCTTACATAAATTTGAATGTTTTATTTAAATTATATGATTATTATTTTAACTTTCGAGTTTTATAATTATTGAGTTATTTTATATTATTATCAGAAATAATTTATATTACGCTATTTTAATATATCATAATTCTAATTGGTTTCTTAAGGGTAAAGTTTCTAACGTGGCTTCCTAAATTTGGCTATTTCTTCTAGGCCGAGTTTAGAGGGTTATATTTAGCCGCGCAAGAGTTGCTAGAGGTGTATAGCCCTTTCTCTTCATCAATTTCTTATGTTCTTTTAGAGCAGTGTGTAGAGCTATCCTCTTCTTTTTTGCTTGATCCGCACAGAGCTCGTATAGCAGCATCAACCTCTCACATTCTCTACCTCCCTATAATTGGAAATAAACAAATATGTTAGTACAAAAATATTGGACGATAACCACTCATCGTTTGATTATACATGAAATAGTAATGGTAATCATTCACTTACAATATTCGGCAAGCCTTCTATTTGGGCACCTGACCGTATGCCTCTCATTCATGCAATGACGAACGTACCACAATATGATCTATCAACTACGCTGCAGTTCTAGTCATTTAATTACTAATTTTATGATAAAAATAAAGAAATATGGAAAGGTGGATACCCATTGTTTTACTCATGACTTGAGGAATTTCAATTTTTAGCTTGTCAAATGGCACATTCGATGTTCCAAACACCTTAACGAAGTCCTCATGCTTAGCATATTCCGCAAACGTGCTTATCTGAACGTTAATAACATATAATGATAACAATAAAGTTCATTCATGCACGTTAATGTAACACCCGTGTTTTGGGGTTAGGAGTTAGCCGTGTTTATAGTCCGAGTCAATAAAAAATTAATTAAAATCAATTCAACCAAAATTGTGATGTAATTGAGCTTTAATAAAGAGGGGAGGGACCTACATTGCAATTTTCTCCAAAAGATTTTAAAAGGATGACAACTTTTGAAAGTTGTCATCTTCTCCCCCTTTTCCCATTATTCCAACGTGAAAACACTACACCCACCTTCAAACTCTCTCAAATTTTCAAGTTACTATTCCATTTGATTAAACTTCAATCCAAGGTGTTTTTGAAAGGTAAAATCATTTTCTTACTCTCCTCTTTATCCCCTATCAACCCATGGTCTTAGATTTTAAAGATATGGAGTTTTGAAAATTAGGGTTTGTTTTAAAGTTTGGTTTTTTAAGGGGCTTTTCATCTTGTTTTGATAAATTGAGTTGGGGCTTTGTTTATTCATGTCAAAATACACTTTATATGTTAATTTGGTTGGATTTTGATGAAAACCCGAAGTGGGTTCTTAGACCCATTTTTGAGTTGTCAAAAACTCCATTTTTGGTGGGTTTTAAGTTGAAAACAAAGGGCTGATGGGTAGGGTAAGTTAGGAGGGTGATTTGGGACCTTTTGGAGGTCATTTGGAGGTTTGGAAATGGAAATTTCAGCAAGGTTTTAGGGGAGCACGAAAATTGGGATTTTGGGTGATTATGTGGATTGGGAATTTGTGGAAATTGGCTTGTGTTTGTAAAGTAAGTTGATGATTGAGTTTTAGCATTGAATTGTGAAGTAATGTATGTGTTTTGCTTGGCTAGAAGCAAGAGGAGTCGTTGAAGGAGCATTGGGACCGAATCCGGGTTCGTAGGAGGATTGTTTCGATTGCTAAGGAAGGGCGGTGAGTGGTCTCAAACTTGTTTTAAAGTTTGGTTCGAGTATGTGTAGCGTGTGTGTGTAAAGTGTGCTTGGTAGGCCACTTCTATTTAATTCAAGTTGTTAACTTAACCTTTGATCTCCATAAATGCTATTGTGCTTACTTAGCTATGCTCTTGTGATTGTGGTTAATTGGTGCATGTATATCATGATGTGTATATATATGTGATGAGCATGAGTTATGGTTGACGATATGTGATGTGATAATGAAAATTGGCACTAAATAATTACCGGTTGTAAATGGTCGATCATTAGGATTAGTGTGCACACAAATTGAGTCAAAACGTACGTAGCCTTGATGGCGTTAAGTCATCAAGGAGGAGTACGGTGATGTAACATTCCACCGGAAGCTTTTTATATATTTCTACGGGATGATGAGTGGAATCCCATCCGTAGGGCATGTGGCGATGAGTGGAATCCCGCACATGCGAGGTCCGGTGATGAGTGTAATCCCACCGAGGTAAAGTGTTGTTGAGGTTTAAATCCGCACAATCGGGGTAATTAATAGTGGCCAATTAACTTGTTCTTATATGGTGATATATGGTTGTGATTTATGTTGTTGTTACATGATGTTGATATATGATGATTGAACTTGGTAGATCATGAGAAACCATATTATGCCACTTGAAGGACTAGCTAGGTCTACTCGATTATATGCCTTTGTAGGTTGTATGTGAGATTAGGATTTACATGCTTGAACCCTGCATTGTTGATGTTTTTCGTTCTAGAGCACCCTCACTAAGCTTATAGCTTACGCTCTCAATGTTCAACAATGCAGATCATTAGCGTGGTGTTAGCTCGAGGCAAGGCAAGAAGGGCTTTCCAAGTTTTGTGGCTCAAGTACGGTTAACAATTTCGTATTAGTTAGCAATGTGGCAAGGGTTTTTGTATGAGCTTTGTATAACTCATTATATGTTGATGTGTTGGATTGGTTATGATTTGTAAAGCATGAGATACTATGATGAATGTTGGTGTGTGATGGCATGCTTTAGATGTTTAGGTTGCCTTGTGTGTGAGAGCAAACCTCTTATGATGACTTGTGCCTTTTAGGGCCTTTTGAGCCTTTATGTATGCCCTTTTATGCTATAATATGGTCTTTGCATGAATGCCATGGATGGATGATTTGCCTCATGTTTGATTGTTGCCTATGGCTCATGTATGTTTGCTTACATGTGTGTATGTGCTTAGGAGAGTCGAGAAATGCATTTAGAGTCGTGTTTGGGGTCGATAAGTTGGAAATTGTGGTGTTGCAGTGCAGGGCGTATCGGTACGCCTAAGGGCCGTATCGATACGGTCTTGCCTATAGAGCTCAGTTTAGGCTGGGCGTATCGATACGGTTTTTAGTCACTGGAATTCTGAGAAATTGGGGAGTTTTTGGAGTATCGATACGGTGTTGGGGCGTATCGGTACGGGTCTATCTCGTTGACCACGAGATGTTGACTAGAGAGGGCGTATCGATACGCTCAAGGGTTGTATCGATACGGTCTTCTTCGAGTTGACTGTTTGGGTTGACCATGTCAAGGCGTATCGATACCCTTGATTGGTGTATCGATACGGCCTACCCTGTAAGCTTAAAATGGACTGTTTATGCATGGCCGTGGTTCGAATGTGATTTCCTTTGATTGTTTTCCGCTGTCGTCATCACTTAGGATATAACACGCCTCTAGTCAAGATTAAAATGAAAGAAAAAAAATAGGGTTGCTAATCGAAGGGAACCTTAACGGGTTTCACTCAGTTTTCCCCGTGTGGCCCTCTCGGACCGGTCATCCGGCCAGACCGGGACGAGGGGGTTACATTTGTTGGTATCAGAGCCTGAGGTTACCGAGACCTCGGGCAGGTAAGTGAGGTAAGCTTAATGTGTTAAATGATTGCGTTGCTTGATGCATGTCTTGCCGTGAATTCTTGAATATCTGACTGATCGTATGATGTTTTGAAGCATGAATTGTTGAGTCTGGTGTAGAGTGCGTGCCCATTGCTACTATTACTTAATTTAAAAAGGATTTTTGGTAAAAAGGAGTACTTGAGCACTATTGGACCCTTGCTTTGGCTAACGTAATCCTTATCTATTTTTTTGTTGTAAGTTTATATCTTGCTAGCTGTATCATCTGACCACGTGGGAGGCCTAGGATGGTTCGACCGGAACCACGGGCAGCGGCTCTAGGAGTTGAGCCAGTAGTTAGGGTTGAGGCTCAAGTGGGAGAGCTTGTGGTTGGAGTTGGAGCTCCTCCACCACCTCCACCACCACCACCTCCTCCACCTGGAGTAGGAGGCGAGGCCGGGGCCAAAGGAGAGGGACCTCAAGGAGGCCAAGGTGGCCAAGGTGGCCAAGGACCGGCCGGGATTGACTTAGCTTCGTTGGTTCAGGCGATAGCCTGGGCATTTCAGGCTGCAGTAGCTGGAGGTCAGGCAGCACATCATCAGGGTGAGGGCACTGGATTGCCTTTAGAGAGACTTCGGGGCCTTGGGGCCGAAGAGTTTAGAGGGGCTACTCTGGAGAGGTCAGAGTTGTAGTTTGAGAAGACTGTTCGTATCCTTGCTCAGATGGGATGTACTGGTGAGCGCAAGTTGGGATGTGTTGAGTCCTTGCTTCAGGGTGATGCCTACACTTGGTGGGTCACCATTACTACGGGTATGGATGAGGCCGAGATCACTTGGGAGTTCTTTGAGTCAGCATTCCGGAAGAAGTATCTTGGTCCGTGATACCTCGATGAGAGGAAGAGGGAGTTTATGGCATTGCTTCAGGGGAGTATGTCCGTGACCGATTATGAGATCTGATTTGTCAGAATGAGTCAGTATGCACCTGAGCTTGTACCTACTGAGGTGGAGCGTTGTAACCGCTTCCGTTATGGGTTGAGTGAAGAGATCAAGACGTATACTCTAGCTTCGGACTACACTGATTTTGATGTCTTGGTAATGAGGGCCAAGGACTTAGAGCACAGTTTGAGTTTGACCAGGCGGTCTGGTGGATCTAGTTCGGGTAAGAGGTCCAGCAACTTTGATAGAAGTGATGCCAAGAGGCATCGGGACAACATACATCATTTTGATCATAGGCATGGTGGCGGTAACCACGGTAGGGGCCATCAAGATCAGAGAGCTGGTGGGAAGTTGCCCACATGCGCTACTTGCGGGAGGAACCACACCGGTGAGTGTTGGGGAAATTTTCATTCTTGTTGGAGTTGTTGGGCTAGAGACCACATTAGGCGTGACTATCCACATCAGGTGGGACAGGCACCAGCTCAGGCTCCTGCTAGAGCCAATGACTTTCAGAGAGGCCGCGGGCGCGGTAGAGGTAACTTCCAGCCGAGGAACGATGGTCAGAGGAACATAACACATGTAGTTGCAGTTCAGCCAGAGGGCGGAGGTCAGGCCAAAGTTTATGCCCAACGTGTGGATCAGCATGACACCGATGTGATCGCAGGTAACTTCTCGATACAGTCTTTGGGTTTTCTTTCTTTGATTGACTCTGGGTCTACACATTCCTACATATTGAGTGAGCATGCACACTCTTTGACCTTGCCTTGTGAAATGTTAGAGGTAGGAGTTAGTGTTACTAGTTCCTTTGGGGACACGGTAGTAGTTAGGAAGATGTACCGAAGGTGTCTGTTGATGGTTCAGGGGCATGTGTTCCCAGTTGATATGATGGAGCTTCCTTTCTATGGTTTTGATGTGATTCTGGGTATGGATTGGCTCACGGGGCATAGAGCTAGGATAGATTTTGAAACTAAGCGGATTTCTTTGAGGCTCACAGATGATTATGAGATTGTAGTGGTGGGTGAGAACGTGAAGTTCTTGTCCAATGTGGTTTCAGTGTTAGAGGCTAAGAGATTGGTTGAGCTGGGGTGTGAAGCATACTTAGCGTATGTGATGAACCCTAACATGAGTGAGGTTAGACCTCAGGACATCCGGACAGTGTGTGACTTTCCTAGTGTGTTTCCGGAAGAATTGCCAGGGTTACCACCGGATAGAGAGGTAGAGTTCAGCATTGAGACTTATTCTGATTCAGCTCCTGTTTCGATTGCTCCGTATCGCATGGCACCGAAAGAATTGAAAGAGTTGAAGACTCAGTTGCAAGAATTGACATATAGAGGTTTTATTAGGCCTAGTTCTTCACCTTGGGGTGCACCAGTTTTGTTTGTGAAGAAGAAGGATGGAAGTGTGAGAATGTGTATAGATTATCGGCAGTTAAATCAGTTGACAGTGAAGAACAAATATCCGTTGCCTAGAATTGATGACTTGTTTGATCAGTTGAGGGGAGCATCGGTCTTTTCGAAGATGGATTTGAGATCGGGTTACTACCAGCTAAAGGTAAGAGAGGTTGATGTACCGAAGACGGCCTTTAGGACTAGGTATGGACATTTCGAGTTTTTAGTCATGCCATATGGGTTGACTAATGCACCGGCAGCTTTCATGGACATGATGAATAGGATTTTTCATCAGTATCTAGATTAGTTTGTAGTTGTGTTTATTAATGAAATTTTGGTGTACTCGCGAACTGAAGAAGACCATGACCGACACTTGAGACTTGTTTTGAAGACTTTGCTAGATCATCAGTTGTATGCGAAGCTCAGCAAATGTGAATTCTGGATCCGAGAGGTAGTCTTCTTAGGACATGTAGTGTCAGCCGATGGGATTAGAGTTGATCCGAAGAAGATTGAAGCCATTGTTGAGTGGAAGCAACCGAAGTCTGTAACAGAGGTACGTAGCTTCCTAGGCTTAGCCGGATACTATAGGAGATTTGTAGAGGGTTTCTCTAAGTTAGCCACTCCATTGACACAGTTACTTCAGAAGAGTGTTCAGTTTGAGTGGACAGACGCAAGACAGAGAGCCTTTGAGAAATTGAAAGAAGCTTTGACCCAAGCGCCGATCTTGATTCAGCCTGAGTCCGGGAAGGACTATGTAGTTTACAGTGATGGTTCTTATGTAGGGCTAGGATGTGTTCTTATGCAAGACAGGAGAGTAGTGGCTTATGCCTCAAGACAGTTGAAGACTCATGAGCGCAACTATCCGACCCATGACATAGAGTTAGCCGCAGTTGTGTTTGCTCTGAAAATTTGGAGGCAATATTTGCGGTGAGAAATGCACAGTGTACACCGATCACAAGAGTTTGAAATACATTATGACTCAGCGAGACTTGAATCTCAGACAGCGTAGGTGGTTAGAGTTGCTAAAGGACTATGATCTTACCATAGAGTACCATCCGGGTAAAGCCAATGTAGTGGCCGATGCATGGAGTAGGAAGGTGGTCGTGGACTTGAGAGCTATGTTTGCTAGATTGAGTTTGTCCGGAGATGGTGGCTTGATAGCCGAGCTTCAGGTTAGACCTACTCTAGGCCAGATGATTCGAGAGAAACAACTCTTAGATAGATCTTTGGCACCTCACGTGCAAGATATAGCCGAGGGTAGATCTTCATACTACAGTTTCAGTACTGATGGGGTTTTGTGTTTCAAAGACAGAATAGTTGTGCCAGAAGACAGTGACTTGAGACGTACGATCTTGACTGAAGCCCACAGTAGTTCGTTTGCTATGCATCCTGGAAGTACGAAGATTTACCGTGATTTGAAGAATGAGTACTTTTGGGTTGGCTTGAAGAGAGATGTAGCCGACTTTGTGAGTAAGTGCTTAGTGTGTCAGAGAGTGAAGGCGGAACATCAGGTTCCCTCAGGTTTGCTATAGCCGTTGAGAATTCCGGAATGGAAATAGGAGAACATTATCATGGATTTTGTTTCGGGTTTGCCTTTGACTCCTACGAGGAAGAACTCAGTTTGGGTGATAGTGGATCGTTTTACGAAGTGTGCTCACTTCTTGGCAGTCAATACTACTTACACATTGGATAGATTGGCCGACTTGTACATTAGTGAGATTGTTAGATTGCATGGTGTGCCGAAGTCCATTGTGTCAGATAGAGATCTGCGGTTTACTTCTAGATTTTGGGAGTGTCTGCATACAGCATTGGGTACCCGTTTGAACTTCAGCACTTCCTATCATCCTCAGTCAGATGGTCAATCAGAGAGGGTTATTCAGATCTTAGAAGATATGTTACGTTGTTGTATCATTGACTTTCAGGGTACTTGGGAGAAGCATTTGCCTCTAGTAGAGTTTGCGTACAATAATAGCTTTCAGTCGAGCATTCAGATGGCTCCGTATGAGGACTTGTATGGCTGGAAGTGTAGGACTCCAGTTTGTTGGGCCGAAGTGGGACAGAAATTGTTACCTATACCAGATTTGCTCAAGGGGACAACGGACAAGGTAAAATTGATTTGTGATCGTTTGAAGGCGGCTTCGGATAGGCAGAAGTCCTATGCCGATTTGAAGAGGGAGGAAGTTGAGTTCTCAGTGGGTGAGAGAGTATTCTTGAAAGTGTCTCCGTGGAAGAAAGTGATGAGATTTGGCCGAAAGGGGAAATTGAGTCCGAGGTACATAGGACCGTATGAGATTGTGAAGAGGGTTGGTCCGGTTGCTTATCAGTTGCGTTTGCCATTCGAGCTAGAGAAGATACATGATGTGTTCCATGTTTCAATGCTTCGTAAGTATAGATCTGATCCATCACATGTAATGCCCGTAGAAGAGATTGAATTGAATCCGGATTTGACTTATAAAGAAGAGCTCGTGGAGATCTTAGCTTCTGACAGTAAAGTGTTGAGGGGTAGATCGATTTGAGTTAGTAAAGGTGCGGTGGCAACGTCGAGGTGTGGACGAGGCCACTTGGGAGAGGAAGGAGGATATGGAAAAGCAGTTTCCGTATCTCTTTCAGTCAGGTAATTTCGGGGACGAAATTCCTTAAGTGGGAGAGAGTTGTAACACCCGTGTTTTGGGGTTAGGAGTTAGCCGGGTTTATAGTCCGAGTCAATAAAAAATTAATTAAAATCAATTCAACCAAAATTGTGATGTAATTGAGCTTTAATAAAGATGGGAGGGACCTACATTGCAATTTTCCCCAAAAGATTTTAAAAGGATGACAACTTTCAAAAGTTGTCATCTTCTCCCCCTTTTCCCATTATTCCAACGTGAAAACACTACACCCACCTTCAAACTCTCTCAAATTTTCAAGTTACTATTCCATTTGATTACAACTTCAATCAAAGGTGTTTTTGAAAGGTAAAATCATTTTCTTACTCTCCTCTTTATCCCCTATCAACCCGTGGTCTTAGATTTTAAAGATATGGAGTTTTGAAAATTAGGGTTTGTTTTAAAGTTTGGTTTTTTAAGGGGCTTTTCATCTTGTTTTGATAAATTGAGTTGGGGCTTTGTTTATTCATGTCAAAATACACTTTATATGTTAATTTGGTTGGATTTTGATGAAAACCCGAAGTGGGTTCTTAGACCCATTTTTGAGTTGTCAAAAACTCCATTTTTGGTGGGTTTTAAGTTGAAAACAAAGGGCTGATGGGTAGGGTAAGTTAGGAGGGTGATTTGGGACCTTTTGGAGGTCATTTGGAGGTTTGGAAATGGAAATTTCAGCAAGGTTTTAGGGGAGCACGAAAATTGGGATTTTGGGTGATTATGTGGATTGGGAATTTGTGGAAATTGGCTTGTGTTTGTAAAGTAAGTTGATGATTGAGTTTTAGCATTGAATTGTGAAGTAATGTATGTGTTTTGCTTGGCTAGAAGCAAGAGGAGTCGTTGAAGGAGCATTGGGACCGAATCCGGGTTCGTAGGAGGATTGTTTCGATTGCTAAGGAAGGGCGGTGAGTGGTCTCAAACTTGTTTTAAAGTTTGGTTCGAGTATGTGTAGCGTGTGTGTGTAAAGTGTGCTTGGTAGGCCACTTCTATTTAATTCAAGTTGTTAACTTAACCTTTGATCTCCATAAATGCTATTGTGCTTACTTAGCTATGCTCTTGTGATTGTGGTTAATTGGTGCATGTATATCATGATGTGTATATATATGTGATGAGCATGAGTTATGGTTGACGATATGTGATGTGATAATGAAAATTGGCACTAAATAATTACCGGTTGTAAATGATCGATCATTAGGATTAGTGTGCACACAAATTGAGTCAAAACGTACGTGGCCTTGATGGCGTTAAGTCATCAAGGAGGAGTACGGTGATGTAACATTCCACCGGAAGCTTTTTATATATTTCTACGGGATGATGAGTGGAATCCCATCCGTAGGGCATGTGGCGATGAGTGGAATCCCGCACATGCGAGGTCCGGTGATGAGTGTAATCCCACCGAGGTAAAGTGTTGTTGAGGTTTAAATCCGCACAATCGGGGTAATTAATAGTGGCCAATTAACTTGTTCTTATATGGTGATATATGGTTGTGATTTATGTTGTTGTTACATGATGTTGATATATGATGATTGAACTTGGTAGATCATGAGAAACCATATTATGCCACTTGAAGGACTAGCTAGGTCTACTCGATTATATGCCTTTGTAGGTTGTATGTGAGATTAGGATTTACATGCTTGAACCCTGCATTGTTGATGTTTTTCGTTCTAGAGCACCCTCACTAAGCTTATAGCTTACGCTCTCAATGTTCAACAATGCAGATCATTAGTGTGGTGTTAGCTCGAGGCAAGGCAAGAAGGGCTTTCCAAGTTTTGTGGCTCAAGTACGGTTAACAATTTCGTATTAGTTAGCAATGTGGCAAGGGTTTTTGTATGAGCTTTGTATAACTCATTATATGTTGATGTGTTGGATTGGTTATGATTTGTAAAGCATGAGATACTATGATGAATGTTGGTGTGTGATGGCATGCTTTAGATGTTTAGGTTGCCTTGTGTGTGAGAGCAAACCTCTTATGATGACTTGTGCCTTTTAGGGCCTTTTGAGCCTTTATGTATGCCCTTTTATGCTATAATATGGTCTTTGCATGAATGCCATGGATGGATGATTTGCCTCATGTTTGATTGTTGCCTATGGCTCATGTATGTTTGCTTACATGTGTGTATGTGCTTAGGAGAGTCGAGAAATGCATTTAGAGTCGTGTTTGGGGTCGATAAGTTGGAAATTGTGGTGTTGCAGTGCAGGGCGTATCGGTACGCCTAAGGGCCGTATCGATACGGTCTTGCCTGTAGAGCTCAGTTTAGGCTGGGCGTATCGATACGGTTTTTAGTCACTGGAATTCTGAGAAATTGGGGAGTTTTTGGAGTATCGATACGGTGTTGGGGCGTATCGGTACGGGTCTATCTCGTTGACCACGAGATGTTGACTGGAGAGGGCGTATCGATACGCTCAAGGGCTGTATCGATACGGTCTTCTTCGAGTTGACTGTTTGGGTTGACCATGTCAAGGCGTATCGATACCCTTGATTGGTGTATCGATACGGCCTACCCTGTAAGCTTAAAATAGACTGTTTATGCATGGCCGTGGTTCGAATGTGATTTCCTTTGATTGTTTTCCGTTGTCGTCATCACTTAGGATATAACACGCCTCTAGTCAAGATTAAAATGAAAGAAAAAAAATAGGGTTGCTAATCGAAGGGAACCTTAACGGGTTTCACTCGGTTTTCCCCGTGTGGCCCACTCGGACCGGTCATCCGGCCAGACCGGGACGAGGGGGTTACAGTTAATATGCGTTCTCACCATTTTCTTAATTGCTTGCTCTTTAAGCGGACTCGCCGGAGTACCTGCTAAGCTATCTAATACCTTAACTTTCTGACGTTCCATATGAATGACACACAAGTACCGGTAATTATTGTCATAATTCATGGTGATAAATACATGAAAATATTGTGTTGTCAACTTGTTAAAATTTAGCATATCCCAAAACAACTTAACATGTTTCCTTTAACAGATTACTGTTGGAGTATGCCCAAAGACCAATCATGAGATGGTTGTAAAAGACATACTTATTTTATCTTGTCAATTAATATAAAGCCATTATTATTATTTTAGTCTTATTCTGTGCATTAATAAATAAACTGAATTTTAATAAAGTCCTTATAATAATATTGTTATTCTTAAATGTCATTAGTCGAGTATTATTGTGGGCATGAATAACAATAATATATTAAGACTAATATGTAGTTGATTGATGACAAAGCATTGTCATTGACATCGAGATGTCAAAATCAATACATAAGTATGTGTTAGAGAATGACATACTGGACTGACTTGTTATGAGAATGTTTCTTGGATTATTATGTGACAGTCACGACATTGCTCATGGTGATAACTACATGTATGATCCTCAGACTTGAGATTATCATCATTTCAACATCGTGAGTGACATATTTTGATAAGGTCAAACGTGTGTCGTAACTGATTACACTATAAATATTGACATTGGATATGTCACAATCTATGTAGTGAAATATGGTTGATCAAGATAAGATTTGTCCCTCCTACATAATAGGAGTAATGTCATAGGCCACTTGATTGAGTGAGACTAGAAAATGCATGACCATGCTCGAATAAATTGATATGAGATATCATAGTTATTCGTTTATAATAGTCTACTCAAGATATCAAGAAATATTAGATGGACTATACAAGTGTGACTAATCCATGACTTGTGTCCAATCTAAATATGAGGACAAAAGTATGTAATACATAAAAGAAGTTAATCATGGAAAAAGGTAAAGTTGAACCATGACTTCATGTAACTTAGGTAACAATGATGTATTGCAAGATGTCACTCATTGCTTGTAATATTAGAATTGTTCTAGATATTGCTACTAGCGTTACATGAACCTACAAAGGTCACACTCTATGACTGAAACGAAAAAATATAGACTAAATAGCATTGTACAAACTTGTTGAACACGTAATAATTATTTAAACGAAATTATTATAATTATTGTAAGTATAATCTCGTTTATATATATATATATATATATATATATATATATATATATATATATATATATATATATATATATATATATATATATATATTAATACTAGATAATTATTGTAATTATCAAATACTATTAATATATATATATATATATATAAAGAAACCTAATTAAAGTAGAATCATATTCTACATATTTAATTATATTCGGTTAAATATATTGTATATTTAATAAATTCGAATTAAAGTAGAATCATATTCTACATATTTAATTATATTCGGTTAAATATATTGTATATTTAATGAATCTGAATTTAATTAAAATTAGGTTTTTAAATGTTATATAAAGACATAAGGTCTAGCAGCCAAGATATGCTTTTTGGAAAACCTCTCTAACAGTTAGAGAAGAGAAAAATATTGTCTATTTCGTTCGGGTGGACTGCGTAGAGGTCGGAACACTATTGTGACGACTCGGATTCGATTTGGATTCTCTTATACTCGCTGCGGATTTCCATATTTATTATGGTAACATTTCATCCTTTACACCCCGAATTCGTTCCTCGTACATGGATCTCTGAAGGTAATTGCCGGATAATTTTTTTTGCTGCGCCATTAGGTGTATCGGCGTTTCCCAACAATTACGTCTTACAATATCAATGTCAGTGATGTCCGCATAATACCACATTATTCCCTCATTGAAACTTGCAAACCATGTCGTTGGGCCACTTGGATTTAGTCGAAGAGTATGCTACAATAAATAATGGTTGTTATTCACAATCGAGAACAATTTATCAATAAACAAATATGGAATTAACACTGTATAAGATGGTAAAAAAACATACATACATCAATACTACAAGGCATACAGGCGGGTCGTTTACTCTCTTCTTCTGCCTCCTTCCGAGTCTCGAACAAGGACACCATATCAATAATCTTGCAAATTTAAAAACCTCCCTACACTGTTACACCTAGATTTAAAAAATAGTACATTAACAACATGCAAGAAACAAACTCCAAACTAACAAAAATAAAAAATGAAAACATAAGTTAAATTTTAGGTTCAAGTTTCACACTACCTAAATATCATGTTTGGGTTCTCGATCAAGATTTATACTTGTCTCCAACAATGTAGGATAATTCTAGGGTAAATGTTATCTACCGTAATGTACCACTATTCATATGTACCGTAATGTATCATTAACTATTTTAATTAGTTTTGAAATTCTTGGGACCGTAAGTGTTATTATCCCCTTTTAGAATAAAATCTTAAAAATAATTTTTATATTATTTTTTTTCGTATTTTCTTTTATTTTTTAATTCAAAAAACAATTAAACTTTTATGACTATAATAATTCCTACATTCACTTTAATTTAATGGTAAAGTTCACAAATGATCACTAAACTTTGATCAATTATTCAATTTGGCAATCAAACTCTCAATTGCTTCAATATTACCATTAAACTTTTAGTTTTGTTTCAATTTGGCCACTGAATCGTTAAGAACTATTAAAAGGGTGATGTGGATGTTAAAATATTTTGTATAATAACACATTTAGTCCTCCATGTTTACACATTCAAATAATTTAGTCCTTATTCGAAAGAAATAATAAATTTAATCCTCATTATTTCAATTTGACCCTATTTTTAATTAGAGACAATTTAATATTTTATTTTGATTCCTCAACTGTAACTAATGTTATATTATCCCTCCCAATCCCAACCATACCCAATCCGTCCTTTAAAATTTCATAAAGAATAGATCATAATCATCTCATGAAATTGTATTGAATATATATATATATATATATATATATATATATATATATATATATATATATATATATATAAATTAAACTGAAATTTGTTATAAAATTACTAAATACCTTCAATCCCTTTTTTCCATCATCCAAAAGAGGCTTTTACATTCGTGTTTTTGATTGACTTTGTGTTGCTTGCTCTTATTTAGTTCCTATGCAAATTTCGAACTTAGATGTTGCAATTTAAACTTCTGGTAAATTAAAGGATGGATTGGGTATGGTTGGGACTCGGGAGGGATAATATAACATTAGTTATAATTGGGGATCAAAATAAAATATTAAATTATCTCTAACTAAAAATAGGGTCAAATTGAAATAGTGAGGGTTAAATTTATTATTTCTTTCGAATTAGGACTAAATTGTTTGAATGTGTAAATGTGGAGGACTAAATGTTTTATTATACAAAATATTTTAATAGTCAAATCACTCTTTTAACAGTTGTTAATGGTTCAGTGGCCAAATTGAAGCAAAACTAAAAGTTTAATGGTAACATTGAAGCAATTGGATGTTTGGTTACCAAATTGAATAATTGATCAAAGTTTAGTGACCATTTGTGAACTTACCCTTAAATTAAAGTGAATGTATGAATTATTATAGTAATAAAAGTTTAATTGTTTTTTGAATTAAAAAATAAAAGAAAATCTAAAAATAATATAATTTTTTTAAGATTTTATTCTAAAAATGAGATAATTACACTTTTAGTCCCTAAGATTTCAAAACTAATTAAAACAGTTAATAGTATATTACGGTACATGACATTTACTATAGAATTATTCCAACAATGTATAGGCCCTTGTATAAACTTATTCTAGACTAAATTCGGATAAATAATTTAATTTGTGTATTTTTCTGATTAATTTTGATTATAATAATTAAAAAAACACTTTGATTCACAAAGTTATTGTCATAACTCATAAGTGGGGAACGAAAATTAAAATAAGGGTTAACTACTGAAATAGTCACTTATGTTTTCCCCCAGTACAGAGTTGATCACCGATTTTGGAAAACGACCAGTAAGGTCACTTACGTTTTTTGGGCGTAAACTTTTGGTCACTCAGCCATTTGTTTCCGTTTAACATTGACGGCTTGCTGACTAGCAGTGAAAAAAATAAGGGTAAACTAGTGCAATGGCCACTAAAGTTTATCCCATGTACATTTATGCTCCCCAATTTTAAGAAATAAACATTATAGTCACTACTGAAAAGGTTTCTTTATAATTTCACCCTTGAATTTTTAAAAATTCATTTTTCAACCCTAAAACTTTACAATCAATTAGTACAATAATATTATAAAGGCTTAAATGAAAAATAGGTGCCCAAAGTATACTCTTTTTAAATTTTAGGTGCCCAAATGGCTCATATTTAATAACTAAACTTTCAAATTGCTCTTATTTTTCACTCTGGATTATTTTTTTATTATTATTATTATTATTATTATTATTATTATTATTATTATTATTATTATTATTATTATTATTATCATGACATGTCATTTTTTATTATTGTTAAATTAAAAATAATTTAAAAATAAAATAAAAACCATTTTTATTATTATTAAATTTAAAACATTTTAAAAATATTACTTCTTAAAATGATTTTATTTTATTTTAAAATCATTTTTAATTTAACAATAATAAAAAATGAAATGTCATGTTATAATAATAATAAAATAATCTAGAGTGAAAAGATAGGAGCAATTTAAAAGTTTAGTTATTAAATAGGAGCATTTTGGGCACCTAAAATTTAAGAAGGGTATACTTTGGACATCTATTTTTCATTTAAGCGTTTATAATATTATTGTACTAATTGATTGTAAAGTTTTAGGGTTGAAAAATGAACTTTTAAAAATTCAAGGGTGAAAATATAAAGAAACCCTTTCAGTAGTGACTATAATGTTTATTTTTTAAAATGGAGGAGCAGAAATGTACATGGGATAAACTTTAGTGGCCATTGCACTAGTTTACCCTTATTTTTTTTGCTGCCAGGTCAGCAAGCCGTCAATGTTTAACGGCAACAAACGGCTGAGTGATCAAAAGTTTACGCCCCGAAAACGTAAGTGACCTTACTAGTCATTTTTCAAAATCGGTGACCAACTTTGTACTGGGAAGAAATATAAATGACTATTTCAGTAGTTAACCCTTAAAATAAATATGATTATAGTCGTATTCATTGGGAAGACTTGGACTATATCTAGAAAGCAAGTAGCCTGCTGAAGACGTAATTGAATATATACTATTTAATATGCAAATAATATTATTTATCAAGTTATTTCATAATTTTCAAATTCATATGGAGTTTATTTGACTTGAAATGATTCTCCAAATCCAAAGTAATTTAGAATAATGGGTGTTGTGATTTGTGACTTTGAGATTACCTCCATTAGTAAGTTTTGATTGGCTGAAAATGAAAATGAAAATGAAATTAAGATTCAAATTCAAAGAATGGGCTCTGCTCTTGTGGCACGTTTTTCTCTGCTCTTGTGGCACGTTTTTTTCTCTTTTTTCTCTGGTATCTTTCCACGAAGTCTTTCTTTGATCTCTTTTGCTTTTTGACTATTTTCTTCTGGACGAGACGGAATCATGGCTACGGATAATGTTGAGGAAAATCTGGCGGGGTTGACAATCAATGATGATGAAGATGAGGGTGTCCAGATTGAGATGGAGGAGAGTGAGTCTGCACTATCTTATGCCCACTGTTTTGTGGGTATTTTTCTTACCTCGAGTGTTATTCATACTCCGGCGATGCGTGCTACGCTGGCAAATATATGGCACCCACCGGGAGGAATATCTATATCGGAGTTAGGAGAATCGAGGTATTTATTTCGTTTCTACCACGCTATTGATGCGGATAGAGTTGAAAAAGATGGACCATGGAGTTTCAATTCTCATTTATTGGTTATGCATCATCTACAATTTGGTGAGGACCCAATGACTGTACCCCTTACCCATGTTGCATTTTGGGTATCGGTTTATGATATTCCAGTAGGTTGTATGTCGGCGAAAGTGGCCCGAGTCCTTGGAGACTTTATTGTTACTTTTATTGATTACGATCCAACGCCGGGAAATTTGGGGTATAAACGAATAATGAAAATTCGTACTTCAGTGGACATCAGATTACCACTGAAGAGAAGGAAGAAATTGATGTTTGCTAATGGCCAGTCGCAGTACGTACGCTTCGAATACGAAAAGTTAACGTTGTTTTGTTTCCTCTGTGGAAAACTGGGGCATGGGGAGAGTTTCTGTCCGCTGCGTTTTACTGAAGGTGGCCGGGATCTCCAGCTGACGTGGGATGCTTCCATCAGGGCGCCACCACGGCGTGCAAGGCCGGCGCATAGTAAGTGGTTAATTGAGGAAGGCATTGATGGGCCTTTTTTCTCGGGCGCTAATTCAGCGCATTTAGTGCCGGCAATGGGGTACCAGAATCCCTTTAAACCAGTTAATCAAGGAGGGATTCGATCCAGTGATTTAGAAAATCGTGGTTTAAAAGGAAAGTTAAAATTGGGTAATATTGAATGCAAAAAGGCGGATTCTTCTCCGTCACAGGGGATTTTAATTGGTTATAATGGGGAATGTCAACCTGGACAGATCACGGGATCTCAGTCATTGCACAATCAACGACAAAATGAAATTCTGGAAGGTTTTGATGTGGTTATGCGGAACTTGGGTGAGGAAAGCCCAATTGAGGCGGGTGACACAGCAAAGAGGCCCAGGTTTGAGGATTCGGTGGAAGGTGGGACATCGAGCGGTATTGGAACCTTACAAATGCTATCGGCATGCCCTAATGAACGGGCCAGCCGGGCCCAATGAGGTTGTTAACGTGGAACGTTCGGGGTTTAGGGATGGCCCGAACGGTAAAGCGTCTCAAAGGAATTTTGAGAGATTTGCATCCCTCGGTAGTCTTCTTCATGGAAACTAAACTACCGACAGTACATATGGAACGGGTTCGACATTTGTGTGGGTTTAATAACGGTATTGATGTGGCAGCTAGAGGCAGAAGTGGGGGATTATCGTTAGGGTGGAAGGATTCGGTGTCTGTCTCGCTTCGCTCTTATTCCAGCTCTCATATTGATATCCTAATAAATGAGGATGAGGAAGGAAAATGTTGGAGGTTTACAGGGTTCTATGGCGCTTCTGAGGTGAGTGCTCGTGTTGACTCTTGGGAATTACTACGGCAACTAGACGATTGCCCGTCTATACCTTGGTGTGTAGCCGGGGATTTCAATGAGATCTTGAGTTTGGAAGAAAAACAAGGTGGCCCTCTACGAAATCAGTGGCAGATGGAGAATTTTCGGGAGGCTTTAGCAGATTGCAACTTGAGTGACTTGGGGTACAAGGGCAATTGGTTTACATGGCAATGGGGGCGATCGGCGACGAATAACATTCGGGAGAGACTTGATAGGGGTGGCTAACACTAGCTGGTTGAATTGTTTTACGGATTATGAAGTGGAGCATATTCCCCACCCATTCTCGGATCACTGCCCGATCCTACTAAACACCGATGCCGGCCTTTACAATGGGAACAGGGTTTGGAATTTCAAGTTTGAAGCTGTTTGGCTAATGGAAGAATCCTGTGATGCAGAGGTTGAAAAGTTGTGGAAACAAGGGACGGGCTCAGTTCCTGAAAAATTGTTATCAATGAGCCGAGGTTTGGAGAAATGGTTCCGGATGCTACGTCGTGAAAAACGTCTCTCGGTGAAGGAACTTTTGGCGAAAATAGATACTCTTAATGCCCAGCCGGTCACGGATGATGTTTTGTTTGAGACTTTGGAAGCAAAACTCAACTCAAATTTTGAACTGGAGAAAGAGGAGTTATACTGGGAACAAAGAGCTAGAGTAAACTGGTTGAAGAACGGGGATAGGAACACGAGGTTTTTCCATAGTTTTGCGAATAAGCGAAAAAGGACGAATAAAATCAATAGGTTTGTCTCCGATGACGGACAGGTGCAAGAGGAGGAAGAACAGATTCGAAACATTGCTATGGATTATTACCATAACCTCTTCACCTCTGCCGGGATGGGTAACCCGGATGCTATATTACAAGGTGTCAACCGATGCATTTCGAGTGAAGACAATGCCAGACTATCAAGGTGTTTTACAAAGGAGGAGGTCTTTTCAGCCTTGCAAGCTATGAGTCATCTGAAAGCAGCTGGGCCAGATGGCATTGGAGCTGTTTTTTATCAAAGGTATTGGGCCTTGATAGGGGAGGAAGTGTCGAAGTACTGTATTGATGTTATCAATGGTTTTGAGCCAATTGAGGAGATAAACATGACTCGGATCGTTCTTATCCCCAAAGTAAGTAATGCTCAACATATGAAACATTTCCGTCCTATAAGTTTGTGCAATGTCTTGTTAAAAAGCATCACAAAAGTTTTAGCAAATCGGTTTAAGGAGGTTTTGGGAAATTGCATCGATGAAGCCAAGAGTGCGTTTGTGCCGGGCCAGTTGATAACAGATAATATAGTGGCAGCTTACGAAGTTTTACACTCTTTTAAGAGAAAGCGTACGGGTAAGAAGGGTTCCTTCGCGTTGAAGCTGGACATGAGTAAAGCGTACGACCGAGTCGAGTGGGATTTTTTGGAAGCTATGATGGATAAAATGGGCTTCTCTGAAAGCTGGATTCAGGGCCTCATGAGATGTGTCCGGACGGTGTCCTATAGAGTGGTTGTTAATGGACTAGTTTCTGAAAGATTTACACCATCCCGTGGGCTGCGGCAAGGGGACTCCCTCAGCCCGTACTTATTCCTCATTTGCGGGGAGGGCTTATCTTCTTTAATACGCAGTGCAGTCACAACGGGTATGATCCAAGGAGCGAAAATCGCCCGAAGTGCACCTCTTATTTCGCATCTTCTTTTTGCTGACGACTCTTTGATTTTCAGTAATGCTTCAATTGAGAGTGCTAATTATCTAAAAGATCTACTGAGTACCTATGCAGGTTGTTCGGGACAACTGGTGAATTACGATAAATCTAATGCTTTCTTCAGTTCCAATGTTACCCCACAAGAGAGAATGGCGGTGTGTAGTGTTCTCCAGATAACAGAAGAGAGTAATCTGGAAAGATATCTGGGCCTTCCTGCCGTTGTGGGCCGAAACAAAAGACGAGAATTCAAATACCTTCTGGATCGGGTGGAATCCAAGACAAGTGGGCTGGGCTCTAAGAATCTATCGTAAGGTGGGAAAGAAGTCCTAATAAAATCGGTTCTCCAGGCGATTCCACTATTTGCGATGTCGTGTTTCCTTCTACCAGGTGTTTTTTGCAAAGAGCTTGAGGCAAAAATCGCGAGATACTGGTGGCAACATTCTCAGTCGAGGAGAGGGGTACACTGGTGCACTTGGGCCGAATTAAGCAAGCTTAAGGAGGATGGTGGTTTGGGCTTCAGAGATATGGGGAAATTTAACATTGCCTTGTTAGCAAAACAGGGATGGAGGCTAATCCAAAATCCTGGGTCACTAGTGGGCCGGCTACTACGAGCTAAATACTTCCCGGGCTCAAGCTTCCTTAATTCTAGATTGGGCTCTTCACCGTCTTTAATTTGGAGGAGCATCTGGTCAGCAAAAGGGCTTCTGGAAAAAGGATTAAACTGGTCTATTGGATTGGGGACATCTGTGTTGGTGTGGAATGATTACTGGTTACCGGTAATTCCAGTGAGAAAGGTGGAATCTCCGGTAAACAATCTAGTCTACAGGGTCTCGGATCTGATCAATCCAGAAAGCAGAGAGTGGAAAAGGGAGCTCATCAACTCAGTGTTCAATCAAACTGAAGCTAACCTAGTTCTGAGCATTCGTCTACCAAGCTATTCTCAGGTAGATACACTCTGATGGTATGGGGAGAAGACAGACATTTATACTGTGCGCAGTGGATACAAACTGCTGATTAAAGAGAATCCAGATTTTAATCCTACAGAAAGTCTTTACAAGTTCATTTGGAATACAGAATGCCCTCCCAAAATGAAAATTACAGCATGGAGATTTTCGAGGAACTTTGTGCCTACTCTTCAAAATCTAATGAGGAAAAAGGTGGTTTTTAACTCTACTTGCCCTAGGTGTGGTATAGGATCGGAGGACATAGAACATGTTACGAGAGATTGCTGGTTTGCAGGCATGATTTGGTCCGACCTAAATGTTTCCTGGCCTAGCATAGTAAGTGACTATAATTTCTATGACTAGTTTTTACATCTATTTCAACACACAACACACAGTGGTCATAAACAATTTATAGTTACAATATGGGCCTTATGGAATTCGAGAAATAAATTGGTGCATGAAAAAGTAATGCACAGAACTGAAGATGTCCTTACTCTGATAAGGAGCTACTGTTCGGAAATCAACTCCCTCACAACCCTCACAAGGCAATTTTGCCAAACCCAATCGGAGAGATGGCACCCACCAGTAGACCCTGAAATGAAGATCAATGTGGATGCGGGTTACAAACCACAATTGCAATAATCAAGCTCTGGTATAGTCATTCGTAATAGTGACGGTTTAATTATGGGGGCTTCTTATAAACGAAATCAGAATGTTACCTCTTCGTTCGCTGCGGAAGCCTTAGCTGTGCTTCAGGGCCTCGAGTTTGCAAACGACCTAGGGCTCCGATCGGTGATGGTTGAAAGTGACTCTCGTACGGTGATAGACAAAGTAAACAAAGATGTCACCGATTTATCCGAAGTAGGGCAAATAACAAGGGACATAAAGATGTTTTCTTACCGTTTCATCTCATGCCGGTTCGGCTTCATCAAAAGGGAGGGCAACAGAGCCGCACATGTCATGGCAAAAGAGGGCTTCGCGGCGACGGCGGATGCGGCATGGATCGAGGAAGCCCCGCTAGCTGTTTTAAATCTGGCGGAGGAGGACCGCCAGTTCTAAGATCCGCCGTAGAAGGGTGCCTCCATCTCTTTTTTGAGGGTTTTTCACTATCAGGCTAAGACCAAACCCTCAACTCTCAACTTCTTCCCAATCTGAGCTCTCTTGATCGCATTTTCTGGAGGGGAAGTTGCGTTGGCTGCTTGTTTTGCTGAGTTTTCTCTTTTAGGTTTCAGAGACCCTTGAGCTCCTTAGGGCTCTGGAATGTTCCTTTTTCTTTTGGGCTTTCCGTTTCTTTGGTTTTTTACTTGTTTTATTTATTGTTTACATTAATATCAATAAAGGCAGCCGGCATTTATAGTAAAAAAAAATTCAAAGAATGGACGGACATGGTAGATGGCGATCAGTGCGGTGACACATGATTTGTTTGCTACATTTATTTCATAGGGATAATATAATTGTTAGAATTAATAGAGTGATTTGATTGTTTTTATTACAACCATTTAATGAATAATCACACGATTGAAAGATATGTTTTTTAACAATTAAATAATTGAATGACTCATTTCTCATTTTTTAAAATTGGATAACTCATTTATAATCTTACTAATAATTAAATGATCTATAATGTAATTTGTTTTTCTAATGAGTTTGCACCGGTATATATATAGGCTCTGTTTGGTAAAGAGATGTTTGAGCCAAAATTAAAGGTTTGACCAGTCGAACTCGTTATTTTGGATGTTTGGTAAAAAACGGATTGGGGTAAAATCTCTAATTTTGAAAAAGCTGCTAATAGGAGCTTTTTAGAATTAGAGGTTTTGACATAGAAGTTATAAAGACCCTTTTATCCTTAACAATTATAAAAAATCTCTAAATAACTTAAATTTAACCATTTCTATTTTAATTCTTCAACCTTAAGTATTTACATTGTGACATTTGTAAACTAATACTTTTTGTTTTTTCTTTTTATTCTCACACATTTATATTTGTATTTAAATTTAATAATTAATTAAATTGTATTAAAAATAATTATATAAATAATAAATTAATATATAGATCCTTCAAATATGCTTAGTAATGTTATATTAAAAATTATTTTTTATAATCTAATTAATATTAATAGATATAAAATATTGATAACTAATAAACTATTCAAATAAGTATCAAATATAATAATTATGTCCTTATATGTCATTTTGATTGTTTAAATAATCAAACAACTATAAGCTATCAATTAATTTTATCAAACACAATTATACAATCAGCTAATACAACTCGCTAGTCAAATCAGTTAATGCAACCAACTATCAGCTAATGCAACCAACTATCAGCTATCTGTTAATTGCTAAACAATAAACTCTTTCTATTCAATTTTTTAATTTTGTTTACTTTTGGTTGTTTTTAAAATTAAAACACATCAAACATGTTTAGTAATATATGAACTCCATATGATGAAATTTGAGGATTTAGATGTCATAGTAGGTCATCGAGACGTAATGCGGAAGTCAACATTATTTTTAATTATTGAGAGGTTATTTAAAAATGTTTAAATCTAGGTAACAATTTATAGAGCAGGTGGTTAAAGCTCTCAGGTGACATCCTCTCCTTCTTTTATATTGTGGGTTCTAGACCGAGTAAGAGCAAAATTTCCCTTCCCCTCCCCTTAAGTATAAATTGTTCAAAAAATGTCTACATTTATGAGGGAAACAATAAATTATATGTTTTAGGGGATTAAAAATAAATTTACCATTACTCAAACTTTTTTTTGAATTTTCAAAAATAAAAATTGGGCTATAACATCCATCGATCTCTCTTAGGGCCAGTTTAGCATTGCTTTTGAAAATTGCAGTGAAAAAATGCTGTGAAAAGTGTTGTGGGAAAATGTGGTGGAAAATGTGTTGTTTAAGATTTAAGTGTTTATAATTGCTGTCAAGAAATACTTTAAAAAAATAAAATGATTGTTTTGACATTATCATGTAAAATGTAAAATATATTAATTTAAATTATATTTAAATTCATTAATTTGATAACATGTGAAAAAATTTAACTTAAAATTTAATATATATTTAAAACATAACTCTTTTCAAAAGATTTTGTATATTATATTTTTATAAAAATGAATATTAACTATATTGTAAGGAATTAACCTTATTTATATATCAAGTTTAATTTGAATATATAATTATATTTAAAAAGTTAAAATTACATGCAAACATAATTATTAAAAATTCAAGTTTAATTTGTTATTACAATATAAAGTGATTTCATCAAATTGTCAAGACATATCGTTTGTTACTGTGTGTGATTCTATAATGTGTCTCATGAAATTAATGAGTTGATGGATGCATTGGCTTGATTGAGCGTCATGATTTCATTAAAGCACAAACTATGATATTGAATATAAATATTACAAAAATATATTGGTGCTTGCAATTTAAAGTGATTTCATTATATTACAAGCTATGACACCAAATATAACTATTACCAAAATACATTAGTGTTTGCAATTTAAAGTGATTTCATTATATTACAAGCTATGACACGGAATGTAAATATTACAAAAAATACATTAGTGCTAGCACTTTAAAATTATGTCATAAATTATAAGTTATGACACCGAATATAAATAAACAAAATATACACTAGTGCTAGAAATTTAAATTAAATTCATTAAACTACAAGCTATTGTCTCTCTTATTAATTCCATTTCATGTCTGGATGAAATGTTTAATTCACCATCATCATCACTATTTTCATGTTGCAGATTTTCAAGGTCAATAATATTTTCATATAATTTATCATTTCTTTCATAATCCATAAAATTTGCATCCTCTAAACTTGCATGTTTTCGAATAAAATTGTGTATCGCCATTGTGCATATAATGATCATCCTTTGCTTTTCAAAACTATAACTTGGCATATTCCTTAGAATGACCCATTTCTTTTTCAATACACCAAAAGTTCACTCAATCACACTACGCAATGATGAATATGAATGATTGAATATTTTTTCTTTACCAGACATATGTCTACCTCTGCGAAAGTCGGGTAAATGATGTCGTTGTCCTCTACATGGCCCGAGAAAACTTTTCACTTGAGGATATCCAGAATCAATGAGATAATATTTTCCTATAAATCATAACACAATAAAGCATTGGTATTGATACTTCATAATTTATATATATATATATATATAGATAGATATATATAAGAAATTTACCATTTGGTGGATGCAAAAATTTTAAGCTTTGATCTCGAATTGCTTCAAGAAATATTCTACTATCATGCGTCGTTCCTTCCCATCCGGCCATGACAAATGTGAAGCACAAATTAAAATCACAGATCGCCATAACATTCTGAGTTGGAACACCTTTTCTTTCTATGTAGGGAATTTGTTGATTTGATGAAAGAATGCCAGGAAAATGTGTAGCATCAATTGCACCTATGCAATCCTAAATAAATAATCACATTAATATACATTCACATTTCAAGGGAAGAAATATCTAGTAAATATAATATTAAAATTTTACCTTAAAATGTGGCATATATCGAGAATCATTACGTATCTATTCTGGTGTTGAGCAAAAAGAACAATCATCCGGTGCAATTATATCAATAGCCATCCGTAAAATTATCTCAAGCATTATTGTAAAGTACCGACTGATTGTCGCTCCAGACCTTTAAAATCTCTCTCGACATTGAGAAACTGATGCACTGAGGCCCAACATATATAAAAAGATACCTAACATTTCGCAAGAAGAAATGTTTCTTGAACTTTGCAAGTTGTATCTTGTTTCTAAAACTCTCAACAAACTAGTGAATATAGTTTTAGACATTATAAAATTTATCATGCAGTGTGTTTCATGACCATTGAGAATCTTTCAGATCTAAGCTTCACATGATTGTTTCGAATCTATGCTAGGTTGTTACAACAAATATTTTTTATAATATAATTGCATGGAATTAGTTGAAGCACTGAATAACCTATCAAAATTTTGCACATGTGAAATCACATTCATTTTCCTTTTATCATCACTTTCATCACCATTGGAACTATTGATGTTACTCATACTTGTTACCTGTAAAAAATTCATAGCAAACATGAATATATTGTAAAACATAAAATTATAAGAAAATAAAAATTCATAGCAAACATGAATATATTCTCAAACATAAAACAAATAAAACATTAAAACTTATAAGTGTCAAAAGCAACTGAAATATTAAACATACAAAGCACTTGTCAATTCAAGATAAAATATAACTAGAGAACTTAGGTTGCACTTATAAGTGCTCAAGGCAAACCAAAGATTAAACATAGGTATCTCTCTACTTTCCAAGTCAAACTACACGTCAAACTACACATCAAACACAACTGACACTTATCAGTGTCTAAAAACATTTAATGTTGCATATCTCAAGGACCAAGAGACTAGAAAATTTTGAACTATCCTCTATTTCCTTTTTAAGCCATCAAACTCTAACTCTAGAAAGAATTGTGTTGAGTGTGTAAAAGTTCTATCATTTACACCTTTTTAAACCCATATTTCTGCTGCATTCAAGCATCATTGCATTGCATTTAGGTTAGTTTTTAATAAAACATCACAATTATATAAAAGGCACGGATTCTACTGAAAGATGGCTATTTTTGCAGGTATCTTTCACAGTAGATGTCGAAGGCAGGCGCAGGGCAGATAAGCAGGAGAGCTAAACTGGACAAGCAGCTGAAGAAGACGAACCTGTCATGGACCTGTCGTGACAGCATGGTGACAACAGATTTATGAAGAGGAAAAGTGAAGTGGACCTCGATAGATAGAGAAAAATCTGCTCGTCTGTCGTGTGGAAGCCGAATATTTTTCCAAGCCCCGGATCAAAAGATATGTCAAGCCAAAGCTCAAGGAGAAGAATTTCCATGAAACAAGGAGGCGGCTGAAAAGTAGGAATCCTTAGAGATTTAGTCTTTATTAGAATCTTACTTTTAATTAAAGTTGTAATCCTTGTTACCTTAGATAACTTGAGCCCAAAGCTTATATAAAGGGCATATATTAAACCTAAGGCATAACCGACTACCCCATAACCGAAACCAAAACCCTGCCGTTTACCTGTCACCGATATGTTCTAAATTCTCCCTAGGGCTACGGGTTGTTTTGTAAAGTAGTTGCAAGGGTTGCTTTGTTTTAGGATTTTTCAAGTTCAATAAAATAAACTTCAAGTTCTTTTATCTTGGTTTTAATATCTTGCAAGAGCATCGGGAGAGCATTGTGAGGTTATCTATTTACTTAGCATCGGGAGAGTTAAGTATACGAAAGAGGTAAAAGCGTGTTCTCTAGTTTATAGTTGAACCATCTCGTGCTTAGGGATAAGGCGAGGTTAAGTGGCTAAGGAAGAATTCATACACATCGGTGTTCATCCTTCGATTCACGCCGGGAGGTATCATCAAAGACGTGATCATCGACAGACTTGTGCCTAGGGATAGGGCAAGGCAGATTAGGGATTCTTGTCAAGCTTGAAGTACGAAGTTAGTGTTCGCTGCCACGACAGCTAACGGACAGACGCCGCGACAGGTGCTGTCGGCGACGGGTGCGACGACAGAACTGGAGATCCTAAGCAATTCAATACCTACACTACTGAGCAACTCAATACCAGCCCATTCTCTCTATCTTGATATCTCAATCTTTTATTTACGTTTTTACTTTAATATTCGTGACAATTCTCTTAAATATTTCTCTTTACTTCGTGCAGTGAATTTAGGTGGAGTCATTAGCCCAATCCCTGTGGAGACGATATCCGATACTTAGTATCACTTTACTACTTGCGTCGTGTATACTTGCACTATAATTGCGATAGACTATTTTACACGCAACAAGTTTTTGGCGCCGTTGCCGGGGATTGGCAACATAACTACACCTTTCTTTCCTTGCACTTTTTGTTTTTATTTTCGTTCTTGTTTTTGTTTTTCTTTTTCTTTAATTTTTCTTTTGCGTTTTTAACTCTTGCTTTTCACAAGGTTTTTTCTGTTTATGCGCAGATCGAAAAGGGGTGAAGATCCTGAGTATAAATTAGATCCGGAGATCGAACGTTCCTTCAATCTCAAGAAACAGATTCGCCACCTTTTAGACAGAAACGAATACCTTGAGAAATAGCTAGAGCAGATGGCCCGTAATCAGCCTGTCGGTGAAGAAATCCCGCCTGTCGGTGATCCGCCCGCGGCAGGAGGACGACGGTCATGTCGTGACTACATGCTGAATGATCATGTAGAGCTGGAGACCACGCTGTCGGATATTGATGTTGACAACTTCGAGCTTAAACCTGTCATGTTTAGTATGATCAACAACGCCGGACAGTTTAGTGGTTCTGCGACAGAAGATGCTAGGGAGCATCTTAAAACGTTCCAAGAGATCTGTGGTTCGTTTAGACTACCAGGAGTTAGTCCGGAGATACTGAGGCTTCGGTTATTTCCCCATTCATTGAGGGACAGAGCTAAAACTTGGTGGAATAAACTTACACCGGGTTCTATTATGACTTGGGCAGATTTAACTCGTGAATTTTTGTCTCGTTTTAATCCTTCACATTTAGCTGAGCGGTTACGTAATGAAATTGCTACTTTTCAACAGGAAGATGACGAGCCAATGCACGAGGCCTGGGACAGATTCACAACTCTTCTTCGAAACTGCCCAATGCATGGATTCCCCGTCTGGAATCAGGTAACTAAGTTTTATAATGCTGCTAACTTACAAACTCGCACTCGAATTGATTCTGCAGCGAATGGACTATTATTGGATAAAGATCCGGACGAGGCCCTGCAAGTTTTGAAACATCTGGCTAAGAATGAGGAGCAGTTTCCAACCGCTAGAAGAGGGGGTAAACGGGTACTTGCTGTCAAGGATTATGAGGCCGACAGCACTATGAAATCACAGGTAGCATTCCTCACTAAAGACATGAAACACTTATTGAGTGAAGAGGAAGTACGAGGGTTTGCTGTCGAGGAAGTTTGTGCTACATGTGAGGGAAATCATAGTAGGGATGAGTGCCCTATAAATATAGAAGAAGGAAAATATGTTGGAAATTACAAGCCAAACTACAATTCCAACAATTACAACCCTAATTGGAGGAAAGATCCCAAATTTTCCTGGAGTAACCCTAACAATGCCCTAAACCCGCAAGCATATAATCAGAATCAGGGGGGTCCTAGATTGTTGACGCGACAGCAGCCGCAGCCGCAGAACCTGCCGCAGAACCTGCCGCCTCAGCAACAACAGCAGCCACCACCTGCCACGAGTAGTATATTGGAGCAGACTCTGGCCACCTTTATGTCTCAGACTGGTACGTATATGGAGAACATCAATAAGTTTGTCAAGAAAACGGAAGACTTTATGGATGAAACTAAGATGAGAATGACAAACCATGAGGCCACCTTGAAATCTCTAGAGACACAAATGGGTCAGGTGTCGCAGCATATTAAACCGAGGCAGAATGGAGGTTTCCCTAGCAATACTGAAAATGCTAGACCGCCCCCACACGAGCAATGTAAGGCGATTACTACTAGGAGTGGGAAAAAGTTACCAGGGCCGGAAAAAGAAGCTGAAACAGAAAAGGAACCTGCCTTGGATAAACCTGCCGAGGAAGCTGCCCCGACAGGTGATAAACAGACTGCTGCCGATGAGCCTGTCACGACAGCAGAAGCGACAGAGGAGAAAAAAGATGAGTATCATCCTCAGATTCGCATGCAGTGGGAAGGACGCATTGCTGATTACCGTCCTCCACCACCTTTTCCTCAACGGATACAGCAAGCTAAGCATGAATCTCAACTTAAAAAGATTTATGATATTTTTAAACAGGTTCATATCAATATTCCGTTGTTAGATGCTGTTAGGGAGATGCCCGGTTATGCTAAATTTCTCAAGGATGTCATGTCTAAAAAATCTAAACTTGGGGAATTTGAAACGGTAAGGATGCAAGAAGGTTGCATGAGTATACTTCATCGGCAACCACCCCAGAAAAAGAAGGATCCAGGGAGCTTCATCATACCTTGCGTAATTGGCGACAGATTTGTGGGTAAGGCATTATGTGATCTTGGTGCTAGTGTTAATCTAATGCCCAAATCTGTTTTTCAGAAACTAGGTATTGGCAAGGCGCGGCCCACGACAGTTACCCTACAGCTAGCCGACCGCTCTTACGTTCACCCCGAAGGAAAAATTGAAGATATTTTGGTAAGAGTGGATAAGCTTATATTTCCTGCTGACTTTCTTATTTTAGATTGTGAGGCAGATGAGAACGCACCAGTCATCCTAGGGCGACCCTTCTTAGCCACGGGAAGATCATTGATTGATGTGGAGAAAGGAGAACTCACCATGCGCGTAAACGATCAAGAAATTAAGTTGAATGTTCTCCAAGCAATGAAACATGCTGATGTGGATGAGGAATGCAAGGCCATCATTGAGGTGACCTTTGATCAACCCTGCATCAGGTCGGGCTGCCGTGATATAAAATTTGGTCACTGCTGCGATAGCCATCTACAGACCTGTCACGACAGCAATGACGACAGTGACGACGACAGCGACTCCTCTGAATCCGATACATCTGATACTGAAGGTCATGAGGAGGTAGACTGGTTAGATCATCGTCCAGGTAAGTTATTCGAACCTTTGAACTACACTTCGGATAACCATTTAATCCAAAAGCCATCTACTGTTGAACCACCTGTCTTAGAACTTAAGCCCCTGCCAGGGCAGCTTAAATATGCTTATCTTGGTTGTGATAACACACTGCCCGTAATCATCTCTTCTAAGCTGCCGCAGGAACAGGAACGACAGCTGATCGACATGTTGAGGCAGCATAAAAGGGCGATAGGATGGACGATAGCAGACATTCAGGGCATTAGTCCGGCAATATGTATGCACAAAATCCTCCTAGAGGAAGATCATAAGCCGACTATTGATGCCCAAAGGCGGTTAAACCTTGCAATGAAGGAGGTAGTGCGTAAAGAAATAATTAAATGGTTAGATGCTGGGATTATTTACGCCATCTCCGATAGCAAATGGGTAAGCCCGGTGCAATGTGTTCCTAAGAAAGGAGGCATAACCGTGATAACCAACGAAAACAATGAGTTAATCCCAACCAGGACTGTGACCGGTTGGAGGGTTTGTATGGACTATCGGAAGCTCAACAAAGCTACCCGAAAAGACCACTTTCCTTTACCCTTTATTGATCAAATGCTTGATAGATTAGCGGGTAAACCTTACTATTGTTTTCTTGATGGTTATTCAGATTATAATCAAATTGCTATTGCACCGGAGGACCAAGAGAAAACGACCTTCACATGCCCTTACGGAACATACGCATTTAGGAGGATGTCGTTCGGCCTATGTAACGCACCTGCCACCTTCCAAAGGTGCATGATGGCAATATTCTCCGACATGGTAGAGGACTTCCTCGAAATTTTCATGGATGATTTTTCCGTCTTTGGAGACGATTTTGAGAGCTGCCTCGGCAACCTTAAAAAGGTACTTGAAAGATGTGAAAAAGCTAATCTTGTTCTTAATTGGGAAAAATGCCATTTTATGGTAGATGAAGGGATAGTTTTAGGCCATAAGATTAGCTGCCGTGGGATAGAGGTCGACAGGGCAAAGATTGAAGTCATAGAGAAGCTGCCGCCGCCAACCACAGTCAAGGGCATTAGGAGTTTTTTAGGGCATGCTGGTTTTCATAGGAGATTTATTGCAAATTTCTCAAAAATCACGAAACCCCTATGTCATCCCTTAGAGCAGAACCGACCCTTTGACTTTAATGAAGAATGTACTGAAGCATTCAAGGTTCTGAAGGAAAAGCTAGTGACAGCCCCCATAGTACAGCTACCAGACTGGACGCAACCGTTTGAAATTATGTGTGATGCTAGTGACTATGCTGTCGGGGCAGCACTTGGGCAGCGCAAGGACAGGCTGTTTCATGTCATATATTATGCCATCAAAACATTGAATGATGCCCAAGTGAATTATACCACCACAGAAAAGGAGCTGTTGGCTGTGGTGTTTTCCATCGACAAGTTTCGTTCTTATATACTTGGAACGAAGGTAATAGTGCACACCGATCATTCTGCCCTTAAGTACTTGTTCGCAAAGAAGGATGCAAAACCTAGGTTGATACGATGGATCTTGCTATTACAAGAGTTCGACCTTGAAATCAAAGACAAAAAGGGGACAGAAAATCAGGTGGCAGATCACTTGTCGAGGTTGGAGATGGGACAGAGTCTACCTGTAGATGAGACACACATACTAGAGACCTTCCCAGATGAGCAGCTCTTTGCTGCCGCAATAGCTGTCGCGACAGCCATGGCGGCAGGTAAGTCTTCTAACCTTCCATGGTATGCTGATTTCGTTAATTTTATAGTTAGCGGAATATTACCTTCTGATCTTACGTATCAAGCCAGGAAGAGGTTTCAAAATGATGTTAAACATTATTATTGGGACGAACCTCTTCTTTTCAAAATGTGCGCAGATCAGGTTATAAGGAGATGTGTACCACAAGAAGAACAAGAAGACATTCTCCATCACTGTCATGCTTCACAATATGGAGGACACTTAGGAGGCAATAAAACTGCTGCCAAGGTGCTGCAGTCAGGGTTCTACTGGCCGACATTGTATAAGGACGCACAGGAATTTTACAAAAACTGTGACAGGTGCCAGCGGACAGGTAACATCTCGAGGAGAAACGAGTTGCCACTGCAGAATATCTTAGAAGTCGAAATATTCGACGTTTGGGGGATTGATTTTATGGGACCTTTTCCATCTTCGTGTGGAAATCTTTACATCCTCCTAGCAGTAGATTATGTCTCCAAGTGGGTAGAAGCAATCGCAACTCAAAAGAATGATGCCAAAACGGTCCAAAAGTTTTTGCACAAAAACATCTTTTCTAGATTTGGCATCCCTAGAGCGATTATCAGTGATGAAGGGAGACATTTCGATAACAGGGTAATTGCTGCCGCCTTGAAGAAATATGGTGTCAAGCACAGGATCGCGACAGCATACCACCCACAGACCAATGGACAGGCTGAAATTTCCAACAGGGAAGTGAAGAACATTCTTGAAAAGATGGTTAAACCAACTAGGAAAGATTGGTCTCTACTTCTGAATGATGCACTATGGGCATACAGGACAGCTTTCAAAACTCCATTGGGCATGTCTCCATTCCGATTGATCTATGGGAAAACCTGCCACCTGCCTGTCGAGATAGAGCACAAGGCATATTGGGCAATCAAGGCAGTAAATATGGACTTGGACAAGGCAGGCCAGAAAAGGCTGTTAGATTTGAATGAGATCGATGAAATACGGACTATGGCCTACGACAACGCAAGAATATACAAAGAGAAAACAAAGAAGTGGCATGACAAAAAGTTGCTGCCACGACAGTTCTGCCCAGGGCAGCTTGTATTGTTGTTTAATTCTAGATTGAAACTCTTCCCAGGGAAGCTTAAATCTAGATGGTCTGGTCCGTTCCAAGTGATTCAAGTTTTCCCCCATGGTGCCATTACAATTCAATCATTAAAGGACGGGCACCAATTCAAAGTCAATGGACAACGCCTCAAGCATTATCAGGGGACTGAAGCCCCAGGAATACAGGAAGTGGTTACAATTCAATCAAGTTTTCCCCGTTATTCCCGCCTGCCGTTGCGGCATTAAATGGGCAGCTACTCGACCGTTATATAAACCCCTTCCCCTTTTCATTTTTCATCACTTCTGATTTTCTCTCTTGTTATTCCCTTCTAGTTTTATCTACTTTCTTCCTTTTTTTCAGCCCTTGCAACCAAAAATGTCTTCACGACAAACCCGTCAGAATGCTGCTGCCGCCTCTTCTTCAGCAGCAGCATCTCCGTTCGCTAACAAGGAACTATGGGAGGAACGGAGCTTCATCTACAACAGAGATGCCCCTCTTTTTGGACTCCGGCCGTTCATTATGAAGGCCATAGCAGCACAACTTTGGGAGGACTTTGCCGAGCAGCCGGCAGAGCTTAACGACACTCTGGTCAGGGAATTTTATGCGGCAATCGAAAGTAAGACGGCGACATCTGTCATCGTCCGAGGAGTGACAGTTCCTTTCACTGCCAGCAGCATCAACCATGTATTCGGCCTCTTCTTTGGCCCCAATGACGATGCTCATCAACAATTTTGGGACACCCTCGACGCTGCCGGACATGATGCTGTCATGAGGGAGTTGACAGAGGCGGGAACGACATGGAGCACCAGTAAGAAGAACCCCAACTCCGTCAATAGGGCGCAACTACTCCCTGAGGCGAAACTATGGAACGCTTTCATCAAAAAGCGTATCCTGCCCTCGTCCCACCATACGACAGTCAACCGACAGCGGCTGGCCCTTATCCACTCCATTATGCACAACAGGCCCATCAATGTGGGCAGATACATGAGGGACAACATCCTCGACTGTACTTTCCGCACAGACTCACGACTCTGCCTGCCGTTCACCATCACCGCCCTCTGCCGCTGTGCTGCCGTACCAGAGGAGCCCTCCGACAAAATGAAGAAGGGTAGCGGCTGGACAGACAGCAACATCTCCAGCCTTATGGAGATCATCGTCGTATCGCCCCTCAACGCCTTCGATCCAAACGCCCCTCCTGCTGAGTCTGATGATGAACCTGCCACCGAACCTGCCCCAGAAGCTGCCACCAACACCGCTCCGGCAGATCAGAACGCCCACATCCTTGCTGCCATCTTGAGGATAGAGGAGCGCCAGATGGGTTTGATGACTTTCATCCGTGACTTCTCCAATGCAACAGTAAATTTCATTACCAATACTTTGAATTTTCCGGATGTCATTTTCCCCACCTTCCCCGCCCATTATTTTAATATCCCCTCCCCCACTCCCACACCACCTGTCTCTCCCCACGGAGAATCTGCCTCCTCCACACCTTCCCAGACGGCAGCCGGCAGCCCACCGGCAGACACCTCCCCTCGAGGCACCAAGCGAGCTGCCACTGATGACAGCCCTCTTGTCCGGAGGAATTTGGACAGCGCCTTCACGCGGGTGAAACGTATTAAGCATGTGGCCAACAAGAGAAGGCTGTCCAAAGCCATAACGAGTGGCAGCTGGGACAGCAGCAGCAGTTCTGATGGCCGACTAGTGGAGCCACCTGCCCTTCAACCTGCTGACGACCCTGTCCCCCAACCGGAGGAAGAACCTGCACCTCAACAGGCTGATGAACCTGTTGATCAACCTGCTCCGGAACCTGCCCAGCCACCTCCCCAACGCAGACGCTACCATCAGATCCGCGTCAGCAGCAGCAGCGAGGACAACGAATAAAATTTAAGTTTTTATTTCTTTTACTCCTCTTATTGCTGCCTGCCCTTATATATTTGTGATGTACTTTTATTTATCGTGTTTTCTTTATTTGTTTTTGTGTCATTTTGCATTGAGGGCAATGCAACCCTCGAGTTTGGGGGTGGCAACCCTCCATATTTAATGGAGTCTTTAGCACATCTTTTGATTAACTGTTGTGTCTTATAAGTTCTTTAAAAAAAATCAGAAAAATAAGAAAATTTAAACTGTTGGCTTAAAACTGTGAAGTTAACTTACCTGTCATGACGGCTCTGTCGTGGCAGCATCTTTAGGACAGGTTAAGGAAAAGTTTAGAGCCTTTCTATAGTTCTGAAAACTTAAACACTTTTGTGACTGTTATATTGCTTAGATTTCTTTTAGCCAAACTAGAATAGGAAGCTTAGAACTTGGAGGTGCCCGAAACCGGCTCTAGGAAGCTAACTAGAGGTGCCCAAAACTGGCTCTAGAAAAACTTAGCTTGAAAATAGAAGAAAAAGAAGCATGAAAATGTGCCTTCTTAAAAAAATAAACTTTGGCATAAAAATTCAAGTTAAGAAGTTGAATATTCTAGTGAAACTAAGAGAGTCTTAGCATATAACTGTTCACAAGCATGCACACACTGCACGAGAGCTATAGAGAAATTCCGGACAGATCCTAACCCTTCCAACAGGTTGCTGCCGCCATAGAGAATGAGCGACAGGTAAGGGACAGTTCACTGTTTGAAGGCCAACACAAAAATTTTCAGTTTTCTTTTAAGTCTTCATTGCTTGAGGGCAAACAAAAACTTGAGTTTGGGGGTGTGTTGAGTGTGTAAAAGTTCTATCATTTACACCTTTTTAAACCCATATTTCTGCTGCATTCAAGCATAATTGCATTGCATTTAGGTTAGTTTTTAATAAAACATCACAATTATATAAAAGGCACGGATTCTACTGAAAGATGGCTATTTTTGCAGGTATCTGTCACAGTAGATGTCGAAGGCAGGCGCAGGGCAGATAAGCAGGAGAGCTAAACTGGACAAGCAGCTGAAGAAGACGAACCTGTCGTGACAGCATGGTGACAGCAGATTTATGAAGAGGAAAAGTGAAGTGGACCTCGATAGATAGAGAAAAATCTGCTCGTCTGTCGTGTGGAAGCCGAATATTTTTCCAAGCCCCGGATCAAAAGATATGTCAAGCCAAAGCTCAAGGAGAAGAATTTCCATGAAACAAGGAGGCGGCTGAAAAGTAGGAATCCTTAGAGATTTAGTCTTTATTAGAATCTTACTTTTAATTAAAGTTGTAATCCTTCTTACCTTAGATAACTTGAGCCCAAAGCTTATATAAAGGGCATAGATTAAACCTAGGGCATAACCGACTACCCCATAACCGAAACCAAAACCCTGCCGTTTACCTGTCACCGATATGTTCTAAATTCTCCCTAGGGCTACGGGTTGTTTTGTAAAGTAGTTGCAAGGGTTGCTTTGTTTTAGGATTTTTCAAGTTCAATAAAATAAACTTCAAGTTCTTTTATCTTGGTTTTAATATCTTGCAAGAGCATCGGGAGAGCATTGTGAGGTTATCTATTTACTTAGCATCGGGAGAGTTAAGTATACGAAAGAGGTAAAAGCGCGTTCTCTAGTTTATAGTTGAACCATCTCGTGCTTAGGGATAAGGCGAGGTTAAGTGGCTAAGGAAGAATTCATACACATCGGTGTTCATCCTTCGATTCACGCCGGGAGTTATCATCAAAGACGTGATCATCGACAGACTTGTGCCTAGGGATAGGGCAAGGCAGATTAGGGATTCTTGCCAAGCTTGAAGTACGGAGTTAGTGTTCGCTGCCACGACAGCTAACGGACAGACGCCGCGACAGGTGCTGTCGGCGACGGGTGCGACGACAGAACTGGAGATCCTAAGCAATTCAATACCTACACTACTGAGCAACTCAATACCAGCCCATTCTCTCTATCTTGATATCTCAATCTTTTATTTACGTTTTTACTTTAATATTCGTGACAATTCTCTTAAATATTTCTCTTTACTTCGTGCAGTGAATTTAGGTGGAGTCATTAGCCCAATCCCTGTGGAGACGATATCCGATACTTAGTATCACTTTACTACTTGCGTCGTGTATACTTACACTATAATTGCGATAGACTATTTTACACGCAACAAATTGATAAGAACACATTTCGCTTATCTTTGTTTGCTATTAATTTCAATGCGAAAAGTTAGAGTTCACTAGCTTATGGGACATCCTCTGACATCTCGCCAAGTACTTTGACTGCTTCTTGAATGCATGAGTCTATACCAGGAATCAATTTAGATGTGGCATGACTCATATTGTCAGCTGCGCTACATAGTTTATCAATTTGCATAGACAATTTTTCAGCCCCTCTAACTTTCTTTGAGGATTTCCTTTTTGCATTCTTAACATGAGAATGTCCTACTTCAATGGATTTTCGTTTTTGTTGCACACTTTCCATAAATTCATATTAAACTTCAAGACTTTCATTAATTTCTTCGCATCCTATTTGATTTAACGTGCGAAGATCATCCATTGCGTTGCTTTCTTCAATTTCTTCAAATGTCTTATTACGACCATGCTCAACAAAATCACTAGGTAATATACTTAAAGAAGGTGCCCATGCTTTATCACCAATGACTACTATACCTCGAAACATTTGATCCAACTTTTCTTCTAATTCAGGATCAATACCCACAGCTTTAAATATTTGAGCTTCAGGAACCACCTACATAAAAAAGCTCGACTTTATTAAATAATTATTAATAACATTATAAATAAGAAAAATACATTTTAAGAGTTCATAATGTACCCAAAGTCTACTCTTCCACAACTCTTCTGATGCATAATAGTTCCTTTTATATGATTTCAACCTAGACCGATATCTTTTTCTTTGAGTTTTTTTTTCATATCTTCCATTCTTTTTCCAATAAATCCCACTTATTCTTAAATTGTTTTTGTGTATATGCCTTCCCTGTCTCATTCTCAAAGTTATTTATTACATTCACCCATCCGTCTTTGTTAAAATGAGTACCCAGTCTATTACCATTTGATGTCTCCTTAATACAAAGATCACAAAATATTATTGTCATCCTTTTATCCCACGTGGCTTTAACCCTTTCTCCACTTTCATTAACAGTTGAAGTACCTTTCATCTATCTCTCACACACACACACGTAAACATTCACATATTTAAAGAAAAATAAATTAAAGACAAAATAAAGTATCAAGTAATCAAATCTAAGAATTCATATTCTTTTAAAATGAAGTAATCGATATTTCTATTTTTTTATAGTTTAAAGCTTCCTAGAGAATACAGAAAAATCTTTATAGTTTAAAGTTTCCTAGAGAATCATACAAACAAAATTTTAAAGTACAAATTTCATTTTTTAGCAAAAACGCAAATAAAACAAAAAACATGTTTGCAACAGTAAAAAACATAAATAAGCATAATAAGAATATCAAACAAAATTAAAGAAAAATTATACGCAAATGAAATAAAATAACTTTAAAAGAACAATTCTTGGCCGAATAAACAAAAACGAAAAAGATAAAACTGAAAAAATAGAAAAGATAAAACTAAAAAAATGAGAAAATAAAATTACCTTAGCAAATAGAGCAATACCAGAAATCCTCAAGTTTTTTTAGCAACCCAATTCAATCTTCACTAGCAACATCCAAAAAATTTCTTTTTGTCTGTACAAAGTAGCTACTGAAATGGTAGTTGGTCTTTGATAAAAGGGCAGTAATACTTCATGGTTTACAGTTGGGTTTCAGAAGTTTGATGGTAATAATAAAAAATCACCACCTACCGTGAATTCAAGACCACGAAAGCTTTAGTAAACGGGCCCTTAGTACCGTCCGTGAACGACCACTCTCTCATAAACTTGTTTAGCAAAAAAACATTCTATTTATAATTAAAATCAATCTGTACATACGCAACTAAATAATGAAATGTATTTATACAAAATATGAGTTCCAAGGTAAAAAGTTGTGCCTAAAGGTGTGGATTGTGTGTCCCAACGCCTTAAGGCTTTGCCTGATATGAAGATGGAAATGTAGAATGATCAAAAAAATTGTTAATTAAATGGTTAAGATTTAAAGTAAAAAGATGGTTATGAATCTCTACCATTTGATTAACATATTTTCCATCATTCTTCATTTTCATTATTCATACCAAACAAAGCCTATTGCAAGTTGTGCACTAACATGATTTTTAGCATAAAACGTTATGTATTTATAATTGGTTTTATATAAGTTTTTATAGCATCATATATTTGTGTAGTATTTATTCTCATTCCTTGTATCATAGCTTGTTAAATTAATTTTCATATATTTAATTATATCTTAAATCATTTTATATTTTACACACGAAGTTCTGAAGTCTTCAAAATTTTCGCAAAGAGGATTACAGTACTATCGACATGATGACTATCAAGTCTACTTGACCCTCCAACTGACTTTATTATCTGACAGCCAAATCTATATTGCTGACCCATTAATGCCTACCTAATCCCGACACCACCTAGTAGAAGGGTCTTTATATACCTGCAAAGGTTAAATAGAGAGGATTGGATTTTCACTGGACCAAACTTTATCTTCTCCGAATTCTCTCATTTTCATTATTTATCACTATTGCCCGCGACTATCCACCAAATTAAAAAAGGTAAAATAACCACCATCTCATTCTCACCCTTAAAATTTATAAATATGTTTCTATAGTTTGAAAACCCGAAATTTTAGCTTGAAACCAAATGGATAATTTGATATTTAAAAAATGGTTTCCGAAGATCTCTAAACTATTTATTTGATTTGCTGATTTGGAGACATGTGAATTTTGGGTTTAATATTGAAATGTGTAGTTTGGTTTTGTCATTTTTGAGATTATTATTTCTTTTTTATCAATACTTTTTTTATATATGATAAATTAATGGTTTTACCTCATATTATGAATTATTAGGGTAAATTATATTAGAGGTCACTCAATTATTAGTAAAGTTATCTTAGAGTCACACAATTATTAAAAATTACAATTGAGTCACTCAATTAATACTCTAGTTACAATTGCGTCACTCCCTCGTTCAAATGCAAACATACATTAAATTGTTATTCGTCAGGTAACACACATGTCAATTATTAGTGAAGTTACAAACATGTCACTAAATTATTATAACTTACAATCGGGTCACTCTTCCGTTAAAATTCAAACGGATACCTAAAAAGTCTTGGTATAATGATAGTTTTAGTCCTCGAAACTTATATATTCTATTAGTTTAGTCATAATTTAAAATAATTCAATAAATTTAACCCTTCATATTTAAAATATATATCAATTTAGTCATTTTAATTATTTTTAGCACCTACAAACACCTGCCGACACATGTCGAAACTAGAGTGAGTAAGATCACGGACGGTAGAATATAATGGACGTTCAGCGATAAGCATCATAGCACAGTCGGACCACAACGCACAAGATCGTCCGCAAACCATGCGACATCCTCCACAACCTGTGGCGAACAGACAGAACAACAAACAAACACCGCACCTCATCTGTTGGTCACGTGACAACACACGTGCCCATCATAGATGCCAAGGAGAACCTAGGACGTATAGTCATAGCTAGTCCAATCAACATGGCAAGATAACCCCATCTTGACACATGTCCAAGTGATATAAAATTGGGCATGCAACCGAGAGGAACCAAGCCCTTCTTTTCAAGAGAAGCAACGTAAAGCCACCCCCAACAAGAGAAACCATAGAAGAGCATTTGAAGGAAAAAAAAGTTGGAAGAGGAAACCCTCCCTCCTTTTCAAGACAGAGGCAACCGACTAGCCATCATGTAGACCAAATTGGAAATCATGGAAGAGTATACCCATGCCGTATTGAAACAACTTAGACAACATCAAGAATATATCAGAGGACGAATGCAACGTTTGAAAGGAGAGCACAAAGGGAAGATTATAGAGAAATTCGGAGCCATTACATCCAAGGTAATAGAGGAGCATTGTGCGCATGTAACATAAAGCACCCGGGGAGCCACGACAATAAGTCCCTCAAGAGATGTAGTTGAAAGCATACAAATTTCGGAACCCATAAACCACAACCAGAGGGAGGAAGCTTACTATCCCGTAGGAGTAGAGGAAAACCGCAAAAATAAGGAAATAATCACAACGTTACTCAAGCAGAAGCAAAGAGCTCAAGTAGGAAAAATAACCATTCAACATGCAAAAAGCTAGGCCAGAAAAGGAACACCGCTCAGTTTCCGAACGTATCACCCTCTAACGAACCCGTCATCATCTATCCTACACCATGAAAAACATCTAAAAATTCTAAAGCCCTCATCAAAGATGAGGCCTAACGAAATTAGAGAAAAGTTGGACAAAAGGTGTGAATTTCATAAGGGGTAGGGGCACAATACAAATGAATGTATCCATCTGAAAAACGCGATAGAGGTAGCTGTTAGAAGGGGGCAACTAGACGATTTCGTTAAAGGTAGAGAGAGGATGTACCCAGCAGAAGTGCATGTGAAGAGAAAAAAGTGTTCAGACAGAAAATCTAGACGACCCTTGTGACTATCTAGCTAAAAGAAATGAGACAATCACAAAAGGCGTCCAGAGCAAAGCTTTGAGCCATTTATAAGCCGCATCCAATGTCGGGGATACGAAAAGTGGTGATCGATCGCTGAACAGAAACACACCAAACAATCAAAGGTACAACCTAACTTGTCTAGTTCAACATGTATTTTGTTTTAACCTATTATGAACATTTTAACATGTGTGTTTAATATTATATCCAAATACTTTATTTAAATAAATGCCTTTTCCTTCTAATGTGTTTCTTTTTTGTCTTGTTGAGCACCACAAAGATGAAAAAGCTCACTAGCCGCTCCCGAAGTGAGTGTGCATAGAAAAGCGACTGCAAAGACGAAAAAGCTCGCTAGTCGCTCTCGAAGTGAGCATGCATAGACAAGCGACCACAAAGATGAAAAATCTTGCTAGCTGCTGCCGAACTAAGAGCGCATAGAAAAGTGACCGCAAACATGAAAAAGCTCGCTAGACGCTCCCGAAGTCAGCGTGCATAGAAAAGCGACCGCAAACATGAAAAAGCTCGCTAGCCGCTCCCGAAGTGAGGGTGCATAGAAAAGTGACCGAAAAGATGAAAAAGCTCGCTAGCCGCTCCCGAAGTGAGCGTTCATAGAAAAGCGGCTGCAAAGATGAAAAAGCTCACTAGCCGCTCCCGAAGTGAGCGGGCGTAGAAAAGCGACCGCAAACATGAAAAAGCTCACTACCCGCTTCCGAAGTAAGCGTGCATAGAAAAGCGACCGTAAAGATGAAAAGGCTCGCTAGCCGCTCCCGAAGTGAGCGGGCGTAGAAAAGCGACCGCAAACATGAAAAAGCTCACTACCCGCTTCCGAAGTAAGCGTGCATAGAAAAGCGACCGTAAAGATGAAAAGGCTCGCTAGCCGCTCCCGAAGTGAGCATACATAGAAAAGCAACCCAAATATGAAAAGATCAATGATTGCCGCCCCCAATTCGCAATATACTACACAACGCATTTGACTTTTAGAAGAAATGAAATCCCTTTATCTTAAAGGAGCATGCGAGCATACAACAAAAGATACTTTATCACCGTAAAGTATCATAAGCTCTCAAGGTTGGAAGTAGACACACACAATAAATTTCCTCGTATGACCACCCGAGTAAGACTACTACAAAGTTGATTGCGAGCATATATAAAAACAAGGAAATAAAGAAAACCTATCTTCTCGCATCTACAACTTACCTGACAAACGACGGACATTAAAAAAGAAAATTTTACTGATTAAACAAAAGTCCCCCCCCAATTAACTAATGACGCAAAGAAGAAATCCATTTTAGGAAGGCGATATCGTTATCTCAACTTAACCAGTTCACCGCATAAGAAAAACATGTGTGATCACGTGACCCCCTAAAAAAGAAACCATCTAGTTACGTGTAAAAGGGGGATCCTTTGAATTATTCGCATACAACAAGAGAATAGGGCATTAATATCTACCGCCATCAAATAAATAAGCAACGAATAAATCAACGCACAAGTAAGCAAATGTACAACAATCCAGCCTACCTCATTCAGGGGGCAAGGGTTCTCCCAATTTAAAATTTCACAAGTATACCCAACGTCAGCCGCCCCAAGAACGCGATATGAAAATAAATACCCTAGCTAACAAAGGATAGAGATCTCAACTAAAGCAAACAAACGCCAATAGACACAACATTATAAACCACACAAGTGACTGCAATTCTCAAATATGGATCCATAAATAATAACGTCGCTTCGTATCCCTATAAAGTATGACACTCAAAATATGGCACAAAAACGCATATAATATGCAACTCATATTACTGCAAGCTATTCCTCCAAACGGAGGCGGGGGGTTCACCTCAACACTGCATTCACTATTAACACAAAGAAATGAACAAGTATCTATCCTACCCAAGCAAGAGCGTAATAAAACGATCACTTTGCACATACACGAATCAACACATTATCACAAAGCTAATATCACTCAGGGGCAAAAGTCCTACCAATTCTACCTAGCTATGTAAATATGCAGTCCACTCCGAGAAAGTAATGTCGCTTTATTAAGAACGACACAAAGCGAGCTCCCCCAAGAACCCGATTGTAAAAGGAACATGATTTCACCACCCTTTACCCTACAAAGATTGCGAACTTTTAAGATCCATATTACAGCACCGCCACTCTCAAAGCAGGCAAGTGCAAAAATAAGCAACCCCCTAATCTAAAACAACCTTCTTGATACACGAAAAAATAGTTTTTTCAAATTGGATAACAAAACATGATCGATGTTGAAGCGACACATGATCCATGAGGAAAGGCATCTAATCAACCTAACCGCGACAAAATAAACATGATCACAAATGAAAAATAAAAAATGAGCGAGCACTCCAATTTATCTTATAAATTTACAATCAACAGAAATTTACATTAGTACATCGACGTATTAAATAAAAGGAAATATAGTACCGCACTTATCCCCTACAAATTTCTCATCATTAGGGGGCAAGAATCCAAACCCTAAAAGAAAATCAACACGCCATCGATTTTTATGTTCCTCAAAGTCACGCAACTCTTAGTACTAGTGAACTCGACCAGGATAAACCCATAAACGAGGGACAAATTCCTCAGTTCAAAAAAGATGTGCTTCTTAATGTTGCAGGCAGAGTACATGGAGATCACAACCATCTCTCTCATTTCCACTTCAGTTTTGCCTTACATATCGTCTGATGCGAACTGATTGTCACCATGGTCGCTGACATCACAAGCACCACAATTGGCAAACAAATTGTCACTCCGATGACACACCTTTAGAAGCTTGAAAAAACTAAGTAAACATCAACGACATCAATATCATTCCTAGTAAAACGTTGCCTCCCGGTGTAGTAACAAACACCAATAGGCAATAGTATTAAAAAAGTCTTACATCCCAGGACTTTCCGAATACATTAACTGTTGGCACTCCTTACTACAGATGGCTAACCATAACCTTTTGAACATTATTGTCTGGAGATGCAAGTAGGAAAACCATACATTCCTACAGACATATTTTCTTCTCCTCTTCTCAAGACGACATAAGCAAAGCCATAAAACAAAACCACACACAAAGAAAATAAACTATTCATAAATTAGATTATGAAGATACAGACCAAATAAGCCCAATTTATAGCAGCAAACGGGAATACCAGGCGAAGATGTTTTACATTCCAATAAGGAGAGCCACCAATATGAACGTTTAATTCCCATATTCTAAAAATAAATAAATAAAATACTGAGTAAATAGCTGAAATCACAAAACTGTCAAACTTCTAATCAATAGCCAAGTAGGTAGGCGCGTGCACCTGTCAGCGCCAGTAACCACCAGTTACAAACACTCTCTTTCATCACGGTCTACTATGAGTTGTACAAATCATCACCAAAAACTAATAAATAGAAAACATGAAACACTAAATCAATGAGTACCAAGCGAAGCACTAGAACACAACGTTCTACTGCCTAAAGTAACATGCATCCATCTTGTCTCACACAACTATTCACGATATGGAAACATCAACAACATTCCAAAATTAGCTTTTTTGTAGTCACGCCAACTTAAAAGGTTAAAGGCATAATATAACATATTACAAACTACGAAAAAGTCAAAAACAAAACAGTTTTAGGTTAATCAGATAATTATGCCCACCTTTACAAGTCACTTTTCAACAAGAAAAGTATTTGATGGAAGCAAACTACGCAGAGTGTGTTTTACCTCCACCACTCAACGAGTATACTAGCGAAATTCACCTTTTGACAAAGTAAGGCCAAATCAGAGATTATAACTTATAAAAATAAAACGATCCAGCCACTTAAATGAATCATTCTACTTCAAACAATAAAAGAGTGCAGTTATTTTCGGCTCATCTAGACTTGTGATTTAATTGAAAGACGATCATATTTTTTGCTTCTTTACAATAAAGATTATTTCAAATAGATTGTTTGCTATAAAAGTAGCAAACAAGATGAACCCTAATATATATATCAAATTGAAAAACAATAACCCCTAAAACAAATTCTTACATCACGTGATAAAATCAAAATATACATAACAACAATAGTTATACACCCCTCTACAGTCACCCAAAGCACCATCTACTCCGTTCGCAGCACTGCTGCAGTCATTCAGGGAAGAGGGTGCATCCAAAACAGGTAAAAAAGAAACAACAATGTTTCTATACTTTGCATCAAAACTTTCTTACAAGGGCCCGAAGGGGTTTCTCGCGTCAAAATCCGCACTTACCCCACAAAAAAACCAAAATCTACATCTCTAACATCAAAAGGACCCCGAATCAGCTGAAAGCTAAGAATAGCAGCATTTCGAAACCTCTCCATCCCATTGACCATGAAGGCGGAAGTGGTGTCCGCAGCTACCTTAACTTTCTCCGCCACATCAACATCATTAGTAGCCTCTAGCACCATAATCTCGTTTTTGTGCGATTCTTTAAGCTCAGTCAATTTCCTTGTGAATTTTGCAAAGCTTTCATCCGCCACCCTCTTCACTTGTTCCAGCTCCTCTTTTAGACCTCGAATCTTAGTCTTAAAACTCTGCTTCGTAGTCTCAAGCAACTTATTCTTAATTCTAAGACTACAATCACTCTTCTTTTGTTTCTCAGCAATCTCCGCTGCATGCTTTTTAATGCAAGTCCCTTAACTACAACCGAACGTCCGTCGCGTGCCTTTCTTGCAACTCTTTCAATTGACCAGCATAACGATCAACATGCGAACAAAAATCGGCATTCTCTTCAAGAAGACCTGAGTAACTCTCCACCTGTGAATGCAGTCTCGCATTTTCCTCAAGAAGGACTTTCACATTCCTTTCTACGTTAAGCTGAACACAACCTAGTTTCTGAATAAGACCCTAGCCCCCTCAACGTTTCTCTAGATATCAGTACAAGGTGGAAAAACACCACCACTATTAGCATAAAAATTGAACAATATCCTGCAAGTAGATTCAGGATGAAACAAATTTCTTGACCCCAAAACCCCCTCCAAGGATAAAACGCGCTCTACAGAGCAAAAGGTTCATTGATTTTGCACAATGGAATGTCACTAGGCAAAGGTACTAGAGGAGTCACCACAACATCTGAAAAAGATGCGAGCCCAACAGGTCTAACTACAGAGGGTACGCTTTCGGTAGAGCAATGAATAACAACAGAATCGATAGCAATTTACCTTGCAAAAAAACCCACTAAACAAACCCTGTCACAAGCTAAACACCAAAACCACTAAAAAACAATAATACATTACTTAAAATACATGACTACGCACAAACAATAGACAAACCAACACTCAAGCTAGGAGGAGCATCACCCTCAAAAGTGTCCGATGTAGCCTTGTGAGAGAAACTGTGGAGTTTGAGAACAGATTGAGCATCACGGTTTAGCCTAGGCAAAACATCGGTAGCCCCCACATCAAACACTTGTCTCTTTCCCAACATCTTTTCATCGGCACTCAAAGGAAACTTTTTTGAGCTATAAGCCCTCATTCGCATTGTCACACTTTCCTGTGCCACCTCTATAATGTCTGTTGGTACTCCTACAAAGGCACCCTAATCCTGAGGGGAAGTCCCCAAATAAGGAGCAAGAATCAGATCTGACAAAGACGTCGATGTAGTAGCTAATGCCACCGAACATGACAAACTCACATATCCACTATTAAAAGCGTTGGACGACCCCATTGTTGCCAGCCCTCCCAAACCCAATGAATTTCCGTTAGCTACAAAAGGTAGAGTATCCAACACCACAATCTGATCTTCCATTTCATCACTAACAACTCGAAAAGAAGAAACCATGGTTCCTGCGAAACATATAACAAAAAGGGGAAGATAAGGACAAAAGGCAACTAAACTACAACTCACATACAACTAAATATGCTTGTTTGGAATGCAGGTTTCATTTCATCACTAACGAATACTGGTAATAACAGCTCCCCTCATCATCCAAACTAGAAACATCAAGCGAACTTGAAACTTCCTGTTTCTTTTCCTCTTATTACGATCAAAGCCAAACAAGCTTACATTAACAAAACCCCTTAGAGCAATCGGAGCGGCTTCCCCGTTAACCCCTCGTGGGGGGCATCCTCCTCATGATATTTCCAAGGACGAACACGAACATCAATATGCTCTGGAAAGAAGTTATCTGGTTCCTCCTCGTCACCCAAAAGAATCCTCGCGACCCGTTTATCGCCCTCTTTACCAAAAGTCCAAGCCTCCATATGAATTGACACATTCGCCAAAAAAACCCTATGGAAATATATTAAAATCCTCTTCGTCCCAACTAGTGAAACATTTCCCTTTCAAGCAATGTACCCAAACATTTCTGAAGGTGCACACCTTCTCAAAACGATAGGGTGGATCAATTTCTAGCCTCATGATCAGCCTCAACTCAACATGTGACATTTTCTTAATGTTAGGCGACACAACCCTATCTTTTTTCGGTCGTTGCCATAGAACAGGGAACGGAAAACTCCCAACAATGCAATCCACTTTGATATACTTTTTCCTATCCAAGTGAAGATTGTCAGTCTGATTTCTCATCAATGACCCTTTCCCTCTATGGTGACAAAACCCTTCGCATTCTTGTCATGACCAGACGTTACATTATAAAAATAGCGAAACACATCAATAGAAGGATCAGCCTCATGAATCTTACAATTTAAGAAGTCACCAAAGTCCACCAACCAGTTCCGCCTAATTGACATGGCGCTATGTCAAACCAGTTTAACCAGTTCATGAAGAAGGGATGCAATGTCAAATGGAACCAGCTTAAAAAGTAAACAGGGGGGATAAAAAACCACGACCTTCCTTCGTCAGAGCATGAACATTTCCCAACAGGCATACTGAACCAATAACAGAAATGGTTAACAGCGAGCAAACCCCAACATTCGAACGTCTTCAACAATTTTCCTTGTTCGGTAGAACAACGAACCCCGTCGCTCACCACAACAGATGATTCATCTATTAACATAAGATAAATTTAATTTCTCCTCCCAATGTTTTCCTTTATTCTTCTAAAAAAGTTAAAAAAACAACAAATAAGAAAAACAAGGTAAAACCTACGAATGCCAGATAAAGATTATTTATAACTAAGAACCATATCTTTCTCGACACGCTTCGCTACTTTACAATGCAACGATTTACTCACAAAGAAAACTAACCAGTTCGTCAATAAATTCCATTTATGCAACATTTCACAAGACACTCACATCTCTCATATCAGCAGTTTCCCTACCCAGATTCCTCAGGTTCACCAAGGTCACTTCATAACCATCCCTCACCTTAGGGGCAATTTTTAGAACCTACAAACACTTGTTGGAACATGTCGAAACCAAAGTGAGTAAGATCACGAACGATAGAATATAAAAAGACGTTCGACAATGAGCATCGTAGTACTGTCAGACCATACCGCATAAGATCTTCTACAAACCAGATGACATCCTCTACAACCTGTGGCAAACAGAAAGAACCACAAATAAACATCACACCTCATTTATTGGTCACGTGACAACACACGTGCCCATCACAGATGCCAAAGAGAACCTAGAACGTATAGTCATAGCTAGTCCAGTCAACACTCCACGACAACCCATCTTGACAATTTTCCAAGTAATACAAAGTTGGGCATGCAACCGAGAGGAACCAAGCCCTTCCATTCTTGGCATCATGACCTCATCGCTCACTACAACAGATGATTCATCCCTTAACACAAGATAAATTGTATTTCTCCTCCCAACATTTTCCTCTATTCTTCTCAAAAAGTTAAAAAACAATGAATAACACAAAAAAAGTAAAACCTACGAATGCATGCTAAAGATAATTTATAACTAAGAACATATCTTTCTCGACACGCTTCGCTACTGAAAAGATTCATTACCCGACGCTTCACAATGCAATGATTTACTCTTAAAGAAAACTGATCAGTTCGTCAATAAATTCCATTTACGCGATGTTTCATAAGACACTCACATCTCCCATATCAGCAGTTTCCCTACCTAGATTCCTCAAGTTCGCCAAGGTCACTTTAAAACCTTCCCTCACTTGTGGGGCAATTGTTAGCACCTACTAACTCCTACCGAAACTAGAGTGAGTAAGATCACAGATGGTAGAAAATAAAGGACATCCAGTGATGAGAATCATAACACAGTCAGACCACAACCCACAAGATCGTATGCGAACCACGCGACATCCTCTGCAACTTGTGGTGAACAGGCAGAACCACAAACATCGCACCTCATCTGTTGGTCACGTGACAACACACGTGCCCATCACAGATGCCAAGGAGAACCTAGGATGTATAGTCATAGCTAGTCCAATCAACACGCCATGACAACCCCATCTTGACACATGTCTAAGTTATATAAAATTGGGCATGCAACTAAGAGGAACCAAGCACTTCCATTTAGGGATGGGAATTGGGTGGGGCAGGGACGATTTTAGATTACTCAATACGTCCCTAACACTTGCGGTTATGGTGTCAGAGAATCTTCATTAACTGTTTTAGAGATTTTTTCGTCCCCACACCCTTCTCGCACGAATCCCTACGGTTTTCGGATTATCCCCATGCCTAAAAATATTAAACAAAATTATTATTTTATTGACCAAAATAAATGGCCATTTTAGTTTAAAATATAAAATTTGGATACTTCGATTGGAAGCAGTTACGAGATGATGAAAATTGAAAGTTTGTTGTGTTGGGGAAGATTTAGACGAGGGTTTTAGCTTATATCTAAAAACTAAGATAGAAACTTGTTAAGAAACTTGAGTGTGGCTATGTTTGAGAGAAAGTTAAAGCGATAATAATATAGTTAGGATTTTTTTATTTAGATATATATTGGGGGTATATAAATAAATAAGTATATATTTTTTTAAAAAAATCTTGTAAAATATCGGGATCCTTGTAGATTTTTTTTGAGATCCCTACAGTTATTTACACGATTACGGTTCAATTATTGTAACACCCCAATTTTGGGGCTAGATGTTGCGGATGTGGATTTTGATATTCGATGAGCTAGTTGATTTTTTTGGGTTAGACCAGGAAAAACCTTCTTCAGGTATTCCTAAAAAGTTGGGAATAATTTCTAAAATCACTATTTATTAGGTATAAGAGTTTTGCGAAAACAATTTTAGAAAATCAATTCTAGAAGGATGGAGATCTCGGTCTAGTGACCAAATCACAAGTTTTCAAAAGTTGGTGGCCATTTTGTAAAATCAGCCAAAAATGTGGTTCTAGTTTTTAGTTAAACCCAAACCTATTTTAAAAGGATTTTATAACAAAAAGAAAAGCTTTTGAATCAGCATCACTCTCATTTTTCACGTTAGTTTCTTAAAACCAAGCCACCATTGAAGCATTTTCAATCTAAGGGATTACCCATCAAGGTTTTGGGAGGTAAACTTGATTTTATCTTGCCTTTGTTTAATTAAACTTGTTTTTATTAGTCTCCTATCAAAATCAAATGGTTACCTTTTTTGATTTAAAAGTTCAAGGTTTGAAATAAAATGGGTTTTTGGAAGATTTTCGTTCAAATGGCTTAGGCTGGGTTTTAGAATGTTTTTAAATGGTGTTTTAGTGTTTAAATGATGTTTATATGAAGGAAGGATCATAAGGAAACTGAAACTTGAAGTTTGTGTGGAGTTTGGTATGAAAAATCTTGAGGTTAAGCTTGATTTCCGGTTTTTAATGGCAGCAGTGATTTTGGCCTGTTTAAGTTGCTAATTTTAATGTTAATAGATGAGTTTTTGATTGTTGAAATGATGGGTAATGGCTGGGTTGGTGTTTTGGACGTTTTGTAAGTGATTTTGATGATTTTCGGTATTGGATTGTTAGATATTTGATAGTAATTGTTGGATTTTAGTGCTGCTGCTAGTTTGGAAGCTTATTTGGGTGTTAATACTATGTTTTAACTTGTTTAAAAATAGAGGATTCTAGTTTGGGAGCAAATTCGGGTGATCGTTAGCTATTTGTGGGTTTCGGCTTTTTGGAACGAGTTTATCGGTGAGTGGAAATGTTTTAAAGCGTTTGGAAATGTTCAAAGATTATTTTGGGAGTTTAGATTGGGCTTGATAAGCCAATCTAAACTCAAGAGTAAGTGATTTTACATTTCACCATGTTTTTTATATTGTGTGATGTGCTATAAAATTTCGGTAAGACTCGTGATTGTTATACCTATTGTTTTTCCTACCTTTATTGCCTCTATTATGTTGTGATCATGCTTATGTTGTTCTCGTAAGATTGTAAGATGTATGTGTTGGTAAAGGCATGCTTGGTATGGAAATGTTGGTAAGAGTATGATGTTGTAAGATGGGCTTGATAGCCATGTAAGTTTGGTAAGTTAACCCTTGTTGGAATATTGGCATAAGTTAAAATATTTACCGGATATTGTTGATCGATCAACTAGAATTAATGTGCACATGTAAGACTTGTAAGAAAAAACCTGCATGCGTGTAAGACAAATTCGTACATGTAAGGAAATTCAGCCGTGTCAAACAAATTCGTACGTGTAATATTAGCTTGGGCGCGGTGATTGAGTTTACTCTCATCGACGTCCTATAAGACTTGTAAGACTTGTAAGATTGTAATAAATCCGTATATCCGGGTATTGTTGTTAATTATGCCAATATGCTACTCTTCTCCTTTGTAAGGCTTTGCTATAATATGGTATGTTTGGTTAAGGTTTGGTAAGGCCTTGTAAGAGTAAGTTGTGCTTTTGTAAGAATGGTTGTATGGTAAGATGATATTGTTGGTTAGTATGTTGTTGTGAGATAATGTATGCACATTTTGGTTTGGTAAAGGTTTTTGTTTTCAAAGCTCTAATTGGTTTTAAAACTGCATTATTGTTGTTTGGTTTTGAGCTCCGCTCACTAAGCTTAAATGCTTATGCTCTCTTTTCCAACAATGCAGATTGCTAGAGTTCCGGGTAGCAAGCAAGCAAGGGGAGTGAGGCCTTTTTCCACTTTAGCTCAAGTATGAGTTTTAAGTTTGTAATAATACTACAAGCAATGAGGATGCTATGTTTTATGTTTGGAGACTTCTTGTTTTGAGGATGCATGGTTTGAGACAAGTTTGTTATGATCCTATGATGTTGTGTGAAGTATGGTTTCGTTGTTTTAATGCTTATCTTGAGGTTTGACCTTTTATGCAAATGTTGATCATCATACGTTTCGTTCTTGTTTAATCATAAATTGGATATGCTCTTGTTTGGCGTTGTTAAACTCCTTGGCCTGCGAAATGCATGTTATGTTGATCCTTTGTTGTATGTGTATTGTTGAGTCGAGTTTAGCAAGCTTGGAGGTGCTTAAAAAGTGTTTTTGAACTAATCTGCAGGGAAGTGATTCGAAACGGGCACCAGAGTTTCGGAACGCCCATGCCTTTTTACCTTGGCGTTGCGAAACGTGCTTCTCTGTTCCGAAATGTTTGCTCTCTGGAAAATCCTGGTGAAGACCCATTTCGAAACATGCTCTTTGGTTTCGAAATGATGGTCGTTATTTTTTGTTAAATGCGTCTTCTAAGTTTGTTTTTCTTGCGTTCTGGTCCTCGGTTGATGTGTTATCAATCGGAAGTGTTCGAGTTGTTGTTTTGAGCTGCATTTCATCATGTGAGCATGAAATTTACTTAATCTCAAAGTTGTAACCTTAATTTCATGTTAGGCCCTTTTTATGCTAGAATCGCATTTTGATCCCTGCCTGCTCGGTTGATCGTTTGATACTTTTTGTTCATGTTTTTATCCGCTGCGAGTGTCTCACACCTAAGTTATAAATGAGCATCTAGAAAAGATAAATAAAAAAGAAAAGGGTGTTTTCTCTTTTAGGGTTGCTAACCGGAGGAAAACCTTCGGGTTTTTCATCGGGTAGCCCCGTGTGACCACCTTGGTTCGGTCTGGTGGCTAGGCCGGGCCGAAAGGGGTTACATCTGATGGTATTAGAGCCAGGTTATGCATATTTCAGGAAGGTAAGTGAGGTATGTTCATGTGTTTGCATGATTATTGGGTGGTTTATCCGTTGGTTGCCTTGTACGATGGATTTTTTCCCCATGATTTGTTGATAGCTTGATCTGTTGCTATGTTGTTATGGCTAGTTAGAAGTTTGTTAAGCAACCTATTGTTAGGTATTATTGTAAGAAAATGGTTTTGGATAAATTCTTGAGTAATTTGGACCCTTGCCCTTGCTGACCCAAACCTTTGTGTGTTATTGTTGTTGTGGTTGTGGTTGTTAGATTTCTTTTGTCTGTTGCTATGACGAGACCCCAAGGCAGGCCTAGAGTGGTTCGTCAGGAACCACGGGCTGTAACTCATGCTGTCGATGATCCTGTCGAGGATCATGTTGAGGCTCATGCTAAGGAGCTAGTTGTTGAGGAGGAGTTGCCCGCACCTCCACCTAGAGGAGGCGAGGCCGGAGTTGAGGGTGTAGTACCACCAGTTTGCCAGGGTCAAGCCGGGATTGACTTAGCTCAGTTAGTTCAGACTATTACCGGTGCCTTTCAGGCAGCTGTGACCGGTATATGAGCTCTTGTACCACCACAGGGTGCGGGGACTAGTTTGCCCCTGGAGAGACTCCGTAGTCTGGGTGGAGTTGAGTTTCGTAGATTGTCGCCTGAGCGGTCAGAGGCGTGGCTAGAGAGTACCATGCGTATATTAGGTCAGATTGAGTGCTCAGACGCTAAGAAGCTTGGTTGTATCGTTTCTCTGCTTCATGGGGATGTGTATGTCTGGTGGACTACAAGTACATTTGGTATGCTTGAGGGTGAAATCACTTGGGAGTTCTTCAGATCTGCCTTTCGTAAGAAATACTTGGGTCCACGGTTCTTGGATGAGAAGAAGAGGGAGTTTATGGCTCTCGTTCAAGGCAGTATGTCCGTATATGATTATGAGATACAATTTGTACGACTGTGTCAGTATGCTCCTGAGTTAGTGCCTAATGAGAAGGAAAGATGTGAGCGCTTCCGTTATGGGTTGGTAAAGGATGTGAAAACATACATGTTAGCTTCTGACTACGTGGATTTTGATGTTTTGGTCAGCCGAGCCAAAGACATCGAGCAAAACTTGGGTTTATCTTCTCGTGTTAGTGGTTCTAGCTCAGGGAAGAGGCACAACCAGTGGGACAGAGGTGATGCCAAGAGGCATAAGGATAATAGGCATCATTATGATCATAGGCGTGGGGGTGGTAACCCAGGTCGTGGCCATCAGGACCAAAGAGTTGTTGCTCGTACTCCAGAGTGTGCTAGATGCGAGAGACATCATACGAGTGGGTGTTGGGGTGTGCCTGGTACATGCTGGAACTGTGGATCTCGCGATCATTTTAGGCTTAACTGTTCTCAACCGGTTAGAGCATTTGATCATCAGAGAGGTCGTGGGCACGGTCGAGGTAACTTCCAGCCAAGGATTGAGACTCCGAGGAACGTGGCTCATGTTGTTGCAGTCCATCTAGAGGGTGGTGGACCAGCTAGGGTGTATGCCCAGAGAGAGAATGGGAATAACACATATGTTATTGTAGGTAATTTCATGTTACAGTCTACGTCATTGCTTTCCTTGGTTGATTCTGGTTCTACACATTTATATATTCTGAGTGAGCATGCGAAATTGTTGGACATCCCTGTTGAGATATTAGATGTAGGAATGCATGTGGCTAGCTCTTTTGATGAGATTGTCGTATTTAGACGGATGTATAGGAGGTGTCCGTTGATGATTCAAGGTCATGTATTTCCGGTTGATATGATGGAACTACCGTTCTATGGTTTTGATGTTATTCTGGGTATGGATTGGCTTGTTGAGCATAAAGCTAGGGTGGACTTTGAGACAAAAAGGATTACATTGAAGCTTGCGGATGAATATGAGGTAGCTGTAGTAGGCGAGAACATTAAGTTCTTGTCGAATGTTGTTTCAGCTCTAGAGGCTCAGAGGTTGATGAACTTTGGTTGTCAGGCATATTTGGCCTATATGATGAACCCTAACATGAGTAAGGTCAGACCAAAGGACATTAGGATAGTTTGTGATTTTCTAGAGGTATTTCCGGAAGAATTGTCTGGTTTGCCTCCTGATAGAGAGGTAGAGTTTGCTATTGAGACTATCTTTGACTATGCTCCTGTGTCAATTGCTCTGTATCGTATAGCCTCAAAAGAATTGAAAGAGTTGAAGAATCAACTTCAGGAGTTGTTAGACCGTGGTTTCATTAGGCCTAGTATTTCGCCGTGGGGCTCTCCAGTATTGTTTGTAAAGAAAAAAATATGGTAGTATGAGGATATGCATCGACTATAGGCAACTGAATCGGCTAACAGTAAAGAACAAGTACCCTTTGTTGCGTATTGATGATTTATTTGATCATTTGATAGGGGCATCAGTATTTTCGAAGATTGATTTGAGATTAGGGTATTATCAGTTGAAGGTGAAACACGTTGATGTGCCGAAGACAACTTTTAGGACTAGGTATGGACATTATGAATTTCTGGTAATGCCATTTGGGTTAACTAATGCACCAACAACTTTCATGGATATGATGAATAGGGTGTTTCATGAGTACTTGGATCGATTTGTAGTGGTGTTTATTGATGACATTCTTGTGTATTCACGGTCCGAGGAAGAACACGATGAGCATTTGCAGTTAGTGTTATAGACGTTGTTAAGTAATCAACTTTATGCCAAGTTAAGAAAATATTAATTTTGGATCAGGGAAGTTGTATTTCTTGGCCATGTTGTGTTAGCTGAAGGGATTAGAGTTGACCCTAAGAAAATAGAAGCTATTGTGGAATGGAAGCAACCGAAGTCCGTAACTGAAATTTGAAGTTTTCTAGGTTTAGCTGGTTACTATAGGAGATTTTGTAGATGGTTTCTCTAAGGTGGCTGCCCCTTTGACAAAATTGTTGCAAAAGGGTGTTAGATTTGAATGGACAGATGCAAGACAACAAGCCTTTGAGAAATTGAAGGAAGCTTTGACTAATGCTCCAGTTTTAGTTCAGCCAGTGTCAGGGAAAGAGTTTGTAATCTACAACGATGCTTCATAAGTTGGTTTAGGTTGTGTCCTGGTGCAAGAAAGAAGAGTTGTTGCTTATGCTTCTAGGCAACTGAAGGTGCATGAGAAGAACTACCCTACATATGACATAGAGTTGGCCACAGTTGTGTTCACATTGATGATTTGGTGACATTATTTGTATGGTGAGAAGTGCATAGTTTACACAAATCACAAGAGCTTGAAGTATTTGATGACAGAAAGAATTGAATTTGAGACAACGAAGGTGGGTAGAATTACTTAAAGACTATGATCTTACCATTGAGTACCATCATGGTAAAGCAAATGTAGTAGTCGATGCCTTGAGCAGAAAAGTGGCAGTTGAATTGCGAGCTATGTTTGCTAGATTTAGTGTGTCAGAGGATGGTAGCTTAGTGACTGAATTGCATGTGAAGCCTTCTTTAATTCACTTGATTCGTGAGAAACAGTTGCGAGATAGATCTTTGGCTGCTCATGTACAAGACATTGCGGAAGGTAAACCGACTGATTTTCGTTTCAGTGATGATGGGATTTTGTGCTTTAAGAGCAAGGTGGTTGTCCTGGGAGATAGTGAGTTGAGACGCACCATTTTGACTGAAGCACATTGTAACCCGTTTACTATGCATTCGGGTGGCCAAATTTGTAAGTAAGTGCATGGTATGTCAGAGAGTGAAAGCGGAACATTAGGTTCCATCAGGTTTGTTGCAACCGTTGAGGATTCCTGAATGGAAGTGGCAAAGAATCACCATGGACTTTGTATTAGGGTTGCCCTTATCACCTTCTAAGAAGAATTCAGTTTGGGTGATAGTTGATCGATTTACAAAATGTGCTCATTTCTTTCCTGTTCATACTAAATACTCTTTAGATAAATTGGCCGAGTTATATATTCGTGAGATTGTGAGATTGCATGGTGTTCCGAAGTCGATTGTGTCTAATAGAGATCCAAGGTTTACAACTAGATTTTGGGATTGTTTGCGTAATGCTTTGGGTTCTCGTTTGAATTTTAGCACATCTTATCATCCTCAGTCGGATGGTCAGTCAGAACGGGTGATTCAGATTTTGGAAGACATGTTGAGATGGTTCATCATTGATTTTCAGGGCTCATGGGAGAAACATCTACCATTGGTAGAGTTTCCGTACAATAACAGTTATTAATCAAGTATTCATATGGCTCCTTATGAGGCTTTGCATGGCAGGAGATGTAGAACACCTGTTTGTTGGGTTGAAGCCGGTCAGAAGTTGGTAGCGATGCCGTATATTTTTTAGGGTACTACCGAGAAAGTGAAACTGATTTGTGATCGTTTGAAGGCAGTTGCGGATAGACAGAAATCTTATGCCGACATGAAGAGAAAAGAGGTTGAGTATTCGGTGGGAGATAGGGTATTCTTGAAAGTTTCGCCATGGAAGAAAGTCATGAGGTTTGGTAGAAAAGGGAAATTAAGTCCGAGGTTTATCGATCCGTATGAGATAGTTGAGAGGATTGAACCGGTTGCTTATAGATTGAGGTTGCCTTCTGAACTTGAGAAGATTCACGATGTGTTTCATGTTTCTATGCTTCGAAAGTATTGGTCAGATCCGTCGCACGTTATGCCTGTAGAAGAGATTGAGTTGAATCCGGATTTATCCTACGATGAAGAACCAGTTGAGATCCTAGCATTTGACAACAATGTGTTGCGTGGTTGAGCTATTAATCTCGTTAAGGTAAAGTGGCAACATCAAGGTGTTGAGGAAGCCACTTGGGAGAGAATTGATGACATGAAGAAACAGTTTTCGTATCTTTTCTCGTCAGGTAAATTTCGGGGACGAAATTTCTTATGTGGGGGAGAGTTGTAACACCCCAATTTTGGGGCTAAATGTTGCGGATGTGGATTTTGATATTCGATGAGCTAGTTGATTTTTAGGGTTAGACCAGGGAAAACCTTCTTCGGGTATTCCTAAAAAGTTAGGAATAATTTCTAAAATTATTATTTATTATGTATAAGAGTTTTGCGAAAATAATTTTGGAAAATCAATTCTAGAAGGATGGACATTTCGATCTAGTGACCAAATCGCAAGTTTTCAAAAGTTGGTGGCCATTTTGTAAAATCAGCAAAAAATGTGGTTCTAGTTTTTAGTGTTGCACGTTATGTTGATCCTTTGTTGTAAACCTTGGATCTCTATCAAACACAATCGACCATTGGTGATTTCAGTGTTGCTGCCAGTTTGAAAGCTTATTTCGGTGTTAATACTCCGTTTTAACTTGTTTAAAAACATGGGATTCTAGTTTGGGAGTAAATCCGGGTGATCGTTAGCTATTTGTGGGTTTCAGCTTTTTAGAAATATTTTATCGGTGAGTGGAAATGTTTTAAAGCGTTTGGAAATGTTCAAAGATGATTTTGGGAGTTTAGATTGGGCTTGATAAATTTTAAATGCAGGTTCATGTATTATTTTACATGATATAATATACAAGTTTTAAATGCAGGTTCATGAATTAAATTATAGTTAATTGCATCATACGTCCTTAAATCATAATCATCATTTTAAATTGGTCCTTAAAATTTTTAAATATATTAATTTCATCTTTAAACTATGACACTCATTCTAAATTGGTTCCCAACCTTTTGACCTTTCTAATTTCATCACCAATCTATAAATCTCATCGTAAATTGGTCCTTAACTTTTAAACATTTTAATATCTTCCCCAAATTATCAATAATGGTTAATCATATCTCATGTTAATAAAACTGTTATAAAAATTATTAATTATCATGTACACTAATATGTAATAATATGATGTGACATAAATAATTTTGAATGAAATTATAATATTCAAAAGTTAGTGGGTTAAATAATAGAAGGGTAAACTATAACGGAGGTCACTCAATTATGGGTAAGGTTACATTTGGGTCACTCAATTATTAAAAGTTACATTTAGGTCACTCAATTATGGGTAAGGTTACATTTGGGTCACCCAATTATTAAAGGTTACATTTAGATCACTCAATTATGGGTAAAGTTACGTTTGAGTCACCCTTTCATATTTAAAAAAGTAACCTTTAATAATTGGGTTATCTAAATATATATATATTAGATTAAAAAATAATCATCTTAATTATATATTAATCTAGAATTTACATATTTTATATAATCTTAAAAAAACAATTAAAAGCATACAAATAAAATTTAATTTTGTATACCCACATAGATTGGTCCAAGTAGTAAGCATGTTGATATTGTTTAAGTAGGCTTCGAGTTTAAAATATTGTGTATGTAGAAAATCTCCGCTGGGAGACTCACCTACCAAAGTCAGGTGAACAACATGGGTCGGTCTGAATTAGACAGAATAAAACCTTGAAAAATCGAGAGGCGAACAAAAATAAATAAATCTGTATTTAACAAAATTCATATTACTTTACCACATAACCTATAATAATTTCTGATTATTTTTTTAAAATATATATTTTTATTTGCACATACATATCATGGATGTGATAACATATAATTTTTAGTATGCATTTAGTAAGACAAAAATTACAAAATTACCTTAACACCTCAACATGATAGGTAAAAAAAGAATGAATATAGTGAAGTAACTTGGCGAAGAGTTATTGATTAAAAGATAAATACAATATGTATGTGAAATCGTTATAATTTCTTCCCAGAAAAGAAAAAGAAAAGGAAAAACATCTAGAAAAATACCAAGCAAATGCATTCGATGAAGTCATCAACGGGGAATTTACTAAGAAATTCTGGGATGCTTTTCTTGACTGTGACAAATTCAATGGAATATTAATATCTATATTGAATGTAAATCCAATTAAAATTTGAAACAATAAATTAAGTTCCTAAGCTTCAAGTTCAGCCTATAAATACCATCTCTAGTTGTCATATCTTCCCACACCTCAAAACACTCAATCATCAATCTTTTCAGCTTCAAACTCCCTACTAATTCAGAATCATGGGCGTTGTCACTTATGAATTTGAGGTTACCTCCCCGATCTCTCCGGCCAGGCTTTTCAAAGCCCTCGTTCTCGAAGCCGACAAGATTTTCCCCAAGGCTGCCCCTCAAGCAATCAAGAATGTCTAACTCGAAGGTAACGGTGGCCCTGGAAGCATCGTCAAGATCAACTTTGCTGAAGGTTACTTCTTGAATCCTCACCTTCTTTCTACTTTCGTTTTTCGAATGCGTTCGATGTAAATAAGTTTGATGAAAGCGTTTTATTTGCTTAGGCCTTTCATTTCAGTATGTGAAGCATAAGGTTGAAGGACAAGACAAAGACAACATGTCATACAGTTACAGTTTGATCGAAGGTGGACCGTTGGGAGACAAGCTTGAGAAAATCTCTTACGACAACAAGTTTGTGTCTGCAGCAGGTGGAGGAAGTGTTTGCAAGAGCTTAATGCAGTTTTACACCATTGGTGATTGCACATTCACTGAAGATGAAATTAAGGCTCTCATTGAAAGGATGGATGGAGTTTACAAGGCTGTTGAAGCTTACCTCTTCACAAATCCTGATGTCTGCAACTAAAATAAGATTCCTTTAAAGAATGGTGTGGTTTATATATATATATATATATATATATATTTGTTTTAATGTCAAATTTATCTTTGGTTGTTCCAATAAGAGTGGCATGGTCATGACTCATGAGAGTTTGATCATCTTTATTTTCATTATAGTCAAAGAGTTTGAGTCTTATCATTTGAGATGAAATAAACATATAAATTTACAAAAAAAAAGTTGTATCATCTTTATAATGGACACAGGGCATCAATGCTCACCGTCTAAATATTCAATAACTAATCCACAGATTGTTAAATTTTGCGATTTAGCCCTCTAAACAATATATAAACATTACATAAATTTGACACCAAAACAACCAGATTCTGACATCCGAGATTTGGGTACATTACAGGAGTATGCAAAATAAATCGTAACTGTTAATCAATATAACCGTTCAATTTATAGGTTAATTAACCTAACAGTTAAGGTTAAACTGTTTTCGTTAATCGAACCGCTAAAAAAGATGGTTAATGGTTAACCTATAGGTACTTCATTTTAACTAAGTATGTAGTTTATGTTTAAAATTTCTCTATTTAAGCAAAAATAATTTTGAAAATTTTAATACAATATTTATCGGAGAGATAGATTTATTATTCTAAAAAGAAATAATGAACATTTGAAAAAAAATCGTAATCTAAAATTCAATCAAACAATAAAATTGAATCACATCAATGGAGGGCGGCGCGTCAGGAAGAAGAAACACTGGAGGCAGAAAGGATTCACGGAGATCGGAGGCACGACAGTCTAAAGCTGAAGCTACTGTATTTGTCAACAACGTCAGTAAAAGGATCCCTTGGTCCGCTCTCAAGGAAGACTTTGAAGCCTACGTGAAAGTGGTTCACGTCTATATTGCATACAACAATGCCAGAAGAAGAACTTCAAACAAAACTTTCGCGTTTGTAAGATTTGCAGCAACGACAGAAGCGGAAACAACGATTAGAGAAGGCAATGGAAGAAGAATGGATGGCAGTATCATCACTGTTTAGTTAGCGAAGAAACTAAAAGTCACTCCCTCAAAGAAGAAGGATAATCATAAACCTATACGTAATCACAGTGGTTATATGCGTAAAAATCCAAGCAGTGTAATCAAGGGCAGATCTTATAAGGATGCCTTGTTGGATGTTGGCCTAGAACGTATCGTCGAAAATAATATAGGTGATAAAGATGACAATGAAAACCCTCCGTTGAAGAATCTGAAATCGGATGTCCTAAATATCACTGTGAGCTTAGAAGCTGATGAGACAAAATGGCTAAATAAGTGTTTTGTGGGACAGGTGAAGAGGACGTATGATTTTGAATTAGTACATCAGGCTCTCACTTCAGAAGGATTCAAGATTAGAGTATGTCCATGTCAAGTTTCTACGTGGTAATACAGTGTCTAGAGGAAGAACAAGTTCCCATTTTTTGGGATCTTAGACGTGGTTCGACGATATTGATACGCTTCCAAATTTCACAGGAGAAAAAAAACTAAAGGTATGGACAATCTTAGAAGGTCTCCCGATCTATGCTTGGTATCCGAAGTAATTAAAGCGATCATAAGTAAGTAGGGAAGGTTTATCAAAATGGAGAAAGATACTAGTGAGAGAAACAGATTTGATATTGCCAAAGTCTTAATTAGGGTAAGATCGGTGGCGGACATCCCTACAAATCCGAAAGTAGTTGTTAATGAGGAACATTTCCAGCTAAGAGTTTCAACGTCGGCTTTTGACGATGACCGGCAATGGATCGACAGATCTCCGGTAGGGCAGATGGATTCTAGATGCGATTCCGAGGACGAAGGGCGACGCTTCGAACCAGATGATTTTATTATTAATAAGCCGGCAGTCTCTACCAGTCCCAAGGTGTCGGGGAACTCATCCTCCACAAATATCGGAGACAACTCATTTATGGTTACAGGGGGACTGAACGTATCTGCTGCATCCCCCATGGAGGTGGGGCCTTCATTCCTCTCTCCCACTAGACAAGAAGGTTTGGTGGATATACCTATTCTAAATGAAATTGGGCCCTCCAAATCCACTTCAGAGACAATTCTCTCCCCGGAACCCATCTTGGATAAAAGGTCGGGCCTTTATTCTATTAAGCCCAGACTCATCATAACCCCTCTACTGATGAATGGTGGGGGCCCTTTGAAACTAAATCGGGTCTAGAAACACACTATCACATTCGATCATGCAAGAAATTCAGCTTTCATTGTGAGAAATCAAGCCAATGGCTCTTTATCCCCAAATTCGGCCCCTCCATCCTTAGCTTCCAACGGCAAAACAACTGTTGAAAAGGTGGGTAATTTATTCCCGGCAACAGAATCGGAGCTGGAGCCCAGAGGAATTTCCACTATCCCAAAAGATGTTGTTCTGCCAAATGTTGAGGAAGCTGAGAAAACACTGGAAGTAGCTGAAAATCTGGGCTTTTTCTTCATCGAACGCAAAGACAAGGTTTTACAGAAACTTCAAACTATGGATGAGGCGGTTTAAACAACATTCAACTTGATCGAGGTAACATCTCCGTTTTTTCTTCCAATTTCCATGCCCAATTTTAAATTTATATCTTGGAACATAAGAGGATGTTGTAATCCTCTGAAACAAAGAGCTGTCCGAAGGATTTGTATCAACAAGGAGGTTAAAATTGCCCTCATTCAAGAAACTAAGATGGTAAAATCTAGAAATAATCTACAGAGATGCATTTGGGGAACTAAGAGGGGTGAATTAGCGTTTAGTGCTGCTGAGGGTCTCTCGGGGGGCTTGATATCAATATGGGATCAGGATTTTCTCAGAGTCGAAGCTAAAATCGTGGAACAGAGATACATTGTACTGGTGGGAAATTTGTGTAAATGGAAACGTAAGGTGTGTGTTGTAAACATCTACGCGCCTAATGATGGAATAGAGCACAAATCTTTATTCGATCAATTAGAAAGTCTGCTATGTAGCTATGAATTACCCATAATTCTGGGAGGTGACCTCAACTCTGCTACCTTAGAGGATGAGAAATTGGGAGCTTGCTTTTATAAAAAGTCGGCAGAAGAGCTTATGTCTTTCCTGGATAGCTTAAAGCTTATAAACCTCCCGTTGAAGGGGGGAAGTTTCACTTGGTTTGGAAGCAAGAACCCGCCTCAAGCGAGTAGATTGGACAGATTTTGTATCTCGCCCGAACTATTATTTCTTTGGCCTAATGTAATTCAAACTGTGTTACCCAAGAGTATTTCAGACCATCGCCCAATCATTGTAGAAAACAAGGAAAATTCTCATGGAAACAAACCGTTCAAATGTTTATATCGTGGACTGAAATGGAGGGTTATTCGAAGGTAATAAAAGAGGCAGTGGCTACTTCAGAAAAGTGGGGTGTTAACAAGGTACTGGCAAAATGCATAGTTCAATCGAAAGTGTGGCTTAGTAAAGTGGGGAAAATTAATGTTGATGAGATCAAAAAGCTTGAAGAAAGTCTGCAGGTTTTGGAGGATAAGATTTATAATGAAAGCACTCAATCCAATCTTATTCAAGAAGCAGTGGAAAAAAGATCACTTCTATGGAGACTTTATAGGAGAGAAGAGTTAGATTGGCTACAGAAATCCAGAATTAGATGGTTCCGCGAAGGTGACAGGAACACGCGGTTCTTTCACTTATCAGCTTCGGTTCGCAAAGCTAAAAATCAGATATCCTACATCAAATCTGGGGATGAAACCTTTAGCAACCTTTAGCGACCAAGGCAGTATTCTAAAGCTGATTAGATGAAAAGACCTTTCTCATTGGAGGAAGTTTGGGAGGCTATAGATACGGCCGATGGAAATAGGGCTCCGGGTCCCGACGGTTTCAATCTGGTATTCTACAAAAAATATTGGGGCATTCTGAAGAACTCTGTAATGAAATTTTTTGAAGAATTTCACTCAGGAAAGAGGATTCCACCAGAACTAAACTCGACTTTCGTGGTGCTCATACCTAAAGTGAAATCTCTAGAAACGACAAATGACTACAGACCAATCAGTCTTGTTGGTAGTCTCTACAAAATTTTAGCTCGAGTCTTGGCAAAAAGATTGGCGACTCAAATGAATGAGCTAGTCAGCGAACACCAATTCGCCTTTATCAAATGGCGTCAAATCACAGATTGTTCTTTAGTGGCTAATGAAATTGTGGATCTAGCCAAGAAGAGAGGAGACGAAGTAGTGGTCTTCAAAGCCGACTTTAAAAAAGCCTACGACTCAATCAAATGGTCTTTTCTTTTCCTCGTCCTAAAAAAGATGGGTTTTGGACAGAAGTGGTGTAAGTGGATTTGAACTTGTGTGACAACAGTCTCTCTTTCAATTCTGGTCAATGGTACACCATCTCCATTTTCCGAATCAAAAAGGGGTTAAGGCAAGGCTGCCCACTCTCCCCTTTTCTTTTCAATTTGGTGGCGAAAGGTCTAAGCGCAACTTTGTCTAAAGCAGCCAATCTGGGTCTCTTCAAAAGAGTCGATATAGCAAACGGACGCATCAACGTTACTCATCTGCAATTTGCAGATGACCTTATTCTGTTCTCAGAGTCAAAGTTGGAGCAAATTCAGAGCTTAAAAAGAATCCTGAGGGTATTTGAAGCAGCATTCGGGTTACAGCTGAACTTGAGAAAAACAGAGTTATTTGGTATTAATGTGGATTCGGGCACACTTCAACATTTTGCTGCTGCAATAAAGTGTTCCTGCAGCTCGCTTCCTGCTAAATATTTGGGCCTACCGCTGGGAGTCACGAAGAATTGTGCTACAATTTGGAATCCAGTTCTAGAAAAATTTTGATCACATCTGTCAAGTTGGAAAGGTGCTAATTTATCTCCAGCAGGGCGGTTAACATTGGTAAAATCAGTTCTGTATAGCCTCACTATCTATTTCATGACCCTCTTTAAAATGTCTGCATCGATAAGTTCGCAATTGAATAGCATCATTTCAAAATTCATATGGGGTAATGTGGACTGCAGAGCTATTAATTGGGTACGATGGGAAGAAATATGTTGTCCAAAAGAGGTTGGTGGATTGGGAATTGTTGATACTAAAATCAAGAACCGCGGTCTATTGAATAAATGGATTTGGAAATTCAGCTCGGATCGTGAGGGTTTGTGGCGTAAGGTTTTGGATGCTAAATACTATGAGAGTTCAAACTCACTGCTACCTCCGACCATAAACCAAAAGAAGTTATCTTGGATGTGGAGAGACATTACAACACCGCTATATTTTCAGTCTGACTTATTTACTGAAAACCTACGCCCAGTCCTTGGCGATGGTAAAATTATTGATTTTTGGTTTGACTTCTGTGCTGGAAACATACCTCTTGCATATCAATTTTCAAGGATCTTTGCTTTAGCAGTGTTGAAAAAGGAAAAGGTAATGGAGTTTGGCACTAAACTTCAGTATGGTTGGAAATGGCAGAATGCATTCCGTAGACAACTATTTGATTGAGAACTGGGAGTGTGGGAACAGTTCCTACTTACAATCAACAAAAACTTAGGCCACTTTATTCCTTCAGATAGCTTACGTTGGATTGGTGATAGTAGTGGTTGGTATACTCCCAAAAAATTCTGTGTTCTTTCTTCTTCCGTGGACAAAACTAGAGATGATAAGTAGAAATTGATATGGGATAGATGCATTCCACCAAAAATTCAGTTCTTCATGTGGAGACTCTTACGAGGGAGAATCTCTACTAAAGTTAACCTTCTCAAAAGAGGTTCTTCTCTTATAAGCGATGATCGATGTCCCTTGTGTGGTCTCGAGGAGGAAACCGAACATCACCTCTTTTTCGCTTGTCAGGTAAGTTGGAGATGCTGGATGAAATGATGTTCTAAATGGAGATTATTTTTTATTTTTCCGGGTTTATTATCTTGTATCCTAGCAGCTTGGTATGACTGTCATGTCGGCAAATCTTCCAGAGCTGTCTGGTGTATATCATTCTTTGCCTTTTGCTGGACCATTTGGCTGCACTGGAATGAGATAGTTTTTCATTCCAAAAGACAATTCGAAGACCAATTGTTTGCAGGGGCTCATATCAGAACTTATCATTGGTGTCAAAATAACTGGCCAGAGATCTTCATATCCGAAAGTTATTTCTTAGCTAATCCGGCTGGGATCAATTGCTCTATTGTGAAACAAAGAAAAATTTTATCTGACTGCTCACTCTTATCCGAATCTGAACTCATTTTCCATGTGGATGGAGCAGTCAAGGGCAGCTTCGGTGAAGCAGGTATCGGGGGGATGCTTAAAGACTCCTCAGAAAAACATCAGGCGGTATTCTCAAAATCAGCAGGGATTATAGACGCGACAACAGCAGAGTTACTAGCAATAAGAGAAGCATGTATTTTGTGTAAATCGGTTTTCAGATTCGCAGGTAAAAAAATTTTATTTGTATCAGATAGTTCCTTAGCGATTTCTTGGATTCAGAAACCGGGCGAAACTCCTCCCAACTTCAAACCACTTGTCGCCGAGATTAGCGAAGATGTTTCATGCTTTAAATGGAAATTCGAGTACATTAATAGGGAAGAAAATTCTGAAGCTGATCGTTTAGCTAAATCGGGGATTGGAAGAATTTCAGCACAAGAGTGGATATTCGCTGGTTAAAATGTCAAACTTTGCAAGGCTAGCACTGTCCTGCTTGGAAACTACTCTTTTTGAAGATGAGGGTTCCTTGAGTCTGATGGTTCATGGCTTTTTGTAGTTACAGTTCGTATTGGTCTCCTGTCTACATGCTTTTTCTTTTTATGAATATGTATCAAACTGGTGGCATTCGTATAATAATAAAATAATAGGGCACTATTTTCCTCCTTCCAATGCTAATATTCCTTGAATATTGGTATGAAGGGGGATTTTAACAAGGCCCGAATTTCTTTTTTTAAAAAAAAATCGTAATAAGTTACAGATTAACCAATAATCGAACCGTTTTTTAACGGTTAACAACTATAATGGATAACCATTTAAGAAATTAACGGTTAATAATGATTAGGTTATGATTAATAACCACTATAACAGTTAACCAACTGTTTAAATTAAATGGTACGATTAACCTACCATGAATACCCCTACATTACAGTTCTAAAAATTATTAAATTATAAGTCAAAACATGATAAAACTTCATTTTAGCCCTAAAATTATTTTTAACTTCATCGTTGTTTCTTATTAAATTGTGATATGGTCTTTCTAAAATTAAAGCTGTAAGCTAATACAATAATGAAAACTATATTTCGACTTCCATAAAGGTTATAATTTAATTTTGATTGCCAAAATTATTTTTAACTTCATCATTATGTGATATTAAATGCATTTAAGCTTTGCTTGGGAAAGAGGTAAGGTGGAAGGGAGGAAGTAGAGAAGAAAAAATTAAAAAGAAAATGAATTTAAAGGTTGCTTAGTAGAGTGGAAAATTAGAAGGAAAGAAAATAGGGGAAAATGTAGTTTTTCTTGCTTCTATATAAATAATTTTCTCTCCAAATTGAGTGAAAAATATGAAAGAAAGGTGTAAGTTATCCCACCTTAATAATAAAATTAGAAAATTATGTTTAAAAAAATTTAATTTTATTTTAACCATATTTATAATTAATTTTTATGATTTCATCCAATATTTTTATTATGATTTATTTTGTTCACTATAGTCCCTAAAATATTTATTTAATTTGAAATTGAACCCTATTTGTTTCTAATTATTATAATTTTAGCTAATATTTTTACTATGATTTTATTTTTGTTCAATTTAATCCCAAAAATTTTATTTAATTTGGAATTGACATCTATTTTATAATTCACTCCATTACCCTACTTGTTTTAGCTTGGATTAACCTTAAACTTGGTCTATATGTCAATGATGATATTTATTTCATAAAAGAATGTTTAATTTAACTTTTAAAAAAATTGGCCCCTATACTTTATGAATATTTTCAAAATTGCCCATAAACTACTTATTTTTTAAAAAAAATATATATTTTCCATCCTTTCATTTTTTCCATCACTTCAATTTTTCATCCTTTCAATTTTCCATCCTCCCTGTCCAGCAAAGTCTAACGACCCAAATTTTCAATTCAATGTTTGAGCGTTGACCCGGGTTATGAACCTTCATGTTGGTTGGAGTGATTAGACCCTTTGAGCTAAGTTTGGGCTTGTTTAGATGAATATTGAGTTGTTTAGGCTTGGTAGATGACCTTTTTGAAAGTAGGGGAATACCTTGGGGGCTTATGTTGTAATTTAACCTCATTTTAAAATAAAGGGTTGATCACCCCTTTATGGCCCTTGTTTTTAGGTAGGAAAGGGGGACATGGTGGGGTCACCCATTTCTCTTCATCTTTTTCCTTCTTTTCTCCAACACTATTTTCTTCTTCTTTAAGCTTGAGTTTTTATACTAAAGCTCAAATCTTTATCTACCAAGAGTTGATTTCAGGTTTTATGAGTGAAGGAGAAATCAATCATCATACCAGGAGCTTCATGAAAGTAGTTTTCTCTTTCAAAGAAGAAGGTGGGGTTTGATGGTTCTTCTAAGCTTGGGCCAAGAGAGAAAGTTGAAAGGTATTGCTTGGGAGCCAAAATTTGAGATTTTTTGCTAGAGGCCAGTACATCCCTGACTACTTTATTTTTTTTATGATCACAAATCATTTCGCTTGCTTAATTTTATAGTTTTGTTGGGTGTTTATGTGTTAAACATGTTTTGAGGATTTAAGTATGGTTTTGGTGTTAAAAGTAGGATTAAAAGATCCTTGGATTCTTCAATATGACTTAGTAACATTTGGTAATCATTAGGGCCTTCTAGGGGATAATTTGGGGCATGTTAGAGTGATTTTCGGGGAGAAGAGTTCATCCTCAGTTAAAGAATGAGATAAAAAAAGATTGAAGAATTTCATACTGAGAAGATAAGCTTCCAGATTCTATGAGTGGATGGTTCGAACAAAATTCGTGTCTTTTCAGTCTTTGCCTTATTCCTGTTCCACAACAGTGAGCAAAGAAGAGCAGATGTAATACCTATATTTTGTCCAGATATTTGTATATATTATATTTTCACTATAAATAAAACCCAAAATATATACATAAATAAATAAATGTTGAAGGCAGTCCAAAATACCAAAACCCAATACATATTATCCAATTTACATATAATATCCCAAAGCCCAAAACCACTTTATTATCCAAAACCCTTCTCTAACAGCTCATTCCCGCCTATTTTTGGCCAAAAAACACAAAATCTATTTTGTGTTTCTTTTTCGCACCTAAATCAGCCACGTGGCGTCTTCCCAATGGCTCAAACCCAATTCACTTGGATCAAGCATTTAGTGACATCATCACATGCATCACCCTATAAATAGGAAGAGAGAGAATATGTCATAGAATTTAATACCCTCATAATTACTACCACAAAAAATAATAATAATATAGTAAATAATAATAAATAAGGGGAGATGGAAAGGGCATTTTCGAGAATTAACACCTTGGGAAGTTGAACCGCCTCAGGAAACCAAACCACCGCAGCGACCAAAGAGACCGTCGGTAAGCTCATCGGATAACGAAAGCTCGCCGGGAATGCGAAAGGATGCCGCAAAATTTATCGAGAACACGAACGACCACCACCGAAAGGTAATCCCTTTTCGAAACTTTCCATTACCTACAAAAATAATAGAAGAAGTAGGGTTAGTTACACATATATTCATGAAAATCAAAAGTAAAGAAAGGACGAAAAAAGAGGAAGTGATCGATTTTAAAGTTCTAGTCACCGGTGAGGTATAAACGCAGTCAGAGTTGAAAACGAGTGTTTATTTGGGTAGATCTAGGCAGGGGGAAGAAGGAAGATCCGATCTTATCGAGTTAGATCTAAGGTTTAGGGTTTCGAAATAGGGTTTTTTGGTTTTTTTGGTTTGAATGACGGTTGTCTGAAATCGTTTGATGGTGGCCGGAAATCGCTTCACAACCGTCGATTTTTTTTGAAGTGTTTCAGTTCGAATAGCGACGGAGCAAAGGTGGTTGGAGATGACCAGAAAGGGATTGAAGATGATCGGAGGCTCGTCGGCGTCGCTAACAGCGGCCAAATAACGGTTGAGGGTGGCCGAAGAGTGGCGGTTTAGGATCTGCGCCGGCGAATGGTCGAGAGAATTCTGAGAGAAAAATGGTTGAGAGAATAGGGTAAAAGGTGAAAATGCTTGAGTCAACTCGATTCAAGGGATTTTATACTCGAGTCAAAATGATGCCGTTTTGACATCGAGTCAAGGGTGGATCTGCGTGTTTTCAATCTGGGTCAAGAGAGGATCTGAGTGTTTTTATAAAATGGGTTAATTGCTGCTTTAGTCCCTTAAGCCTTGTAGTGCATTATAACTTGGTCATTCGGTTATTGTAATTTGGCACCTTATGTTCATTTTTAATTCAACTTGGTCCCTTTTTCAGCTTTAGTTATTTATTTAATTGTTTAATTACTTATATACATGTTTGTATATTTTAAATTAAGCATATAGTTTATTGTTTAGACAATTTGATCACTTATTTAATAATTTGAAAGTAGAGGCTTTTAAGCTTAGGTACTTTAATTAATTTAAACAGGAAGGGAATTTTAAAAAATAAATGAGTATTAAATGAGCACTTTAATATTTTAATTTGATTAGTGTCTCATTGCAATGAGATGTCAATCAAAGGAGTATTTTAGTGAAATATTTAATATATCATTTGAACTTAGAAAATGATATTCACATAGTTAGATTAATTAAATTGAAATTAAGTACACCTATATAGAATCACAAATAATTAGAAATATTATTGATTTAGGGCTTAATATTGGTAGTGCTCATAAACCCTAAAACTTAATAATATTCATAGTATAATTAATTAAAACAATGAAACCCTAATTAGGTTATACTTAAAATGAACAAGACAATAATTTGACATGCATTAAATCTTTTGTGTTGAGATACATTTTGAATATAAATTGGAGTGTCCTAATGTATTTGGACGTTTTAAAACTTATATTAGTCCAAAATGTATTTTCTTACAAAATAATATCCTCATTCGAAATAGAATTCATTTAATGATTAAAGATTTAATTAAATTCAGATTAATGTTCAAAATGCCAAAATACCACGTGGAATTAATAAGGTACCGATAACGGGCGTTTGTAGGGGTGCTAACCCTTCCCTACACGTAACCGACTCTTGAACCCGAATTTTATTAAAAAAAATCTCTGGTCCGTTTTTTATGGTGTCCGATCTACCAAAGTGACCGATGACGACTCTAAAACGATTTTTAAGAAATAAAAGAAATTTAATTAAAAATGGAAAAACCTCTATTTTCAAGATCAAATTAATTAAAAACCCCCAATTTTCAAAACCCTAATCGTCAGGTTGTTTTTCCACAAATGGGTTTTATAAACGGCCACAACAAGTTATTCAAAAAGTGTCAACTAAGATTCAAGATGGGCGAGTTGGTGGTTGGGTGCATGAATTATATTCTATATAGGAATTTCTAAAAATAAGGCCCATTGGATGAGAGTTGGTGGCCCTCTATCATTTTTATTTTACTCCTCCGGTATCAGAACATTTTCCATCGCCATCTTCATTTTCACAGGAAAACTCTCTTATTTCTTGGGTATTTTTTGTGTTTGTTTGCATTAAAGAAACCTTATCTCTCTTTATATATATTGTCACGGTGCTAGAGTTTCATCCTAGTGAACCGCGTGATTTTGGTCGATTTTGTCAAGACAAATGACTAAGTCGGTCTTGAAACTCTCTTCAAAAGATCAAACTCTTCTTAGGCACTAAGAACACTGAATCGTTCTAGCAGAAGCAAACAAATGAGAAGACAACTCAAGAACAAAAGAAGAACGCTTAAGAACGTTCAAGAACGCTCAAGAACACAAGAGATGATCTTTATAGTAAATGCCTTGTATTACTCAGAGAATAGATGGTTTACAAATGTGGTGGGAAGTCTCTATTTATAGTTGAATCCTCGTACAATGAATGACCAAGATCGATTTACATCAGTGGTTCAGATCGAAAGCTATCAACTACATCCTAGCTAATTATGAAAAGTTTATCACATTGGAATACTTTCATTAGGTTCGTGTTCACATTGTTGGATATCCATTTCCCTTAGAATATGACTTGGTAAGATGTCATCTATTAAATTACAAGCTTCAATGTAATTGGGCATTCTCTCAGTCTCCAACGGACGAGCCAAGTCTTGTGGTCTTCTAGGCAAGCCCAATATTTTGCAATGAACCTTTTGGGCAGCTCGTTGCGCTTGTGTCTCGGTCGCAAACTCGTGGGTTTTGATAATATGCTTTAGCTATTCTAATCCTTGTTTGTGTAGTTAGATTTGTTGCATTTGAACCCTAAAATGATCCGACTCTCTTATAAGAAATTAGGTAATTTCAGCCATTAGATATTTTAAATTTTTCGATTAGCTCCTTAGTACAAGATTAGTTAATAATTTTGGCCTTAGTGTCACGGACTTATTCTCTCAAACTATTCGTGCGGCGTTAGCAAGCCTCGATATTACTAACCAGCCTTGATCTCTCACGCAACGCAATGGCTAAACAAGGAACACAAGAGAAGGCAAGAGAGTTTACAAGTAATGTAGCTTGTATTAAGCTAAAGAATGAAGCTTACAAGAGAGCTTTACAAGTATGCTTAAGTGACTAACTTCTTGAGTGAGTACAAAATGAAGGGGTGGCCCTATTTATAGGCTCCCACCTCCTCAATGGACGGTTGAGATCATTTTGATCCAACGGTCCATATGTTGCCTCCTAAAATATCTTTTAAGGACCTACACTTTTCTAGAGAATTCTACATATGTGTATACATATCTACATATATCCAAAAGGTTCTAGAGAGTTTCAGGGTCTTCCGGAGTAGTCTCGGGCTTTTCCAAGTCTTCCCGAGCCTTCTGGGTCCTCCCGGGTGTGTCTAGACTTGGATAGAACGTCCCGGACCTTTCTAGAACGTTGTGGCATGTCTCTAGATGCTTCATGGCCGTCCTAGGCTTTTATAGAGCCCTCCTTGGTGCTTGCTAGCCTCAAAAGTGCCCAAGGAGTGGTGAGAATTTCGGTTTGGATTTTAGAAAAAAATGGTGGGTTGTGACATTAGGCTCTTTTATTTATTTTTTTCACTTTAGTCCTGATTTAGTAGTGTAATACAATTTTGGCCATAAATTCTTAAGTGATCTTACTTTGGCAATTTAATAATTTTTTAACCGCGTAATTCTGATTATTTTCAATACAGTCCATGAGCATGTTTAGTGTAAGTTATTTATGTTTATTTATAATCTTTAGCAATTATTTCCAATTCACTCATGTACAAAAATATACCTTTAGCCTATTTATGCTGCAAAATTCTCATGTATTTTTACGGTGTTTGGTGTTTGTTTGCATTAGAGAAACCCTATTTAAACAATTATTTATGTTTTCCGTTTCGATTAATAGACTTCGGCATTTGTAATAAACTTATGAGTCGAAATTATAGTAGAACTGCATTGCTTTTAAGCTTGTTGTCTTTTACCAAATCAGGAATATTTGACTTGTTTTTAGGTTGAATTTAGCTAGTGTTAAACCTTATAATCTAATTTTACCTTAATATGCATCTGAAAATGATAGTAATTAGTTTTCAATGATTCAAGTTGTTTCTCTGACATATGTTAATTGCAATTTACTGCCAATAACGCTAGAAAAGCGAGAAACATGTAGAATCAACCTCAGATAATAGATAATGGTGTAGACGATAACATTCAGCATGTAAGAAGGTTATCATATATTTAAATTGTACAATTGCTTGTCATTAGCTGACTCTGTAAGTTTTTAATTGCAGGTTTTGGATGAAATCAGAGGGTTGGCGAATTGGGCAAAAAAATTGTCTTTTGAAAAGAAGAATCTGGAGGGCGAAAGGAATGCAGCATTATCTCGGGCAACAACTGTAACCCCTAGACCCACCTATGCGTTATCGTGGATCTTAGGAAGTCACATCAGGGTCATAAGAGCGATCCACAGTAAAAATCCACATAAAAACTTTTTTTCTTCTTAAAACACTTATTAAACAATAACATTAACTTCTGTTTAAAATACCCATTTAGGAAATCATTTAAACATATAACAGTAATTTCAGAAAATATTTTACAGACACTATCATAAAACAATACACAACACACATGCCCACTAATTGTACTAGTACAGTACTCCAAAAGCAACGCCGAGGGAACTCCAACCACTAAACTCAGTCATCATACCATGATAGATCTCTTCTAACCTGCAGCGGTAAAAACAACATGACCTTGAGAAAGCTCAGAAATACAAAACTACCAAATGATGTTGTAAGCACATCATGTATAAGGTAAAGCAGGTATACGATAGAGCATAAAACTGTCATAGTGTTTCGGGTAACATGTTCCAATTACGTTTCATTTTAAATTCCTATATGCTTTTCAACTGTACTCAAATATGCAGTTCTGGGCTGCGTCTATAAAGGCATTAACCCGAGCCCATTTGGCGTGGGTACCATCCTAAGGAAGTTCATTAGGTCCGTGTGGAATTACCCTAGCCGAAGCGTAGGAATAGAATACGAACAAAATTACCCTAGCCGAAGCTAGGAACCTAATACAGGCAGAATTACCCTAGCAGAAGCTAGGAACCTAATATGGGCGGGCCCTAGCCAAAGCGTAGGACCTGAATACAGGCAGACTTACCAGCTTGATCAGGGATGTGCCTACAATCTTAAATCAATATCTAGTACCCAGTAAAAAAATTATGAACGGTAACAATCATCTCTATAATTAGCACCAGTATGTCCGGAATTCAGGATACAAGAAGATGGGAAATCAGTGGAACTAGAATATCAAGGCCCATAAATCGAGTATACTGATATCAGATATCATGAACTATAAGTCATATTTTTGCTTCAGATATCTTAATCACTAGAAAACAGAACGGATAGACTTAGATTCCAATTATAAAGATTTTTCAAGTATACTTGGAACACACTGAGTGATTCTAAATTATCACTTTGATGACCTTATTAAAAGTAGAAGGAAAACTCTGAATTGTAGTCCCTTCTAGTCCGATTTCAAAATTCTAGAACCTTATTCAAGGGAATCCGATAAATATCAACTTCTTCCAGGTTTTTAATAGTTATACTTCCAAAGCATTCTGAAACTATGATATATCTTGATTATGCAGGAATTCAAGTGTATTAGGATATATCTCGAGATTTCTAGAAGATCAAGATCAATGAAGATTTCAGATATATCAAACTTATTTAGGGATTTACACAAATCAGGAATGTTCCAATCTATTTTTCTCATCAGGGTACTCTGGTCATTTTGACATTCATGGGCAATTTGGTAATTTAAACCAACAAGGTAAAAACGGTGATCTATCGAATGTTGCAATTCTAGTTGCTCATTAGGTTTCCAAGCCCCTTTGTACTAATCGGAACCCCTCATTATAGTGTTTACCATTCAGCCGGATAGGTACATCTTAAGTATTCGTTTCTCATAACCGATTACAATGTATGACAAAGTAGATCGTCTTCACCAATTAATAACTGGACATGTTACGAGAAATCAAACATCTATCCTTATGGTATTTTCCATGTACTATAGCAATATCATGAATAACTATCGTACATGAATCAAGCTTTATATCACGTAGGGGCATTACATACATTTGCATCCAAGACTTCTAACTACTTATCCATACTCCAAGTCTACTAAGACTAAACATATCACATTATCGTGGTACTTACCAAGTATTCAAACATGTACATATCATATGAACTCAATCCTTAGCACCGAATGTACCTTTTAGAACAACATGTTATTCTTATAATTAACAACGTACTTTCCCCAAATAAATCAAACACACCTTCATACAATATTCTTTCAATATTATCTTAGCATTAGAAGTGACCAACAACCAGGAGTCGTGTAATACAACTTTTAGAGTCATCACACTCGTTTAGCTTTATTGATATTTCTTATTCCAAGTCTTGGAGGTATTTCCAATCATTTTAGTATTTGAGGGTCTTTCTGACACTTCAATGGTCAAGGGTGTTTCAGTTATTCGGGTACTTTTAGTATTTCCAAACAATTCATTCATTTCAATTCTCGAGGATTTATCCCTCATTTCAGTTAATTGGGTAATTTTAGTGTCTGAGGTTGTTTCGATCATTTCAATTATTCCAATCAATTAATTCTCTACTATCATTTAAATCTATTCAGAAATACATAGAAATTTCAGTAAATTTATCTTCAGGTGTTTGTCCAGAGTTCGGGTGATCCAAGTGTTTTGTTATCATGCATATTTTCATCTTGATACTGAAATCTTTCCCAATAGAACAAGGATTTCAAATAAGTAATCATTTTACCTGATAGAGTGTAAAGCTCCAATTCGTTTCTATTATTATGGGTATTTAAGTCATTTTTATACCTCAATGGCATTTTCGTAATTTTATATCTAATATTTCTAACTTTGAATCCTTTAACACTATTATCAGATTGGGAGATTAAATGTCTTATTAAATATTTATAGAACTCAATATCTTTTCAATTTATTAACCTTATCATTTGAATATGTCAATCTTATCTCAACTATTGTACTTATATTTCGTATTTGATTCAACTTAAGTAGAGTTAACAATATACTTCACCATAAGTATGCATGCATTAACCGAGTACAAACATGTTCATAAAGCATACAAGAGATAGTAATGTATTACCTTAGCTCCGAACTACAACGGTCGATCCAAGATACTTCTTTTAATCATTATCGAACCCGTATTCGACGTCCTCAACATCTTGAATATGAAGATGTGTGAATACATTCAATTACACAAATTCCAATTTCAGTCCTTATTCACGTTGCTCATAATTGAATAATAAAATACATAAGCATGCTCGAGTTCAAGGTCCGATTCAGAACGATGACGTCAACATCGGTCAACGTTGACATCAGCAGTCAACACTAACGTCAGCAGTCAACGGTCAACCGGGTTGACTCGGACGAGTTGACTCGAGAGAGTTAACTCTTTGAGTTGATTCATACAGGTTGACTCGGTCGGGTCGGGTCGGTCGGTGTTAAGTGTGCAAAAGTTCTATATTTATACCCTAGTTTAGCTCAATTATTATTGTTCTTAAGTATAGTTTAGGTTGCATTTATTAGGTAACATACACAAAATAGCATAGATTAGACAATATGCCTTATTTGATGAATTTAGTTGATTTTATATATATGATATTGCTCAAGTGCGTTTTCTCCCTGTCCGTAAGTACCCGCCCAGGCAGATGCCGCCGAGGCAGCAAAGAGGGCAGATGAAGAGAAAGCTGGGAGATGAAGGATGAAGCTATTGGATCATCAGAAGAGTTGATCAAGGAGGAAAGAACCAAAATGAAGAGTTGTGCCAACCCCTGCACACCAGTCCACACCTCCGCTGAGGCAGTCAACTACTTACCGCCGAGGCAGCTGTAGAGCGTTTGGGTGTTCTCTAATTATGAGTGCAAGTGCACACTCTTGCCAAGTTATAGTATAAAAGATATCGTCTCCCACGAGGATTGGATAGCCAAATTCGAATGTAAATCCCTGCACAGAGAATATTTAAATGCAGAATTAAATTTTAGTTTGTTTAAAAGAAAAGTAAATAAACATAAGTAACTTAAGGAAGATATCATGTTGATAGAATGGGCCAGGCTATGCTTCTTTGTAGTGTGAAACTGCGTTGAATAGGTTAAGATGTGTTGCGCTGCCAGACTGTGCTGCCTCGGCGGATGATGGCAGATTGGCGCTTCAACAACTTTCGCTGCCTCAGCAGGTGGAATGGATGAATGGCTCAGCGGCAAGTTTGTCAGTCCTTCAAGGCTCGGCAGAACACTTCTGAAGTGATTCTGCTTATGTCTAAGTCATAATATCGTTGATGCCTACTGCAGATAATACCTGTCGGCGTGAATCTTGCAATGAACTGCAACCTTTGGTTCGTCCTCTTTTAGTCGCTTTAAACCCTAACCTATGTCTAGGCTAGATTGATCAACATCTGGTATGGATAATATCGTGCTTACTTCTTTCGTGAGTTTGACTCTCTAAATGCCATACAAATGGATTGCTCACAATCGATCTTTCGAACTCAATTGAAAACATTGAAGAACATGAAATAAGCAAACCTTTAATTTATTGCAATAACAAACTTGAATCCTAAACAACCATTCTCACAACTACTTTACAACACAACCCAAACCCTAGAGAATTTAAAACATAATGACGGCAAGAAAACACAAATGGTTAAGTCCTCCGTGGAGTAGAAGTCTTCTTCATGATAAAGTAGCTTTTGCATTGTATGCATCCTTTAATTCTGACTTCTTTGATTTGAAGTTGGATTCCTTGTGCCGCAAGTAAGCTTAGGCCACCTTAGATATTTTTCCTTTATCGGCTCTGTCCGCTATTTCCAGCTTCAGTAAATTGCATTGATGGGCTCATTGGACTTAGAAAATTATGCTATATCAATCGCACTCCAATTTGCCAATTCCTCAAGTTGCTGCCCTGGGCGGCAGATATGGCGCGGATAGCTACTCGACAACATCTCTCTCTGTGTTGAACTACTTCAGTACAACTCCTTGGTTTGCTGCCTCGGCATCCGCTCCTCTGATTTCTCCTCCTCCTAACAGCTTCTAGCATCTGGAACTAAAATTAAACTAAAACAATATCTTTTCTTACCAAATCAAATATATTCAATAGAAACATGGTAAAGTAAAAAAAATATTGTAAATAATGCATACAAGTACCTAAATGTGCCTAAAATACACTTGAGAATAGCAATAATATGAGATGAAATGCATACAGAATATAAGACTTATGAGCACTTTACAGCAGCACTTCAAGGAAGAGTGGAAAAATGCAAAGTGGTATGCGATAGAAAGAGCTCATCAAGCCTGATTTTTAAAGACCACTTGCACGTGCATTGGAGCCTGGCAAACAAAGAAATGTCGGGTCATAGTCCAGTTGGAGAAATGTCAAACGGAAATCTAGGAAGATTTAATGATCTTTTAATGAGTTATAATCATATTCTAACTAGTATTCTTACCCTAAACCGACTTAGGCCTAGGCTCCTCCCCTATATATATGTAATCGACATGTTGGAGAGAACACAATTGAGATTAGAGAGAAACTCCTTCTTGTCGAAACCCTAGTGTCGTCCAAACACACCATGTTCTAAACGTTCCCTAGGGCTAGGGCTTGGTTGTGTAGTAGTTGTGAGAGTCTTGTTGTATTCGTTTAGGATTTTAGTTTTGCAATAAAATTCAAGGTTTGTTTACTCTTGGTTCTTCATTGTTGCAATCTTTATCAGGAGATAAGAGGTCTTCAATCCATTTGTTCAATAGTGGGAGAGTTGAACTAACAAAACGAGCAAACACGGTTTTATCCAACCATAGGGTAAAGCTACTTCAGCTTAGGGATAAGTTAAGAAGTTCAGTGGCTAAAAGAGGATCCACAATCGGTTGGTGTTCGCCCTTAGATTCACGACGGGAGGTATCATTCAAGACGTGTTCGCCAATAGTACATCAAGCTTCGGGAGAAGAGGGAGTCATAGAAGGAAGCCTTGCCAAACCTTGAATCATCGCTTAACTACGCAGTCAATCTCACACATCTCTGCCGAGGCGGGCACCTGACGAGGCATACTTGTGGTCGGTGGCTGAAGCTTGTTAAGTTGATCAGCAAAATTATGCCGAGACAGTACACCATTTCTCCACACTACGAAACATCCAATACTGGCCTATTCTCTCACTCCGATTTCTCAATTTACTTTACTTGTTTTAGTTTTAGCTTCAATCAAGCCAACTCCTAATATTTGTGTTTTTATTTTATTTGTGCAGAAAAGTGAACTCCGAAAAGCTGTCACAATCCCTGTGGAGACGATATCTTAAATACTATAACTTGGCACCGTGTACACTTGCACGCTAATTGCGCATCACTTTTGCACTCAACAAGTTTTTTGGCGTCGTTGCTGGGGATTGGCGTACAACTTTTTGTTTTTGTTTTTTTGCACTCTTTATTTTTTCGTTTAACCCCCTGGTTTTCTTTGGTTTATGACCAAAGCCAACTAGAAATCACCTTTGCGAGAATACGATCCAGAGCCTAAACGTACTGCATGCAGATTAAGACAAGAAAACAAGGAACCCATGGCTGATCCAGAAAACATCCAAAATCTACCACCACCACCCCCAGGCGACAATGTTGTGTTAGGCAATGGCAGGCAACCTTCTGCCACTCAGCGGTTAGTTAGAGACTACCTAGAGGAAGATCTTAGAAGGTTGAACTCTTGCATGATCGATCCTGAAATAGAAGCGGACCACTTTGAGCTCAAACCCGTCATGTTTAACATGTTAAATACGCTTGGACAATTTGGAGGTTCCGCCACTGAAGATGCTCGCCAGCTTATGAAATCTTTCCTGGACATCTGCAAGTCCTTCAAAATCCATGGAGTTTATCCGGACGTGTTGGGTCTCAGATTATTTCACTATTCACTGAGGGATAGGGCAAAGACTTGGTTTAACAGCCTACCATCAGAGTCCATTGAATCTTGGATGGAACTGTGCATAGATTTCTTAGCTCGATTTAGTCCTGTCAATATGACCAATAAACTGTGAACTGACATCATTACGTTTTGACAGGCAGATGATGAACCAATGTACGAGGCATGGGAGAGATACTACGAATTTTTGAATAAGTGCCCCTCCCACGGATTCCCAGAATGGACACTAGTATCTATATTCTACAACGGTGTAAACACACCAACAAGGATGATGCTGGATTCCTCTACCAATGGTACATTACTCGACAAGGAGCCTGTCGAAGCAATTCAAATTCTAAAGAGGATGGCTGAAAACGACTATTAGTTTCCTAATGCCCACCGAGGCAGCATAAGACGATAGGTGTAACGCCCCGGTTTAGGGCCCGAGAGTTATCGGTTTTGATCTAGGACTAGTTTTGGGTTAAATTCAAATTAAAATGTTGATTTTTATAAAAGTGCTATTATTTACAATAATGCCATTAATGAGATTTTGAAAGGGGTTTTAGGATTTGAAGAGTCATCTTCATTGCAAAAACCTAAAAGCTCAAGCTTTCTCCCAAAAGCTCCCCACCATCTCTTCCTTGACTCAAAGGCTTTTCCATAGAATATTTTCAAAGGTAATCATCACTTTTACCATGGCTTTTGTTTATTAAATCTTATCTTTTTGAAAACCTAACAAAATATTGATTTTTCATTTTGGGTTCCAAAGTTTTGATGGAAAAGAGATGGGTTTATGAAATTTTCGTATGGGTTTTTAATGGGTGCTTGGTGGGATGTTTTTGAATTATTTTTGGTTGCTAAATAATGTTAATAAGAAGCATAAACCAATAAAACCCAAAACTAGGTGCAGTGGGTAAGTTTTGAAGGTGAAAAGTGGTATTTTGGCTTAGTTTTGTGGTAAAACGAGGGCTGGAGGTTTACGGACCTAAGATGGGTGTTTTTAGATGTTAATTGGTGGATTTTGAAAGTTAAAAATTCTGGGTAAAGTCAGATTTTGGTTTCATGATGTTTTGGCAACGTTTCGGTTGATTTCAGCTTTGTTTTGATTGAGTAAATGTGTTGATTGATGGACTGTTGCTTTTCAGTGAGTTTTGGTGATAGAATATGTATTGATACTTTGGTTTGAAATGGTTAGAAGCAGTGGAAATGGTTTTGGACGCAACATCGTGTATTGAGGAAGCTTGAAACGGCATTTTGATCATCTTTCGTACATTGGCTGGTGAGTGGTAATGTTTGAAGCTTTAAAATGATTCAAAGAGGTTTTCTTGGGAATTTGGGTGGAGCCTTAAGGGCTAACCTAAACCCAAGAGTAAGTTTGTCTAATTTGTCTTTTTCATTAATTGTTGGTGTATGCGGTTATTCGTGTTGTTGTGTGAAAGATGGATTGTTTTTACTACCCGTTATAATGTTGTTGTGTTGTCGTAGTTGTTGTCAAGCCTCACGTGATGGTTAGTTGTTATTGAAAACGGTGATGTGTAGTCCCACCGAAAGTGACTAGTAGACGAGTACAGTGATGTGTAGTCCCACTGGGAATGTGCTAGTTGTTGTGTATGGTGATGTGAAGTCCCACTGGGAATGTGCTAGTTGTTGTGTATGGTGATGTGAAGTCCCACCGAGAATTGGTTATGCATGTGCATACCATGTTTTGTCTATGTTTCCCTTTATCGTATTTCCTCCTTAAATGGTTTTGTCTTTAAAACTATATATATATATATATATATATATATATATATGTTTTGAGCTGCATTGTTGTTGTTGTGTTTTAGAACACCGCTCACTAAGCTTTTAAGCTTACGCTCTCTTTTTCCAACAATGCAGATCGTTGGTAGCTTCGGAGGAAAGCGGGGCAAGGGAGGAGTTCTCGAAGTTCATGGGTAGCTCAAAGTATGGTTTTATTAGTTGTAATAACACTTAGGCAATGGGAATGCTAGGCTTGTTGTTAGGGAGTGGGTGATCAAACTCCTATGTTTGGCTTTTGTTAATGTTGCCAGCATGTTTTAAATGTTGACATCATGTTATGTTGAGGATTGTTATCGCTTTGGGTTGATTGCTTTGTGTTTTGACTTGTTGGTGTTTTTGAGCTAAAGTGTTCTTATGAGCTTTTGGGTTTGAGATCCATTTTTGTGTGTATGCATGTTTGAAGCTTGTCTTTAGGGTGTTTTCCCCTATATTGTTTGTTAAATAAGTTGTCGTGTGGTTTGAGATGTTTCGGGGTAAGTTTGGGAACGTTTGGAGATGCCAAAATGTGTTTTCAGGCCAAATTGTGTCTAGGCGTTTCGGAACGTCTGATATGGTTTCGGAACGGCCAAGCTCCAGGGGTGCCGGTATCAGAATGGGGGTGGTGCCGTTTCAGTACGATTTTCCACTAGAGGCTCTTGTTCCAGAACCATGAGGAGTTGTTTCGGTATGATTTGCCACTAAAGGTTCCTGTTTCGGAACCATGAGGGGCCGTTCCGGAACGGCCTGATGTTTTTTTATAATGAAGCCTGCGTTTCGGAACGGGTAGCCCTGTTTCGAAATGCAGGTAGTTAAAACGGTTAAAGGGCATCTTTAGAGATTTCCAAATGTTATATTTTAGTCCCTAATGCTTGTATGCTTTCTATTTGAGTTTATATGTATCCTTTGTGATGGTTTTGCCTCGTGAGCATGGAACTTGACTAATAACTACTTGGTAAGGCTAAGTTACCTTTATGCCTCTGCTCGGTTCGTATTTGTGTTCGCTTCTCCGTTGGTTGCCTTTACACGTAGGGTTAAACGTGACATCTAGACAAGATTAATAAAATGAAAAAATAGGGTTGCTAATCTGAGTGAGGCCTTAGCAGGTTTCGCTTCGGTTTTCCCCGTATAACCCGTTCAGTTCGGTCTACTGGCTAGGCCGAGACAAAGGGGTTACATTTGGTGGTATTAGAGCCTCGGTTACGAGGTCTCTCGGGAAGGTAAGTGAGGTAAGTTGGTTTGTTTGCCATTGCACGGTGTGTGGATGCATGTTTTCCCGTTCTTGTTGTTGGTTGAAGTTTAGTCGGGTGTTCCCATTCCTAGATGTTGTTATTGGAAAATAGTGTTGATTTAAAGAGCTCAAGCACTTGGATCCTTGCCCTTGCTAACCCAATGTTTTCATGTGTGTGATGTGTTTGTTGTTTTAGATTTTATCTTCGTTATGGTAAGACCGAGAGGATGGCCTAGAGCGGGTGACCAGGCACCCGAGGATGTGCCTCCTTTTCCTCTTGCTCCCGATGGTAATAGGGTGGATGTCGGAGATAATGTGCCTCAGGTCGGTGCGAATGTTGGAGGTGATGGTAATGGACCTCAGGCCGGTACGAATGTTAGGGGTAATGGAGCTCAGGCTGGTCAGGGTTAGGCAGGTGCGGACATGACCCATTTGATTCAGACTATAGTTGGGGCTTTTCAGACAGCTTTAGCCGGTATGCATGTTGCAGCACCACCTCAGGGTGCAGGGACATGTTTACCCCTTGAGAGGCTTCGTAGCTTGGGTGGAGTTGAGTTCCGTGGTTTGACTCCTGAGGGTTCAGAGGCTTGGCTCGGGAGCACTACATGAATCTTAGGCCAGATGGAGTGCTCAGACACTCTTAAGTTGGGTTGTGTCGTCTCCTTACTTCAGGGAGATGCGTTTGCTTGGTGGACTACCGTTACTTCGGGTACGATAGAAGCAGATGTCACTTGGGAATTCTTCAGAACTGCCTTTAAAAAGAAGTATCTTGGAGTCTGATATCAGGATGAAAAGAAGAGAGAATTTATGGCCTTGGTTAAGGGTAGTAAGACGGTGTCAGAGTATGAGGTTCAGTTTGTGAGGTTGAGCCAATATGATCCCGAGTTAGTTCCAAGTGAGAGGGAACGGTGCGAGCATTTTCGTTATGGTTTGACTAGGGATGTGAAGACGTATATGCTCGCTTCTGATTACACCGAGTTTGATGTTTTGGTCTCTAGGGCCAAGGATATGGAGTAGAACTTAGGCTCGAGTACTCGTGCTAGTGGGTCTGATTTCGGGAAGAGACACGCAGATTGAGACAGAGATCATGCCAAGAGGCACAGAGATAGGAGGTATCAACCCGATTCGAGACATAGCGGCGGTAACCATGGACGGGGCCATTAGGGTCAATGAGCTATTGTTCACACTCCTGAGTGCACTATATGCGGGAGACGCCATCTAGGCGAGTGTATGGGTACCTTTGGGGTATGTTGGAACTGTGGTTCCCAAGATCATTTGAGGCGTAACTGTCCACACCCGGCTAGGGGCGGACCGGCTCCAGCTAGGGGGTTTGAGCATCAGAGAGGCCGTGGGCGCGGTCGAGGTAATTTTCAGCCGAGGAACGATGGTCAGAGGAACTTAGCTCATGTGGTGGCGGTTCAGCCCGAGGGTGGAGGACCATCTAGGGTGTATGCACAGAGAGAGGCTGGGAATGACACGGATGTCATTGCATGTAATTTCTCGTTACAGTCTTTGACTTTGCTTTCTTTGATAGATTCGGGTTCGACACATTTGTACATTTTGGGTGAACATGCAAGGTCTCTAGGTTTACCGTATGAGTGGTTAGAAGTAGGTGTAAATGTTACTAGTTCTTTCAGTGAGACCGTGGTAGTTAAGAAGATGTATAGGAGGTGTCCCTTGATGATTCATGGCCATGTGTTTCCGGTCGATGTGGTGGAATTGTCGTTCTATGGTTTTGATGTGATTTTGGGCATGGATTGGCTCGTACAGCATAGAGCTAGGGTAGACTTCGAGACCAAGAGAGTCTCCTTGAGGCATTATGGATGATTTTGAAGTGGCAGTGGTGGGCGAGAACATTAAGTTCTTGTCTAATGTTGTTTCTACTTTAGAAGCTCAGAGATTGATGGATTCGGGTTGTCAGACGTATTTGGCTTATGTGATGAATCCGAATACGAGTGAGGTTAGATCGCAAGATATCAGAACAATTTGTGATTTTCCGAGTGTTTTTCCGGAAGAGTTGTCGGGTTTGCCTTCAGATAGGGAAGTTGAGTTTACTATTAAGACGTGTTTAGATTTTGCACATGTGTCTATTGCTCCGTATAGAGTGGCACCGAAAGAGTTGAAGACACAACTTCAGAAATTGTCAGATAGAGGTTTCATTAGGCCGAGTATTTCTCTGTGGGGTGCTCCGGTCTTGTTTGTGAAGAAAAAGGACGACAGTATGAGGATGTGTATAGACTATAGGTAGTTGAACAAGGTAATAGTGAAGAACAAGTACCCTTTGCCACGGATAGATGACTTGCTTGATCAGTTGAGAGGTGCTTCAGTGTTTTCAAAGATTGATTTGAGATCGAGTTACTATCAGTTGAAGGTAAAGGATGTGGACATACCGAAGACAGCCTTCCGTACACGTTATGGGCATTATGAGTTCTTGGTAATGCCTTTCGGGTTGACTAATGCTCCAACTGCATTTATGGATATGATGAATCGAGTGTTCCACGAGTTTTTGGATAGGTTTGTGGTAGTGTTCATAGATGATATCTTAGTGTACTCTAGGATCGAGGAAGAGCATGATGAGCATTTGCGACTAGTACTTTAGATTTTGCTTGAAAATTAGTTGTATGCCAAGTAGGGGTGGGCATTGTCGGGTACCCGATTTTCGGCTACCCTGAAAACCGGGTACCCGGTTCATCCGGGTACCTCATTAAACGGCCCGTGTCCCGGCCCATTATATCCGGGTACCCGTAAAATTTGGGTACCCGGTTCCTATTTTTTTATTTTTTTAATTCTAAAATTAAAAAAAATCACATGTTAAACACAAAAATATTTAGAAAAAATTAAACTTAAAACTTAAAAGAATATAATACAAAAATAGAAAAAATGTAGGGATTTAAACTTAATTTTAGAGTGAAAATATTGAGAAACATAAAATAAAAATATAATTTTAAATATAAATATATATATATATATATATATATATATATTAATTTTTATCGGGTCGGGTCGGGTACTCGATAAGGGGAAACTTCCAGCCCGTGTCTCGGTAAATTTGTCAGGTCTGGTACCCGGCCCGGTCGGGTAATTCCTTTTCGGAAATTACCTAACATTTTAGGTTCGGGTCGTCGGGTTTTCGGGTCTGGTATTTTTGCCCACCCCTAATGCCAAGTTGAGTAAGTGCGAGTTTTAGATTAAGGAGGTAGTCTTCTTAGGTCATGTGATCCCAGCTAATGGAATTAGGGTGGACCCCAAGAAGATAGAAGCCATAGTGAATTGGAAGCAACCGAAGTCGGCGACCGAAATCCGTAGTTTCCTAGGCTTGGTGGGGTATTATCGAAGATTTGTCGAGGGATTTTCAAAGATTGCGGCACCCTTGACTAAATTACTCCAAAAGAATATTCCGTATGAGTGGTCAGATGCAAGGCAACAAGCGTTTGAGAAGTTGAAGAAAGCTTTGACCGAAGCTCCTATTTTGATTCAGCCTGAACTAGGGAAAGAGTTTGTGATTTACAGTGATGCATCGTATGTAGGTTTAGGTTGTGTGCTTATGCAATAGGGTAAGGTTGTAGCTTATGCTTCGAGACAGTTGAAGGTTCACGAGAAGAACTACCCAACTCATGACATAGAGTTAGCCGCATTAGTGTTTGCTTTGAAGTTTTGTGGAGACACCGAGGTGTGGAAGAGGTTACTTGGGACATGAAGGAAGACATGGAGAAACAATTTCCCTATCTCTTTCCGTCAGGTAATTTCGAGGACGAAATTACTTAAGTGGGGGAGAGTTGTAACGCCCCGGTTTAGGGCCCGGGAGTTATCGGTTTTGATCTAGGACTAGTTTTGGGTTAAATTCAAATTAAAATGTTGATTTTTATAAAAGTGCCATTATTTACAATAATGCCATTAATGAGATTCTGAAAGGGGGTTTTGGGATTTGAAGAGTCATCTTCATTGCTAAAAGCTCAAACTTTCTCCCAAAAGCTCTCCACCATCTCTTCCTTGACTCAAAGGCTTTTCCATAGAAGATTTTCAAATGTAATCATCACTTTTACCTTGGCTTTTGTTTATTAAATCTTATCTTTTTGAAAACCTAACAAAATATTGATTTTTTTATTTTGGGTTCCAAAGTTTTAATGGGTGCTTGGTGGGATGTTTTTAAACTATTTTGTGTTGCTAAATAATGTTAATAAGAAGCTTAAACCCATAAAACCCGAAACAAGGTGCAGTGGGTAAGTTTTGAATGTGAAAAAGTGGTGTTTTTGGCTTAGTTTTGTGGTAAAATGAGGGTTGGAGGTATACGGACCTAGGATGGGTGTTATAGATGTTAATTGCTGGATTTTGAAGGTTAAAAATTCTAGGTAAAGTCAGATTGTGGTTGGATGATGTTTTGGCAACGTTTCGGTTGATTTTGGCTTTGTTTTGATTGAGTAAATGTGTCGATTGATGAACTGTTGCTTTTCAGAGAGTTTTGGTGTTAGAATATGTATTGATACTTTGGTTTGAAATGGTTAGAAGTAGGGGAAATTGTAACACCCCAAGTTTTTAAGGTTAAAAAAAGAGAGAAAAGAAAACGTTGTTAAGGGGTTTCGAACCCTTGACCTTCCACTTAGTGAATTGGAGCCTTAACCATAGGGGCTGAAGACCACTCTTGGTTAAGCTATGCACCATCCCTGTTTTAAAACATATTATAGTGTCATGACTGATACTAATTAGACTGGACAACCCCATCTGATTCATTTAATTCATTTCGCATGTGGGCAAAATATTAAAAATCAAAGAGTAACCTTCCCCGACCCTTCACCTAACCCCATCGGCCAACATCCGATCTGCACCACCGCGTCACCGTGTCATCCACCGCCTTGCCCATCGGAATCGTCACTTCACTCCGACCAAGCCTCAGCCACCACTCGATCAAAGGTTCGGTGAGAACCTAAACGCCGTCCCTCGTTGACCCTTGATTCCGGCTACCCTTGACGTCCGTTCGAGAAGCGGCCGCCAGATCCAGGCTCTTGGCGAGGTGACGAACAAAACCCCTCCGACCAGTCACCTATCCGACACCTGGAGAGGCCTCATCGGAGCTTCGCTTGTTCGGTTGCCTTCTTTATGCATTTCAGGTAAAAAAAATTGGGGTTCCGGCCAACATTTGATGTTTGTTTGCTTTTGTGGAAAAGTGGTGTTGATGATCTACATATTTTTCGGCAGTTTTAGCGCGAAAGGAACCTCCGACGACTTTTTCGGCGGCCGTCCGACGACCAAAAACCCAGGGTGAGTACCAGGTTAATTTCGGTTCAACTCGTATCCGACCCGACCCGTTAACCTTGCCCGTTTGTCCGATCTGAAAACCCGAACTGAGTCCACCCGATTCAGCCGAGTCAACTTGTCCGAGTCAGCCGAGTCAACTCGTCCGAGTCAGTCCGAGTCAACTCAGTTGACCCTTATCAGTTGACTGCTGACGTCATCATTGACCTGCTGACGTCAGCGTTGACCTGCTGACGTCAGCGTTGACTTTGACCGTTGACCAAAAAGTCAACTTTTTTCAAAAACTCCTATTTTGTATTTTTCGACGCCTGAGTCCGAATTTGAAGCTCGTTTTGCAAAATTCTGACCCGAAGGCCTCTGAATCTGACCTTGAACCCGAAAGTGTTTATGTGTTTAATTTTGTTAAGAGCTCTTTGGATAAGGACTGAAATGTTAGTTTGTGTATTTGAAGGTATGCAAGTATCTTGGTATTCGAAATGTCATGGGACATCCAGTCCGGATTCGAATGTGATCGATTGTAGTATCATGAGTCAACCGGTATAACTCGGAGCTAAGGTAATACACTACTACCCTTGGTATGCTTTATGATCATGTTGATATTCGGTTAACGCATGCATGCTTGTGATGAAGTGTATTCGTGAACTATTCTTAAGTCGAATCTGATATGAAAAATAAGTATGAGAATCAGTAAGATCAAAATATTCGGATAAGAATATTAATAGACCGAGAGTATCGAAAGTGCTAATAGTAATAAATAATACAGTTAAATCTGAAACTCTATCAATGGTGTCTAAGAACCAATGCTCAGAATGCGGAGTATGAGATGTTGGTTATGAAATTACGAAATTGCCCTTGGGTTATAAAACTGACTAAACTACCCCTGTAATAAAGAAATGACTCGAAATCTGCATTCTGTCTAACTAAGCAATTTTACTCCACCTAAGATGTATAATTTATTGGAAAGACTCCGACACTTTTGTACAAATTCGTGTGATTCAAACTTGAATTTTCCCCTGAACTTTGTATAACACATAAAGGTGAATCATTTGAGAATATCGTTGTAATCCTACGTCGATCCTTACGACAGTAACGAGCGAATTAATTGGAATAATCGTAATGACCAAAAAGATTGTAGTACCCTCGAGCACTTAAATGTCTAATTAATTTGAATGACGTTTATACCTTCAAGTTCTGAAATGAATGAATCGTCTGTAACGGTCAGAGGGACTAAGACGACTTAATCTCTACCGAGTACGTGAATGATGGAGGTACCAAATGGTAATTCAGAAAAAAGAATGATGGCTTTATCCCAAATTTCCAAAATGACCGGAATACCCCTTTCAGTTAAATAGGTGGTTATACACCCAATGAAATCCTGAAATTTTCTAATAAGACTTAAATGGCTAAAGTGCCCCTAAGTGTTAAGAAAAACGATTCGTGTATGCCTATCGCTTACCATACCGAGGTAAGGTAGGAATATTTGCAAGGATTATATGCTTGATTACTCAAAGCTAAACCTTATAGTAAAGTATGAAGGCGACCGTTTAGATATACAATTCAGCCAGTGTTAAGTTTTGATACACGCAAATTATTCACATCTGAATGTTAGTAAGTATTGTAAAGTTGGGATATGTCGCATTACACACATTTTAGAGGTTTGGTAAACTGTTAGAGCCCCTAAGAATTATAATCGTCGTTCTGTTATGATTGTGTTATATTTGAAAAAAAATCATGATAGTTAAATAACTAAAATGTTATGTTAGCCTAAATGATTAGAGCACCCCTGGAATTATCTGATAACCTAAAAGACCTTGAGACAGAAATACTTGAATGTCCGGTTAGAAAACTAATGAGCAAACAAGATACTTGAGTTCTGTGAACCATTGCTTATTCAATGTTGGTATAATTACCAAAATTCCCATGAACGTCGAAATGGCCATAATACCCTTGTGAGCTTAAATGATTAAATCGTTCACGATATATTTGAATTTAAAGAGCATGATGTATGAATTCCTAGAATATCTAATTCGAGCCAAAAGTTCAATGTGCCTCATTCTGTAAATATCAGGTATCTCTGAGAAATAAAATTTGTTATGTCTAGTGTGTTCCACGTGTGCTGCATTCTGTTGTGTATATATGTATATATATATATGGATTATGATTATGTGATGATTGTCTGATCATATATGATGCAGTTTGAGTTGAAAAACATGTTTATCTGATAGGGTGTGAAATCTAAAAGTATGAATGATTCTGTTTGAGAAGCATGATTATATCTGTTGAGAAAGTCTTGTATGCGCAATATGATTGAGATTATATTCTGGTCTGTTCTGAACTTGTGATATCTGAATCTCTGTATAATGGATATGTTATATGCTCTGTTGACTGAAATCTGATGATAATGTGTTATAATCTTAACTGTTCTGCTTAGGGATACTCACGGGATATGATTGAAGTGTCTGTCACAGCCCTGATCCAGTTGATCTGTTAAGCTCCTACGCCCAATGGGCCTAGGGTAAGATTTCTGTTCAGGCTCCTAGACCCGTTCTGTATATGCTTCTATACCTACGGGTGTAGGGCAAGCCTTCTGTTCTGGCTTCTATACTTACGGGTCTAGGGTAAGCCTTCTGTATGCAGTTCATGGGGAATTGCATTCTGGTGTAAGGTTGGAGGGTAGTAAATTTCTGTATGAACTCGAACATTTGCATTTAACTGTTATGTGTTCATATGAGGCGAATGATATGTACCTATGCATGTTTGATCTGTAATTTATAGAACACACTAGGCTTCTTGAATTCAACTTCATCAATCTGTCACCTTGTTGATTCTCTAAACAATAAGATATCTCTTAATACTTAGTAATGTAGGAAGAACAAACCTTGTTGTCCTCAAGTATAGTGCATTACTAAAATAGCGAATCATAAATGAAAATAACTACTGTCTAGAACATCATAATAATGTTATGATTCACCATATATCTGCATATGCTAATAGCATCTTCTGGTAGTTTTGTATTACTGAGCTTTCCCAAGCTCATGTTGCTTTTACCATCTCAGGATAAAAGATCAGTCAAGTTGCACCTATCATCGTCGGTATGGGAGTTCTTCGGCTTGGCATGGAGTGTGGTATTTGTGTAACTACGGGCATGTGCGTCGTGTTTTGTATTCGGTTAAATGAGTCTAAACCTTATTTTCGCAAATTGTATTATAATTGTTTTATCGTTTTGAATGATTTCTGAAATTTTATTTTAAATCAGAAATTTGATTTAGGATCTTTAAGGTTTAATGGTATGTTTATTTGAAATTTGTCATGGGTCGCTCCAGTGACCCTAATGTAACTTCTTAGGATCCGTATTAATGCATAGGTGGGTCTAGGGTGTTACAGAAATGGTTTTGGACGCAACACCGGGTATTGAGGATGCTTGAAACGGCATTTCGGTCATCTTTCATACACTGGCTGGTGAGTGGTAATGTTTGAAGCTTTAAAATGATTCAAAGAGGTTTTCTTGGGGGTTTGGGTGGAGCCTTAAGGGCTAACCTAAACCCAGGTGTAAGTTTGTCTAATTTGCCTTATTTCGTTAATTGTTGGTGTATGCGGTTATTCGTGTTGTTGTGTGAAAGATGGATTGCTTTTACTACCCGTTATAATGTTATTGTGTTGTCGTAGTTGTTGCCAAGCCTTACGTTATGGTTAGTTGTTATTGAAAACAGTGATGTGTAGTCCCACCGGAAGTGACTAGTACACGAGTACAGTGATGTGTAGTCCCACCGGAAATGTGCTAGTTGTTGTGTACGGTGATGTGTAGTCCCACCAAGAATTGGTTATGCATGTTCATACCATGTTTTGTCTATGTTTCCCTTTATCGTATTTCCTCCTTAAATTGTTGTCTTTAGTATATATATATATATGTTTTGAGCTGCATTGTTGTTGTTGTGTTTTAAAGCACCGCTCACTAAGCTTTTAAGCTTACGCTCTCTTTTTCCAACAATGCATATCGTTAGTAGCTTCGGAGGCAAGCGGGGCAAGGGAGGAGTTCTCGGAGTTCTTGGCTATCTCAATGTATGGTTTTACTCGTTGTAATAACACTTAGGCAATATGAATGTTAGGCTTGTTGTTAGGGAGTTGGTGATCAAACTCCTATGTTTGGCTTTAGTTAATGTTGCTAGCATGTTTTAAATGTTGATATCGTGTTATGTTGAGGATTGTTATGACTTTGGGTTGATTGCTTTGTGTTTTGACTTGTTGGTGTTTTTGAGCTAAATTGTTCTTATGAGCTTTTGGGTTTGAGATCCATTTTCGTGTGTATGCATGTTTGAAGCTTGTCTTTAGGGTGTTTTGCCTCTAGATTGTTTGCTAAATAAGTTGCCATGTGGTTTCAGATGTTTCGGGGTAAGTTTGGGAACATTTGGAGATGCCAAAATGTGTTTTCGGGCCAAACTGTGTCCAGGCATTTCGAAACGTCTGATATGGTTTTGGAACGGCCAAGCTCCAGGGGCACCCGTATCGAAACGGGGGTGGTGTCGTTTCAGTACGATTTGCCATTGGAGGCTCATGTTCTGGAACCATGAAGAGTCGTTCCGGTACGATTTGCCACTGGAGGCTCCTGTTTCAGAACCATGAGGGGTCGTTCCGAGACGGCCTGATGTTGCTTTTTGAATGAAGCTCGTGTTTCGAAACGCATGTAGTTAAAACGGTTAAAGGGCATCTTTGAAGGTTTCCAAATGTTACATTTTAGTCCCTAATGCTTGTATGCTTCCTATTTGAGTTTATATGTATCCTTTGTGATGGTTTTTCCTCGTGAGCATGGAACTAGACTAATAACTACTTGGTAAGGTTAAGTTACCTTTATGCCTCTGCTCGGTTCGTATTTGTGTTCGCTTCTCCGCTGGTTGCCTTTACACGTAGGGTTAAACATGACATCTAGACAAGATTAATAAAATGAAAAATAGGGTTGCTAATCAGAGTGAGGCCTTAGCGGGTTTCGCTTCAGTTTCCCCGTGTAACCCGTTCGGTTCGGTCAGCTGGCTAGGCCAGGATGAGGGGGTTACAGCAGGCAACAACAAATGAGCTTGGAACATCAGACGCACTCGTAGCACAAGTTGCCAGGTTGGCAAAGATGGTAGAAGCGATGCAAGGGAGAACAATACACAACAAGTGTAAGCAATTGAAGCTTTTTGCGACCAATGTGGGGGAGACCATGACTCATCTGAGTGCCAACAGAAACAACAACCCTACATCGAACACCTACAACCCTGGTTGGAAGAGGCACCCTAACTTTTCATAGAGTAACCCCAACAACGCTCTGAATCCAGCTAATCAGACAAATCAATCGCAGGGATTTTAGAAGACGATGTCGCGGCAGCAGCAGCCACAACAGGCAGCACTCAGTGCTTTGGAGCAGGCTTTCAGTGCCTTCATGACTCATACAGGTACCTATATGTCCAACATGGATTTATTTGTTAAGAAAACTGAAGCCTTCATGGACAGGACCGAGATGAGAATGCATAATAATGAAGCAACTTTAAAGTCACCGGAAACTCAAGTGGGACACTTTGCTCAAGTCTTGAACACCAGACGTATGGGAGGATTGCCCAGCAATATTGAAGTCGCAAGGAAACCCACTTACGAGCAGTGCAAGGCCATCAAATTAGTTGCCCAGATGGAAGCAAGCAAGCCCGCCGCTGCAGACTCAGAACCATCCGCCACGGTAGCCCGTAGTGGCGTTTCTGAGAAACAAGAAGTATGTGCACTTGTCCCACAACAACTGAAACCCCAGAAGTAGGACCACCAGCTCAAAAAGAATTTGGACATCCTTAAGCAAGTGCACATCAACATACCCCTGGTGGAAGCCATACAACAAATGTCGAACTATGCAAAGTTTCCGAAGGACATGGTTTCCAAACGAAAAAGAATCGGGGAATTCGAAACAATAGCCATGACAGAAGAATGCATGGCCATGCTGCACAATAAAACACCGCCCAAACTAAGAGACCCAGGCAGTTTCCTCATCCCTTGCGCTATTGGGGACCAGTATGAAGGGAAGGCCTTATGCGACCTTGGGGCAAGCATCAATGTGATGCCCAAAACGGTGTTTGAAAAACTGGGAATTGGAAGAGCTAGACCCACCACCGTCATGCTCCAGTTAGCTGATCACTCTTACGTGTAACTGGAAGGAAAGATCGAAGACATCTTAGTAAGAGTAGACACTCTTATCTTTCCAGTTGATTTCTTAATTCTAGATTGCGAATGAGACGACAAAGCACCCATCATCCTGGGAAGACCATTCCTAGCCACAAGTAAAACCCTAATAGATGTGGAGAATGGGGAGCTTACTATGAAGGTGGATGATCGAGAAATTAAACTGAATGTCCTACAACACTTGAAGAAAGCTGAAGACAAGGAAGAAAGCCAGGACATCCATGATTCAACAGACATCGAACCCAGCATTAAGCTAGAACACTCCAGCCACAACCGCCCGGGCGGGCAACCTGGCAGTAACAATGATCAAGAGAAACACAAAAACCCACTATGACAGAGGATGAAGCAGATGTTGCAGCAGCCCAGGAAGTGGTTGTGTTGGGAAATGCATTCAAATGCATTCCCAACATAACTTAAATTTGCTTTAATTTAATTTATTTTCTTTTATTTTTATGTTTTAGGGTTTAGATTTTAATTTCGTGTAGTTTTAGGAATTAGATTTCATTATCGTATTTTCTCATTCTTTAATATTTTTTTTCAGTTTTTTAGGAGAAACAATAGCCCAAGAGAAGGGAGAAGAAGAAAGCCCAAATTCATAAAACATTCCAAGCCCACCCGCCTGAACTGCCCCAGCAGACAGACGTTGTTTCCCGCCAGAACTAGTCGTTGCAGACTAGTCGTTCGTAGAAGCCCGTTCCGTTCCAACGGCTCTCTGCCCAGGCAACGGCTGCCTCGGCAGGCGAAACGGCAGCATTTTTTTCTATTTAAATCCCCTCGTTTTTTTACTATTCACTCTTCATTACTCTCTCTTGCTTATTGTTTCACAAGATTTCCTTTGCTTTCTGTCTATTTCTTTTTCCACGTTTTTTTAAGCTCTCACAACTCTCTCACACAACAACCTAAAGGCCAGCTAAAGAATGGCAAGAACCCCCGCGCTGTCATGCTGACCAGGCAGAATCGGAGGAATCCCTCCATCGCTTCGCCACACCATAAATAAAAGCCCGCCACAACGAAAGATTTAAAGAAAGATCGGTATGGGAGGAGCAGGGATTCTTCTACGAGCCAGGAAAGAAAATTTAGGGCTCGAGCAATTCATCTACTCCAAAATCGAGCATCAATGGTGGCAAATCTTTGCCCAGCAACCCAAGCCCGCAAATCAAACCATGGTGCGCGAGTACTACGCCCATGGGCCGACGGAGGACGTGTCGACAGTCAATGTTCGTGGGCGGCCGGTCTTAATCAACAAAGACAAGATCAATCTCTACTACGGCCTCCATATCTGCGAAGACTAGCACGCGGAGTTCCTTGCCTCCCTCACAGCTGACGGTTACAAGGCAATAAAGGAAGAATTATGCATAACGAGGACGGTTTGGCACGAGGGCAGAAACAGAGGCACCGTCAATCGGTAGAATTTTCTGCCCAAGCGAAGCTTTGGAACACATTTGTGAAGAGGCGTTTGCTGCCCACAACCCACAACTCTACCGTCGACAAACCAAGATTAGCACTCATCCACTCCATCATCAATAAAAGGTACGTATAGTGGGTTCGATTATTGCTAACAAAATTTACGAGTGTGGGCAGAAAACAAATGGGCAACTCTACTTCCCCAGCCTTATCACAGTAATGTGCGAGAAGGCACGTGTGGCACCTGCCCCAACCGACACCGCGACACGAGAAAAAACCAGGTGGACGAGGGAAATAATCCTTCGGAAGATGGAGATCATAGCAGCCACCCCAGAAAACTTTGCCCCGTCGTCGGAGATGGGCAGTCAGCAACACTTCCAGCAACCCGCCCCGGCAACCACCATCGGCAGCTTGGCAGCACAGCTCGATCGAATGGAATGTCGCCTGCTAACCTTCATGGCATATATTCGGGACTTCAACAACGCCACCGCATCTGCCATCAAAGAAAAGTTCCCAGCGGCCCTCTTCCCAGAGTTTCCCGCCGAGATATTTGCCCCGGCGACACCAACAACGCCCGCCGCACCATCTACCTCGGTAACGCATCCGACAGCACCGACCGTACCCATGTCCACTGAGCCACACGCCTCCCCAGCTTCCACGGCCACTGAGGTCCTCTCCAGCTCCGACAACTAAAGAGACACGGCAGCAACCCCAATCAGAGAACAAGGGTAGACGTCCAGGGCAGCAGCCGATGCACCAGGACCATCCGACTCCGGCTATCTCAAGGACTTCCTATCCAACGACTAAGTATGGCAAGAATCGGTTCGATGCATTACAAGGAAGCTCAAACTGTCCTTCTCCCCACGAGCGAAGAGAACACACTCTGCCACCAAAGTTTGCCCAGATAGTAAGGACGGCGGTGAACGAGAGGTGACACAAAAGGCTCAACCCAGTCTGCCTTCCTTCCAACAGCCGCCGAGGGCGGCCAAGCACTTCAAGATGGCAGCACGGAAAACGGTGATCATTGGCAACGATGACAGCTCCTCCGAATCCAAACCAATTTAAGCTTATATCCCCTTCTTCTCTTTTGTTTTATTTATCTAATCTATGTATAAACTTTGTGTATGTAGGCATGCATTGAGGACAATGCTCCTCTCGAGTTTGGGGGGGAAACTAGTCCTCTAATTTTTGTCTTTTCTTTTTTCTTTCTTTTGTTTTTCTTGTATTTTCTAGTTTTTTATGTCTTTATGTTTTAATTAGGTTCTAATTGTAACATGCCTTTATTCAAAGCCTAATGAACTCTTAGTTTGAAAAAAAATTCTTGAGTATCCTTTACCCGCCGCAACAGATGACCCGCCTAGGCAGCAACCTTAGCATGACTTTAGGTTAGCTTAGAATCCTACTATGGTCTGAACTTAAAAGAAAACACTCTTGGTGACTAGTTTGATTTTAGGACTTCTAGGAAACTTAGGTATTTCACCTAGGAAACTTTGGTAGAACTTAAAGCTTGAAAAAAAATTAGACATCCTAGAGGTGCCCGAAACTGGCTCTAGGATAAGCTAGAGGTGCCCGAAACTGACTCTAGAGATAAAAAAAATCAATCAATAGAAAAGCCTATTATCGGCAGCTAGTGGTTACATTGAAAAAGAAACTAGAGGGAAACCCAAGGGAATTAAGGTGTTTATCGAAGGTTTACTTAGAAGCTGAAGAATCATGCTTATCACAAGGAACACACACACTCACGAGATACATAGTTCGGTTCCAGGTAAATATTTTGTCATTCAAGGGGTTGCTAATTAGGAGTAAATCTACACGGTATGTAAAGGTTGCTCAAGATGCTTTCTCGACTTAGTTTGCATATGATTTTAAGTTTTGGCATGTTATTATTAGATTGCATTGCTTGAGGACAAGCAATAGTTCGATTTTGGGGGTGTGTTAAGTGTGCAAAAGTCCTATATTTATACCCTAGTTTAGCTCAATTATTATTGTTCTTAAGTATATTTAGGTTGCATTTATTAGGTAACATACACAAAATAACATAGATTAGACAATCTGCCTTATTTGATGAATTTAGTTGATTATATATATATATATATATGATACTGGTCAAGTGAGTTTTCTCCTTGTGCGTAGGTACCCGCCGAGGCAGCAAAAAGGGCAGATGAAGAGAATGTTGGGAGCTGAAAGAGGAAGCTGTTGGATCATCAGGAGAGCTGATCAAGGAGGAAAGAATCAGAATGAAGAGTTGTGCCAACCCCTGCACACCAGTCCACACCTCCGCCGAGGCAGTCAGCTACTTGCCCCCGAGGCAGTACTTCAAGGAAGAGTGGAAAAATGCAAAATGGTATGCGATAGAAAGAGCTCATCAAGCCTGATTTTTAGAGACCACTTGCACGTGCATTGGAGCCCAGCAGACAAAGAAAAGTCAGGTCAAATTCAAGTTGGAGAAAAGTCAAACGAGAATCTAGGAAGATTTAATGATCTTTTAATGAGTTGTAATCATATTCTAATTAGAATTCCTACCCTAAACCGACTTAGGCCTAGGCTCCTCCCCTATATATATGTAATCGACAAGTTGAAGATAATACAATTGAGATTAGAGAGAAACTCCTTCTTGTCGAAACCCTAGTGTCGTCCAAACCCACCATGTTCTAAACCTTCCCTAGGGCTAAGGGTTGGTTGTGTAGTAGTTGTGAAAGTCTTGTTGTATTCGTTTAGGATTTTAGTTTTGCAATAAAATTCAAGGTTTGTTTACTCTTGGTTCTTCATTGTTGCAATCTTTATCGGGAGAGAAGAGGGCTTCAATCCATTTGTTCAATATCGGGAGAGTTGAACTCACGAAACGAGTAAACACAGTTTTATCCAACCATAAGGTGAAGCTACTTCGACTTAGGGATAAGTTTAGAAGTTCAGCGGCTAAAAGAGGATCCACAATCGGTTGGTGCTCGCCCTTAGATTCACACCGGGAGGTATCATCCAAGACGTGTTCGCAAATAGTACTTCAAGCTTCGGGAGAAGAGGTAGTCATAGAAGGGAGCTTTGCCGAACCTTAAATCATCGCTTAACTGCGCAGCCAATCTCACACATCTCTGCCAAGGCGGGCGCCTGCCGAGGCATGCGTGTGGGTGATGGCTGAAGCTTGTTAAGTTGATCAGCAAAACTGTTCAGGAACAGTACACCAATTCTCCACACTACGAAACATCCAATACATGCCCATTCTCTTACTTTGATTTCTCAATTTACTTTACTTGTTTTAGTTTTAGCTTCAATCAAACCAACTCCTAATATTTGTGTTTTTATTTTATTTGTGCAGAAAAGTAAACTCTGAAAAGCTGTCACAATCCCTGAGGAGACGATATCTTAAATACTATAACTTGGCACTGTGTACACTTGCACGCTAATTGTGCATCACTTTTGCACGCAACAGTCGACTATGGATCAAGTTGATGGGCTTAGATCGGTTCAATATAGGTTCAGGCTGGTTCAAGATGTAAGGCTATTGGGCCCTTAATAGGCTGGCCCAACATTTGGATAGTAATCCAGGCATGGTCTGCTATGACCGATTCAAGACCGAGTTGGCTTGGTTCAAGAGGCTGGACAGGTTAAAGGCCGGTTCAATAGGGGTTCTCGTCAAGGTGGCCGAAAATCGCCATTGGACAGCACGTGTAGCCAACGCGTGGCCCTAAACAGCCAGAAAATAGTACTAAAGGGCGGTAAACCAAGATAAAAACTTAATGGTTTAAGTTTTCATAGCTTACCGAAGCTAAAAGCGACTAACACGACAGAGAAGAGAAAACAGTTTCTTTTTACGAACCTCTGACGACCCACGGTGCAACGACAATAGGGTGATCGATCGAGTGGGTTTTGTTCGCCTCGACATGCTGAGCACCACTTCGCTAGTGGTGTCCCACACCGGTGACTGAGGCGGTCAGAAAATGACAAAAAACAAAAAATGAAACTGGGGGGGGGGTTTGACGAAGCTTTGGACAAATTTTTAACGGTGACTGGAAGGCGCATCGGCGAGTGGGTGACTAAGTTGGACTTGGGGTGCGGTAGTGGAGGTGATGGCCACGGCGGAGCAGTGATGGAGATCGGTGGCCAATCAAGCTTGGATGGTTGGGGAGGTGAAGGGTCTAAAATTTTCTAGATCAAGATATTTTCAAACGAGCCCTTAAATCGGTAAGATGGGTTGTTGGGTTATATCAGACTTTGATTATTATAATTTAATTACCCGAAAGGGTTTAATTCAAAAGAAAGTCTTAAGAGACTCTAGCTAAGGAATGACTTAGTCCAAATGGTTAAGACAACTATAACCCATGCAAAGGGGTTTAGGTTTGACTCCCCTCGTTTGCAATTTTTTTCCTCCCTTTTTTCAACTTTTATTATTTTGAGAGTGTTACAACAACTGCGAAAATGCGAGTTGCTGAGTCGGAGAAACAAATAAAAGTCATGGAAGATAAAATTACATCATTAATTGGATCGTCAAGTAAGATAAAAACATGTCATGTTCAGAGTATTTTATAAAATGTGTGACGAATAGGAGGTGTCTTTGTTCAATGTGTTGGGTGTTATTTCAAAAATTAATCTTAAATATATGTCAATTTAAAATATAATTTTTAACATGTTAAAATCTTTTTTCTTATATAGTTTTTTATATTTTGAAATAAATGCAATAGTAAAAATTATTTTAATTAATATAAAATTAAATATATATGGTTTTTAATGAGTAACATTCTTTCTAAAAATTTAATCACATTTTCAATGAAACGTTGATAAAGTTGGCAAAAGCTAAGACACTAAGTCTTTGAGTTCAAATTCTCTAATTGTACCCAAGACTTGAATTCATCATACATAAATATTTATTAAAAAAATCATACATAAATATTATATGGAATTCTCAGTCAAGATTTGTTATTGTTTAATTCCTATCGGGCATAATATAATTTTATTATCAAAATATCTGTTTCTATATTATAAGATTGATTTTAATCGTAGTTATGTAATTATATATATTCACTATAGTCAAGAATTCTCTCATTCGCTGGGAACCTCCTCCCTTTGGCTAGATTTGTTTGAACGCAGACGGGGCGGTCTCGCCGGGCTCGGGGCGTGGCTCCATTGGTGGCATCTTCCGATATTCTTCGGGGTCTTACATTTCGGGCTTCACAAGAAGGGATGGCTTTGTTGATGTTCTTCAGGAGGAATTACGGGCAATCCTAGCGGGACTTCAGCTTCCGTTGGATCTTGGCTTTGAGTGTATCATCATACAGTCCGACAGTGTCGAGGCAGTGGCATTGCTCTCTCTACCGTCCCCCTCTAGTCCCCATGCACTGGTTCGATCCATCTTGCCAGCCTTGTCGTCTGCCTGTGATGTAGTCTTTGTTCACATCTGCCGCGAAGCTAATATGAGAGCTGATTTCATGGCTAGGCACGATCCTCCTTTGGATGGCTCTCTTTTGACATTTTCGGACCCGCCTCCTGGTTTATCAGCTGTTCTTGATCGAGATTCTTTCGGTCCCTCTTACATGCGCACGAGGGATGCTTAATGTAATGGCCTAGGCCTCATTTTCAATTCAAAAAAAAAAAAATTCTTGAAGGTATCGGAAACGAGTGGACCAAAAAGAACATAAAGAATTAACGTATTAAAAAGGACATGCTAAAGTGCGACACTTTAGGGTGCGGTTAAAATGTCACACTTCACAAATTCTTATAATTTTAGGTAATAATATGCGTATATGATAAAAATTTATGTAAATACACAAAAGGTGTCTTACGGCAGAACTTACCTTAAAAGGATGATCTTTGATTATGAATTCAAGGAATAACTTCATTAAGCTACAAGTTTTGGATTTAAACAATTTTATTTATAAAATATATATAAATTTTTTAAAAATTAAATTTTTTGATGATAATTTAAAAATTAAATATATTAAAAATGTTAAAAAGTTTCATTTAATTCTAAAAAATAAATATTTTCGCTTTGTCTGGTGTAAATCATACAATAAAAATAAATGTTGATGTGGGCACACATGTCATTGAACAAATGTGGTCAATAGGAAGACAATAGGATTGGGAAAGTTGGTGTGGTTGGGGAGATATTATATCGTGACCATCTTCGTATTAACCATGGTCCAAATTAATACAAACCACATACTTTTTTTTTCATCTCATGCCATCGATCCACTGAAATGGACTTCTAAAAATTGTATTTAAAAATGTGATGTAGAAAAAATGAGTGGGAATTCATTTGTTAAAAAAATTTGACATAAATAACGACGATACAAATATTATAAATATTAATTTATTTGTACAAACAATAATTTATTTAGAGTTCACAAATATAGGGGTAAAATTTTGATACACATGCTGTGTAAAATTAATTTTACACAAATCTACATTCTTATACTATAAAACTCAAATCTTAAATTACTAACCCTAACTCATAAACCTCAAACTCTAAATTATAAACACAACCCTTAAATTTTAAACACTAAAACCTAAACCCCTAAACTATAAACCCTAAACTACAACCCTAACCCCTAAAACTAAAAGGCTTGTGTAAACTGTGTATTGAAGTTTTTTTTCAAATATATTACCTTCTGAAATTTATTATTTAAATCAGGGTAACATACACCAGCAGTCACTGAATTATCGTTTCTTGTCTATTTTGGTCATCTAATTATTTTTTCCAGCAAAAATGTCACTAACGTTATGTTTCGTTGCTATTTTGGTCACCGACCCTTAAAAACTTAAGGGTAATGCTGACGTAGATTTTTATTTTATTTTTTAATTTTCTATATCATTTTTCACTCTCCTCGTAAGCAATATATATTTTATAATATTTTTATTTAAACCAATAAAATGATGATTGTAACACCACAAACCCAAAAGTTACAATTGGGCCTCAAGCCCAACTCGAAGACATAAAATTTACCACTAGATTTAGCCCAAACACATCTTTTTCATAAAATTCATCAAGTTGAGTAATTGAAATAGATAAACATATTTAAAAGCGCTACATGGGAGCTCCATTTAAATACATAATTAAAAACATTTGACTCGTAATTTAAATCTCAAAATAGGAATTAAAATACACATAGGGTCCAACGAATACATTGCCCAAAAGTACTATACTCGGACAACAAGTCGATGTTGAGGTCCTACTCCGATGGTGCTCCCACCGATGCACGCCAACCTACTAACATGCGAACGAAAACAACAATTCTGAACATTAAGCTAAGTGGATACAGTTCCACTCAACCATGCTTCGTGCAAATCATAAATAAGAGTATGTAGCTAAAAGAATGATATCATGGCATAACATAACAACATTGATGCTACCTCTAGTCGCCTATGTAACACCCCCTTCTCGGTCTGATCGAGAACCGGGTCGGAAGGTGAAACCGACGATCAATACAGAAATCGGTACAATAAAATTTCATTTTATTATTAACATTTTCAACCATATCATACAACAAATCGTCATAATCAAATAACTCAGTCCAATTTACCCATATAAGCAATGATAATCATTCAAGGGCTAAATCACAACTGTTACGAGTTTAAAGGACCAATTTGTAATTTCGACAAACTAGGGGTCCTTCAATGCAATTGACTTTACCATATTGAAATTCAATCTATTAATATCCTACCTGCAAAATTTCATGCAATTAGGAGATCGTTATCTCGTTCAATTTAGCCTTACAACATTTAGTGACTAAACTGTGAAACTTATAATCTGTTTAATAAGCCTTTAACTAACTTAACTAACCCCGTATCGAAACACCCCAGGGCTGTTTCGAAACGGGTGAACGATGGTCAACTCCTGTTGACTTTACCCTCTAACCCGTATCGATACGGCATGCCCTGTATCGAAATGGGTTGACTTCCTTTGACTTTGACCCGTTTCGATACACTATAAACACGTATCAGAACGAGGGATTCCAGTGACAAAATGTTTCGAAACGGCCATAAACCGTTTCGATACACCCTATTCCTCAGGCCAAATTATGCTTACCTGTATCGAAACGCCATCACCTGTTTCGATACGGCCTGACCTGTAATGACAAATTTTTGCTAGTTTTTATTCGATTTAACCTACCGAGCAATGTCCAAATGCAACGAAAATTTACGCACAACATTTCAATGGTATAAAATAATAGCATGCCAAATTTTATGGTCATACGAATACGTTTACTATGTTTTTACCTTTTTGAGCTAAGTATGCAATTTTCAACCATTTTAAGCTAACCAAAAAGGCCATTTAGGGTCATTAACCTTATTACATCATAGCCATCACACATACACATCAAAATAGGCATAAATGACTAGTTCAACTAATTTGCCACCTTCCTAGGAGTTTATAAGTCAAAAACACATTACTTTGAGGCTTGTAGTGACTTATCTTGCCTTGACAATCCAATCCTCTGACACTCGATCTTTTAACCTGAAAATGAATGAGATGAGACACGTTAGACAAACTTTTCCTAGTGAGGTAGTCATAAACAATATGAACAATAATATATCGAATATCTACAATTGTGATCTCATGCTCATCAATATCAATGATATGCAACAATATACAATGTTTATCATATTCACTTCATTCTCAACCCTTTTATTGAATCAAGATAGTGGATACGTGAATTCCTACACCTTGCCAAATCAATGAATGGTTTAATCCCTCCGCCTCGCCAATATGACCAACACCAATACACATACCTCCGCCTCGCCAAATCAATATAGGCCGTAGCCTTAGGACCGTAGTCCACCCGTAGACTGAGCTCATGAATTCTATGACATGCCAATTTTATCCAATGTTTATTCAAATCCAAGGTTCCAATGTTCATATCCATTTCAATAATCAATAAGTATTCCAATGACCAATGATTTCAATATTATCAATGACAAATATAACTCATTACCAATATTTCATGATCCGATGACAATATCAATGTCCAATGATTTCTATACAATAGTTCGATGACAATGACTATATCAATAACAATGTTGAATGGCAATGTTCAATAACGATATCAATGACTATGTCCGATGTTCAATAACAACTTACCGACATTTACCATGGTGTTCGATTAATGATCCAATTCAATTTCTTCGATGTTAATATTAGCGATATAGTCTAAAACAACAATAAGAGATCCGGGAAGGCTTTTCGCCTAATCCCGAGACTACGACTACACTCACCTTGACAATCTGAAGCTTTCAAGGCTCTTAGATAACAATCCCCTTGTTCCTAGCTTTGGATGGAGACGATGGATGCTCTTTTTCAACGTCTTGAGCTAGAAAATCAATAGAAGACCATTAGAATCGATATTACGATATTAAAATCAATATGACAACATCAATATCTATATTTGATTTCAATATAAATGACAACGATGAGATATCCATGGATAGTCAAAAACCTAGCTTAAGATTAAGCTCGATATATCCATGGAATCCAACGATTGTTTGAGGATTATTGCTTACCCGAATGATAGAAACGATTCGATATCTAGAACAAAGAAAAAGCAAAGCTTAAAATTATCTCCAATGGAGGTGCTTACTTCAAGGAAGGAGATGAAGAAGATGAAGGTGTTTGCTTGAGAATTCTCGGGTAGGTCTCTATTTCCTTATTACTTTATTTTATCAATATGATTTTAGGCTATTTAGCTTTCCTTAAATTAAAGGAAATCTATCAGACAATCCCACGTAGGCAACATTTAATTGAGGAGGGGCTAATCGCAAGATTCGTCCCTCAACTCTCACCATACTATGGTTTTGCTCCATAACTTGCATTTTCTTCAATTTAGTCACTATAATGTGTTATGTACTTATTCAATAGGGCCTGATGGCAATATTTTAATTCAATTAGAGTCTGATATCAATAATTAACTAGCCGATACAATGTTTAGACTTCATCAATGTAAAAATTTCCGATCACTGGAACCCAATTCCGACTAGACTGGATTTCGGGGTGTTACAACTCCCCCCTCTTAAGAAAAATGCATCCTCGAATTTTACCTGAACCAAAGAGATGTGGATTGTAACACCCCCTTCCTGGCCTGGTCGAGAACCGGGTCGGAGCGTGTTACCGATGAGTGATTCGGTGATTGGTGCGATAAATTCCATTCTATTTTCAACACTTAATCAATATTACACCAAACAAAACATCGTCAATATACATTTGATCCAATTCATTCATAAGAAAGTCACGTCTAACCATTTAGGACCTATTTGTAACTTTTACAAGTTTTAGGGGCTAATCTATAAATTTGAAAAACTAAGGGCCCATCAATGTAATTGACTATACTATATTGAAATTCACTACTCAAATGTCATGTCTACAAAATTTCATTCATTTTGGAGATCATTAACCCATTCAATTTAACCTTACAATATTCAGTGACTAAATTGTGAAGCTAACAATCTGTTCAATGAGCCTTTAACTAACTTACCTAACCTCGTATCGAAACACCCTAAGCTGTTTTGAAACGGGTGGACATTGATCAACTTATGTTGACTTTTCCCTTTAGATCGTATCGATACAAGCTTGACTTGTATCGAATCAGATTGACCACCTTTGACTTTGACTCGTTTCGATACGCTATAAACCCGTATCGAAACGAGGGATTCTAGAGACGAAATGTTTCGAAACAACCATGGACCGTTCCGATACACCCTATTTCTCAGACCAATCTATGCTTACCCGTATCAAAACGCCATCACCCGTTTCGATACGGCCTGACATGTAATGACAGATTTTTGCTGGTTTTTATTCAATTTGACTTGTTGAACGATGTCCAAATGCAACAAAACTTTACACACAACATTTCAATGGTATAAACTACTATCATGCCAAATTTCATGATCATATGAACGCATTTACTATGTTTTTACCTTTTTGAGCTATGTATGCATATTCCATCCATTTTAAACTTCACCAAAAGGACATTTAGAGCTATATAACATAATACAACTTAGGCAATACACCAACACATCAAAATAGGCACAAATGACTAGTTCAACTACTTTTCCACCTTCCTAGGAGTTTATAAGTGAAAAACACATTACTTGAGGCTTGTAGTGACTTGTCTTGCCTAGCCAAATCCGATCTTCTGATAATTTATCTTTCAACCCGAAATGTATGAGACGAGACACGTTAGGCATACATTGCCTAGTGAGGTAGTCATAAACAATATGAACAACATTATATCAAATATCAATATGCATAATCTCATGCTTATCAATGTCAAACTATGCATCAGTATACAATGTTTAGGATTTTCATTTCATCATTAATCCTTGGATTTAATCAAGATAGTGGATACGCGAATTCCTACGCCTCGCAAAATCAATGAATGGTCTGATCCCTTCACCTCTCCAATATGACCAATATCAATACACATCCCTCCGCCTCGCCAAATCAATATAGGACGTAGCCTTAGGACCGTAGTCCACCCGTACACTGAGCTCATGAATTCTATGGCATGCCAATTGCATCTAATGTCTACTCAAATCCAAGGTTCCAATGTTCATATCCATTTCAATAATCAATAAGTATTCCAATGACCAATGATTTCAATGACAAATATAACTCCTTACCAATATTTCATGATCTGATGACAATATCAATGTCCAATGATTTCTATACAATAGTTCGATGACAATGACTATATCAATGACAATGTTGAATGGCAATGTTCAATAACGATATCAACGACTATGTCCGATGTTCAATAACAACTTACCGACATTTACCATGGTGTCCGATTAATGACAAACATATATGTATCTCATCTTCAATATATCATATTCCAATGTCAATATCAATGTGCAATGACTTCTATACAATAATACGATGACATTTACTATATCAATGACAATGCACAATGACGATATCAATGACTATATATGATGTTCAATAACAAACTTACCGACACTTACCAAAATGTCCGATTAACCATCTAATACAATTTATTCAACAACAATATTAGTGATGTAATTTAAATTATCAAATAATGATCCGGGAAGGCCTTTCGCCTAACCCGAGACTTTGACTACACTCATCAAATCAATCTGAAGCTTTCAAGGCTCTTGGATAATGATCCCCTTGTTCCTAGCTTGAGATGGAGACGGTGAAACCTCTTTCTCCACTCTTTGAGCTAGAATATCAATAGAAACTACTAGAATCGATATTTTGATATCAAAATCTATATTCGATTTCAATATAGATGACTACAATGAGATATCCATGGATAGTCATAACCCTAGCTTACGATTAAGCTCAATATATCAATGGAATCCAACTATTGTTTGAGGATTATTGCTTACCCGAAAGATAGCAATGATTCGGTATCGATAAAACGAAGAAATAGCAAAGCTTAAAATTCCTCCAATGGAGGTGTATGCTTGGAGGTAAGTAATGAAGATGACAAGGATGGAGAGGTGCTAGCTTTCTCTTGAAATCAGGTAAGCAAATTTTACTATTTCCTTCTTCTTTAATTAAGATAGCTTTCCTTCAATTGAAGGAAGCTCTCCCGGTGACTCCACGTGGGAAAATTATAAACGAAAAGGGGCTAATCACAAGATTAGTCCCTCATTTCTCATTCAACTATAGTTTTGACATCCCACTCACATTTTCTTCAATTTAGTCACTGTTTAGGTTCAATATTATTCAATAGAGTCCAATGATGATGTTTTAAGCTCAATTAGGGTTCGATATCAATAATTAACTAGTCGATTCAATATTTGGACTTTATCAATGTAGGATTTCTGATCATCGAAACTTAATTCTGACTAGAGCGGATTTTAGGGTGTTACATGGATATTGTTGTTTCATGGTCTCTTATGGTTCCCAAGTGGCTTCCTCAACGGTGTGGCTCCTCCAGAGCACTTTAACTAACGGTACAGTTTTGTTGCGAAGCCTCTTGACTTCTCTTGCAAGAATTTGAAACGGTTCCTCCTCGTAGGACATATTTGGCAGAAGTTCTACAGACTCAGACTCCACAATGTGCGAAGGATCATAACGATATTTCTTAAGTATCGATACCGTGAAAAACATCGTGGATCTTACTCAATTCTGAGGGTAGAAATAGCCGATATGCCACGGGGCCAACTCTTTCAATGACTTCAAAGGGTCCAATGAATCGGGGACTCAATTTTCCCTTTTTGCCAAATCTTAAAACCTTCTTCCACTATGATACTTTAAGGACGACTTTCTCACCAACTTCATACTCAATATCTCTTCTCTTAAGATTAGCATAAGCCTTTTGTCGATCAAAGGCAGCCCTTAAACGATCATGAATAATTGTGACCCGCTCTTCAGTCTCTCGAAGCAAGTTAGGGCCTAACATCTTGCCCTCGCCAAGCTCCGACCAACACAATGGAGTTCTACATCGCCTACCATACAATGCCTCATACGGGGCTATTTGGATTGATGCTTGGTAACTATTATTTTAGGCGAATTCGACAAGAGGTGGAGATTTCTCCCAAGTGCCTTCGAAGTCAATAATGCATGCTCGAATCATGTCTTCCAAGATCTGTATAGGAAGGTTCAATAACAATGCAATTTTATAAGGTTTCAATGAACAAGTTTCTCGATAATTTACCTGGATTACCCTTTCTGATTGGCCATCAGATTGAGGGTGAAAGGTTGTGCTAAGATTAACTCTGGCACCCAAAGCTCCTTGTAAGGTTCTCCAAAACTGAGATGCAAATTGGGGATCTCGATTGGAGATGATAGACTTAGGTACTCCGTGGAGTCGGATTACTTCCTTGATATACAAGTCAGCTAGTTTAGGGAGACCGTAGTCCATTCTAACCATTACAAAATGAGTTGACTTTTTGAATCAATCTACAATGACCCATATGGCATCATGCTTTGCGGGAGTTAACGGAAAACCACTAACAAAATCCATAGTGCTTTTTTCCCATTTCCATTTCAGTGGGTCAATAGGTTGTAATAGTCCAGTAGGAGCACAATATTCTGCCTTAACACGTTGACACATGAGACACTTAGAAATAAAATCAACTATGGCCTGCTTCATGCCCGACCACCAATAGAGTTCGCGCAGGTCTTTATACATTTTCACCGACCCGGGGTGAATAGAAAATGAACTCGAATGAGCTTCAAAAAGAATATCGGTGCGAAGAGATTCATCATTAGGCAGAAAGACTCGGTCATGGAAACACAAGAGTCCTTAAGAGCTAATTCTGAAGTCAGGGTTGTCCGATAACTTAGAGCCAATGGTTTGAAGCTCAAGATCTTGCTCTTGCAAATCCTTGATTCGTGAAACAATGGTAGACTGAACTTAAAGTTCAGCTACAAGGAAACGATGTTTCCAAAGTCGAAAGTGAGCGTTAATTGCTCGAAGGGCTACAATATAACAATGTTACAATGAGTTAATGTACTACATAATACATATAACTCCAAATTCATTGTCAATGATTACCATGCAAAGGTTTGCGGCTGAGTGCATCAGCTACAACGTTAGCCTTGCCCGGATGGTAATCAATGACAAGATCGTAATCTTTAAGGAGTTTCATCCACCTCCGTTGCCGAAGATTCAACTCCTTTTGAGTCAATAGGTACTTATGGCTCTTATGATCGGTGAAAAGGTAACATTTTTCTCCACATAGATAATGTCTCCAGATTTTCAATGCGAAGACAACTACAGCCAATTCAAGGTTGTGGGTAGGATAATTCATTTCGTGTGTCTTGAGTTGTCTCGAAGCATAAGTGATAACCTTGACTTCTTGCATCAATACACATCCTAACTCGAGATGCGATGCAGCACTGTAAACTGTGTAGTCCCTTCCATACTCGGGTTGGGTTAGGACAGATGCATGGGTCAAAACTTGTTTCAACTGATAATAGCCAGCAAGCCCAAGGAAGCTTCTGACTTCACCAATGTTCTTCGGTGGATGCCAAACTACTATAGCTTGGATTTTCTTTGGGTCCACTTGAATACCCGAAGCCGACACGATATGCCCTAGAAAGGCAACTTTGGTGAGCTAGAACTCACACTTAGAGAACTTCGCGTACAACTGCTTCTCTTTCAAGGTCTGAAGCACTATATGAAGATGATCTCGATGTTATGCTTTGTTCTTAGAGTATATCAATATGTCGTTTATAAACACCACTACGAACTTGTCAAGATAGAGCCGAAAGACCCGATTCATCAAATATATAAAAGCTTACAGTGCGTTGGTTAACCCAAAAGGCATCACCAAGAATTCGTAGTGTCCATACCCTGTACGGAAGGCAGTCTTTGGTACATCACACTCTTTAACTCTCATTTGATAATAGCCCGACCTTAAATCAATCTTGGAAAACACAGAGGCATCCTTTAATTGATCGAACATGTCGTCTATTCTAGAAAATGGATATTTATTCTTGATGGTTACTTTATTCAATTGTCAGTAGTCAATACACAATCGCATAGAACCATCTTTCTTCTTGACGTAGAGAACCGGAGCTCCCCAAGGCGAAGAGCTTGGTTGAATGAAACCTCTGTTTAATAAGTCTTGAATATGAGTCTTTAATTCTTTTAATTCCATGGCTACCATGTAGTATGGTGCGATGGAAACGGGAGCAGTCTCAGGTTGCACCTCGATGCCAAACTCCACTTCACGGTTAGGGGTAAACCCGGAAGTTCATCAAGGAAGACATCAGGAAATTCACATACGGTGTCAATGTCTTGCAGTTGATGTTCTCCTATGGGTTCCAATGTCGAAGCATAAAATGATGGATTCCTTGCATTCATCCATACAACACTTTCTTTACCCAAACCTCGAAGATACAATTTCCTCTTACAACAATCTACCCAGGCTTGATGCTCACTAAGCCAATATAAACCTAGGATAACATCAAATTCAGGGATCGATAAAACCAACAAATTGAATAGAAAAGGAATTCCTTGGATCATCATAGGGCAATTCTTACACACTACTCGTACAGTGACACAATCTCCTAGGGGATTGGTTACAGAAATTCTTGGTGCTATTGGTTCAGAAGACATATTATACTTCTTAACTACAATGATGCTTATAAAAGAATGAGTAGAACCAGGGTCAATCAATGCATATAAAGAATGTGAATATAACTCGATGGTACCTACAATAACATTAGGTTCATCCTCTTCTTCTCTGCTCCTCACATGATACATTTGGGCATGAGCTTTTGAATCTTGTTTTCCAAAGGGTTTCCCTAGACGACCCGATCGTCCAAAAGTTCCCAATGATCCTTACCTCGATCCTTTACCTCGAAAAGATTGAGCAGGAGAATCAACAGTAGTCGGTCTAGCGATAGATTTAGTTGCATTTGAAGGACAGTCGCGTATAAAGTGACCCTGCTCACCACATTAGTAACAGGCTCCAGACTGCTTACGACATTGACCTGCTAGGTGCCTATTCTGACAATAATTGCAGAGTGGGTGCCGGTTACCTCGATTCGAACCTCCAGTGTTGTCAACGAATGTGGCTTTAGCAAAAGACTGCGTCACAGACTGAGGTCTCTCGATGTTCCCAGAACGGGAGGGGCTGTGGATAGATATTCTGTTTGGGGCCTTGATATATCCCCTTCTTGTTCCATCTCGGAGTTCGAGAATCATCTTTGAACCTCTTCTCGGACTTCCCAGACCCATCAGCTCGTTGGGCTCTCTATGCAGCTTCGGTGGCCTTAACCCAATTCACCAGATCTTGAAAATCAGAAATGCCTAATGCAGTAAACATTGGGCGTAGCTCATCATTGAGCCCTGCAATGAACATCTAGCACTTTTCTTCCTCCTTCTTTATATATTTCGCACCATAACGACAGTACTTGCAGAAATCATGAATATATTGTTCAAGCGGTCGTCCACCTTGTTTGAGATGGAGGAAGATGCTTTGTCTTTCGGCAATGTAACTTCACTGATATATTTCTTGCGGAATTCTTTAAGGAAGAACACCCAAGTCACTGTATCTTCAGAAACTGTTAAAATGGTAGTTTCCCACCAGTGGAGTGCCACATCAGTCAGCAAAGCGATGGCACACTCAAGCTTATGCTCATCCGAGCACTGAAGTTTCTTATTCAGAATTCGCAAGGTGTTATCCAACCAGTACTCAACAACCTCAGGATTATCATCATCTTGTCCAGTGAAGATATAAGCTCGATACTATGAGAGCTTATCGATAGGTGCTCGATGTGTTAAATGATAGGGGCGATAGGTTGCACAACTTGCTCGACCCTCATAGCAGTCATAAACTGCTTGAACATGTCAGCCATGTTCTTATAACACTTGGCCTGAGCGGTATTTGCTACAGGCTCGGTACCCTGAACATGAGGGTCATATGGTTGCAGTGGGTTCTGAGGATTTCCTCCTCTAATCTCCTCGCCATGTGTCGAGGAGCCAGTAGCGAGCTCGTCTATGTGAGCTTCATTAGTGTCAGACATATCTATACAAAAGATCGGATTAGTCGACAAGTCACAATATACACAATATAAAACTCCTATGTGGCAAAGTAACACAATAGCAATACAAAAAGCTTCAGTTTAGTCTTAGAATCGACTAAACTCTAGCTCTGATACCACAAATGTAACACCCCCTTCCCAATTCTCGATCAGACCGGGAAGGGGTGTTATAGCCTAAACACATAGCATCAAGAGAACAAGGCTTCTCAACCATGACCCTAACCCAAAATAAATAAACATATTTATATGTGGGTGACGCACGCGTCCACAAAGCATCAAGATTGTACACTCCGAGTGAGGCTCGCGACCACAAAGCATCAGGATCGTACACTCATGGGGTGAGGCCCGTGTCTACAAAGCATTGAGATCCTACACCCATGGTCGAGATCTCTCATCAAGCATCTTCAAATAAGGCCCGTGTCCATAAAGCATTGGGATCCTCCATTCGGGAGTCTTCAACTATGATGTTGCAACACATTTTAACTCTCATTGGATATTTGGATCCCACCAACAAGTTACCCAACCAAACAGTGCCTTTACATGGCACACCACATTTATTCGATCCACCAAAGATCCTTATAGCAAAATACAGAAAAGTCACAAAGGTTTAATTAAGTTAGTACTCATTATAATCGTATATGTGTTTAATTTCTCGATTTCTCAGTTTTACTATTCATTTTACCCCATTAGAGACTCATTGGGCTCTAGTCCATGAATTATAGGTCTTTAGAACTCAGATCATAATTTTCGGGCAGATTGCCCAGTGAGTAATGATACCTACTTACAACTATCGATACGCTCTAGTGGGTACCGATAACCACTTACTTGTATCCATACCTGACTTATCTCGAAAGGGGTTTAATTCATCACCCTATATTGATACACGGGGACGTGTACCGATATCCCCCAAGGTGTACTGATACACTTCGAAGCGTACCAATACTAAATTTGGCTACTGGAATTTGGGTGGAACAAAGGTTATCGATACACCTTTCAATTTTTACTTCGTTTCAGAAAATTTTAACAAAAGGTACAGATACATATTCAATTTGTATCAGTACTGAACCTAAAAATCAGTTTCTAGGGTTTGTAATTCACTCCCAACAGCCCCAAACCTGCATGGTATAACCCCAAATCGTGCCTACAAGTTATGGAGGGTAGTTTAGGTGGTTATGTACCATTTTTACATCACTATAACACCAAATACGAATTTAGCCATTAAAGGGGTTCAAGCTCTTAAACAATCAAAACATATCAAACCAAGCAACAAGCAAACTAATTTTATGATTTCCAAGAAACAAAGGAGTTAGTAGTGTACTAACCTTGAATTAGAACTGAGAGATGCCTCTCCAACCCTTTTCACTACAACCAAGTGTTGTAAAATGGATTACAACATTAATAAAGGGAAAATCCGAGTGAAAAGGAAGAATCTAACAGCTAGGAATGTGATTAAAACTCCATTCTCGTTCATCCTCTCAAACCCCCACTAAAACTCATCTTCCTCCAAACTTGATGATCCTTACCTTGAAATGTAGATCCTTGAATTCTAAACAACTTGTCTAACACTCAAAATCTGAGATTCTCACTCTAAAACACAAAGATCCAACCTTTCACTTTGAGGTGAAAGCAAGAAGGTGAGGGTGGATAAAGGTAGAAGACAAAAGGGACAATGGTGAGCTCATTCTCTTGCTTTTCTAAAGAGAATCAATGTGCTACCCTCCCCTCCCATCTTCAAAAAGGGGAGAAGTTACTTCCCTATTCTCCCATAGACATTCTAACCCAACAGCTAACCAAGAACCAAGACCAAAACCAATAATTAGCCCACTAAAGCTCCCAAGGGCCCATACTTTGATTAAAAACCGACCCTCGAATTCTAAAGTTCGGGTCGTTATAATGACACGTGTCACCACCTATTGGTGAAATAAACGAAAGGAAAAATCAACTCCTCATTGGAACCGACAGGAATCGAACCAAATTCCCCTTGGATAAGAATGCAAGGCTTAACCACCAAGGTAACCTTGGAAGCTTGCTATTATCTAACTACAAATATATTTATTTCATGGTTCTGGAAACTATTGTTGCAGAACAAAGACATATTTGATCATCCACACTTTTTAAAAGGTAGTTTTGGCATACATTATTATGTTCAGGAAATGATAATGGATGAGGGAATTCTAATATGTTTGATGCTTGTTTTACATGCAGAAATTTTACAATGTTACTTTATGCCTAGCTTATCAGTGTTTTGGAGTTGTATATGGTGATTTGAGTAGTTCACCAGTCTATGTTTACAAAAGCATGTTTTCAGGGAGGTTAAGACTTCACGAGGATGATGATGAAATCTTTGGGGTACTGTCTTTGGTTTTCTAGACTTTGACTCTAATCCCTATATGTAAGCACATTATATTTGTGTTAGGGGCAGTTGATAAGGTGAAGGTGTTTTCAAAGACCTGCATATTTTATTACCTTGTTTATTGAGAAAACATTATCTACATTTTGTAATGATTTCCTGAATGAGGCATCGTTCATGTAGGTGGAACCTTTACTTTACATTCATTGTTTTTCCGGTGTTCAAAGTTTGGTCTTTTGAGTGTTTCCAATGCACCCGATGATGATATATGATCTGCCTATAACTATGGATCACCCAGGAAGAAGACTGTAGCTACTTCTATTTTAAAATAGTTTTGTTGACGGTTGAAGTGAACAAGTGTCGAAAAAGGTGGTCTGATGGTGGTTTTTACAGTGGTTGTGAGTCCGAACTTGGGCGTCGTCTTAGAAGAATGGTGTTGGTAGTCTCTTAGTGGAAGATCTTGTGCTTTTCCTTGTTGAATGGGTTCTTATATACTGTCCAGTCATGTGTCATGACAAGGTAGTCGTGGCGTTGTGATTGGACTAGCTATGACTTGACGTCCTAGGTTTGCTTAGTCATTAGTAGCGATTATGTGTGCTGACATGTGGTCTCTGAACATCGTTCGCAACTTGCTTACTTATCGCAGGTTCCTCTCACTTGTTCGCCTATGTGGGGCTTCGCATGGGTAGATTACTGTTGTTGGCCCACAATATGTGTTCGCAGGTTGTGACTCCTTGACACATAGCGACGAGTGTTCGCTGGTACTAAGAAGTCCTTTGATAAGTATCATAGTTCTCGGATCGTGCTGCTTCTACTTGTGCTGTTGGGGACTAGCATGGTTGTTGGTGAAATCCTAACCCCAGCAATGTTTGGTATCTTCTCTCTCTGAATAACTACAATTTCCATATTTGTATTTATATTAAAAAAAAGACTTTCTGAAGGGGATTGGACATTTCTAAACTCCAAACAGTAGCAATAATTTTCAAAAGCATGAGATAAATATATTTGTAGTTAGATTATAACAAACTTTCAAGCTAAGCTTGGTGGTTAAGTCTTTTATAAAATAACACATATATTACTTACGAAGAGAGAGGAAAATGACATGGAAATTTTAAAAAATAAAATAAAAATCCACGTTAGCATAATCGTTAAGTTTTTTAACGGCCGATGACCAAAATATGAACGAAACATAACGTTAGTGACGTTTTTGTTAAAAAAAAGTTCAATGACCAAGGAAAGAAATCATAGTTCGGTGACCGTTGGTGTAGTTTACCCTTAAATCTATTATATTTTTGTGGATGATAAATTTAAATATTTAATATCCAAAATTAATTTACTTTGCAATGGACATTCAAGCCTATTATTAGGTTTTTTTAAACGTATTTCAGTTTTTTAATTGTTAAATTTTGAATGTTTTACTTATTAGGATATTTGACGGATAAAATAATTAGGGGTGGGAATTGGTCAGTTCGGGGACGGTTTTGTTGGAAAACGTCGGTACACCCCATGGCGCAACAGAAAAAATTATCCGGCGAATTTCGCCAGTGATCCATGTACAAGGGACGAATTCGGGGTGATTAGAGATGAAATATCACCTTAATAAATCTGGTATCTTGGTATCTCTAGGGAGTTAGGATAAACCAAATTAAAACTGTGTCGTCACAATAGTGCTTCGACCTCAACGCAGTCCACCCAAACAAAAACGAACAATATTTTCTCTTCTCTAACTATTAGAGAGGTTTTCCGAAAGGGCATGCATACATTGGCTGCTAGATCTTATGCCTTTATATAGCATTCAAAAACCTAATTCTAATTAAATTCGGATTCATTAAATATACAATATATTTAACCGTATATAATTAAATATGTAGAATCTAATTCTACTTTAACTCGAATTCATTAAATATAAAATCTATTTAACTGAATACAATTAAATATGTAGAATCTGATTCTACTTTAATTAGGTTTCTTTAAGGATAGATATATATATTTTAATAGTGTTTGATCATTACAATAATTATCTAATTTTTGAAATATATATAAACGAGATTATCTATAATTACAATAATTATAATAATTTCGTCTTTAATAATTATTACGTGTACAATAAGTTTGTACACATGATATCTAGTCGATATTTTTTTGTTTCAATCATAGGGTGTGACCCTTGTAGGTTCATGTAACATTAGTAGTAATATCTAGAACAATTCTAATATTACAAACAATGAGTGGCATCTAGCAATACATCATTGCTACCTAAGTTACATGAAGTCGTGGTTCGACTTTACCTTTTTCCGTGAGTAACTTCTTTTATGTATTACATCATTTTGTCTTTATATCAAGATCGAACACAAGTCGTGGATTAGTCACACTTGTATAGTCCATCTAATATTTCTTGATATCTTGAGTAGACTATGATAAACGAATAACTATGTTATCTCATACCAATTTATTCGAGCATGGCCATACATTTTCTAGTCTCACTCAATCAAGTGGCCTACGATATTAAACCTATCATGTAGGAGGGGCAAATCCTATCTTGATCAACCATATTTCGCTATATCAAGTGTGACATATCCAATATCAGTCTTTATAGTGTAGTCTGTTACAACACACGTTTGATTACATCAAAATATGTCACTCTCGATATTGAAATAATGATGATCTCAAGTCTGAGGATCATACATTTGGTTATCACCATGAGCAATGTTGTGACCGTCACATAATAATCCAAGAACATGCTCATAACGGGTCAGTCTAGTATGTCGTTCTCTAACACATACTTATGTATTGATTTTTACATCTCTATGTCAATAACAACACTTTGTTATCAATCAACTACATATTAGTCTTAATATATTATTGTTGCCCACGCCCACAATAATTCTCGACTAAAGACATTCAAGAATAACTATATTATTCTAGGGACTTTATTATAATTTAGTTTATTTATATATGCACAGAATGAGACTGAAATAATAGTAATGGTTTTATTAATAAACAAGATAAAATAAGTATGTCTTTTACAATCATCCCATAATTGGTCTTTGGGCATACTCCAACAATCTCTCACTAGCACTAAGACCAATCATTCATGTATCTAATACCAAGAGACTTAGTGTGACGTTCATGCTTCTGCTGTGTCGGAGGCTTTGTCAGTGGATCGACGACAATGCCATCCGTTGGTACTCGGCATATTTTTACATCTCCTCGATCAATGGTTTCACGAATAAGATGGTAACGCCTAAGTATGTGTTTGGATCGCTAGTGAGATCTAGGTTCTTTTTCTTGTGCGATGGCTTCGTTGTTTTCACAACGTAGATCTATAGCATTTGATATGCTAGGCATGACCCCTAGTTCATATATGAACTTTTGATCCAAGCAACCTCTTTTACAGCATCGCTTGCTGCAATATACTCGGCTTTTATTGTAGAATCTGCTATTGTAACTTGCTTTGAACTTTTTCAGCTTACAACACCTCCATTAAGGAAAAACACAAAACCCGATTGCGATCGAGAATCATCCTTATCAGTTTGGAAGCTTGCGTCAGTATAACCTTTTATACTTGGTTCTTCCTCACCTCCATACATAAGGAATGTATCCTTAGTTCTTCTTAAGTACTTAAAGATGTTTTTTACTGTAACCCAATGACCTTCACCATGATCTACTTGGTATCGACTTGTCATACTTAGTGCATATGATACATCCGGACATGTACATAGCATGGCATATATGATAGAACCAATGTCGAAGTATATAGAATCTTACTCATGTGTTCTCTCTTTGAAGGACACATTTTCTTCGAGAGTGAAATACCATGTCTCATAGGTGAGAATCCTCTTTTAGATTCTTTCATACTAAATCTTTTTAGTACTTTGTCTATGTATGTATTTTGACTTAGTCCTAGGAGTCGTCTTGATTTATCTCTATAAATCTTGACTCCTAATATGTAGGTTGCTTCACCCAAGTTATTCATAGAAAAACATTTTCATAACCAAGTCTTTACAGATTGTAAGGTAGGTATGTTATTTCCTATTATTAGTATGCCATCCACATACAAAACCAAGAATGTAACAGTCCTCCCACTAGTTTTCTTGAAAACACATGGCTCATCTTTATTTTTAATGAAACCAAACTCTTTGATTGCCTCATTAAAACGAAGATTCCAACTTCGAGAAGCTTGCTTCAATCCATAAATGGATCTTTGTAGTTTGCATACTTTAGGGCATCTTTTGGATCAACAAAACTCTTAGGTTATGTCATGTACATATCCTCATCTAATTTTCCATTAAGGAAAGCGGTTTTGACATCCATTTGCCAGATTTCATAATCGTAATACGCAGCTATTGCAAGTAATATCCATATAGATTTAAACATAGCAACGGGCGAAAAAGTTTCATCATACTCTATACCATGAATTTGACGAAATCCTTTAGCGACTAATCGCCCTTTGTATGTTTGTACAGTGCCATCCATGTCGGTTTCCTTTTGAAAACCCATTTGCACCCTATGGGCTTAACCCCTCCGGGTGGGTCGACCAAAGTCCATACTTGGTTTTCTGACATGGAATCCATCTCGGATTTCATGGCTTCTAGACATTTCTCAGAGTCTGGGCTCTCCACTACTTCTTGATAAGTCTTGGGTTCATCTTGGTCTATGAGAAGAACGTCTCCATGCAATGTGACAAGAAATCTATATTCCTCAGGCGCATTGCATTCTCTCATAGATCTTCGCAGTGGTTGTGTTTTAAGAACGGTTGGATGTTCCTCAACTATTTGTGGAACTAGTGGTTGTTCAATCTCTGGTTTAGTGATATGTGGTTGATCTTGAATTTCTTCAAGTTTAATATTTCTCTCATTTCCCTTTTCGAGAATAAATTCTCTTTCGAGAAAGACTTCTGTTCGAGCAACAAACACTTTGTTCTCAGATGGATTGAAGAAATGTTATCCTTTAGTTTCTTTAGGATACCCTACAAAATTACATTTATGAGATTTGGGTTCGATTTTTGTAGACATTTGATGTTTAACATAAACTTCACATCCCCAAATTTTCATAAAAGACATACTAGGACGCTTCCTAATCCACATCTCATATGGTGTCTTTTGAACTGATTTAGACAGAACACAATTTAGTGTGAAAGCAGATGTTTCTAGCGCATGTCCCCGAAAAGAAGTTGGAAGATCATCATGACTCATCATTGATCGAACCATGTCTAACAATGTTTGATTAGAATCATTTATTTTTTATTTTTTCGTATTTATGTTATATACGAAGTTGTCTTGATCTAAGATATAGATGTCATTGATTAATTGAGCTGTGCCATAAAAAACTTTATTGAGGGAAAAAGAACAAATATTATTCTTAATGATAATCTTAAAACCAATCTTGTCCAAACAAGAAATTGAAATAATGTTTTTAGTCAAACTAGGTACGAAATAACAATCCTCTAAATCTAAAACAAGTCCACTAGGTAATGACAAAGTATATGTTCCTATAACTAATGCAGCAAGTCTTGCTCCATTTCTCACTCGTAGGTCCATATCTCCTTTTGCCAATTTTCTACTCCTTTTTAGTCCCTGTACAGAAGTACAAATGTGTGAGCCACAACCGGTATCTAATACCCAAGAAGTAGAAGTTGATATATTAATACCAATAACATAAATACCTGATTTGGACTGTCCATTTTCTCTTGCCTTCTTGATGTCCTAAAGATAGACAAGGCAATTTATCTTCTAATGTCCAACATTGTTGCAATGGAAACACTTTCCTTCTTTTGCAACTCCTCCTTTGGGTTTCAATGCAGCTTTTCTTGTAGAATGAGTAGAAAACTGAATACTTTTTTTGTTATTCGATGATTTAGAAATATACAACATGAGACTTTTTATAGAGTCACGTAGGAGTTCAACTAGGATAAAGATTCCTAGAACTACAAAACTTCTAACTCTATACAAGGCTTAGGACTCTTTAGGAGTTTTAATCCTAATCTATTTACATAAAACAATAATTACATATAATAACAAACTCCTAAGAGTTTAATCCTAATCCAAATACAAGCGCAATATCCTACACTCCCCCTCAAGCTGGTGAGTATACATTGTATAGTCCCAGCTTGGATAAAAAGTCATCAAAAATTGTTTTGGATAAGGCCTTTGTGGGAATGTCAGCTAGTTGGCCTCCTGTGGGGATATATGACAAAGTAGCTATCCCATTGACGATTTTTTCTGCAATAAAATGCTTGTCTATCTCAACATGTTTTGTTCGATCATGTTGAACTGGATTCTTTGCAATCTGAATGGCTGATTGATTATCACACAAAACCTCGAACTTGTCTTCTTGATTAGTGTGTAATTCCTTAAGCAACTTGAGTAGCGAAATTCCTTCACACATTCCTAGAGCCAAAGCTCTAAATTCTGCTTCAGCACTGCTTCTGGATACCACCGATTGCTTCTTGCTTCTCCAAGTCACAAGATTTCCCCAAACAAATGCACAGTACCCACTTGTCGATCTTATGTCAGTTAGTTCTCCTGCCCAACTTGAGTCTGTAAAGATTCTTACAGTTCTACCCTGTGTCTTTTTAAACAGTAAACCATGTCTAGGAGTTTTCTTCAAGTGCCTGAGGATTCTGTTAGCTGCTGCCATGTGTTCTTCATTAGGATTCATCATATGCTGACTAATCACATTGACTGGAAACGTAATGTTTGGCCTCGTCAAGGATAGATAGATTAGTTTTCCCACTAATCTTTGGAATCTCTCTTTGTCAACTAAAGTGCCTATTTCCTTAGTGAATTTCAAGCCGACTTCCATTGGTGTATCTGCTGGTTTACACCCGAGCATCCCTGCTTCATTAAGCAAATCAAGGACATACTTTCTTTGATTAATCACCAACCCTTCACTTGATCTAGCAACCTTCATTCCGAGGAAGTATCGAAGTTGTCCCAAATCCTTTGTTTCAAATTCTCTATGTAGAAGGTTTTTCAAGCACCCGATTTCCTCCTCATCATCTCCTGTCACAATTATGTCATCTACATAGACAATTAAGATAACTCTTTTGTTTTCTGAGGTTACCTTAATGAAGAGAGTGTGATCCGCCAATGATTGCTTGTATCCATCTTTCAGAATAGCTTTGGTGAATCTGTCGAACCAAGCTCGAGGTGATTGTTTCAGACCATAAAGTGACATGTTGAGCTTACAAACTTTCTGATCTCTTTCAATCGATCTTAGACCATGTGGAATCTTCATATAAACCACTTCCTCTAACTTTCCATTAAGGAATGCATTCTCCACATCAAGTTGGTGAAGCTTCCAATCAGAATTGGCAGCTAAACTTAGTAATACCCGAACAGTGTTAAGTTTTGCCACTGGAGCAAAGGTTTTTGTGTAGTCGATCCCATAGGTCTATGTATAACCTTTAGCCACAAGCCTCGCTTTGTATCTCTGGACACTACCATCAGAGTTATATTTCACAGCAAAAACCCACTTACAACCAATAGGTTTTTTACCTTGGGGAAGATCAATTATTGTCCAGATACCATTCTTCTCAAGAGCACTGATTTCTTCTTCGACAGGCTTTCTCCACTTGGGATGCTTTAAAGCTTCATCAACTGTGGAAGGAATATGCTCTTTATCTAAGCTTGTTGTAAAGGCTTTAAAGGATGGCTTCAATGAACTGTATCCAGCAAATTTCTGAATAGGATGTTTAGTGCACTTTCTAACCCCTTTTCTAATAGCAATAGGAAAATCATCAAGATTAGGGATAGTAGGCTCACTGATTATATTACCTTCCTCCTCCATATTGGCAGATGAACTCAAATCCAACTCACGACAAGTGTCAGATTGCAAAATAACCTCTGGTATAGTTTTCTTTTTCCTTATATAGGTCAAAATTTGTTTAGGAGGAGGAGTAGGTGTTTTCGAAAAGTTTTGAGGAGTTTTAGAAGGAGTGAATGTGTTTCGAATAGGTGTAGGTGTTTTGGAAGGAGATGGTAAAGGAGATATAGGTTCGGATAAAGGTAAAGTAGTGGATTCAAAATCTGGTGGCATAGAAATATTGGGAGAGATTGCATGAGGGTGAGGAGAAGGCTGAAAATCATCCCAAGTCTCCCCTTGAATTGTAGCCTGAGGAAAGGAAGGGTCCTGCTCAAAAAATGTAAGATCCATAGTAACAAAAAATCTGTGAAAAGGAGGATGATAGCATTTATAGCCCTTCTTGAGTGAAGAATAACCAACTAGTATACACTTCAATGATATAGGATCTAACTTGGACTTATTAGGGGATAAATTATGAATAAAGACAGTACAACCAAATATTTTAAGAGGTAAAATAGAAGAGATAGGCTTAAAATGTGGATAACTCTCCAGGAAGACAGATTGAGGTGTCTGAAATTTCAAAACCTTACAAGGCGTGCGATTGATCAAATATGTGGCGTTTAACAAGGCCTCACCCCACAAGTATTTAGGGACATTACTAGTAAATAAAAGAGAACGAGCAACTTCAAGGAGGTGTCTGTTTTTTCTTTCTGCAATTTCGTTTTGTTGTGGAGTATCAACACAAGAACTAAGTTGAACTATTCCCTGCTTTTGAAAAAATGCACTCAAAGACTTAGCAAAAAATTCACTCATATTATCATACTTAAACAGTTGAATTTTGGTTTGGAATTGAGTAAGAACCATGTTATAAAACCTCTCAAAAACCCTCGCAGTTTCAAACTTTTCTTTCATTAAATAAGTCCAAGTAATCCTACTATGATCATCAATAAAGGTAATAAACCACTTACTACCATCAACATTCTTCACCCGAGAAGGACCCCAAATATCACTGTGAATCAAAGAAAAAGGGTGAGATGGTTTATAAGGAGATGGAAGATAAGATGTTTTAGTTTGTTTAGCAAGAGGGCAAATATGGCATTTAAATAAACTTGGCTTTTTATTGATAAACAAAGATGGATATAACTTTGACAGATATTGAAAATTAGGGTGACCTAACCTAAAATGCCATAATAACACATCATCATATTGTTCTAAAGCAGTAAAGGAGGAAAGAGAGAAAGAGGTGCAAGGTGATGGAGAGCTATGGAGAGCATAAAGACCATTGTGCAAACTGGCAGTGTCGATTGTCTTTTTTGAGTCCATAGCTTGTAAAATACAACCAGAGTCATTAAAACTTGCAGAATACTTCAAGGTTTTCGAAAGCTTGCTAACATAGATAAGATTGCAGGAAAGATTTGGTACAAAGAGAACACCATCTAGCACCAAATTGGAATTAATAATAATAGAACCAAAAGCCGCAATTTGTGAGAGAGAACCATCAGCAGTTTTAATTGATCTACCCGAAGAGGAGGCTGAGTAATTGAGAAATAAATCTTTGTTACCAGTCATGTGGTCGGTAGCCCCATAGTCGATGATCCAAGTTGGATTGAGCTGTGTAGACAATAAAGCTGTTGGGAAGGAGGTACCTGCAGGTTCTTTTATGGCCAGTTTCATTTCAGTAGTTCTTGCCAACTTGAGTCGTCAGAACCAGAAATAAGTCCTGATGAAGATGTGATATCGATGGTTGAAGAAGTAGCCATCGAGCAGGAGGTTTTTCTGGTGATTTGTTTTGATTTGGAAGTCGACTATGGTTGAGTAATCGAAACCCCAGCTGATACCATGTAGAATGAGTAGAAAACAGAATACTTTTTCTGTTATTCGATGATTTATAAAGATACAACATGAAACTCTTTTATAGAGTCACGTAGGAGTTCAACTATGACTCTTTAGGAGTTTTAATCCTAATCTATTTACATAAAATAGCAATTACATATAATAACAAACTCCTAAGAGTTTAATCTTAATCCAAATACAAGCACAATATCCTACATTTCCTTTGTTCGACTTTGGCTTTGCCTTGGTGTTGGGCTTTCCTTTTCTGTTATCCTTTCGGACCATTAGAATAGGTTTGCAACCAACCTTTTTCATGTTATTTTCTGTTGTTCTTAACAGACCAAGCAATTGGGGCAACGATTTGTTAATTTCATTCATATTGAAATTAAGAACAAATTGATTAAAACTATTCAGCAATGATTGTAGAATAACATCAGTAGCCAATTCAACACTTAGAGGGAAGCCTAATTTTTCAAGGGTCTGAATATACCTTATCATTTTGAGAACATGAGTTCCCACTGGGGTTCCATCCAACATTTTGCATTGAAACAAAGCTTTAGAGGTCTCATACCTCTCTTGACGGGCTTGCCCCTCATATAATTCTTTGATATTTTTAACCATCTCATAGGGAACCATGTCCTCATGTTACTTCTGAAGCTCAGAGGTCATGGTCGCAAGCTTCAAGCATCCAACATCTACCATGTCATTTGAGTATTTCTCAAAGGCTTCTCTTTCATCTTTGGAGGCATCATCCGCTAGCCTTTTAGGGACAAGTTCTTCGATGATTTGCAGTTTCTGTTCTTGCTTAAGGACAATCTTTAAGTTACGAAACCAATCAAGGAAGTTTAAGACATTTAATTTGTCTTTCTCTAGGACGGGTCGCAATGATAATGTGTTTGAGTTTGCCATAAAGTTTACAATGATGAAATATGATTTGTAAGTACCTTTTATCATGTTTATAAAGAAATTACATTCTCACTATTAAAACCCTCAAAATTGAAAAACTTACTATAAGTATTTCTAGTGGGTAAGGATCTGTATTTTATTACATCCTAGGTCATCTTTGGCTTTACTCCTAGAATTTAATTATTTAGGTAAGCAACACTTGCTAATTACATCTCATGTAACTCCTATATTTGGTGAACAACTATTTGTTCAAAACAAAAGTTCATGTGGTATAATAGAAAGCACAATAATGAACAATGCACCAGGTAGGTAACTTATGAGAAGAGAGGTGGTGTACTGGGCACGCTTAAAAACCAAGTCTTTCAAAGAACCAATCCTAGACATTCACTTTCGTATTGTATTTCAATTGCAAAGTCCTTGAATAATCATTAGTCTTTAGGTTTTTAATCTTATTAGAACAACCTAGTTTAACCAATATTACTACCATTGGATATCACTTGTTTATTCTTTGTGTTTAACCAAGATAGATCTAAGTATTTTGCTTTGGCAAAACCTACATAGTACCGATCGAGGTTTTAACGAGGGTTAATATTGGATGACTAATTTTATTAATTATGGAGGGTTTTTTGTTATATTAATCTCACCATTCTATTATGATTTAAGCGGTTACCATCATGTTAAAAAAATACATTGTATCACATACACGTAAAGCAATAAATATAAATGCAATGGTTATAGCCCTTAAAACTAAGGTGGCCCATCCCAAGCCAATGGGAGAACCAAAATTACTAAAGATAGAATTTGCTTCTCAAGCACCTAATCCACCTTTGACCGACCCATCATTATGCTCCTATGGTCCACGTTTTCTCCGCAAATATTACAATTTTTCAAAAACTCGTTTTTCATACAAGGGAGTAAGATGAGAAGAGAATTACAATAGAAGAAAGATAGACACGACACGTAGGCCATATTTATTTAAAACCAAAATAAAATGGCTATTGGGCTATAACCATGCATTTCAAACACCGTGCAAAACATCGAACAATTTATTATTGAGGTCTTGACAGATTGTACCTACGCAGGGGTCAAGGGGCATAGCCCCTTGCGGGGGTCCGAAAAGAATGCATACATCGGCTGCTAGACCTTATGCCTTTATATAGCATTGAAAAACCTAATTCTAATTAAATTCGAATTCATTAAATATACAATATATTTAACCAAATATAATTAAATATGTAAAATCTAATTCCACTTTAATTCGAATTCATTAAAAATATAATATATTTAACCGAATACAATTAAATATGTATAATCTGATTATACTTTAATTAGGTTTCTTTAAGGATATATATATATATATTAATAGTGTTTGATAATTACAATAATTATTTAATTATTAAAATATATATAAACGAGATTATCTATAATTATAATAATTTCGTCTTTAATAATTATTACGTGTACAACAAGTTTGTACACATGCTATCGATATTTGTTCGTTCAATCATAAGGTGTGACCCTTGTAGGTTCATGTAACTTAGTAGTAATATCTAGAATGATTATAATATTACAAACAATGAGTGGCATCTAGCAATACATCATTGCTACCTAAGTTACATGAAGTCGTGGTTCGACTTTACCTTTTTCCGTGATTAACTTCTTTTATGTATTACATCCTTTTGTCCTTATATCTAGATCAAACACAAGTCATGGATTAGTCACACTTGTATAGTTCATCTAATATTTCTTGATATCTTGAGTAGACTATGATAAACGAATAACTATGATATCTCATATCAATTTATTCGAGCATGATCATGTATTTTCTAGTCTCACTCAATCAAGTGGCCTACAATATTACTCCTATTATGTAGGAGGGACAAATCATATCTTGATCAACCATATTTCGCTATATCGAGTACGGTTTTAGGTAATCCCCATTACATGCTTCGGTGAATTGTTCGTCCCCATCCCCATACTCATCGGATCTCCACGGTTTTTGGGGAATTCCCATCCCCAAAAGTTAAACAAAATTTATTATTTTACTAACCAAAATATATGGTCGATTTCAATTTACATGTCATATACTAAAACATCTCCCTTTTACAAGGTTAAACTAGAACATCTCCCTTTTACAAAGTTTGATTTGAGTAAACAATGATACGTCTCTAGGCAAATGTTTACAAAGATTAAGCTTACAAAGAATGAATACAAAAGATATTCAATGAAGTTATACACTATGTGCGAGGGGGGAAAATGAAAGAATGTATATTGAAACTATTTTCTCTTAATCTTTAAGCTTGGATATGTATAATAACCTTCTTCAATTGTTCTTGTCTTGCACTTATAGTGTGGAATGCGTTTCTAGACACTTATGATCATTGTGGATGCGTTATAGCCTTTGATAGACATTATATGTTTACATGCGTACAGGTAGCAAAGATATCGAAACCTTAAACTGGGGTGTAGTTAAGGCATTTTAAACACAAAATTTAATCGTTAGAAGCCAATTTTGAGATTATCGAAACCCTTGGTGCATAGAGGCATATATGGCCCCTCATATGTTAAGCGTGTTGTGCACAGTCTCACGCACATTTGGATCCCGAGGATAATTGATTTTCATGTGTTTTCTTGATTTCTTTTGTTTTGACTTTGTCGTGTTTCATCTCATTGATCTTTCTATAAACGCTGATATAGGTACTCTTTTTCTTAATTTAGGATTAGAGAGGTAACAAGGCCTATGCCAATATCATTTCATAATAATAAAAAATGTAGAAAACAAGAACAAAACTAAAGTAGAAAAATGACTAACCCTAACCCTTAACAACAAAACTAAGCGATAGTGTATTAGCAGAACAAATTCGCACTACAACAATACAGACTTTTAGTGACAAATTGGCAATGACTTAAGAGTAATTTTGTCACAAATACTAAACTTTTGTGACAGTTTTTTTTGTGCGACACTATCAGTATAAGTAATTGTGATGTACTTTTATTTGGTCACTATTATAGCAGTAATTGTGACGATTACATTTTTCACAATTAAATTCTCACTATAAGTCTATAATTGTGACACAAATTTTATTGCCACTAAAACTTTGACACATGATAGTGACGATATATAAAGTGATCACTATTATTTGGTATTTGTTGTGACAATGAAATTGTTTGTCACTTAAAATTTTACTTTTTGTTGTGATAAATTTTGTATAACCCTCTCGTCCCGGTCTGGCCGGATGACCGGTCCGAGTGGGCCACACGGGGAAAACTAAAGCGAAACCCGTTAAGGTTCCCCCTCGGTTAACGACCCTAAAAATTTCTTTTTATTTATCTTGTCTAAATGCATTACCATTACCTATGTGAAACACGTCAGCGGAAACAAAAGCAATACAAGGACCAACTATTCAAGACATCATTCTTAAAACAGCCCATTTTCTGTAATTAAGCAGGCCATATCGATACACTTGTCAAGGGTATCGATACGCCTTGACCAAAGTCAACACTCAAGGGTCAACACAGGAAGACCGTATCGATACACCTGTTAAGGGTATCGATACACCCTTCCCAGTCAACATCTCGTGGTCAATGAGATAAACCCGTACCGATACACTAACCCACCGTATCGATACGGTAACATCTCACCAAAATCTCAGAATTCCAGTGAGCAAAAACCGTATCGATACCCCCCGTGTATCGATACGCCCAGCCAAACTTGAGCCCTGGAGGCAAGGCCGTATCGATACGGCCCTCAGGCGTACCGATACGCCCTGCATTGCAAAACTCCCAAACTCAGCAAAAACGAACAAGACTCGAACCTAGATGCAATTTAGGACCTCCCTAGACCCAAACAAGCATTCATACAACATTTACAGATCATTATTTAGCCATACAAGCATCCAACATGTACGTACATCAAGGAAATCATGCAATTGATCAAAGATGACATTTAAGCATTCAAGTCTCATACTTCACACTCTAACATAAAGGTAACCTCAAAAGGGCACATAGCCAACATTCATGGTAAGCAATTAGGACATGGTTTTACAATTCAAACATGGCATCCACAAGCCATACAAAAGCAACATAACAAGGAGTCTAGACATGCTCCTAACAACCAACAATATTCATCAAAATAACACGAATCCCATTGCTTAGCTATTACATGTTCAAACATTAAAAACTCATACGTGGTGTACTCAAAGCCAACAACCACACTTGGAGGCCCTCCACTTGCTCTAGCAACCCACGAACTAAGGATCTGCAATGTTGAACAAAGAGAGCGTAAGCAATGATGCTTAGTGAGGGTAAGCTCTTAAAACAAACCTCAACATTGCAGGGTCTGAGCACGATCTTAGCCAAGGCAAAATTACATATTTACCAAGGATCCACAAGAGCCACAAGATAAAGATGCATGAGCAATATTCAATTAAATGCCATGATCAACAAGCTCTATTTCACAACATATGTAAACACATATAACATCCAAGTAAAGATCACATATCACAACACATTGATACACATATCAATCAACGTTGGCACCTAGCTATGACCCGAATACGTGGATAACCACGTTGGAACTCACATCCAACAACCACTTTACCTCACGGTGGGATTACACTCATCACCGGTCTCGCGAAGGGGATTCCACTCATCCTCACGCCCCGTCGATGGGATTCCACTCATCATCGACTATATATAAATACAATTTCCGGGCGAACCCGTACTCCTCCTTGGTGACTCAACGCCACGAAGGCCACGCGCGACTTTTGACTCATGTGTACACACTAACATCCTAATGATCGATCATTTGTACTCAAGCATACTAGTGCCAACATTTTACTCGTTTCACATTACTCATTTCTATCAATTCCGTGCTTAGCACGTACTCATCATGAACACAATCATGAACCATTACCATGCATGCCTCAAGCATCACAAATCATGCCTCATCTCACATGTATACACAATATACATAAATCAATCATATCACAAGTCATACGAGGCATACACATCCATATATATAAGTTCATCCAAAGGCTCTAGATCAAGTTTAGGATTAGGTTACCACCCTAATCCTAACTCTAGGTGGGTCTACCAAGCCCAACCTAGTCCACATACTCGAACCAATCATTTAAAAACCATGTAAAACGTTTAACCACTCACCTAAGCTTCCAAGCTCCAAGCCAAGCAAGCAACCACTCTCACAATCCCGGATTTCTTCCCGAAGCTTCTCCAACACCAATTTCCGCTTCTAAACAACCTCAAACACATTTCAAACAATTCCAAATCAGCCCAACATCAAGAGACCAACCCGGAATACAATTCAATCACAAATTACAATGTTGCAAGCTATGAACAAATCCCATTTTTGGCAAACTCGGGCAGCCCCTAAACCATGTCCAAAAACCATGTTTCCAACATCCATAGCACCCACAAAAGATCCCAATTCAACCCCTATCCATAGTACTATCAAAAGCCTATCAAATTCCACCTAAATCAACCCCCAAAGTTCACCCAAAACCCTCCAAAAACCTCATTTTTACCCAAATCCGAAAATTGCTCAAAATCATTCAAAATTCACATATGTGGTACCATTTAACTTCTATACATCATAACTAACCATATTAAATCAAAACATTAAGCTTAACAACATAAAGTTTCCATTTTTAATCAAAATCTTTCAAAACTCTATTTTCCAAAACTTCCATGAAAATGAAAATAAATGGTACTTTTAAAGAGAGGGAGTTGAGGGGAAGTCAAAAGCGTTATTACCTTTCAAAATGGAGTTGAAATGGATGAGAAATGGGATGGAATAGTATTTGGTAGAGAGCTCTTCCTTTTCCCGTTGAAGAAGAAGAGGATGAATAGTAAAAAGGGTGTTTTATTTGTATAAAGGGGATTTAAATTGAAAGATGGGTAAATTACCAAAAGGCCATTAATGAATGGTTATTCCCTTGTTCTTTAAAAAGCTCTTCAACCTGCAATTAAATCAATTTGGTCCCATTTCAAATATTTATTTTGAAACCCAAAATTTTAAAGGTTCATTTTAATTATAAACTCGAGCCCAAATAATATTAAAATATTATTTTCACCTAACCCCTAAACTCGGGTGTTACATTTTGTCACCAATGAAAAAATAAACTTATTGACAAGTTATATATTGTTACGATAATAAATTTATTTTTATAATTATAGTAATAATAACAATTAAAAAATTGAAGTTACTATAAACTAGTTTATCAGAAGGTAAAATAATTCTATTAGTCTCTACACTATGTAAATAGTTATTTTAGTCATTCTATTTTGATCAATTTTAGTCCCTATATTTTTGAAATTTTAAAACTTCAATCCTAATACAAACGGGATAACGACAATGTGACTAAATTACAATGACTAAAAATGATCGAACAAAAGAATAAAAATCAGAAATTTTACTTAACATATTTAAAAACTACCATTCATGTCAAGATCGAAATTTCAAAATTTAAAAAGTACATATTTTTTGAATAAAAAGTGTATAAACTTAAAGTGAACAAATTAAAGTGAAAAGACTAATATGTAATCTTGGCATAATATGTAATAGTAAAATTTTACCTTGTGAAAATTTTACACTTGATATTTGTTTTAACTTTTCTTGTGGAGTTAAAATTTGCATTGTAAGTATACTAAATAATTATCACATAAAGGATAATTCTATCAATAATTTAAATTAACTTAAATTAAATTAATTTATGTAATTAATTAAAATATAATATTTAATATCTAATATTTAATATTTTAGGTGTAAATCTTAATATTCATATGTTTATATTTTAAAACCAACTCAATTATTTTTATATATTTTCTTCAACAAACATATTTCATATAAAAACCATATAAGAATTAATTAAATTATTATTGTATTAATTATTGTTATAATTAATACATACTTTTAAAATATGTAACCCTCTCGTCCCGGTCTGGCCGGATGACTGGTCCGAGTAGGCCACACGGGGAAAACCGAAGCGAAACCCGTTAAGGTTCCCCCTCGGTTAGCAACCCTAACCTTTTTTTTTCTTTTAATCTTATCTTCTCGAAAGGCACATTTAAGTCCTATGTGATCACAACAACGGAATAAAAAGCGGAAGACAATCATCTGAACTAAAACAGCAATCAAACAGCCCAATTTTAATCCATTAGACAGGCCGTTTCAAAACACCATTGAGGCGTATCGAAACGCCCTTGACCCGGTCAACTGCCCCAAGCCCGTACGAGGAGGCCGTATCGAAACGGAGGTCAACCGTTCCGAAACACCCTCTACGGTCAACTTCTCGTAGTCAACGAGAATTTGACCGTTTCTAAACCCTTAGACCCGTTTCGAAACGCTTTCATCTCGTCAATTTCTCAGATTTCTAGTAGCCAAAATGTTCTGAAACCCGTATCGGAACAGGGGCTCTCAGTGGCCAAACCGTATCGAAACGCGTTCCCATACGGGGTCCCTGAAGCCTTACCCGTTCCGAAACGGCCCAGCTCGTTTCGAAACACGGGCTGTCTGCAACCCTAAAAACCAGACTTAGGCATTTCTCAACAATTCTAAAGGTCCTAAACGACCCCTAAAGGCACTCAACACAAGCATACATGAACTAGAGGCATGGATCCTATATTAGACATGCTCAAACACACAAGACATATGGTGAAACATTCATTCATGGCATTTACACAAAAACAACATTTCATATAAGGCATGCTTGAAGACATTAAAAGCCAAAAGGCACAATTCAACTCAAATAGGTTTACATGCCATTCAAAAGCAACTTAACACATCCATAAAGCATACCATCACGCAAGCATTTGGCAAGACATAACAAGTTTACAATCAAAGTCAATTCATAAACATCAAACACATATATGAGTCATATATAGCTCATACACAACACACTCTTGCCACATTGCTAAACTACTACATAATCGTTTAACCGTACTTGAGCAAAAAAAAACTTGGAAAGCCCCTTACGCCTTGCTCCGAGCTAACACCACGCTAATGATCTGCATTGTCGAAATTGAGAGCATAAGCTATAAGCTTAGTGAGGATGCTCTAAAATCGAAAACATCAACAATGCAGGGTTCAAGCATGCAATCACTTAATCTCACATACAACATACATAGGTAAATCAACAAGTAGACCTAGCTAGTCTTTCAAGAGTCATAATATGGCATCTCACATCATACTAAGCTCAAACATCATGTATCAATATCATACATCACAATTATAAGAACAAGTTCAATTGGCCACTATTAGTTTACCCGGATGTGCGGATTTAATCTCAACAATCACATTACCTCGGTGGGATTACACTCATCACCGGACCTTGCATGGGCGGGATTCAACTCATCACCACATGCCCTACGGATGGGATTCCACTCATAATCCCGTAGAATATAATTAAATTTCTGGTGGAATGTTACATCATCGTACTCCTCCTTGATGACTCAACGCCATCAAGGCCACGTACGTTTTGACTCAATTTGTGTGCACACTAATCCTAATGATCGATCATTTACACCCGGTAAGTTAATTAGTGCCAATTTCATTTACCACATCTCAAATCCACCATTCATATATCATGCTCATTATTTATACATAGCAAGGCATACATATACAACCAATCCACACTTCACAATAACAAGTAGGCAATGGCATGAATAGCATAATAGAATTCAAGGAGTTAAGTTACCAATTTAACTCTCACATAGGAAAGGCCTACCAAGCACATTCCACCCCATACACTACACACACTTGAACCAAACTTTAAAACATATTTAAAGTCACTCACCACCCTTCCTTAGCAACCAAAGCAAGCCTGCTATAAGCCCGGATTCGATCCTGTTGCCTCCCCAACGTCTCTTCTTGTTTCTAGCCAATCAAAAACACATCCATTACTCTCAATCAATGCTAAAACCCAGTCATCAACTCAACTCTTAAGCTCAAGCCAAACATCAACAATTTTCCAATCCAAATAACCACCCAAAAAGCCCATTTTCGTGCTCCCCTTAAACCTAGCTAAAAACCCTATTTTCAATCACCCAAATGACACTCAAATGGTCCCAAAACACCTTCCTAACATACTTAATCCATCAGCCCTTCAAATTAATCCTAAAACTCACCAAAAACTATGTTTTAGACACTTTAATCATGGCCACAAAGACCCATTTCGGGTTTTCACCCAAACTCATTCATTTAACATATTAGGTGTATTTTAAGGTGAATAAACTAAAATCCAACTTAATATTTCAAAACGAATTGAAAACCCCAATAAAAACTCAACATTTCTTCAAACCCTAAATTTTCAAAAGTTGATGGTTTTAAATTCTACAACTAGGTAAAGGTAGAGGATGAAGAGGAGAGTGAGAAAATACAATTACCTTTGAAAAATACCTTGAGATGAAGAAGTAGTCTAATAGAATAGTGATTTTGGGTTTGGGGAGGGGTTTTGAATGGTTTCCACATTGGGGAAGAAGGGGAGGAGAGAAGACCACCTTTATTTTTGTTCCATTTTTACACCAAAAAGGTTGTCTTCCTTTTTAAAATATTTTGGGTTAAATCACCAAAGTGGTCCCTCCTTGTTATTTTAAATTTCAATTGGGTCAAGCCTAGGCCATATTGATTAAAATTAATTTTACCGACTCGGGCCTACGAACCGACTAACTCCTAACCCCAAAATACGGGTGTTACAACTCTCTCCCACTTAAGGAATTTCGTCCCCGAAATTACCTGACTGAAAGAGATACGGAAATTGTCTTTCCATACTCTCCTTCCTCTCCCAAGTAGCCTCGTCCACACCTCGACGTTGCCACCGCACCTTTACTAACTCAATCGATCTACCCCGCAACACCTTACTGTCAGAAGCTAGGATCTCAACTGGTTCTTCCTCATAATTCAAATCCGGATTCAATTCAATCTCCTCTACAGACATAACATTTGATGGATCGGACCTATACTTATGGAGCATCGAAACATGGAATACATTGTGTATCTTCTCTAGCTCGGACGGCAAACGCAGCTGATAAGCAACTGGACCAACCCTCTTCACAATCTCATACGGTCCTATGTACCTCGGACTCAAGTTCCCCTTTCGGCCAAATCTCATTACTTTCTTCAACGGAGACACTTTCAAGAATACCTTCTCACCCATTGAGAACTCAACTTCCTTCCTCTTCAAATCGGCATAGGACTTCTGCCTATCCGAAGCAGGCTTCAATCGATCACAAATCAATTTTACCTTGTCAGTTGTCCCCTTGAGCAAATTCGGCATAGGTAACAACTTCTGCCCCACTTCAGCCCAACAAACTGGAGTTCTACACTTCCGGCCATACAAGGCCTCATACGGAGCCATCTGAATGCTCGACTGGAAGTTGTTATTGTAAGCAAACTCAACTAGAGGCAAGTGCTTCTCCCACGTACCCTGAAATCAATGATGCAACAACGCAACATGTCCTCTAAGATCTGTATAACTCTCTCTGACTGACCATCTGACTGAGGATGATAAGACGTGCTAAAGTTCAAACGGGTGCCCAAAGCAGTATGTAGACACTCCCAAAATCGAGCTGTAAACCTCGGATCTCTATCGGACACAATAGACTTCGGCACACCATGCAGTCTAACAATCTCACCAATGTACAAGTTGGCCAATCTATCCAAAGTGTAAGTTGTATTGACCGCCAAGAAGTGAACACACTTCGTAAAACGATCCACAATAACCCACACTGAGTTCTTCTTCGTAGGAGTCAAAGGCAAACTCGAAACAAAATCCATGGTGATATTCTCCCACTTCCATTCCAGAATTCTCAACGGTTGCAACAAACCTGAGGGAACCTGATGTTCCGCCTTCACCCTCTGACACACTAAACACTTACTCACAAAGTCGGCTACATCTCTCTTCAAGCCAACCCAAAAGTACTCATTCTTCAAATCACGATACATATTCGTACTTCCAAGATGCATAGCAAACGGACTACTTTGGGCTTCAGTCAAGATCATGCATCTCAAGTCACTGTCCTCTGGCACCACTATCCTATTTTTGAAACACAAAACCCCATCGGCACTGAAACTATAGTCTGAAGATCTACCATCAGCTATATCTTGCACGTGAGGTGCCAAAGATCTATCTAAGAGCTGCTTCTCTCTAATCAACTGACCTAGAGTAGGTCTAACCTGAAGCTCGCCTACCAAGCCACCATCTCTGGACAGGCTCAATCTAGCAAACATGGCTCTCAAGTCCACGGCTATCTTCCTACTCAATGCATCGGCCACTACATTGGCCTTACCCGGATGGTACTCAATGGTAAGATCATAGTCTTTTAGCAACTCTAACCACCTACGCTGTCTAAGGTTCAAGTCTCGCTGAGTCATAATGTACTTCAAACTCTTGTGATCAGTGTACACTGTGCATTTCTCACCGTACAAATAGTGCCTCCAAATCTTCAGAGCAAACACAACTGCAGCTAGCTCTATGTCATGGGTCGGATAGTTGCGCTCATGGGTCTTCAACTGTCTTGAAGCATAAGCCACCACTCTCTTGTCTTGCATGAGAACACAACCTAGGCCTACATAAGAAGCTTCACTGTAAACTACGTAGTCTTTCCCAGACTCTGGCTGAATCAAGATCGGTGCTTGGGTCAAAGCTTCTTTTAATTCCTCAAAGGCTCTCTGTCTTGCATCTGTCCACTCAAACTGAACACTCTTCTGAAGTAATTGTGTCAATGGAGCGGCTAACTTAGAGAAACCTTCTACGAATCTTCTATAGTATCCAGCTAAGCCTAGGAAGCTACGTACCTCTGTTACAGACTTCGGTTGCTTCCATTCAACAATGGCCTCTATCTTCTTCGGATCAACTCTAATCCCATCGGCTGATACTACGTGTCCTAAGAAGACTACCTCTCGGATCCAGAATTCACACTTGCTCAACTTCGCATACAACTGATGATCTAGCAAAGTCTTCAAAACTAGTCTCAAGTGTCGGTCATGGTCTTCTTCGGTTCGCGAATACACCAAGATGTCATCTATGAAAACAACCACAAACTGATCTAGGTACTGATGAAAAATCCTATTCATCATATCCATGAAAGAAGCTGGTGCATTAGTCAACCCAAAAGGCATGACTAAAAACTCATAGTGACCATACCTAGTTCTAAAGGTCGTCTTCGGTACATCAACCTCTCTTACCTTTAGCTGGTAGTAGCCCGATCTCAAGTCAATCTTCGAAAAGACTGATGCTCCTCTCAACTGGTCAAACAAGTCATCAATTCTAGGCAAAGGATACTTATTCTAAACTGTTAACTGATTCAACTGTCTGTAATCTATACACATTCTCATGCTTCCATCTTTCTTCTTCACAAACAAAACTGGTGCACCCCAAGGTGAAGAACTAGGTCGAATGAAGCCTCTATCTGTCAACTCTTGCAACTGAGTCTTCAACTCTTTCAGTTCTTTCGGTGCCATGCGATACAGAGCAATCGAAACAGGAGCTGAATTAGAATAAGTCTCAATAGTGAACTCTACCTCTCTGTCCGGTGGTAACCCTGACAACTCTTCCAGAAACACACTAGGAAAGTCACACACTGTCCGGACGTCTTGAGGTCTAACCTCACTCATGTTAGGGTTCATCACATAGGCCAAGTATGCTTCACAACCCAACTCAACTAACCTCTTAGCCTCTAGAACTGAAACTACATTGGATAAGAACTTCACGTTCTCACCCACCCCTACAATCTCATAATCATCTGTGAGTCTCAAAGAAATCCTCTTAGTTTCAAAGTCTATCCTAGCTCTATGTTCCGTGAGCCAGTCCATACCTAGAATTACATCAAAACCGTAGAAAGGAAGCTCCATCATATCCACTGGAAACACATATCCCTGGACCATCAACGAACACCTTCTGTACATTTTTCTAACCACTATCGTGTCCCCAAAGGAACTAGTGACACTAACTCCTACCTCTAACATTTCACAAGGCAAGTTCAACGACTGTGCATGCTCACTCAATATGTAGGAATGTGTAGACCCAGAGTCAATCAAAGAAAGCAAACCCAAAGACTGTATCGAGAAGTTACCTGCGATCACATCGGTGTCATGATGATCCCCACGCTGAGCGTAAACTCTGGCCTGACCTCCGCCCTTCGGCTGAACTGCAACTACGTGTGCTATGTTCCTCTGACCATCATTCCTCGGCTGGAAGTTACCTCTACCACGCCCGCGGCCTCTCTGAAAGTCAGGAGCCTGAGCTGGTGCTTGTCCCACCTGATGTGGACAGTCACGTCTAATGTGATCTCTAGCTCCACAACTCCAACACGAGTGGAAATTTCCCCAACACTCACCGGTGTGGTTCCTCCCGCAAGTAGCACATGTGGGCAACTTCCCACCAGCCCTCTGGCCCTGTTGGCCCCTACCGTGGTTATCGCCACCACGCCTATGATCATAGTGATGCCAGTTGTCCCGATGCCTCTTGGCATCACCTCTATCATAATCATTGGACCTCTTACCCGAACTAGAACCACCAGATCGTTTGGTCAAGCCCAAATTGTGCTCTAAGTCCTTGGCCCTCGCGACCAAGACATCAAAATCAGTGTAGTCTGAAGCTAGAGTATACCTCTTGATCTCTTCATTCAGCCCATAACGGAAACGGTTACATCGTTCCACCTCAGTAGGAACAAGCTCAGTTGCATACTGACTCAGTCTGACAAATCGAATCTCATATTCTGTCACGGTCATACTCCCCTGAAGCAAAGCCATAAACTCCCTCTTCCTCTCATCGAGGTATCGCGGACCCAGATACTTCTTACGGAATGCTTACTCAAAGAACTCCCAAGTAATCTCGGCCTCATCCATACCCGAAGTGATGGTGACCCACCAAGTGTAGGCATCACCCTGAAGCAAGGACTCAACACACCCTAACTTGCGCTCTCTGGTACATCCCATCTGTGCAAGGATACAGATAGTCTTCTCAAACCACAACCCGGATCTCTCTGGAGTAGACCCTCTAAACTCTTCGGCCCCTAGACCACGGAGTCTCTCCAATGGCAAACCAATGCCCTCTCCCTGATGATGTGCTGCTGCCTAACCCCCAGCCACTGTAGCCTGAAATGCCCCGAAAATCACCTGAACCAAAGGAGCTAAGTCTATTCCAGCCGGTCCTTGGCCACCTTGGCCGCCTTGGCCTCCCTGAGGTCCCTCTCCTTCGGCCCCGGCCTCGCCTCCTACTCCTGGTGGAGGAGGTGGTGGTGGAGGTGGTGGAGGAGCTCCAACTCCAACCACAGGCTCTCCCACTTGAGCCTCAACTCTAACTACTGGCTCAACTCCTAGAGCCGCTGCCCGTGGTTCCGATCGAACCATCCTAGGCCTCCCACGTGGTCTCATGGTACAGCTAGCAAGGTAATAACTACAACAACAAACAGATAGGGATCACGTTAGCCAAAGCAAGGGTCCAACAGTGCTCAAGTACTCCCTTTACTATAAAATCTTTTTAAATTAAGTAATAGTAGCAATGGGCACACGACTCAACACCAAACACGACAACTCATGCTTCAATCATCATGCGAACAGTCAAACAATAAGATTTCACGGCAAAGCACACACCAAGAAATACAATCACTTAACCTATCAAGCTTACCTCACTTACCTACCCGAGGTCTCGGTAACCTCAGGCTCTGATACCAACAAATGTAACCCCCTCCTCCCGGTCTGGCCGGATGACCGGTCCGAGTAGGCCACACGGCGAAAACCGAAGCAAAACCTGTTAAGGTTTCCCCTCGGTTAGCAACCCTAACTTTTTTTCTTTTAATCTTATCTTCTCGAAAGGCACATTTAAGTCCTATGTGATCACAACAGCGGAATAAAAAGCGGAAGACAATCATCTAAACCAAAACAGCAATCAAACAGCCCAATTTTAGTCCATTAGACAGGCCGTTTCGAAACACCATTGAGGCGTATCGAAACGCCCTTGACCCGGTCAACTGCCTCAAGCCCATACGAGGAGGCCGTATCGAAACGGAGGTTAACCGTTCCGAAACACCCTCAACGGTCAACTTCTCGTGGTCAACGAGATTTTGACCATTTCGAAACCCTTAGACCCGTTTTGAAACGCTTTCATCTCGTCAATTTCTCAGATTTCCAGTAGCCAAAATGTTCCGAAACCCGTATCGGAACAGGGGCTCTCAGTGGCCAAACCGTATCGAAACGCATTCCCATACGGGGTCCCTGAAGCCTTACTCGTTCCGAAACGGCCCAGCTCATTTCAAAACACGGGCTGTCTGCAACCCTCAAAAACCAGACAGGCATTTCTCAACAATTCTAAAGGTCCTAAACGACCCCTAAAGGCACTCAGCACAAGCATACATGAACTAGAGGCATGGATCCTATACTAGACATGCTCAAACACACAAGACATATGGTGAAACATTCATTCATGGCATTTACACAAAAGCAACATTTCATATAAGGCATGCTTGAAGACATTAAAAGCCAAAAGGCACAATTCAACTCAAATAGGTTTACATGCCATTCAAAAGTAACTTAACACATCCATAAAGCATACCATCACGCAAGAATTTGGCAAGACATAACAAGTTTACAATCAAAGTCAATTCATAAACATCAAACGCATATATGAGTCATATATAGCTCATACAAAACACACTCTTGCCACATTGCTAAACTACTACATAATCATTTAACCGTACTTGAGCAACAAAAACTTGGAAAGCCCCTTACGCCTTGCTCCGAGCTAACACCACGCTGATGATCTGCATTGTCGAAATTGAGAGCGTAAGCTATAAGCTTAGTGAGGATGCTCTAAAATCGAAAGCATCAACAATGCAGGGTTCAAGCATGCAATCACTTAATCTCACATACAACATACATAGGTAAATCAACAAGTAGACTTAGCTAGTCTTTCAAGAGTCATAATATGGCATCTCACATCATACTAAGCTCAAACATCATGTATCAATATCATACATCACAATTATAAGAACAAGTTCAATTGGCCACTATTAGTTTACCCGGATGTGCGGATTTAATCTCAACAATCACATTACCTCGGTGGGATTACACTCATCATCGGACCTTGCATGGGCGGGATTCCACTCATCACCACATGCCCTACGGATGGGATTCCACTCATCATCCCGTAGAATATAATTAAATTTCCGGTGGAATGTTACATCACCGTACTCCTCCTTGATGACTCAACGCCATCAAGGCCACGTATGTTTTGACTCAATTTGTGTGCACACTAATCCTAATGATCGATCATTTACACCCGGTTAGTTAATTAGTGCCAATTTCATTTACCACATCTCAAATCCACCATTCATATATCATGCTCATTATTTATACATAGCAAGGCATACATATACAACCAATCCACACTTCACAATAACAAGTAGGCAATGGCATGAATAGCATAATAGAATTCAATGAGTTAAGTTACCAATTTAACTCTCACATAGGAAAGGCCTACCAAGCACATTCCACCCCATACACTATACACACTTGAACCAAACTTTAAAACATATTTAAAGTCACTCACCACCCTTCCTTAGCAACCAAAGCAAGCCTCCTATAAGCCCGGATTCGATCCCGTTGCCTCTCCAACGTCTCCTCTTGTTTCTAGCCAATCAAAAACACATCCATTACTCTCAATCAATGCTAAAACCCAGTCATCAACTCAACTCTTAAGCTCAAGCCAAACTTCAACAATTTTCCAATCCAAATAACCACCCAAAAAGCCCATTTTCGTGCTCCCCTTAAACCTAGCTAAAAACCCTATTTTCAATCACCCAAATGACACCCAAATGGTCCCAAAACACCTTCCTAACATACTTAAGCCATCAGCCCTTCAAATTAATCCTAAAACTCACCAAAAACCAAGTTTTAGACACTTTAATCATGGCCACAAAGACCCATTTCGGGTTTTCACCCAAACTCATTCATTTTAACATATTAGGTGTATTTTAAGGTGAATAAACTAAAACCCAACTTAATATTTCAAAACGAATTGAAAAACCCAATAAAAACTCAACCTTTCTTCAAACCCTAAATTTTCAAAAGTTGATGGTTTTAAATTCTACAACTAGGTAAAGGTAGAGGATGAAGAGGAGAGTGAAAAAATACAATTACCTTTGAAAAAGACCTTGAGATGAAGAAGTAATCTAATGGAATAGTGATTTTGGGTTTGGGGAGGGGTTTTGAATGGTTTCCACGTTGGGGAAGAAGGGGAGGAGAGAAGACCACTTTTATTTTTGTTCTTTTTTTACACCAAAAAGGTTGTCTTCCTTTTTAAAATATTTTGGGTTAAATCACCAAAGTGGTCCCTCCTTGTTATTTTAAATTTCAATTGGGTCAAGCCTAGGCCATATTGATTAAAATTAATTTTACCGACTCGGACCTACGAACCGACTAACTCCTAACCCCAAAACACGGGTGTTACAAAATAAATAAAATTAATTTTAATTACAATTTAACCTAAATAATATTTTTCTTTCAGAACAATATTAAATTTTTTGTCTAGCCTAGTGAACAGACATTGTACTCTCCCCCTAAAGGTTTCAGGTTCGATCCCCCATAAAATCATGCATTCTATTTATTTATTTATTTATTAAAAATTGATATATGAATATGTCACATCATCTACAATTAACCTCCTCGCCACATGCTAGCAACCAGGTTACCTTAGTG